>NGZO01000001.1:4181220-4867083 GCA_002215965.1 Aspergillus persii
CTGGATGCATCGCGAACACACTGCATCAGTTAGCCATCAGGACTGGCGCAACCAGAAGGAAGAGCTCTATACCTGGCTTGACGCGATCGCACGCGCTCTTTTTGATGCGGCAGGAATCGCAGGCCGGGTCAAAAGGCTTCATTTGGACCGGAGTGCTCTCCTCTGTCCGATAGGAACACGCGCCGGGATTGCCACTCTGGATGCATCGCGAACACACTGCATCAGTTAGCCATCAGGACTGGCGCAACCAGAAGGAAGAGCTCTATACCTGGCTTGACGCGATCGCACGCGCTCTTTTTGATGCGGCAGGAATCGCAGGCCGGGTCAAAAGGCTTCATTTGGACCGGAGTGCTCTCCTCTGTCCGATAGGAACACGCGCCGGGATTGCCACTCTGGATGCATCGCGAACACACTGCATCAGTTAGCCATCAGGACTGGCGCAACCAGAAGGAAGAGCTCTGTACCTGGCTTGACGCGATCGCACGCGCTCTTTTTGATGCGGCAGGAATCGCAGGCCGGGCCAAAAGGCTTCATTCTGGAGTGCCGAAACGAAGTAAAGAGGGTCCACGTGGACCGGGATCATTGTTTGCTAGGGAAGTTAAAAGTGCGACCGGGGAAATAGTGGGAGAGGATGCGACGGTCGGGGAGAGTCTGGGACGCGAGGGATGACGCTGCGTTGTTGACGGGTGGTCCGTGCGTTGTCGAGTTCCTCCATACTTACAACTCGTTCAATTAGTCTATGCTACAGTGCAACGCTTTAAAATGCGCTTTGGAGAGAGTACGGGACAGTATAAATACATATTATGCTAAAACAACTCTGGATATTGATACACAGATAGGAAGATGACTTCCCCAGAATGATATTGCATGGGCAGGAAATGACGACATTTTCTTCAATAATAGAAAATTTTCTGCCCAGCTCTGTCTATCTCGTTTATCCCGTCGCCTCTTACTTAATACTTGTATGTTGGAGTGTAAACCTAATTACACCCGAATGCGAATGCCTAATATGACACGTAATCTCCCGTGTCTGCGTATCTGGTCATGGGATGAGTGCTGTTCCCTCGCAACATTCAGAACTGTGTATCAGGAAAATAATCCCCACAACGGAGCAAGCTTATCCGCAAACAGACATGTTGTCTGCTACCAGGTCAAGATCTGCACAAGGCATTGACCGATAAGGGATGGGAACCAAGACGGTCATTATAGAATATCGATTTCTACTGAGCTCTCAAGGTTTCAATGCTTTTGCATCACATTGCGTCCCTCGTCGTCGTCATGTTCGAGTGGTCGCTTAAGAGCTCCTTTTTCGGCTTCGGCATCGTCCACGGTAGCTGAAGTAAATGTCTCGGCTCGAATCCGCTCCGGAAAGTTTTCAAAAGGCCGGTAGGGAATCTTTCTGTGGTAGACAGTTGGACCGTTGATACTGGTCTTGGCAATATCTGACTTATCAAGCATGTCGAGAAATTCGCATGTAATTTGCGCCTCGTACATATGAACGAAGTCATGAACGTTCCTATTCACCACAATAAGACGAGTCTAGGTTTGTTAGTCTATTTTCCTCGGTGATTATGGAGAAAATAATTCGCAGTCGGTACCGAAAATGCTCTTCTGAACGAGTCTTTTGAAAGACGTCTCTGAAACCGCGCAATGGAAAGCAAGACACAAATAAAATATGGATCCTCTGTCCATTCTTTTGGGGTAATTCGAGCCATTTTCTTCGCGAAGAGGCGTGCGCCAAATTGGATTTAGGCTCTCAATCGGCACTCCAGAAGGCGAAAGCTTCGTCACACGATGACCAGGAACATCCAGATAATCAAGATAACCAAGAAAGGGTCCATCCTGACTGGTCTGGCCGGCCTGGGTACGGTGAAGGAAAATAGTATAGTGTGGTCGATGAACAGCTTGGCCTGCGAAATAAAATTTAGGTGCTTTGGTACTAGGTACTGTTAGCGATCAGAAAAAAATATTGGCTAATAAACAATAGTGGACAGTCTACGTACCGATATCGATTAAAGACGCTCTCTTCTTCTAGTAGGAAGTCGGACAGGATACCGCGTTTCACATTTGGAACGGCACTCCTGGATTGTATCTCTGCGTCCTTTGTCTTCTCACTACTAGCATCGGCAGATTCTTGAATGTCATTTGCCTGGGTCGGCGCCTTTGTTGGAACATGCTGGAATGAGCATCCAAATGCGTCCAGGTGGCATGCAGTCTAAAATAACGGGTTTACCAAAAGCTCGCGACGATGTTTCGTTGTGCCTGAGAGGGACATAGCTCCGAGAGCCGGCGAGATATTGCAAGTGTTCCCGTGCCTCAGATGGTAAACAGTTGCTTGCCCTGGGTGGTTGTTGATCGTGTTGCCTCCGACGGAAGCATGATAAGAGAGACCTTATTAGAAATTTACCGAAAATGGCAGTATTATAGTATGGCAAGGAACATCCTGTATACGCCCCTACCTCACATACAAAAGCTGCTAGTTTCAAAAGCAGCTACACTTGGATAAACTCGGAACTCATCCGTGCTGTCCTGGCCGAAGCGAAGTCTGGATTTAGGGACTTCTCCAACTTCCCCAGGCATCTCGGTCTCCCAAAGCTCCAATCTTCCTACCAATATACCGCACCGGTTTATATTAAAATACCGACAACCAAGGCTTCACAATACCAAAAGCCAAGAGCCATAACACGGTACGATCTGCCCGCCAAATACGTCAGGCGAAAGCCAGTAGCCGCTGGCATGTCAGCCGTATAAAGTCAAATGGGGAGACAACTCCCACGCATGAGCAGTGGGTACGAACATTACCATCATACCCGGGCTGACCTAACAGAGTAGTGGCCATGCATGCCATTAGTCGGTCGCTCATACGGCAGTCACATTGTCTAACATTCCAGTGGCCCAGCGCCGGTGACTTAGAGATCTTCCAGCCTCGCAGCACACACCCAATAATAATACCTCTTCGTCGCCACTGCAGCCGCAACACGAGCGGCTCCCAGCCTTTGGTGTACGAATAATCTTGTTATATACTCCGGAAGTCCCGCATATATGCACTGACCATGGAGACTTAACTTAGTCACATCGTAACCTCGACCGCAGCCTTGGGTTTTCGTTAGCTGGATATTGCTTTGGCTTATTTAGCAGCATTATCTTAGTTAGCTAGGGAGGATAAGCGGGAGAGCAGTCATACAGGAACGAGGGCTTTCTTGCGTCTACCATCCTGAGAAAATGGGTAGAACATATCCCCCGGTCGATGCTGATGCTCCTCAATTACATCAACCAAAGCTGGGGAAGGCTGCCCCCTGTCCCAGAGGTCACTTTTCCCAGCATCCCAAAGTTGGGACCATCCAGACCCGTGATCTTCAGGTGCACTGTTTCCCGCTTAATAACAGATCAGTACCATGAGAAGTATGAAAGCGTACCGGCCCTCGAATTTCGAAATCAACACGCCCTTACTGAAAGGTTTCTTTGCCATTTGAGACAGTTTGATTGCAAAGCGACGCATTCCGTCTATATAGTAAACGAGAATTGGCTCCCTTGTGGCGACGACGTCCATCTTAAATAGCCTGCATTGTGCCTACCGTATATAAGCACAAGGTCCTGCGTGGATGCCTAATTGCATTCCAAGCAATTTAACCAAGGCATATGCATTCGTTGTGTCCGATATAATTTGTTGGCAAAGAAGACGGTCGAGGGTTGTGTAACGTTGCTAAGATGTGCGCTATTGGATGCTGCGGCACTGGATGTAACTTCAAAATGCAGTAATGTACTACTTGGGTAAGTGTCGCAGCCTTTGAATTCATTCACGCCTCAAAAATAATCCCAGGAGTTGATCTCCCCGATTTGGTTCACACCAGGATGCGTTTGTAACTCGTCTATCAACGAAATGACTATCAAAGAGGTCGCTGCCTTGGTCGTCGGAGGTGGCTTCGGAGGCATCCGTCTGACGACTCTCCTAAAGAATCAGCTGCAACTAGGAAAGGTAGTGGCCGTTGAGAACGGAACGGCTCTGGGCGGCACCTAGTACTGGAATAGATACCCCGGTGCCCAGAGTGACAGTGAGAGCTGGATATACAGCTTCTCGGATGACGTCGATATACCCCATTCGGCCACGCGCTATCTGTATGCAAAAGACGTCAAGAATCAGCTCATCAAGACTGCGAAGCAAGCAGACGTTCTTGAGAGCTACATATTTGACAATCAGGTTCTTTCTGCACATCACGATGCCGACGCGTGCCGATGGCTCATTACGACCGACAAAGGTCTCCGATTCTCGGCGATCTACTTTATTACCGCCCTAGGGATTCTCAGCAAACCGTATATACCCGATCTCCCTGGCATAGATACGTTCCAGGGGGGTTCATTCCATTCTGCTCGCTGGCCTGATGACCTAGATATCAAGGGGAAGCGAGTTGCCGTCATTGGCACGGGACCCTCGGGAAGCCAAATCACCAGCGCCATTCACACTTCTGTGAACAGTCTTGTTGTCTTCCAGAAAAGGGCCCAATACATTACTCCGACCAGAAACCGGGCTCTCCGTGAGGAAGAGATAGACGCCATACATCGGGATCGAACCAAGATCTGGAGCACGGTGTTTAATTCACGCTTTGCTATGGAGTTCAAGGAGAGCAGAATGTCTGCCTTGGCAGTCTCTGAGGGAGAACGGCGAGAAGTGTACGAGCGGATTTGGAATAAAGGGGGCGGGTTTAGATTCTTCTTCGAGACGTTCAGTGACCTTGGTGTGGAGTTTACCGCAAACGAGACGGCAGCTGCGTTCATCAGGGAAAAAAATTGCCGAAACAGTTAAAGATCCTCAAACAGCAAGCATTCTAGAGCCCAGCGGACCATACGGAGGTCGGCCTCTGTGCGCTGAGGGTTACTACCAGGCATTTAACCATCCTAATGTCTCCATCATCAGCATTGCCGACAATCCAATCTCCCTGATCACACGAACAGGGATTCAGCTGCAGGATGGGAAAGAACTCGAGTTCGATATCATCGTTTTCGCTACAGGGTTTGACGGTGTTGACGGCGCCTTATCGTGATATTGATATTCGCGGTTGTAATGGGGCAAGGTTGGACGACGTGTGGAAAGAGCGTCCGAGCGCTCTATATGGCGTCAGCATTGCTCAATTCCCAAACCTCCTCACGATCACCGGACCAGGGAGTCCATTCGCCAATGTTCCCCCGGTTATTGAGGTGCAAGGCAATTTTGTCGTCGAGCTCATCCAAGAAATGAAACAACGTGGCATGACAACGGTTGAGGCAAGCAGGGATGCACAGGCTAAATGGACAGAATCCGTGCAGACCCTTTCTCGAAACACGGTGTTCGACAAAGTCAGGTCGTGGATCCAAAACAACAATGTTGCTGGCAATGAGAAGTTCCCCGTCCTCTACCTAGGAGGGTTGAAGGCTTACATGGGCAATCCGATAGAGGAAGCGGCAAAAGGGTATCCGTCGTACCATTTCATCAGCGGAATTGGGAAGTTGCATGTCGCTTGACCTATGTTAGGTCTTCAGGGCCAGCCTCTTTTCGTGTTGTAGCGGAATTGACCGTACTAGGTGTAGATCCTGCTTCGGCTATCTAAGGTTCCAAACATTCTATGCAACTGCCAAGCCCTATGCCCTTACGATCTGCAGAATAGGGGTGTCGAAACTGAAATAAGAGCCAGCATGGTAACCTCCTGGCGCATCGGCCTTGGTCAGTTCTTGCATCCTCTATAAACCCAATCAGGAACTGCAGCTTGCCTAGGTAAACGTTTGCAAAGAGTCCAATAGGTATACAGCGAGCGAACTTACGTGTAATGCATGTCGCCCCCATTAATTAATTGCAAGCTGATACTACCCTATGACGTGGCTTACGCGGGCAATCTGCAACTATCCCAGGAAAGCCTTCCACCCGGAGGCAAACATCGAAGTTCAAATTAACAGAAATCGGAATGCTGGTCAGCAACCCGTCAATCACGACATAACGTCACGACTGATGCCCATTTGCAAAACGAAGCCTTTCAGCCAATCCACTGGGAACCGGACAGGGGGGACAGGTAGTTTAGAGATCGTTCAACCGATCGTTCAATCAAGGCAACCGATTCCATCTTTAGTACTAGCTGGTACATCAATTCTTCATCCTGGCCAAAAAAGATTTAATGAACTTCCAATGCAGAAGATATATACCTGCAAGATGCAATAAACACTAGCAATCGGATCTTCGTAACGATATACACTGTTTTTCTTTCTCTCTCCCTAGACATACGTTTCTGCCTTACTCTGAGTACACCTAAACAGCCGACTCGTGGCACCAAGAAACGCCAGCGAATCCGACGCGGGACAAGGCTGGGCATTTGAGCTTGTCGCACGAGATCCAAACAGTTGATCTACATTCTAGGCTTATAGTTATCTTGTACTTCACATTCTAGCAACATCTCAGGAATATCCTTGGAATATCTACCTACAAAGTAAACATGCAGGAACCCACTCTAGTTCGTCGCCTCCGCCGGGGCTGAATTAGCGTTAGTCCCATTCTCGGATGCGGCGGCTCTCCACCGGATTTCTCTTCCTTACTTCGCATTTATTTTTCAACACGTCCTTCCTCATACATAATGAAATAACCTCTCTATCCAGAGCCTACCACATCCTACGAATGACAACGACTCAATGACCTAACGACTCCATTATATTCACCCCAACCCCCCCCCCCCCCTGTCCCGCCTCGAGACAAATCCATCATGCGCCGCCGCACCCAAAAATCCCTCACCCACCTCCTCATCCTCCTCTTCATCCTCGCCCTCATCTGCTTCCTGAACCGCCCGCAGTCCCCTACCCGGCGCTTCGCATGGGACCGCATCACCTACCGCACGCGCGCCGCCTCCCTGCCCCCGCCGCTGGGCGTCTGTCCGGGACTTAGCGAATCGGGGCGTCCGGCGCTGGTGGTCTCGCATGTCGACAGCGACGGGGGCACGGAGTGGTTGGATGAGTTGAGGGGGAAGTATCATTTGTGTGTGTATCATATTGAGACGGATCCGTCAGGGTCAACCTCCACCTCCAACCCACCCACGCTACTACAGGTCCCTACCAACCGCGCCCACGAAGCAATCACCTACCTCACCTTCCTCATCGACAACTACGCCACGATCCCTTCCTCCGGCGCCGTCTTCATCCACGGCTCGCGCTTCGCATGGCACAACGACGACCCGAACTACGATAACCTCTCTCTCCTGAAAGCCCTGAACCTGCCCTTCGCGCTGCACGCCGCCGGGTACCATAATCTGCGCTGCGACTGGAGTCTGAGCACCTGTGCCCCTGGGGCCGGGCCGCAGGGGAGTCTGGAGAATAGCGTGCAGGCGGTGTTGCAGCCGTGGAGTGCGAGGACGGTGTCGGATCGGGGGTTGCCTGGGGCGTTGGAGGAGATTTTCGGGTTGGGGGCGAGTCGGCTAGGAAGGACGGATACGCTGCGAGCGCAGTGCTGTGCGCAGTTCGCGGTCAGTAGGGAGGGCGTGTATCGGCATTCTCGGGACGAGTATGTCGCGCTGAGGCAGTGGTTGTTGGACGGGATGGATGGGAGAAGAGGGGCGGCGCCCAAGGACGATCGCATCGCGGGCAGGATCATCTCGTATATTTGGCATATTTTGTTCATGGAGCGGGACGCGCAGGGCGTGGATCTGGCGGACTTGAATCGCAGGGCGTGTCCGTCTGCGGAGGAGTGCTATTGTCGACTGTATGGACGGTGTCAGTTGCGGTGCTCGACGCCGGGGAGTTGCCTTGGACAGTATGTACTGCCGAAACATCTGCGGTTGCCGGAGGATTGGGCGGAGAGGCATTCATAGCAACTCTAGAGTGAGGAACTAACTCTTATGTATATATAGGTAATGAGGTATATAGAAGAAGAACAAACATTATATAGTATTGTAAGTGCTGTACAGCCAAAACTGCCAGTTATCTGGGGCCAACCGTCCCGATTCCTCCCAAGGCGATCATAAAGCATAACATGGCCTGTCAAAGGCCGCATAATAGGTACGTACACGGCAACGAATATATGTTGTAGAGAATCATAACCAGCCCGTCGACGACGAGATTCGGTCCGCGGAACAGAACCCATATAAGGGTAAACAAATCACAAGAATCAAACGCCAGCCAGGACCACTGAAATGGAAGTCGTAGAATGTTAGAATGCCCAGTTGGTACATGCCATGAATCTGGACGAGGCCAAGCTTCGAGTCATTAAAACCACATGACTCCGGCAACCAAGGCGATCACTATCGCCATACAGCTGCCGCGCATATGCTCCGAATCTTGTCCGAATCCGGCATTCTTGGACTGCCCGGCAGTAGTAGTCGCAGTGGGGTTCGGCGCCTGAGTCGATAGCACCGAGGACGGGATTCGATCCGCGCCAAGGGCAACGCTGCTGCCATTTGCGGGGTGCGTTTCAGAAACGGGTTCTTCGGAAGGCTTGCTAGGGGGTATTAATTGCGATTCGGGAGGGCTGTCTGTAGATTGACCAGGTGATTGTAATTCCTGCTCCCTCGATCGGTACTGGGCTATCTTTTCTAGGTAATCGTTCCCGACACGGCAGGCCTGCTGCCATAATTCTCGGAAACGCAGATGCCAACCGGCCGTCGCCGGGATGGGGTCGTCACTCACGGGTGGAGCGCTATTATCGAGGCCAAAAGGTAAAGGAGATATAGAGAAATTGGAAGAGGCGGGGGTAGGGCGCGTAGGAAGTGTTTCGCAGCTCTCCGTCGGTTCCGACGGATGATCCGGGCGGCTATCCAGTTGTTTGACCAACGCTTTGAAGGCACGAACCCCTCGAGTCAAAGTCGACGGACCGTCGACGTACGAGGCAGGGTCGTCGTAGATGGGAGCTGCTTCGAAGGAGCTCTGATGAGGAGGCGTCTCGAGAACGGCACGTCGCGGGGGAGGAGGGGGACAGGATCCAGCATCGATCATCCACGACGGGCACCCAGCGCCGGATGTGCGGAACCTCGACCAGATATCGATTGAATCATCTTTACGTAGAGCTTCTATAGCAGAGGATCGAATTAGCCAGCGTCCTCGATCGTAGAACGCAAGAAGAGAGAAAGAGAGAGAGAGCGATCCAGACGTACGTCGAACTTCGTGCCGCTGATAGCCGATGTATCCCACCTGCAGATTATACAGATCCCACTCCTTGGCCAACGACGGAACCAGACTCAGTAGCGAAAACACCAAAATAGCAAGAAACGGAATGGCGCCAGGTTGGGGAATCCCCGACCGCATCATCCACGTTGCACGACCTTTGCCCAAGGCCAATGTCCAACAGATCCGGGGTGAGAAGTTGCTTTCGAGGACGGAAAGGGCCAACAAAATTCATAGCTTCATGGCCGAAGAGGGGCAAGGCAGGAGGTAATAGATAAGAGTCGACCAAAACAAGAGGCGGGATAGGTAAATATGCATGCACTGTACGTGCGCTGCAAAGCCTCGTGGGGTTGGTTGGTTGGATTCTGTTTCTGGGGCAAGGCAGCCTCCGAAAGTCGCGGGATTTTTTTTCTTTTTTCTTTTTTTGTTCTTATCGCTTTTCGCAGGCGGTCGGACAGTCGGGAAGATACGACGGAGTAGGAACGCCCTGGCAAACTGGAAGACTGAAAAGTCGATCCCCAGCAACGAGAAGTGGAGCGAATCGATCCCGAGAGAAACCTGATTTTCCGTCTGGCGATGTCGATGAGGATATATTTCAACCGTCGGACGTTGCGAGGACGGATCAGCGAGCAATGACGTAGAGTAGCAGCAGCAACCAGACGCAAGCGGATGTTGCCAAGTCAAGAGGATGGACAACAGCCAAGCAGAGGACGGGAAAAGGTCAAATATCAATGGGCCGAGGGTCTCCCTGAACGTGGAGGCAAGCATGGTCGATTCATCCGGCCTAAATCGCTGGGCGTGACTAGTGTTTTTCTAGTGTTTTTGGCCTGGCTCGACTCCTGTTCCGGTGAGTGGCCGACCGCCTCTGATTCCTGAGGATTCTGCCATTGCTCTCTCTAGCTACTCTGTACCTCCGATCTTTATGTCAGGAAATACTAGGTATCATCTGAGTGATGGTATTTACGATACGTAGCAGCAAACACAAGTCATCATTCATTCATCACATGTACATTACATACACTCGTCAATCCACTCGTCCGTCCGTATTTGATTACCGGAGAGTCATATTTCATATAGGATTCATCATGGTCGGATCGGGAATCGCAGGAGGCAAGTTGCCACTACTCTGCTCCGACTTCTTGGACTTCGCCTTCTTGATGGGCGGCGTTCGACTGTCGCCGCTCCTCGAACTGTCCGCCCGGAGTGTCCCCGACGGCGTCGTGCTGCTGCCGGCGCTACTGGTTTTGCCGCCCCGTTTGACCATCTTGCCCAAGATCCCAACGATCTCCGCCGCGTCCTCGAAGCTTTCGTCGTCCATTCCCTCCTGCGCATTATATACATCGGCGATGGCCTGTTTCGCCAGTCGTCGGCAGGCATTCGAATCGTGGAGGCAGTCGTACAGATACGCGGCGTATTCGAGCTTGATGGATAGGCGCAGGGGATGCGAGCCGGGAAGAAACCGTTCGGCCAGCACGGAGGCTTGATTGAAACAGGCCGTCGCAGTGGGCGTGTAGTCCAGGACGGGTAGAAGGAAGGAGGATGCCGATTGGGGGAGTTGGACAGGGGCGAGGCCGGGAGGCGCCTGCGTCAATTTCCCCCGAGGCGCGTTCTCCGCGGTGGGAGCTGGGGCACCGGGGACGTTGATGTTTTCCGGTTTCGATTTAAACGAGAACCTCGAGCCGAGCTCTTTGGTTGGTGACGCGGCATGGGCGGTTCCATTGGGCACGGTGACGTCGCTCCGGCTGCTGGTGATCCCCGGAGAATGGACGGCCGGTTGGTTGTGAAACAGAACGAATATGTGGTAAAACGAGGCCCGAAGTTTGTAGGCCAGGATCTTCAATTCCATGTATTTATCCACGAGGGGGAACATGAGCCCCTCAAGCATTAGAAGGCCCTCGCGGGAGAGCCAGATGATGTGATGGTACAGCTGAAGCGATTTGGTTTCGCGGGTGGGATCCAGACGCCGTAGCCGTCGTGCGCGAAGAAGCTTTTTCGAGAGCATGACCGAAAGTCCTAGCATTTTGTACAGAATGGCGGACAGAAACGGGCTTTCGTGGTGGGTCATGGCCGCGAAGTTGCCCAAGGCCTTTTGGTCTACTTCGGAGGAAGCCATCCACAAAGCGAGGGATTCGGGATCTATGATAGGGCAATTGCCATTGGGATCAGTTTTCTCCATTGCGAATCGGAGTACGGGTCCTGGAACAGCGCAAATGGCACGGAAATCAAAGAAGAATCAAATAAAGAATTCCAAATGTAGCCAGCACATTGGACAAGCTGGTGCTGATCGAACTCTCTTCAGCCGGGCAATATGTAACAGATCAAATAACTGCGATTCGGCTCCATCTCAGGCGCAGCTGAAAGAGAATAAATGTGAGACAAAATAGACCGTTTAGCTTACCTGGGAAACGCGCGCAAACGAATAACAAGACTAGATGCAGCTTCGTTTAGACGCCGCAGGGCCCCATGCTCAATGCGCGAGCGCCTAAATCGGAGGTTCGTCCCTTTTTTAGCTGATCTTCAAGGTCGACGATAATATCGAGCAGGCGGGATTCCGTTTGAGCGTTTTGTTTGTCGTGTATAATTTCTTTTTTTCTGTTTCTGTTGTGTCAAAAAGTCGCTTTCAAACCAAGCCGGAGAATTTAACTGGCAATCGAACAACAGGCAAACCCGAGCGTTTGAAAATCACAAAGCCACCAATTCCAATCGATTCCGGATATGTTACATATGTCAGGTCCTGTCGATCCCCTTGAGGTTAGATTGCAAACGAATACAGCGTACAGTCAGAGGCGTTACATCCAAAAAAAAAAGAAGAGAAAAAAGAAAAAAGAAAAAACCATAAAAATAAATCAACAACTCCCTATTAATCTGGGGAAAATACCACAGCAATTCTGGAACAATTGGTGCAGTGCAAAATGCAGAATATCAAAACAACCGACGATAGGGCAGAAGCGACTAGTAATGCAAGGCACACAGAAAGGAGCAGTCAATGGCGGAGAGACAAATGGGAAGGAGCTCGTGATTTTGAGGCAGACAGTTTTGATGCATTGTGCGTGCAACTTCAGTAGCCAGGTGTTAGTCTGGACCTCTCTGCCTGCAAGTGCTAGCAGTGATCTGCAAGTCAATTAAGAGCAATAGGAGGTAGGAAACCCGAAGGACATCATCCCACCGGGGAAACGAGGATTGGTCCCAGAAACGACCTCGGTCAATTGGCAAACGCGAACGGTCGCTGCTGCCGTGTGATTGAGAGATAACAATAATAATAATAACAGCGGAGTAGCAGCAACCGTGTGGTAACAGAAAAGAGACGACGCAAGGGAAATTGGCCTGTCCGAACGGATTTCCCCCTGGCACAACAAAAGTGGAGGGCCACTGCGGACTGCGGTAGGTAGTATGTCGCCCTAATTAAAGTGATCTGAAGGCCGCCATCTCCTCATTATTACATATGGCTTTGGGTTCCTGTTTGAAATATTAGTGCATGCCCGTCAGATTTTTTTTATTCTCTTTGACGGGAGGGATCGGGCAGGAACAGCGGTGATAAGACCCCAGGATTTCGATCACCATCATCATTCATAGATAAACAAAAAAAATTTACGGAGCCAGAGGGGAAAAAAAGGAAGGGGAAGACAGTGGCAATGAGGCGGGGGGACAGCGCATCGATTAGTTCGATACGTGTCAGAGCCCGAATGCTGATTTTCCCTGCCTTGCAGCTTTTGATCCAGACGAATGATAAGAAAGGAATAGCACGGTGGACCGGCGAGCACCAGCCTCTCCCATTTGACGGGAAGTCATCGCAATTGGGGCTTAAGACAGGCGGAGTATTCGTGCCTGACCCAGCCCGGAGTCGAGACGGTCTCAGTAACTAAACCGCAAATGTTTGGAGCTCAGCGTCCGCGCGCTTCATGCTCTTAGCATGGGGTCGACGGAGACAACGCTGACACTGACAGCTGGCAGACATTAGCCCGTATTGCCAGCGTGGCAACGGAGGACTGAGCCAATGGAGTGGAAGGATGGAATCTCCCAACGAATCATACGAGGGCTGCGAATATGATGGTATTCCGATGATATCAGCGGCCCCAGTTGTAAATTCGTACGGAGTATCAGAGTAATGCGAATGCGGTGGATTGCATTGCATGCTTGTTGATCCCCAGAGTTGAAAGAAGGGAAGGTCTAGAATCGGGCAGTTTGACACCGCCCTGCCGACCGCTTATCAACCATCTGGCAAAGATTTTGACAATTGTCGATAATAAACCTCAATTTACGTCCAGTCAATGTGACGGAGTGGTTACGGTGATAGATCGGAATTTCTATTTTATCTTTGTCACCCACAAAGCCCGTCAAATTTCTAGTCCAAGCCCCCCCAGTCTTCAGTCTTCACCGCCAGAATGATGTCGGGGGCCGCCAGTTTCCCGCACTCCCTCTCCCTTGCGGTGGTACCGGGAGGGGTTAGGATGGCTTAGCCCGTTCTATCGGGCTCTCTCCTGGGGCCGGATTCCTTCCGTTTGTTGGGCATCAGCGATATCGAACAAGGTTATACAGAGTGATACTTCTGTTTCTATTTTGTAATCCAACTAAGCGAGGTTTGTACAGTTGTATCGGTATTTTTATCTAAGATCACAGTATCAGGGAAAAGGGAGCTTATAAGCATGTAGTGTATATACATCTAAAAGTTCAAACTATAAGATATTACATCAACGACCTCACCTGATCGGCAGACCTATGTCCCCTGTCGCGAAATCAACGATAAGAAATCGAATATGTCATGTCTCAATGTCGTCAAGTTCATCATCGTCGAGATATCCGACGAACGCTCGTTCCAGGAATGCCCGCCATGCTCGGTTCTTCTTGGACTTCTTCTTCTTTTTCCCGGCGTCGGCCTCATTACTGCTGCTTTTGCTTGAGTAATTATCCGCAATGCGCGTGGCGAGTTTGAAGAAACTGCGCACGGTGAGATCTTTCATCTTGTAGATGTCATCGCTGGTAGTGTATTCAGCTTCAAAAGCAAAAACACCCCCAGAAGCGGATTCCCCAGTCTCTATCACGCTGGAATTTCCCGACTCTTCAGAAGCTTTCGACACTTGTTCGTTGATCCTTGTCAGGTTGGCAAAGTATTGGGTATAACCTAACCACGTGAAGGGTTGGTTCGAATAAGCTGGCCCTGGAGGGGCGGTTTCTGACGGGGGTTCTGGGACTTTAAAGTTGGGAGGCTTCTTTTTGCCTCCTTTCTTCTTCTTCTTCTTCTTCTTCTTCTTGTCGACGGAGACAGGATCGTCAACATCATCGCCAAGTAAATCAATGTCGACAGCCTTCTCCGAAAGGTCGCTCCAAACAACCGCGTTCTCCAGTCCCGTGATGTTGTATTCCACAACCCGCAGAGTAGGGAAATAATTCGGAACAAGACTGGGAGAGACTAGCGAAACACTATATCTCTCCGCAAAGGGACCGCCGATTTTCTTGAGAAAGCGCTTTTTCTTAGACTTTTTTTCCGTATGAGGATCATCGTCGTTTGGGACCAGAGAGTCACCATCGGTCGACAACTCTAGGAAGTCTGCTTTGTTCGACTTGGACTTAGGCGGAGACGGCATTTTAGACCAATCCTTTCTCAGACTGGAAAGATAACCCGAGCGAGAGAGGACTGAAAAATCATCTTGAGGATCGTCTGATTCAGCCGAAGACTCGGCGTCGTCGCTGATGTCGACAATTTTCACCTTGTGGCTGTCTTGGAGCATGAAATGGTCGATATTCATATGGCCATAGGCACTCCCGACCACGACATCTCGGAATTGGTGCACCCACAGAGTGTATTTCTGCCAACACGTCTCGTCCCAGCTCCGTTTGGTCCCGGACCTCGCTGGAGGGATATGCCCGATCAGAATTGCTTTCATGCCGCGGGATCGCAGTATCTCCAGCTGAATGCGCAGCCATTCCATGTGCTCGAAGCCCGGCTCCGACTTGAAACTGCATCCATCGACCGCGGAGTTCGACTCATAAAAGTACATGGTGTTTAGACTGATCACCGCGAGTTTGCCGGGGATGACTTCCGATGTGAACCAGCCGCCTTCCACGAACGAATGACGTTGGTGCTCGGGAATGAATTTGGACCAGACATTCGCGAATTTCTTAGTCCACCGATTCGGACCATTCTTCATGATGTTGTGCGGCATGATGTCGTTGTTTCCGATGGTGGGGACGACCGGGATTGATAGACCCCTGGGGGAATCCTTACTCTGAAACACCTCGTAGAATTTGTCTGCGATCATACCATTGAGCTGCATAACTTCGTCCTCCGTCCGAGGGATAGACTCGTCGTTGTCATGGCGGGCCGAGTCTCCCGTCCAAATGACGAAATCGATGTGATCTTTCAGATTCTTTTGGATCCATCGGAAGGTTTCGTTGACCAGCAAGGAAGGGGAATCGCATTCTGTTCCCTCGGCGCCGAAGTATCCTGCAGAGCCTTGCCCGCGGTGGCATGCATTATCCTTGTCGGTACCTGATTGGTAGTGTAGATCTGGATGAAAATCTGTCCGATAAGTCAGCGACTGCCATTTTTCTCCCGTCATCCTGCATTGCGTAAAGCCGTACCCGTTATATGCAAAAAGCGCCCCGCAAGCCCACGTGAGGGCCGTCCGCCGACACTGTCTGCATCGATGGCAATGCCCAAAGGCTGCTGATCGGACACCGGGATCGCAGAGGTGCAGACGGCGAGAAGAACGGCGGCGGGGAGGAGGAAGGGAAGCATTGGTGCTCTCTTCTGCGCAGAGAAGCCCCAGTAATGCCGACTACCGAGTCTGTGTTTTCGTCAACGGTCGCGTCGCAGGGAAATGGGGCATGAAGGATGGGGCGGTGGATAATAAGGACTCTAAGAATTCTTTCTGTATTGGCGACGTCACACCCGCCGAGCCCCTCCTTTGGGTTTAGCGGGCCGAGTGAGTACCTTGACGAATGCACATGACCGGATTTTACTCTTGAGCTACGTGGTACGGTCCATTCATCTGATCGTGCAGAATATTCGAAAAGTCATATATGGCACATGCTGGCAATTTGGACCATATCTGAGTTGAATTTCAAAATTTCACCGAAAGTTGGGAGACTTACAGCCAAAAAGCTCTCCGAGAGTACTTGTGTATAGCTCCGTGGCATGAAGGCGGTCAGAGCCGACATAAAGTGTAGTAGACACGTGCTTGCGCTGGACACTTTGACTGGCTGTGGATTTATAGAACTTCTGCTTTGTGGCCAAGAAGATCGTACATGTGATCAAATATTACAGTTAGAGATAATCAAAAGATTAGAGGCTGTTGAATATATTAAGGAGGGGTAAATCATTACATGTTACATTATATATAATAAAATATATTAAGGTAATAATGTTGTATATTCTAGTTCCAGATTGTGTGAGTCGTGTATAGAAATCGAATCAATACTTTGCAGTCTACAAAAAGTTCTTTAACCTTAGCCTGCATGTTGAAACTGGCATTGCGCACCTTCTCTTGCCTTGAGGCTGGTTTATCGAGCTTTCACCCGTCAGCACCATTCTATGATGAACATAGCTACACATCAGTCATCAATCAGCACAGGATGCTTGACGCAGTATGCAGAGAGGTCTACCATTCACAGGAGTCTAGGTTAATTATTAACTACATATGAACTAGTGAAACAGTCATGGTGGAAGGCTGAATATTTGACCTGCTATAAACAATGAAAAAAGGTAGAAAGGGTTTAAGACACGTTTCAACTTTTCTATCTATGATTATAACGATACTAAAATAGAAGCTATACTCGAAGGTATTTTCTCTAGATTGAGAGGAGGTGGTCCACTATTGCTCTATCGAGTACCATAAATCATAATAGAATGGTACATAGGGCTATGTCGATCCATTGCCGAAAAGTGATGCCTTGAACACACGGCAGAACACGTATGACTACGAAGCTCCCAGAGACCTAATTCCTTTGAAGGAAGCTCGACTCGCGAAATACGACAGCCATAAGAGAAAGTTTCTCAGTTGACAGAAGTTCGGAACCAACGCAGATATGAAATATATCCAATCATTGCACATCGGGGGATACGGACATATACGCCACCGGCCTAGCCACGTCAAAACCCTCCTATACGGGCTCTAGACCAGAGTAGATGTAGAACAGGCTCCCTAGGGACGTATTTAGATAAGTAAAACGCCACTGGGGCCAATTCTGAAGTTACATTGCGTATTTTGCGTATTCTCGGACCGGATGGAGTTAACGGCCTGGTGCA
Source organism: Aspergillus persii (assembly GCA_002215965.1). Classification (NCBI taxonomy): domain Eukaryota; kingdom Fungi; phylum Ascomycota; class Eurotiomycetes; order Eurotiales; family Aspergillaceae; genus Aspergillus; species Aspergillus persii. Next base: position 4,198,571 of record NGZO01000001.1, read on the forward strand.
CCGATCGATTATTGACCGACCGAGTCAGCAGGAACAGGTGAAACTGTAAAGGAACATGCAGGCCCTGGGGATATTGGCTCATCTGCGTGAAATTTAGATATTTGAGGACCTTTGACAGGTGAAAACATGCACAGAGTGTGGAAAGAGGAAGAAGGAATCCATCAACTACCGGATCCAATCAGAAAATCTGGAACATCCAGGCAGCAGAATGGATGAAGGATCCATTTGGAGCGTCCCCACCGGACACTTCTGGCCATTCTGGAAGGTCCAATAGTCTCCATCCTTCGACGAGAAGGTTTTGGGGGAGTGACAGTGTCTTAGTTCTTAGTAAAGGTGGCGCTACACGCAGTGTATAATTTGAGCTGACAGACTGAGCAGTCATCGTTCGTATTCCAGAGACAATGAACTGGACTGCGTCTTCCCTGCAATCAGTCAACCACCAATAAAATAATTGAGAAACCATTGTGCGGCTCGAACGCGGTCTTCAGTTAAGCTCCCTGATGGTGTCGGGCGAGGCCAATCAGCCGGCACGCTAGCATCGCTAAGCAGCCCTAGTGATTTCTAGTGCTGGGGCCAACCAGGCTTATCATCCTCCGTACCTTCACTCACGCGTGCGTATTCCGTATCCATCCGGTGGGAATTGGACAATTGGAAATATCTGCTGGATCTCAGCCCTAGTCCTCTCCGGGATGGAGCAGTTCATTTCCTTTAGGCAGCCAAGGCTGTCATTCTACCAAGGCTATTTCTCTTATTTGTTAGGCTCCAGTTATATCTGAAGCTCAGTGTCTCTCTATTCAGAGAGCTCTTTTCCTTTGTTCCTTACGTTGCTGCCTTAATATGAGTTGACCAAATCCTGCCTTTCCCACATCATGAGCGCATCCTGGCCCTGGACAGGCCCTCGGGCTCTTCGGGCTGCCGTGGTAGCAGCCACGGCCATGATGGTTCTTACCTTGCTTCTCCTGCATTCCCCGACGCAAACTACGGCGCGCATTACGAGCACGGAGCTCTCAAAACCACCGTATAATGGAACGAGAGACCATGGCGATACGGTGAATTCGGTTGAGGGCTCAGCTACCGACTCTGCTTCGGAGCATGTGGAACAGACGATCATCCAGATGCCCGTGATTGATACCGATCTAGTCACGGACCTGTCGCAATATCTCATTGACTACCCCATTGAGAAACCATACGATAAGAAATTCGGCGAGCTCGGCAGACGCTGTCGGATCTTACGCGACTGGCTCTTTTATGCCGAGAAAACCGATCCTACAACTCGAAATGTCCTCCTCGCTGCTGTCGAACGAGTAGCTCTGCCCCTATTTCCATTCCTCCAAAACCCCTTGAGACGTCCTCCATCAGAGCGGCCGATTGGAGACCTTCGTGCTTCTTTCGAGCCGGGCTCTGCAGGTATTGTCATACCAACAAGCACCAAAACACTCCGCTTCGCCGCGCATCTTATCGGCTCTCTACGTTCCGTATTAGGCTCCACTCTGCCCATCCAAGTCGTCTATGCCGGCGATCCCGATCTAGGGCCACAGAGCCGAGAGTATCTATTCACTCTAGCTGGACAGGGTCCACCAATTGAGTTTCTCAACATCCTGACCGTCTTCGACGATACCACCTTGAAGCTCCAAAAGGGCGGATGGGCAATCAAGGCGTTCGCCGCTCTAGCCACGCGGTTCGAACGAGTCATTCTCGCCGATGCCGACGCTGTCTTTTTCCAGCCTCCGGAAGTCCTTCTCGAGCATGACGCCTTCCTTCGCTCGGGGTCTCTTCTCTTCCACGACCGACTGCTCTGGAAACATCTATTTGCTGACCGCCATGCGTGGTGGAGAGATCAGATCCGACGCCCCAGTCCGGCGATGAACGCGTCTCGCGTGTGGATGGAGGACTACGCCGAAGAGGGTGACTCGGGCCTCGTGGTTGTGGACAAAAGCCGGATTGATGTCCTCGTTGGTCTGCTGCATGTGTGTTGGCAGAACACCCATGCTGTGCGCGAGGAGGTCACTTATCGCATCACCCACGGGGATAAGGAAAGCTGGTGGATGGGCATGGAGCTCGCCGGCGCTGGATATGAGTTCTCGCAGCATTACGGGGGAATTGTCGGGTGGGCCGACACTAGTCGTGAAGACCAGCCGAAGGTTTGCAGCTTCGTCATCGCCCATGTCGATGCAAAGGACCAATTGCTGTGGTGGAATGGAAGTCTGTTGAGGAACAAGGGCGTTGAAGAGATGAAGAACGTGTATGGTGTCCCGACGAATTGGATGATCGATGCCGAATGGCGCAAGGGCGCCACCAAGCAGGACATGAGCTGCATGGTTGGGGGCGAGCTCCGAAACCTCACCAGTGGTCAAATTCATACGCTGGAGAGATCAATTGAATTGGCGAAGCATATCGATGCCATTGTCCTGCATCCTGAGCGAATCGGCATGCATACTAGGGATTCTAGTGAGGTATCAGCTTCGTTATAGTTCTTCGAAGTATGATGATCTTTCACACGCGACATGTGACTCAGTATTAAGATCCTACATTATCGAAAAGCGGATACCACCTTACATAGCATAGCCTTTCTGTTGTCCTTTTTATCTACGTTGTTACACATTCTCTGTACATAATTTTGTCTTGCAAGCACTCCCTATATATAGACCTTCATACTCATGTCATTTCAAAGATAACGGGACCGGATCATACTAGGTTTTCTTATCTAATCCAGTCTCCAGAAAGCTCTCCTGCCAAAAAGACGCTGTTGCGGCTTATCTAGCGCCCCAGGTGACCGTGGAAACTTTGTCAGGACTCAGGAGGGAAGATCTAGGTTCAAAGGTGCACCGTGAGCTGGCCGTGTCTCTACCTGCGAGCCGGTTTTATGAAACTCAAAACTAATGGCACCTGATATAGCCGCTGAAGGCGACAAATTGAGTGCTGTAGCTGGCGATGCTGGTTCATTGAGCTCAAACCTTGAAAACAAGAAAGTGGCACACAAAGGCCGATTAGAGAAAACGTGATTCGATCAAGTCAGCATGGGGAGCGACAATTGTCGGTTTTTGATCCACACCATATCACATCTGGAGGATTAATGCACAAACCCATTGTTCCAATACTCGCCCGCATTAGAAATTTGTACTAAGTGGCGAGATCCCAAGGCTATATTTACCTCGCTGATTCTTTACGTTGCATGGCATCAGCCACCCAGCATGTCCCCAATGCAAAAAGCATGGCTTCCACTTTACAAGAACAAGCAGGAGAAGCCTTCGACTCTCCACCTCCTGTCAACTGCTTTGTTCCAGCATCACTATGAAGACGGCTTGAGGATCGAACACTTGGAACGTTCTTACCTTCGAGCCCAAGCCATTGGCAGGCATCATGGTGAGTACACCCCCAGCATATACAACAATCCTAACCCTCTCAGGATTGACCGCTCACGATATCATCGATTTGACCCCAAAGTTCTGGCGTGTGCACCAGGACTACATGGCATTAAGAGACACCATGGCCCAGATTATCGTCATGATTCAAAGTAATATAATTGCTGGAACAATTGCAACTCATGCCACGGCTCGACCGGACCTGCACCCTCTTATGGAAGATATCCTCAATTATAATGTCATGTGTGTATGGTCACTGTGCTGCTCCTCGTTATACTAACAAATCCAGTGGCTCCTTCATGCTCACTGAGCTTGACCATGGCTGTGATTCGAGAAACCTCGAGACTACAGCAACTTTGCAGCCAGATGGAAGTTTTGACTTACACACGCCTCATCTCGGTGCAGCGAAGTAAGACACGCCTGTTTAAATTGACATATCGTCTAACTCTGGACTAGATTCATGCCACCATCCATGCCTGTTGCCAATATTCCCCGCTTTGGCATTGTCTTTGCTCGTCTCGTAGTTGACAATGAGCATCTAGGCATGCGAGCTTTTATAACCCCCCTAGCGGACAAAACACAGATGAAACATGGCGTGCAGTCTAAGTAAGTAAGCAGGTAGTTTACCAGTCTTCAAAGGTCTAATGAGTAGACTTCTACCACCCGCCTCCGGCGGACGAATGCTCGACTACTGTATCACTAGTTTCGATCATGTTCAACTTCCACGTTCAGCAATGCTTGGAGACCTCATCAAGCCGGCTAATATGCGCACTGGCTACCTCTCCACAATCCAGCGCATCGGAACTGGCGCTCTTGCCCTCAGTATCTGGATTACCACCTTCCTTAAAGGTGCCGTCTATATTGCTGCCAAACACACTCTGTCCCGGACAGTCCAGCAGGGATTGCACGGTAAACGTACGCCAATTATGAGCTTTCGGACTCAGCACCAGCCTATCCTCCGCACGCTTGCTCAGATTGCAGTGTTGGAACCGTTCGCGGACTGGATTGAAAACAGTTATGTTGACAAGTCGCTCCATCCAAAATCGAGAGATGGCTTAGGTGTCATTCTCAAGGCGATCGCGGTTCAACTTGGACAGGGGAGTCTGGCGAATCTGTGTGAACGCGTCGGTGCTCGAGGCGCGTTCATTCATAATCAGTTGATGGAGATGGAGGTGTGTTCCACATATGGCCATCAAGACGTCAAGTTAAGCTCATCAATCGAACACAGGCATTGACACGCTTCACCGGCATTGCTGAAGGAGAAATACTCGTCCTCACAATCCGTATGTGTATCTGGAGCGATAACCCACCCATCTGACCATCAAAAACAGGATTAGCAACAGAGCTACTCATAGGCCGCTGCACCCTCCCAGATCCAAGGCATCCCAACTGCCTACTGGCGCGTCACGAAGCAGGCCTTGTATCAGAGCTGGGAGAGACAATCCGACAAATCCCTCACCCGGTAGAAACATTCTACCCTGAAGACCGAGCCCACGAACACCAACACGGCAACAACAGCGTCCAACGAAGCGAATCATACAACAAACACGTCCTTCCACACTGCCGCCCACTCATCCTCGCCATAGCGCATCGCATGGCCTACGAAGCAGCCCTGGACGCTTCCTTAGACCCCAGCCTCCTCGCCCTCTTCGAGGCCGAGATGATCCAGACAGACGCAGGCTGGTACATCGAGCGACTGGGGCTCAGCCGATCGATGCAGGCAAAAATGGAAGACCGTGCAATTGACGCTCTTCTTCCCAGGATTGAGGAGCTAGTGGACCAACACAAAGCCGTTGAGCCATACCTTACTGCGCCAATGGTGGGTTCGTCGCGGTGGGATGCGTTTTGGGCGTCGTTACCTACATTTTATGAACGGGAGGGAGCAAGATTGTAACCTGACTTGTTTCGTTTTGCACTCTGCTCTTTGCTTTGTTTACTTGGAGGACGTTAGTCTGGGCGAGCGAATACTAAAGATAGTAAGTGAATATAAAACTAAACCAATCCGTCTATGATCGTCAATTAGAGCATGGGGCCGAAACCCCCAAACAACCCGAACAAGGAGACGATTTACACTTCAACTCTAGTCTCAGAATCAAGGCAACACCATTCACTTCTCACAAAACCATTCCAGATCAGAAGAAACTGGTTGATCTGCGGTCCTCATCGCCATGTTCATCTCTTACCGCCATGTTTGTTCCTTCCATGACATCAGATAACAACAAGGTAGTTTACAGTGTACATCACGGCAGGATTTCTGCTGCCTGAACAAAGTGACAAGAAATGCTGTCGCCTTAGCTGTGAGCCTACCGCGGCTCAACCTATCCAATTAAACACATATCATGAACCAACAGTCATCGTAATACTTGTTCGCTGTGCTGAATCGTCTACAAGATGGAATAGACTGGATCATATGTCGGACTCTAATGTCGATCGCTTACGCTTCCTGCCAGGGACCAGATAGCCCTCCGAAAGTACAAAGAGCAGTACAAAGTGAGGAGGGAAAAGATATAAAAAGCCTCTCTCCCTCTCCCCTCGTCTTCTAATCCATCACAAACAAATCACAAAGACAAAGAAAACAATCAGACTCCTCAATTCAAACAAACCAGATACATACATACAAACACACACAAAATATCATCTATCAAACCCAAAATGTCCTTCACCAAATACCTCGCCCTAGCCCTCGCCTCCACCTCTTTCGCAGCTGCAAGAGCCACCCCGCGAGGCTACACCGGCACCATCACCGCCGAAGGCATCGGCAACTGCCCGCTCACGCAGCACGCAGAGGTCCATATCCCGTACACCTGGGAGCCAACGAACGGCAGCGTGTGCGTGGAGCTGGGCCGTCCTTACGCAGACGGCTACCATGCCGGCTTGACCGGCAAGATGGAGACGCCGGAGAGCGTCGCGCCGCCGAAGTTTGGCGGATGTAGCGACAGCACTTGTTCGGATTGTACGCTGGTGGATATTGAGGATGGGGATGAGCCTGGCCTGATTAAGGTGGATTGTTTGGAGTTGAAGGATGCGCCGTATTTGTTTGTGGGAGTGGGGAAGAACTAGGTCTTCTAGTTGGGATTATAGGTAGTAGGGGGGATTGATGGAGATAGTGAGGGGTGGATTGGGGAGGTTGATTGAAGTTGGAGAGTCTATGATGGTGAATGATGGTGGTGGAGCTACATACTGTACTTAAAACGAAGGCATTGTCACTCGTTTGCGATCAGGAAGGACTATGCTGGTGGTATCTTATAAACTTGCATAGCCTGAATCATTACTCATGTCATTCAGATGAACTTTCTCGGACTCCCTTGTTCGTGACTTTTCATGGATGCTTCAATCTAAACGAGATAATTTTTTCACCCCTGAATTGAATTAGGAATGTGCCACTATGGTGCCTATGAGCCAGTCAATACCCTCCATCCAAGCATAGCCATTGCCTGCCCGCATAGTACTGCCTCTTTATGCGCTTCTTCTGACCCAGCTGCGTCGGCGAACCCGGTATTATGAGGAGGGACGTCATCAGGGGTCGAGATGCGAAAGACGCCGTGGAAACTAGGGACGACGTAGGAGACGTTTCCTGCGAATGTTAATATCAAGCTATATTGGTGAGAAATAAAGTCACTCACCCATGTCAGTCGAGACAGTGGCAGCAGTGTCGGCCATTAACTGCACGTCGCGTCCTAGCTCTGCCATTTCCTCTGTGTATATCCGACAGAATGGCTCATTAACGATGATGTCCTGGTACATCGGTTCCCTATACTCATTAGGAATGGTTATTCAGCCCCAAGTCCCAACGCACGGCAAACTCACATAATATAGCGAACACGACACCCAGTCGCCGCCCCAGCCGCTTCAAAACATGCTTTAGCTCGTGCAAGCAGCTCCTCTGTGCGAGCAGCCGTTCCACTCCGAATACTCCATTGCATACACGTGTAGTCAGGGATAATATTCGGCACTTTCCCTCCGTCCTTGATGATCCCGTGGATCCGCTCATCCGGCTGGATGTGCTGCCGCAGCATGGCAAGACTATTGTACGCCGCCACCGCTGCGTCCAGGGCATTCAGCCCATTCCATGGATCTCCTCCCGCATGCGCAGCTTTGCCGTGGAACTCGACCCGGAGAGAACCGTTCGCGATCGATCGCCAGCCAGCGGTGCCGTGGTATCCTGCCTGGATCCCGCGCCGCGACGTAGGATGCACCATGATAGCAGCGGCGATGGCTGGGTCGCTGAACGCTCCCGCTGCGATGAGTTGGACTTTCCCGCCGTGCGCCTCTTCCGCTGGGGTGCCTAGGATGCGGACTCTACCGGGCATATCCCATTGTTTGACGGATTGCGCGAGAGCCAGGAACGCAGCTGTCGAGGACGTGGCGATCAGGTTGTGGCCGCAGGCGTGTCCAATGGCAGGTAGAGCGTCGTATTCGGCGCAGAAGATAACGATGGGGCCGGAAGTGCCTATCTCAGCTTCGAAGGCTGTTGAGAGCCCGTAGGCATGCCTTGTTACTTTGAATCCTCGGTGCTCGAGAAAGCTGGTTAAGGTGGCGTGGGCGTGGACTTCCTCAAGGGCGGTCTCAGGGTTGCTGTGGATGGCGAGGTTGAGCTGTCGCAGAGAGCTGGCTTCAGGGTCGATTGTAGTTTGGATGTGATTGCGCACAGAAATGAGATCGACCATTGTGATAGTGGAGGGGAGGAAATCTTTGGAGAAACTCTGTAGTCATTCTATCGAGGCTGCATACGTCGTTTCACGCTTTTATACCCGCGCTTTTGTGAATGCTTCGGCGATAGCCCCCACTGCTAGTAATTGAAGCCGACTCCGAGCTGACTTGAACAAGCTGTTAGTCTCGGACATCGGAGACGCTAAGAGTGACTCACAAATCACAATAATGATGATGCCGGACACCGTCTAGCCTCGGATCCAACGATCCTACAGAGACGGTCCATATCCAGAGAAGGGAGCCCATTCTGATATGCGGTGGCCATGATCAGTGCTCAGGGTATTTTCTCACTCTCTGCCCGTCTGTGAAAACGAGGAATGGGCTTCTTTAGACACATCGCGACGGTCTTATGAAGTCTCGTAACGTTGCTGCAACAAAAGCATACAGTCAGTGACATGCCGTCATGGAAATATTTTCGTCACATCAGCTCTTTCTCACGGCCCAGGTGAACTCAATCACTAGTTGCGTACCACATTCCTCCACAGCTAGAGCAAACCTATGTAACAACAAGGTTATCCAATTTCACAGAAAGCGACCGACGCGACGGTGTAACTTGTGCGACCTTCACGTGGATGGAGCCATAAAAGGGAGCTTCCAGCGCGGGGTCTTTCCAGCCCCTCCAACTTCATCCTTCTTCCTCGTCTTATCTTCATCAAACCAACTTGCCTATTATCTCTAAGTCTAATCACAAGTTTCATCCGCCATGTCCGAGTATCCGTCTCTCAAGCCCGCCTTCACGGTCAAGGTAAGCTGCTGACGGTTCCACGGCCCCGAAGCTTGAAGTTGATGTCAATATAGGTGACGATAGATGCCCCAATGGCCGTCGGTGAGTTACTCCGTTTGGTGCATTGTCGGATCACTCACTTTAAGCAGGAAGTGCCTCGCGATCCAATCCGTTGCAGGTTGTTGTAAGTTAATCTGGATACGAGCAGATACTACCGTCCCGAAGTGTCTCATCTCCCACAGCCCATAACTGGCGGTACCTTCAAAAGCGACACGGGCTTCTCTCCGTCCGTCGATGCCGAGATGGTGGGTATCGGAAATGACTACATCCATGCCGACGCGGATGGAAAACATCTGCGATTGAACGCACATAGTGTCCTCAAGTAAGTAGTTGTCATAGTCCATGTGTACATCAAAGACTCTCTGACCATTGATCTAGAACCCAGGATGGTTCCGTATGCATCCCCCATCCCCTTCAGCACCTGCAGTCCGTAACCTGACTGCTCTAGCTCATCTACATGAGCTACACAGGCATCATCACCTTGACGGAGGCAGAGCAGGCTGTCTTCTCGGGCTCCGCGGACGAGGGGCCTACGCCTTTTGGCAACGCTTGTGAGTATTTTCCTGATCTAAGGAGGCAAGTATTGTTGACTTCTGGCTAGTCACGCATTTTACATTCGAGGTGAGAAGTACCAGACGAGATATATTTCAGGCCAGGGAATCTAATAAGCGTAGACGGGCGACGACCGCTACAAGCAGCTCGAGCATGGTGTTTTCGTCGCGCAGGGTCGTTTCAACGTTTCCAAAGACAAGTCGGTCGTTGTGGAGTACCGAGTCAGTCAGGTTGTGCACGAGTGAAGCTGCTAGCTTGTTACTTACTAGCTATGGCTATATTGATGCCGTTACGATGAGAATGAACAACGATGATGAAATGAATTATTAATTATATCCCACCCCAATACATAGCACAACCACAACCACAACTCAACATTCTCATCCACCCATCCCACGACATTGATACATCCATTCAGCTACCCCTATTACCAACTCCACCCTGTAGATCCCTCCCCAACAGCGGCCTCCGTTCCGCATCCCCAGCCTCCTCGCGATCGCAGCCCTCTCTCGCCCGTCCTCTTCCCCGAATCCTCTCCCTCCATCTCCCCCTACTTAACTTCCTTCGTCCCCACCACCCTGGGGCCCTTTTAACTGCCCAAATGGCGACAATCCCAAGCGCAATGGCGACAAGCGTGCTTAGCACGGACCCCACGGCCGTCAGGAACGTGATCGTGCTGACGTTGCATCCGAACGGAAGGGCGCGCAGCTCCCAGCGCTCTTTGGACCCAAGGGGGCAAAGTTGAGAAGAGCCCAAGGGGGCCAGAATGGGGAAATGCGCGGGATTAGGGACGCAAGTTGAGGTCTGGGATGGGTTAGTGTGAGGGTTTACATGGGGTGTATATGTGTAAATTGGAGGGCTGTTATGAATGAAGGTGGTACTGTAGCATCGAGAGAACTTATAAAAGGCAGGACCGAACGATTGGAAAAATAGGCAATGAAAAGGAGATTTACCACCGCGCACCAACTGCACGCCGCGTCGCCCTCCAAACACCATCCACAGGACTGTCGTCGCCAACATACGTAGAAGAGCGGGTCGTCGGCGTCGATGCCGAACGATGCATTGGCAGGGTGGTCCATCTCTCTGGCTTCCAGAGTGAGGTCATGATGGGCCATCATTATCTATGCGGACTGCGGACTGTGTTCTGATAGAAGAACTATTCAATCCATTTGGATGGTCGTCATGATGAGGTTGCATGCAAGGGCGGGGGTGGGAGACTCGATAAGGCGGCGATTATTAACAACCGGCTTATCTATCGGAGTACTTCATGCCTCACCAACTGCCAACTGCCAACTGCCAACTACCTTACTGTGCACTCCGTATTTAAGAATAACTGGATCCATAATCTCATTGAAATCTAAACTCCCCAACTGGCAAGAACTATGCAATACGCAAAGCAATTAACATGCGCTGTCCATCGCCCACCCCTTTTATGTATTCGACTGAAGAATGCCGTAAACAAACATTAGACCACCCGCTTAACCTGGAGCAAAGTTAACCCTCCATATCGCATAATGCCTAAAAAACCAAACAAAGCGCTTACCTCGAAGAATCTCTTCAACCACCACACCTGGAAAATTCCTTCGCCGATCAGCACGGCCAGCTGGAACATACTCCACCACTTGACTCGGGCATTGGTGCTCTCCGCCGTGTTGCGGTGCACGCGCTCGCGCACCACGATATAAGACTGCTCATCCTTGACCTGGGCCAGTGCATCCGAAAGCCGACGAACTAGCGAAAGACCGTTAGCTGGCGTTGTTTCCTACCGTCGAAAGGTTTCCGGTCGCCGCCGCATCGGTTGGGTTCGGTTCGGTTCTTACCTTCGGTCTCCAGAGGATCCTGCTCCATTTCCGTCTCCGGCACGTACACGATTCCATGGACGTTGAAGGACACCTCCTTGGAGTTGGAGGTCCAGCCCTCGTTGCTGAAGCAGTAGACGTATTTGCCGTCGGCGTGGGCGTTGAAGGAGTAGTCTTCAGACGACACGGCTTGTCTATAGTATTGGCGGTTGCCCGAGGGGTCCTCGACCTATTTTGGAAAGAGGAAAAAGCCCATCAGTTCCTTCGTTCAGAAAACAGTAAAAAGGGTATCATTGGAGCCGGGTTGAGCCCGAGCGGACGTCTGATCCTGTCCGTCCAACTCAACGCAGCTCCGAACCACCCTCCCACAGCATCGCACGGATTCCATACCCAGAAATCAATCTCCAAGTTGCCGCTTCCTCCGAATTCCCGGTCCCCGACCTGGAAGGTCACCGTCATGCGATCATCCTTGTGTAGCGATTCGTGGAAACATTCGCGCGAGTGGGCCTTGAGCTGGATGTTGTGTGCGGTCACGGCAGTGATCCATCCCAACGCTGTGATGAGGAGCGTGGCGGCGGAGAATCGCATCGTGGAAGCGGAATTGTCTCTTTTTTTTGTTTTCTCGGGATTGTGAATCCTCGACCGGACGCAGAAGACGGTGGTGGAGAGTTCGAAGTTCGACCTGACTGACGGGTTGCGAACGGGACGCGCAAGGTGGTCTTCTCCGGTCGGGCGCTAGCCAGTTGTGGCCTTGTCGCCTGAGGTGTCTACATTATTGCCAAGGCATCACATCAAACAGATCGATTCTCTTCGTTACGGGCTTCAGCTGTCAATGTCGGTTTCTTCCTCTGCCCCTGGGCCTGCCCCTGGGCCTACCCCTGGGCCTACCCCTGGGCCTACCTCTTCCTGTGTCTTTGCTGTTCCCTCCTCCCCCGTCTGTCTCTGCCTCCTTGGATCCTCCCACCCCTTTGCCTCTTCCTCTGCCTCCTCTGCCTCTACCTTCGCCTCCTCTCTTCCCTGCCTCCTCTTCCTCTGACTCCTTTTCCTCAGCCTCTCCTTCCTCGGCATCCTCTTTCTCCGACTCCTTTTCCTCCGCCTCCTCTTCCTCTGACTCGTCTGACTCCTCCTCTCCTGCTACATCCCCTGATTCCTCTTCCTCATTCTTGCGCTTCGCGAATACTTCCACGCGCAGCGATTTTCTGGATGCCTCTTGCCGGGCATGTCGCAGCTTTGCGTTCGCCTCTGAAATCATCAAATCCCGCTTCTCTTTGGTCCAATCTCTTGCATTCCGATATGCTGCTACGCCTTTTTGGTAATCTTCCGCACTGTCCATTATCTGGTATGCGGCCAAACGTGACATAAGAATTGAGATTTGTCCTCCCCGGCTCTCGGGGGGCTCTATATGATGCGTATACAGATAAATCGTGCCAGAATGGTACAAGCATGTGATCGTATATGCATTCTTGTCATAAACAGGATCGTGGTGAGGTTCATCAGGCAGATATGACTGCAGTGCGTGGATTGCGCGCGCCCCGAACGCACCGTCATAGCGGGCTTGCCGCTCACCCACTTCAATCGTTCCCCTTTTCCCCTTTAGTTCAATGAGGAAGTTCGGCAAGATGGGAAGGCTAGTGTCGGTGGACGGAACGATCATCGCCATGAGCGCTTTGCGGATTTCTGGGTCCACATCTTCTGGACGTGCACCGTAGAATATATCAGGCTTGGCGAGTGTCAGATTGCCTGGTGTCAAAGGCGCAAATCGGTTGAAGAGCTTGCCACCACTCCTATATTGAGGGACGGTTCCTTCAACAATAGGAAACTCCGAACTTGAAACTTCCGGCTCTCCAGATGAGCTCCAGTGCGCGCTTTCGAGTTTCTCGAACTCTGCTTTGCAGGAATCCGGTGGCGATAAGGAAGGATGGGGGTCCTTTAGCCTCTGTCTGATTTCAGCGAAATTCAACGGCAAACGTTTAATGCCGGTTTCTGCGTAGCGATGCATGGGGGGGTAGATCCGCCCGTCAACGAGGTTCTGGGCAAAGTTTTTACTGTAAGGCGAAACAGCTGTCCCATCGTCAACGTCGGTTAACGGCCGTTTTCGTTTAAGCTCATTTCGTTTCAGTCGTGTTGCTGCCATGCCGTGAGCTCTGCTCTCTGGGGGAGGGCACTGAAAAATTAGCTTGAAGTCCCGTACTTCATCATTCAGGAAGATCACATACACCTCTGAGGTCACCTTTCTCCGGGCCTCCGTGTCTCGAAAAACGTTTTATCTCTCCAAGGCGACCTTTGAAACGCTTGATGATCGCGATTGCTGACTTAGATGGTCTATATCAAGCTGTTAGTTTAGTCCAAGCGGAAACAGATGAAAACGGTACCTGGGTCTGTCCGGTTGCTGCTCTGGATGGCCAATCCTTCGCTGCAGCTCTTGAAGAGCGCCTTTCGTGAGCCAGACCCTCGATATGTTATCCCAGTAGGCGGGTGGTTTCTGTACCCTTTGGGCCGAACTGTGGGAAGACGACATATGGCTTTTGGGGCCAACGGTGAAGTTGGCAGAAGAGAGGGGGGAGAAGCACTAATAAAAAAAACCCCCCAACCATAGGCAGCTGCAGAGAATGTCTGAGGACTGAGGGGTGTCAGAGTCCCGGTGAGAGTGGCGGCACAACGAAATCGTCATTGAACAAACAGAGGGAGCCGACAAAGGAGTTCTGCCGCTGCTTATCATGTATGTGCCCACAAGTTAAGTTCAATAGCAGAACAAAGCGGAATTTCTTTCTCCGCTAAACCCCATGATTCGATCTAGCATCAGGGCCAGGTGGCCCCTGTTTCATGGTTCCATCCTAGACAGCGTACAGCAAATGGACAGCAGTATCGCAATGTGCCGAAAAGATAGCCAGTGACATGCAGAGGCATACAAACGGCTGTTCGGCTCCGAATTGGCCAGCAGAATCGGGTTGCAGCCTGACCGCCGGCGCTGAGTTCACCGCCCAGTGCCAAACCGTCAGCCAGACCTGGACTCCAAGAAATATATGCCAGCAGCTCAATCAACTGCCAGGGACGCAAAAAAAAAAAAAGGCGCTATTCGAAATTAGACAAAGAACTCAGATCCATTATAGATATGTTCCCATGATGCGTAGATATTATAGATTAACTCACTTTGATGATCGTGCCAAAGGCCTACAGGTGCCAGTAGTCATTCAGTGTCTGTTAACTATTTCCAGATCTTCCCACAAGAAATTGGTGGTACTTTAGAGTTTTGGTCACATGGCGAGGCCGCGTGCCTGAGGTGTAAATCTACCCACTTCTCAAAAGGGTAAAGAGTTCCCGTCTTTTACTTTGCAAACGCCAACCCAAGCAACGGAGTCAATTGTTCTGGTCACCAGTAAACTATCTCGGTATCTATGGATTAAAGAGTGGCACCAAATCCTTCGATGAACAAATACGGATACACATGTTCCTATGATCGAACTTAGAACCAACCTCCTCACTCCTAAAGGCAAACCGCCTGCTTTTTTGTCCATGACATACATGTCATTCTCTTATTCCTTTTTAAATGAATCGATTGGAAGATGCATTAATACGGCCGACTGTCAGCGCCTCCACGCTCTGAGCCCTGGCCGGGTTGTAAGTGACTAACCCAGCGGATACCTGTCGTCAATGTGTTCCGAATCAAATGCCACATTCCTTTTTTTCATGCCAGCAGCCTGCGCCTATGCTGAGGCGAAATGTTCTTTGACAGTCTCGTCCGTCTTCTCGTTCGATGATCCCCATGATGGGTCATGGATTGCAGAGTCGATTTTCAACACGAGACGGCAGGAAAGTGCCGCTCATGCCCAGCGACAGCGACCAACCCCGCATCGTCCGCCAGTTCTGGCGTCCTTTCTTCATAAATATACTGTGGACGGTTAGGCGTCTTCGTGCGGGTGGAAGTCGTCGATTGCCGCGTTGAACCGGAGTTGCTGAATCCCAGGGTCTGGGTTGCTCGGCGTCCTGAACTTGATGAATATACTGTGGACAATTAGACGTTTCGTCAAGGTATACATCTTTGATTGCCACATTGATCCAGAGTTTCTGAATGCCAGGGTCTGGATCGCTCGGCGTCCTGAACTTGATGAACATACTTTGGACCATTCGTCTTGGGTATACATCTGTGGTCGCAGTGTTGGACCAGATCCTCTCAATCTCCGGATCAGGGTGCTTGCGGTATCACAGCAGCATGGGGTTAAGATCGATGTGCGTGAGTGCGGTCAGCCATATGACTCCGATGACTTGCCACGGGTTGTGGCCCGCTGGCCGGCGTTGAGACTCTGTCCTACCGAGTCCTCCTTGGACCATGTCTACATTGTGGTGTAGTTCACAAGGCTATCGGCGAGAACCATGAAAAAACGGACTTGTGGGTTTCCGATTCATCCATGTGGCTGGCCTTTGTCGAGTTTCTTGTTGGGAACCCCTGTCGCCGTACAAGATGGGCCCCTTTCATTGTGGATCCGAGGTAGATCGAACGAGAACTTGTCTCTCAACAAAGCTGAGGCACAAAGGCCTGAAGTGCAGCATGCTATCTATCTGCAGCCAGTTCTGCGAGACGGGCTATTTTGCTGGTCAGTATCCGGCGCAGTTGAATAGGAAGGGAGGAGGGGGTAGGGGTATCGTACTGAACTCTTCGGCGATGAAAGGCAGGTTGTGCATACCAGTTATATGCTGAGGATTATTGAGTGGACGGCTCTATAGTCCTGCGATTATCTCATAATCGAGGTATATACGTCATTCTGAGAGAAGTAGGTCATATATAATCTGATCCTTGAGCCTGCCTACGCAGAGCAACGAGGACAGTTGGCTATTTTGAATGAGACGAAGAATGAAAATATAATACAACTTGTTTGGTGGTGGGGAGAGGAGAGAAGAGGAAGAGGAGCTACCTCCGGGGGGGCTACGTGGGCTTTTTATGCAAAATGGCCAGCCTGCGATGGTGAATGCGACTCTATTAACTACAGACGCAGGGCAAACAGTTAAGACGTGAAATTGCGTGCAGTGCACGCTTTTACGAGACGGGTCCAGTTAATGACTGTCGTTTGGCCCCCGAAGCGCACATGGGGTGAGAGGTGAAGCCTTCGTGTGAATTTGGATGCAGTGGGATTTTCTAGTATGGCCGCGATCCTGGAAGATTCATTACAGACATCAACTTCAACTGAATATCAGATTATCGTTACTTTGCCGTTACTCCGCCGTTACCCTGCCGTTACATTGCCGTGCCGTTGCTGTCACATACTACTCACTAGCAATGGTTGATATGGAATCAACATGTACACATACAAAGGCTGGAGCTCCTATCGGCGTTATTCTGGATATGAATCCGTAAACTAGATCTTGCGGATAGCCATCGTAGGTACCTGCATCACAGCCATACGACCATACGGAATTATCGTAATTTAACCTCCCTTTCAACTCTACCATAACGATTCTTTCGTATCAAAGCTGCCGTCATGTGCCGACTGCATTTGGCCATTCCTTCCTTCCCTCTCCTCCGTGAAGTCCCTTGTCGACACACGCACGCAGCAAACGGCTTCAGCTACCTAGGTGCTCAGCCATTACCTTCCCGGTGGTTCGCAATAACCTCAAACGCAACCATGCCTATCGTCGTAGTCGATGGCAGACGGTATCGTGTCCGCTTCTTCTCCCTACTGAACGGCAGCGAGCCGATCACCGAAGACCCGCTGCCGTCCTCCAGAAAGGTAAGAAAGAAAAGAGGCCTTTTTCCACGCCCTGATCTAGACTTCCTACGCGGACGATGGCTCGGGTGCCGGGTATCCCGCAGCTCCGACGGTTCCATACTAACTGACTACCTATATTCTACATCTAGCGGGGCAAATCGGCCGTACCGGACGTTGCGATGGACAGAACGTGGACTCGCAAAGAGGACCGGCTTCTCTGGGAGCTCAAGACCTGCCATATTCCGTGGAAGTATGTCTCCGTGGCAATGGGCAATAGACCGGTCGCGCAGCTCAAACGCCGCTGGTACTTTCTTCGGGACCACAGGCCCGTCCTCGTTGACGGTGCTGACTGGGCCGACCAGTCGGACGAGGGAGATCCTTGGGAAGAGGAAGAGAGGACGGTGGGCAGATCTCGGCGCCGTGTGTCTTTCGCTGATCCGTTGACTACTGTGCGAGAGGTGGGTATTTTGTATTCTGGTCCTTTTTTTTCATTTCTGTCTCTGTGCGTGAGTGTGTTTGTCAGCATCGTAGATTCGCTGATGGCTCCTTCTTAGATGGATTGGAACTACGAAGACGACAAGAATGACAGCGGCTTGACCCTGAAAGAGATGTTGCTCCTCCATCGCATCGCGACCAAGTGGGAAAGGGACCGTTGGGCAGCCATCAGCGCCCGCTTTAATGACAAGACTGGCCACAATCTTACCCCGGAGCAGGCAGAATGGATCATCAACAAATAGGCTGGCCAGAACGGGCGAATGGGCCAGACTCGTCCGGACAAGCAAGCGGAATCTCGGCATCTTGCGCCTGGATCGGAAGTCCAGGACGGGGAGTCGGCCGGAGACGGATACTGTGGGTGTCGTTGCGTGGTCTGTCGGATTCTTGTTCTTTCTTCGTTCGATCTCATTCGCCACAGGGGGAGGTTCCCAGGGTTCGTACGGCGTGGGATTCGTGTTCGCCGTCCGGTGTGTGACATCATTGACTTTGGTCTCGACGAGTCGCATGTCTTAGCTGTAGTTAATACCATGGTCGCTGACTCCAACGGACCGCGAGTGTACTTTGACTTTTCCACGTTCAAAATCTTTCAAGGCGTTTCTGGCCAGGCGAGAATAGGCTGACGTTTCCGCGCCGGACGTTCCGAACGGCGAAGGAATAGAAGCAATTGCAGTGTTTCGCCTGAGCCTGTAAGAAACCTAGACAGTACCACGCATGGGATGGCCGTTGCTCGGTGATACGAATGGCCACCTCACGCAGCCCAGGAAGTAGGGGAGAAGATGGAGACCCTGGATAATGGATAATGGATAATAATGGATATACTCTGCACTCCGTAAGGCCGGCAACGGCGAGGCGCCGGCCCATCCCTAGTGGAGCGGCAAGTGTCCGGATTGGCCGGCCTGACTGCTCCACGATCCAAAGTCTCAGGAGGCGATGGATTCATCTCTCTTTCTGCATCGCCTCGGCGTCTCCTCCAGGGTCTCTCCATCCCCACACGCGCTCTTTCTTCTCGACTCTGACGTACTCTGAGTACACCCTTCGTTCTATTCTTATATATTGCTTCCCCCCCCCCCCGCCAATCCCTTCCTTCTCTCCTTGCAACCACTGCAGTTCGGCTGATTTCTGCTGCGACGCTCTTTTTCCTTTTCAGGATCCCCTTTTCCTCCCCTTTCTTTGCCAATCTCGTATTTTTGATTGTGCTTTCGGCCCCTCTCTTACTTCCGTGCAGAAAGACCAGAGGCGCTTTCTCTCGTTTCCTCTTGTCTTGAACACTGAACTGCCACTACGGTGCTTTTCTGAATAACCACCCATTCTCTTTTCGTTTATTCTCTTCTAATTGAAGAGTTTCATCATGCGTGTCGCTGCTTTGATTCCCTACCTGCTGGCGGCTATCCCCGCCGTGGCTGCCGACCGCGGTAAACTGGGACTCGCCCTGGGCAACAAGAACGTCAACGGCCAATGCAAAACGGTCGGCGACTACGAGGCCGACTTCGACGCCCTCAAGAAGGTGACCACGCTGGTTCGCACCTACTCCGCTAGCGACTGCGACACCGCGGAGCACATCATCAAGGCCGCCAAGAACAAGAACTTCCAGGTGGTTTTGGGAGTGTGGTAGGTTGACCAGGAATACACCATTCGCTGGTTTAGATTTGGGCTAACCTGTTTTCTCTCAAAAAGGCCCGACTACGACGATTCCTTCAACAAGGACTTCAACGCCCTGAAGCAGTACGTCCACGGCAACGAGGACGTCGTCCAGGCTATCACCGTCGGTTCCGAGGTGCTGTACCGCAAGGGCCTCCCCGCCGACAAGCTGAAGCAACGGATCATCCAGGTGGTGGATGAATTCCCCAAGGTGACCGTCGGGACGGTGGACAGCTGGAACAAGTTCGCCGACGGCTCCTACGACGGCATCATCGCCGACCCCAAGATCAACTACTTGTGAGTGTCCTGCGGCAACTTTCTACAATTAATTACCGTTACTAACGAGGGGGTCAGCTTGGCCAATGGCTTCGCCTACTGGCAGGGCCAGGAGATCGGCAATGCCACCAACACCTACTTCGACGACATGTCGCAGGCCAAGAAGCGGGTCGAGAGCGTTGCCGGCAGAAAGGTCCGTTTTGGCAACGGCGAAACCGGCTGGCCTACAGATGGCGGCACCGACTACGAGGCTGCCGTGGCCAAGACCGAGTATGCCGAGAAGTACTGGAAGAGCGCGGTGTGCGGCATCCTCCCCTGGGGTGTGGACGTCTTCTACTTCGAGGCGTTCGACGAGCCCTGGAAGCCCGTCAGCAAGGGCGACAACGGCGAGGAGAAGGACGAGACTCACTGGGGTCTATTCACCTCGGACCGCAAGCCCAAGTTCGACATCTCGTGCCCCGAAGCCAAATAGGGGAGTTGTCAATTCCTATGTATCATAAGCTGCTCTCTCAGAGCGATAAATATTAGTGAGGGGAGGAACTGGCATTGTGTATGTTGTATATGTATATGGTAGAACCGAAGAGAAAAGTTCCTTCACACGTTCCAGCCTTTCCATTGAGTTTATCTTCCGTAACTAGTTAACTAGGTCAGCGGACCCTTAGTCAGCAGCCCGAGAACCGTGGTTCCTCTCGTTGCCGGCCGTTTTTTACCCCTGAATTGGAGTCACGAACCACAGCTGGGCGCGTCGGCGTTTATTCGAGTATATAATAATAATAAATAATAATAATTATTATTATTATTATATCAATATCAATTAATCCCATATGTGACCCTCCAACGCATCCACCCCAGAGACAGCCTGTCCGTCACTGCTAGACCCATTAGATCATTATTATTTCCCAACTCAACTGCCCAGATGGCGGTCAACGTGTAGCTCCGAGGTCCCGAATACCTAGCGTGGCTAGTCCGCAGTAGCGCTGGCCAGGTCGAAGGTACCGCCGCTATACCAGTATTTTACTGTGTACTCCCCAACGCCTTCGGACGCAGTTCTGAGCTACTTCCTGTGCTAGTCGGCATCGTGTCATGCAAGTAGTAAACATCCTCCGTTGGCCTGTTTTCCCTTCTCCCCCGTCTCCCTCCAGTCCTCCACGTCCGCGCCATGTCCAGGTTTCTCGCGTATCCTGGCTGTCTGTGATCCGTTCTTCCTTTCTCTCTTCTTAGAACCTTTTTTTTTTTTCTCTTTTAGTCTCCTCCGCCATCTGATTGGGGATCTTCGTTCTTCCCCCCTCTCTCTCCCCTGAAGAACGCTAAATTTCCGCTCTCTTCTTTTTTTTTCCCCCTAGACAATCCGAGTCGAGACTCCGCTCTCTCTCTCTCTCTCTCTCTCTCTCTCTCCTCTCTCCTCCCTCCCCTCCCCCTTCTTTTCGGTTCCCCTACGTCCTCTTTCGTGTGCCGATCAGAGGCTGGATTTGCGAGGTGGATTCCATATTAGCGATTTGCATTTCCATGCTTCATCATTCTGGACGATAAGGAGAGCAGCAAGCAAGTGCTTGCTGCAGCAGTCGAGACGGAAGGTGTGTGTCTCTCTTTTTTATGGGATCCTTCGAGGGCATCAATCCCGACCCCAACCCGTGGTGACGATCTGAAATAAACGGATCGTGCGACGGGTCTCCCCTGAAAGTCTATATCATCCGAGCGTGGACTAAATTCTCAAGTGTCTTTAGATCTAGATCCGTCCGTACCCTCCGCCAATTCGGCGCATTCTCCGCCGCCGCATTCCAGAGACCCCTCTCGCCTCCGTGACGATTCCTACTTGGCCGCCCCGTGGATCTCCTCGTCTGTATCCCCCGGAGCGTCGAGTCGTTCGGCCGCTGGCTCCCCTCGGGACCGTAGCGTCACTTCTTCCTCCATCCCGCCGAATTCCATCCGGACTGTGTCGAAATACCGTGGCGCGTGGGATTCGTCGACCTCGTCCCCGGAGAACAAAAAGGCCGAGAGCAGCATCTACTACACCACCGCCTGGGGTTCCCCGTATGCGGCACCCAGCCCTCGCAGGCTTTCGTGGTCATTGAGTCAATCCGCCGCCATTGATCGCGGATCGGGCATCAGTTCCCGGGCGTCCATGCGCAGTGGTTTCTACCACGGCTCCGAAGCAAATCACGAATTCCTGAGACCCTCGGCTCCGGAGAGCTCGACGACGCTGCTGCACGGCGGTGATATCGCAGTCAACCGTTCGCCGCGGCGAGACCTGTTGGGCCGGAAAGGTGGAAAGTCCATCAAAGACTTCACTCAGGATTGGATCAACCAGTATCTCTCGGGTCAGCCCAGAACCGAACGCAGTAACTGGCTCAGCGACGACTCCGGCAGCGAGGCTCCCTCGTTCTTTACGGCGCAGAATCATTTCGCAGACGACCCGTCCGACGACTGGCTGGCTCTCGAACAGGATACCCGCGACGAGGACCTCTTGAAGACTCCGACGCTTTCCGACTTTGTCAAACGGAGGACGGTTGCGACTCACGGGGAAAATAGTCTCGGGCGTCAACGCACGAAAGATTACCTTCACCGGAGAGCCGACACCCTACGCCAAGAAGACTTTTGGGGCTTCGCCTACGACAAGGATCCCCAGCCCGTCACCATGGCCGACACCAATGAGGGTCAGCCCCCGACAACCCAACCGGAGCCCAGTCAGGCACTGACACCGAACGAGAAGCCACTCCCTCCTCCCCCAACTGATGCCGGGAAAGATGATAACGACAACGCCGCAGCCAAACCTGCAGAAGGCTCGGAACCGAAGGTCATGCAGAATAAAGTGTCGTCAGGCAGCAATACCCCAACGCCCGTACCGAGGCGAAGAAAGAAGATCCTTTGGCGCGGAAAAGCCTGTATCATTGACATTCCGCCGGGAGACAAACGAGGCACCGAAGAATCTGGCTATCGCTTATTGACGGTGGAGGATGTTGAACAGAGGCTGAAAGACTGGAAGGAGAAGGGCTACAGCGTCCGTGGATTCGATGTCGGTGCGCCAGACAGCGACTCTTTAGTCACCGAGCTAGGAGGGCTCAGTCGCCCTTCTTTCCCAGACACGCCGGACACCGAAGAAGACTTGAAGAAGACCGGGGGTTATGCCGTCAATTTCCCTGACAAGAGGGTCTGGGACTCTTACGTTCGAGCCCTCCAGGAGGAGAAGCTGCGAGCTCTGGGTGTTTCTCTCGGCGAGGAGGAAATGCAACCCTCTGTTTCGCCGGCCATGAGCCAGATGGCTCCGTTCCCTGGGATGGGCCCGTCACCACCGATCCCGTCGGCCTCAGCGGCCAGCAACCCGTTGTCCGCGCCTAACCCGTTCTCTCCTCATTTCAATCAGTCCGCAAACAACAATGGCATTGGTAGCATGGCATCTCCCGTGTCGCATTTCGGCGTTCAAACGCCGTTCCTGGGCGTCGACCAGAATCTTTTGCCTGGATATCATATTCCCTTCCAGAATACGCCTCCTGCTCAAGGCTCTCTCACGCCTCAGAACCTTTTCAACGCCCGCCATGCCAGTAACCCTGGTCTTCCGGGCACTCTTCCAGACCTAACGTCTATGCTGTCCCCTGTATCGCCGATGAATGGCCCAGGAGCCTTCCACCCGGGATTGAACGACCACCCAGACATACAGAATGGTGCGTTCCAGGAGCAGAATATGGACCATCATCTTCAAGGCAATGCGATAGAAGGCCATCTATTGCGTCCCGTTCACACCCCTACAGAAAACCTGGACAACTTCCACGCGTCGACGGTTGAAATCGCTCAGCCAACCCCACGCGGCCATAGCCGTGGTCACAACCTCAGCGAAACGCTCCAGAAAGGACTTGATCAGATCGCCCAGTCCGACTATCATCTCGAGGAGTCCATCGAGAGGCAAATGGACGAGGGTGACCGCGAGCCGGCCCACAACTTCGGTGCCCCGGGGCTGATGCACTCGCAATGGGCCCTACCTGAGAACGATAACCGTGACCTTCAGCATCTCCCTCAACACGTCCACCAATTCTACGGTGGAGGGTATACTGGCAACAATAATGCCCAAGAGGGATCCGATATCGATACGAACCCGAGTCTCTCCGGAACTCCCCGCAGACATGGACCGCTTGCGAATCACATTCCCTGGCATTCAGCGAAACCGAGTGCTGGATCGTATCCCGGCCACCGCTCGAAGCTGTCCTCTTCTACATTAAATGTCGACGCAAAGGAGTTCGATCCCACCGCCTCGGCGGCCTCGCAGCATTTCCCATACCAGAACAACTCTTTCCAGTTCCCCAACGCCGGCCACGATATGTTTACATTCGGCTCGGGTCCGGGGTTCAAGACTTCTGTCAACTCGTTCGATGCTGCCCCGGCTCCCTTCTCCGCAGGTGGCTCGCACCGTATGGCCAATAACGGAGGTTCTGGTGAATTCAATTTCTCCTCGCCTTCCTTCAACGTCGCGGCTCCCGTCTTCAATCCTGCCGCCAGTGTCTACTCTGCTGGTTCCGAGCAGCCACCGGCTGCTAACCGTACCAAGATCTTTGACGATGTGGATCTATCACAAGCCTCGAGATCTACCAAGAAGTCGAAGGCGATTCCCATCATCCGACCTGATGACAGCACGCCCGAAAAGAGGGACAGAGAAGAAAAGGCACCCAGTGGGAAGGCCTCAGACCGCCATAAACGTGCTCGCCGCGGCGATGCGCCTTCCGATGAGGAGGCTACATTCAGTCCGGGTCATGCTCTAACCGAGTCTAACGCCCAGCGATCCCAGATCCCTCACGCCCCTCAGGTTGCCGCCGAGGGCAAAGAAAATGCGGCTCCCTTCAAGAACGAAGCTGGCACGTTGCCCATGTCGACTCAGCTTGGCAAGGCTGAGGATCGCAAGGACACTCCTGTCAGTGAGGCCTCCACTTGGGCTCCATCTGGCACCAAGGAAGAGGCAGCAGCTCCGCAGCCGCCGAAGACCGAGGGCGCCGAAGTAACTCGCAATCAGGAACCCGACACCGCGGCTCCCCCTGCACCTGCTCAGAAGCAGGAACCTCCCAAGGAGCAGCCCCCGAAGAAGGACTGGAGGACCACGTTGTTCGGGAAGAAAGGGTTCACCTTCAAGCCCTCCGTGGCTGAATTCATACCATTTGCAATGGATCAACCGAAAGCTGCGCCTGAACCTCCGAAGAAGGACGACCTTATGGCTTCTCGTCACGCTGTCGCAAGTCCTCCACCTTCGCCTAAGCGTGAGGCTTCGCCGCCCGAGCCGGTGCAGCCTGTGCAGCCGCAGACCGATATCAAGGCAGAGCGGCCCGAACAGGCTCTCAAGTCTGACTCCGACGCCCACTCGCCTGACGAGGATGAACTGAACGCAATCATGGAGCAACTCAACGACGGATCCGACGTTGGAATCGAAAGGGTGAACACTCCACAGGCTGCTCCCGGCCGCGCTCCTCAGACAGCAGTGGCAGGGCCGTCGAAAGAAAAGCGACATGGTCCTGCAGATATCAGGAGTGATCCCCCGAGTCCCAGTCCTGGACGGGGACCAGTATCGCACACCTTGGATGTTCCCAAATTGGACTTCGATGCTCAGTCTCACTTCGCGGCTACGCCTTCCAAGGGCTTTGCGTCCGGGATGCCGTCGCCCATTCGGAAACTCATTAACCAAAACGATCAGATCAGCGACTGGGACGACGTGATCACTTCCGGCGAGGAAGAAAAGCTTGTGCATCGGAGCAAGTTCTTTGACCGTCGGATCAACGATCTTGTGGGCTCTGTGGTCGACGATCGTCTGTCCCCGCTTGAGCGTGCTCTGAGTGCCATCCAGCAGTCGGTCGCGGCGATCACCCTGTCGACGCAGAATAAGTTGGCCTGGAGAAGTTCATCCGCCGAGGCGGAGGACAGCGATGCCGACGACGAAGACGACGAATATGAGGACGATGGGTCCTACCGGGCAAGGTCCCCCGTCAACCCGAGAGACCGGAAGCTTGAACGGCTGAAGAACGTCATTCTGGAGGTGCTGGCCCAGCGCGACACGCAGGAGCCCGCAGAGAAGCCTGAAAACACCGAGCTGGTGCAACTCCGGGATAGCGTCGCCGAATTACAGGCCATGACTACCGAGAAACTGGCGCACGACCCTACGGCCGGCCTGCGCGAGATGCTCCAGGAAGTTGTTGCCAACCAGTTCAGTAAACAGAATGCGCGCCCGTCCGACGCCGACGAGATTGGTGCCGACAGTCTGATGCTCCAGATTGAGGGCCTGAAGAACATGCTCAGGATGACCGACGAGAGGGCAGAGCAGGAGTACAAGCTGCGCAGAGAGGCGCAAGACTCCAAGGCAGAGCTCCAGCGACTGCTGAAGGACGTTGAAGACGACGCCGCTCGCCACAGCGAAGCTGCAGAGTCTGCCGAAGCGCGCTTGCTGCAGTTCAAGGAAGAGAAGATTCCCTACTTCGAACAGGTCCAATACAGGGCCGACGCGCTGGAGCAAGAGCATGCCAAGCTCAAGCTGACTCTGGCCGAGATCTCCTCGAAGAATATTGAGCTCGAGGGGACATTGGATGAGTACCGGGTTTCTGGCGACAACTGGAAGCGTGACAGCGAGCGCAAAAAGGCTGAGCTCGAGGAAGTCAAGCAGGAGAACAAGGACCTGCGTGGCTCCATCGATCATCTCAAGACGCGTATTGAGGACGGCATGAGCATCCGGCACAACCTCAGCGAGAAGCTTGATCACCTACAGGATGAAATGGCCGCTGCCAGTGGTGATATTGCTCGTGAACAGGCCGCCTGGCGCAGGCGCGAAGAGGAGCATGTCGCCAGGTACAATGAACTCAAGGCAGCTTTCAGCCGAGAGCAGAAACTCCGTGAGAAGCTCGAGGTGGATATCAGCGAGCTCGAACAGCAGGAGCGGGAAGCCGCCAAACTCAAGTTCATCTTCGGGCAATCCCAGCAGGAGAATGCCAGGCTGGAAGAGCTGGTCGCCCACCTGCGGGTCGAAAACCACGACATGGAACTCAAGGCGGCCCGTTTCGAGCGTGAATTCAACGAGGCCCGCGAGAGCAGCCGGGTGGAGATCCAGCGGACCCGAGCCTCGATGGAGACCGATGTCGAGGCTGCCAATAGCCAGGTCAACATCGTCCGCGCCGAATTGGAGGCGCAGATCCTTCGCCTGCAGAGCCAAATGGACAACGTCCGACTGAACAACGACACCGAAAGAGAACGGTACGAGATGCTGCTGAAGGAGGCCAACGAGACCAAGGCCAACGCCTTGGCTGCGGCGGCGGAGTCGCGGGAGATGGCCGTGGAAGAACAGCGCAGCATGCACGAGCGCGTCCTCAACGACCTCCGGGAGCGCCACGCCCGTGCCCTGCATAACTCGTCCGAGGATCGACAGCGGGCTGAGTCCCATTTGATGGAGAAGTTGGCGTTGTCGGATGACAAGGTTCACCACCTGCAGGATCGCGTCCAACACCTAGAAGACAAGCTGGAAATCGCCCAGTCCGCTGCTCGTGCCGCGGCTGAGGCTGCGCAGATGGCCAAGGCTGGATCGACTGCCGCACCTCTTCCCACCGCACCCGTCAACACCCCGTCGATGTCGTTCAACGGATCTATGGTTCCCGAGAAGATCTCCCCGCAGGCCCTGCGCGAGTCCATCCTCGTTCTCCAGGACCAGTTACAGCAGCGCGAGACGCGCATTGAAGAGCTCGAGCAAGAAGTCGCATCCGTGGATAAGGACGCTCCCAACAAGCTCAAGGAGGACACGGAGATCACCTGGCTGCGGGAGCTTCTCGGAGTCCGCATCGACGACCTTCAGGATATTGTCAACACCGTGTCGCAGCCCTCGTTTGACCACAATGCTGTCCGTGACGCTGCTATCCGGCTGAAGGCCAACCTGCAGATGCAGCAACAGGAGAAGGAAAGGGCTGCGTCGGGGCAGGGTCTCCCCAGTCTTCCGTCTCTCTCCGAGATTCGGGCGTCCCCACGAGCACTCCCTCTCGCCGCGGCTGCAGCTTGGGGCAATTGGCGCAAGGCCCGGGAGGGAGTCAACGGCAACACATCCAACCAGACTCCGTCCAAACCCAGCCAAGCGACTGCCTTTCTCTCTGGACTCCTGACGCCGCCCAGCGCCAATCGACAGGCCGTCATCAATGCCAACGCATCCTCCCGCCGGCCATCGGCAAGTCGCCCACTCAGGAGCGTCAACAGCACACCTCGACCTATGTCCTCACGGGCCGCAGGCAAGATGCGCGAGCCACCCACCACACCCCCTCTTATGCGGAGGTCCAGCTATGACCATGATGCGGAGCCAACCGACTACGACGAGACCTACGGCGAGAGTTCTCTCGGCGAAGAAAACGAAAGCACCGCCGACGGAATGGTCTCTGCGTCACCACGGGATACCAGCGACGGGCCATTTGGACCGCAAATATCAACATAGACAGAATTTCCTATCTTTGTTTTTTCTTCCCTTCCTATCTGAGCAGATACCTTAGCATTTGAAGTTTTTGAGATTGAATTGTTTTGACTGTGCCATATTGTTTCCGTTTCACCAGCTTCTTACTCCTCTCTTTAATCCCACGCTGTTCAGTATTTTATCTTTCGTGTATTTGATAGCCGCTTTTTCTTTCTGTTTTGGATTTCTCATTTGATACCAATACTAGCTATTATTGCTTTGCGATCTTGTACAAACATGCGTTACTTACATACTTATTGGTCTGACCACCGTCACTCGTTGGCTTCTTCTTTCCTATTGTGTTGTTGA
Organism: Aspergillus persii; assembly: GCA_002215965.1. Lineage (NCBI taxonomy): Eukaryota > Fungi > Ascomycota > Eurotiomycetes > Eurotiales > Aspergillaceae > Aspergillus > Aspergillus persii. Next base: position 4,226,641 of record NGZO01000001.1, read on the forward strand.
TACTATTTTCTGCTTGCTGCTTAAAGTTGGTCCAGTATGTTTTCTCAGATTGGAAGTCGGCTTGGCATTGTTGTGGTTTCCTCTTTTTTTCTTTCTTTTTGTTTTCTAATACCTTACAGGTCGATGGTGTAGATACCCTTATATTAATTGGACATAATAATACATTTCTCTGAATTCAGGCTGTTCATACTGTGGCTGTTCGGATCTGCATCTGCTAGGTCCATGGGTAGGTAGGTAGCGCGGTTAGACCGGTTCTCCCTTGCTTGGCCTCTCAACATCACCACCACCACCACCCAATCAACTCTACACTAATTGAGCCCCGACAGAACACAAGTCAGGTAGAGGGTAGAATGTTCCGACGAACCCTCTCCCAACTATCCTCGGCCCGTAACGAAATCATCGGGGCCTCCGGAACGACTCAAACCCGTGGACAAAGGAGAGCTCCTCATCCAGCAATTGTGCTATGGGCATGAATGCTCTCGTGTCAGTCTTGCCATGTACACCAGATGGTTGGTCTCTTTCTCCCGAATCGCGAGGCCAAGGTCTATGAGGAAAGAGGGCCAAAGGCTCTCGTCTTCCTCATTCATGAGAAGGTTGCCGAGAGATATGTCAGGATCATGAGTAGATGTTCAATTTGGTGCGATTCAAAATAACAGTACCCTCGAATACGGGAGTACAGGACCAGATGCACATGTATGAAAAGACATTTCTCTTGTGAATATTTGTCCAAAATGTAATTGAGCGCTCTAGACATGGCCAAGCGAACACATCCTTCCTGTTATTGATTATACCACCAAATCATACACTCAACATACTTGATTACGTCTTGTGCTTTAGAGGAGATGGGCAAGATTAGCATTAGCTTATGAAAGCGCCGCGGAGAATATGTATGCTTTACTAGTAGTGAAATGACCTGCATCTTCATCCGTAATGCTAATGTCAAATAGCTGAATTTGTTCTTAGTAGACTTCATCCTCGTTCAATAGTAAACGTTGACAACAAACCTTTCTAAGCGCGCTGGTCATTTCAGTGACGTTTATGCTCAGATCTTCCTTCAGCTTGGCGTTTCTGGCTACCTAGAACGAGTGACTCTTTAGTGCTGTGTCTTTTACCAAGACCAATGATATGATCATACCACATTGTCCGGCACGCCCGACCTTTGGCAATAGCTGCCTTAACGCTATTCGCAACAGTGCCCATTGCCAATTCGTCTCACTTCAGAAGTATACTGGAATGAGATTTCGATTTGTGCTTTACAGGGCGAGGAAAGTAGCAAGAAGGGCTGTAAAATCGGGGCGAGAAACACTTACCTAGCATAAGAGACGTACTTAGTAGATAAAATGTCCGTACGAGTCAATGACGAATGACCGGCCCATGACTCTAAAGAGTGGAGGGGTTATAGATACTCCGAGTGAAACGCCAGGTTTAGCGACTGATCTTCTCACAAACGGCACCTTGAAGCTTGTCGATTACCTCGTCGATGTCGGCAAGTCGTTGTTCAAGCGACCACTAGAAGAGAAAGAGAAGTTCAGTACAGAAAAATATTTGCCGTCACGGCTTCTTGGGTATGTTTTTATGACACCCCCTGTCTGTGTCTACACAGATGACATATCCTGTAACACATGCTCATTTGAGTCCGCCAGATACAAGAGAGTGGGTTGCTCGGTTGGTCCGATTGCTGACAAGAGGGATGGCTACGAGAGCTTCTCGGTATGTTGTTCGACCTCATGAAGAATTTGTTAAGTATCCGCACTTGTTCGAAGAAGTCTAATCAAATAATTTGCCGACAGATTCATAACAATGGTGTCTTTGGCGATGATGCTTTGATAGTTCCCCAGGAAATTGAGGACAACATGGAATTAGTCAAAGCATTCATGGCTAACGCTCATACATATACCGACTGCATTCTCTCAATTTTATCCGAGGCTCTCGGACTTCCTTGTAATCTTAAAGATTCCCATCGAAAGGATAAGCCATCGTCTGCAAACATGGCCATGTTAAATTATTTAACCTACGGCAGCAGCGACGAGAATGTTGGCAATGTGGCACACACCGATATGGGGACTCTTACAGTCGTGTTCTCCCAGGTCGGTGGACTGCAGGTGATTTTGCCTGGGAGCGAGGAGTGGAAATTCATCGAGCCTCGACCCGGACACGCCGTTGTAAATGTCGGGGACTCCTTGCATCTCCTGAGCGGTGGCATGCTCCCTTCGTCTCTTCATCGTGTGGTCCCTCCTCCAGGTTCAACCGGCCAGGACAAATTCTCGGTCATCTACTTCCTCCGGCCGGAGTTCGATGCAAGATTTACAGCATATGGCCAGCAGATGAATAGCATAGAGTGGCACAACCAGAAATATGCGCTCTTTAGAGAAGCGGCGCTTGACCCTACAAAAAGCGGCGCTATGCTAACGGGTCGCGAAGGATATATCGGTTTGCCTGCCGCCGTGTGAGGCATTCTCTATTGAAACAATTCTTATGTTGTGCTGCAGCTCCGCTTGGTTTCTACTGTCTGCTTTTTTTTTTAATACCGTCTCATTTAGTATCTTCTAATATCTGCGAATGCAAAGTTGAAAAGGTCTCTACAGCATGTACGTGAATAGTAATAAATGTATAGCTCGAGAGACTGTACAAAGATGCCTTATATTTTTGAAAGCTGAACGGTGAGATGATGCTTGCATGCCTCGTCTGCTACAATACAACATTGAAGCTAAGTGGACTGCATTATAGAGCGGATACGGCTGCTAGTGCATGAAATTTGGGGCAATAGGCATGATTCCCTACTCGCTTTTGAATGCTAGTTGTTGAATGCTTATCATATAGTATTCTGCTATCAAAGATTTGAAATCCCAGCTTCCAGTGGCTTTATTTTTTCAGATTACGTACTACCTGATCGAGCTTCATCGTGAATGCCTCTACCCCCTCCATAGTATTGTAATGGACCAAGCTGACTCGAATAATACCGTATTCTGGCAATCCCAGAACGTCATATACTGTGCGAGGAGACCAGCAGTCGCCAGTGACGATTCTGAAATCCGAGGTTTCATGTATTTCTTCCGCAATCTTATCCGAAGGGACTCCAGGCACTGAGAAGCTGATCAAAGAGACTCGAGTTTCGAAGTCTCCAGCTTCAGACCCGTATACAGTGTAAAGGTCTGGGTTGGCGGCCAAGTAGTTGAGAAGCTGAACTGCCAGCATTTCCTCGTGCGCAATGATGTATTGCCAACCAACTCCGTTGGTCAGGTATTCCACGATGGGGACAACTGCATGTTCGAGTTCAGTGCACTCTAAAGTCTTTGCTAATACTCCCTGGAAATGTCCTATTATTTTCTATCCATCTAGAGTTCTGGCTTAACGCAACCCTTGACAAGATGCAAGGTTTAATCCAATTTATTGAAGAAGGCGAATAGCCAGAACTACAGCGTTCCCTCCTAGTCCGCAACATAAATTTCAGGGCATGTTGGAACAAAAAGTGAAACTACAAGGGGAAAAATAATAAACTAAATCAAACATATACAGGTCCGAGCTGATCGTTGGAGAATATATCCAATAGATAAACAAGACCAACAAAAAGACCGCCAGTGACTAATTATTAAGCAGGATATGGAGAGCATAACCTATGACTGGGAAGGAGACAACCATCAGCCACCGTAAAATGCATCTTGCTATGACCCATCGTTGGTACGGTCTGAACCGTTTGGTGAAGTCGTGTTTCTTATTACTGATGATATATGAGCTTTGGTGACCATTAGTTGAGTCTTCGCTTCACTTACACATAGGGAAATGGAGACGTGGGTACTTCGGCGCCGAGGAATTTGCATAGAGGCTCCCATCCCTCCTTCACATCATAAACCAGCAAGCGGTTACTGGGAATGCGGTCCTTGACCTCACAATTGTGCAGTCGGTGAACATTTGGACCGTACTCTCCGTATTTGGAGCGCCATAGCTGCGTGTATGCTAATATCATTCGGCGCCTCGGACCGGCGCTGCCTGGCTGTATCCATAGTATTGCCCTCCATAGCATTGCCAGCCAGCTGGAGCTGTAAAAGTCACCCAATGTGTCGTACCAAGAACTCCACCATTGGTCGTCCGTGTCACGGACAGTTAGTATGACAAGGCTATCGGGATAGAGCTGCAGGAGTTCATAATAAAAGTCCATGGTTGGAGAGTCCGTGGTCGCATTATACTTGGATGTGAGGCTTTCGAGAGATACTCCTGTTACTTTTTGCAGCTCAAAGATGTCTATGTCAGGATTCCGGAGCTTCGCTTTAAGCAGAGCATGATAAAGTGGCGGTTCGTCCTCTAAAAAAACCAATTAGCACCGCATGGAGGGAATACTGGGCGTAATTTACTGCAGAAGGTTAAGGACTATTGGATATATACCTTGGTGTGCGTGCAAAACAGGGCCATATCCTAGCGTGCCCAGTGCGGAGCAAAGGGATGTTGTGCCTGTCCTGGGGAGTCCGGCTCCAATGATCCTCCGTTTTGTCCCAGTTCCACTCATCATGGTAGCTCGTGAGTTCGTAAGGTATCTTGGGGGTGAAGGTGTTGAATGTGGAATATGTTTTTCTCGCTGAAGGAATGAAAAAGTGGTCAATCGGTACAGGAGAGTCTTTTAAATCGTGCGGATAAGGTCGGAGCTGTCCGGGTTGGCGTAAGCATTATTAGGCAGGGTAAAAGGATTCATAGAGTCCTGCTTTTTCGATAACCATGGTATGAAATAGGTATGATTACCTACTTTGGAGGTTCCGAGGTATTTGAGGTGGTAGTATCGTGGGCGGAGTACGGTTGCATCCAACTTATGTACATTAGGTCGAGGGCAAAGACGTATTAATCGTTCATCGGGGACAGTCACGGAAGCAACCATTCCTTTTGCTCCCCTTCTGTAACGAGCTGAAAGGTTCACCACGGACTATAGTGTTTAATTTCTACAGTTGCATCTACAAGCCCCGCTACTGCCACCCTAGCTCCGACTCTGACTTCATATGGATGCCAGTGTTGATGGATGGGCCATAAGGGGGTCTCCTCCACATGTCAATCTTAAGGCCTCTCACCTTTCTAGATACTTTGGCTTCCTTATTTCTACAATCCGCTAGATTATCTTTACGGACTTCTTTGCGAACAGCGATGGCGAAAGACGCCACACTGCCGGTATGGGAGAGGGTTTCTGCCAAACACAGCCCCTATACGATTGAACGGCTTATCGAAGACATTCCATACATCCCGTTGGATTGTCCCTTCACTGCTGCTGTCATAATCTTGAAGTGGGCGCTCTGGGATACGTACCTTTCAAGCCGATACAGAACGCTGCCTCGTTTTGAGATATCAGCACGAAGGTTACCGTTCTTGTCATGGCTGCTTTTTCTAGTTGAGACAGTCGCGCTTTTGCCATCATTCTTAATTCAGCTTGAAATGGCAGTGTATCTAATCATTGGAAAAAAGGAGCGGCCTCGCCCAAGATACCAGCTGGTGGGTGACAATGCTCCAGCCATTGACGTGTTCGTCACATGCTGTGGCGAGGACGTTGGCCTTATAATGGACACACTGTCGGCTGCAGCTGTTCAGGACTATCCTAAGGCTAAATATCATGTATACGTACTTGATGATGGTGCAGATATCAACTTAAAGCGTTCTGTTGAGTGCTATAACAGCAGCAGCAGCAGCAGCAACGGAGAAGACAGCAGGTCAACGAAGATACAATATTTATCACGACAGAAGACACTCGGAGAGCCACATCACTACAAGTCTGGAAATCTGCAACATGGGTTTGCAGAAAGCCTGAAGATGAACAGCAAATCAGAATTTGTCGCAGCTCTTGATGCCGATATGATTGCAGAACCTGACTGGCTTCGGAGAACGGTACCGCATCTCATCTTGGATGGGAGCCTGGCTCTTGTTAACGCTGCTGGGGCAAATGGACATACATAGACGCTCTAGAATTCCGCGCCCGTGCTAATGTCTTATAGGATACATATGATGCACCAGTCTCGGATATCCTCGTTCAAGGATTCCCAGCCCCCGTGTGGTGGTTGCGTCGACTACGTGAATACATAGGCCTATCTACCTGCAATGGCTCGGGATATATTCTTCTGTGCTCAGCCTTGGAGGACGTGGGTGGGTGGCCCAAGGCGGATGTCGGGGAAGATATCATTTTCACTTGGCTTCTGACCAGCCGTGGATGGGATATTGCGGTCACCAGAGATGTATTACAACATGGACGCATGCCAGGGACGATGAATGCTCTCCTAAGACAAAGACAGCGCTGGGTGAGAGACACTTAACTTCACCCTGTACACTTGTTACTGACACATATTCAGATAGAGGGCATGCTACTGCTTATCCAGCAATTCAAGTTCTTCATTCCTGGATTAGATCCGGCTTCACGGAGGACCGTACCCCAAACGATATACGGGTTCGTGCATGTCATGCGCATCGTGTCCAGGATTACGGACTCTAGCTCCCTGTTACTGAACCCCGTTCTCTTACTGTTACTTGCTCTTCAGCGGGAAAGACATGATCATAATGTCGCCGGGGGTATCAATCTCTCTACACTCAATGTGCTCTACTTAGCCAGTCTCGTCATGGACAAGATCGCGTCCATCTTACTGTTTGGACGAGTCTACGGACAGACCATTAGCGTCCTTTGGATGGTCCCTCGTACGTGTCTCCATCTATCCCGATTTCCTTACCATATCCAGAACATACATAATAACTCGCCTTGTAAACAGACCAAGCCCTCAGCCTTCTCAAACTCTCCTTCGCAAACACTAAGCTCCATTTCCAACCCACCGGCACGATCGATCCTTCAGCGAACGAGCGCTCAAGTCGTTTTCGACAACCTCTGAAGCGCCGGTTACAGAACCCCCTAGTCGCAGGACACTGCGCATATACTCTATTTGCCACGTGTTGCCTGCTCTCTTCCGTCTATATCCTAATGGTGAGCAGTCGGTCGAAGCAAGCAAAGGCAAACGTCCAGCTCCCTTTTCTGACAGGCGCTTCTGTTTGGCTCTTGGAGTATATCTTCAAGATGTCTATCTCCCTGCGATATATGATTTGGCCGCCTACTGTTCCGGAGAGACGGGAATTGATGGAGATGGATCAGTTTGGCAATTCTCGTCCGAAGCGGAGGTTGGGAAAGGCCGGCTCGAGGGAAATACCGTGGCTGGATGTTTTCCAGGTGGGTTTGGCGCTTGGTTTCTGCTTGTCTGAGTTTGAATCGAGATAGGAATCTGCTCCTTAGTTATATATACAGCTATGTCTGAGCCTACTCGTGTTTTTCATGCATATGATTGATGCATGGAAAGCAGGGATTGAAGAGAATGAAAGACAATCTAATCTCAATCAATCTGAGATACATACATGTCTAAAACACCCACTCCATCTCCTCGTCTCCAGCAGTCGCCGTTATCACATACTGATTCTTATACTTGAACTCCCCCTTCCCCTCCTGCGTCTTCACCCTCACGCTCTCAACGTCCACACTCAATCGATCTAACAGGAACGGCCACGACGGAATGATATCCCAATTGGGGAATTTCCCAGCTTCTTCTTCCCCTGCACCTGCACCTGCATTCTCGTCCTCTGCGACTCCCGTCTTCCCACAGAACGTCTCCGGCTGATACACGCTCCGACAGCTCGCAATGCAGTAGACATACAGCGTGCCGCCGTCGACGATGCAGCACGCGTGGTCCGGCTCGTAGATCACTAGGATCTGTGCGTCATCGGACACCGCGAGGAGCGGTGCCGAGAATGTCGCGGACGGGAGGTTCGTGGATGCGAAGCGCGGAATCATCGTTTGGAGGTTGAATACGTGGGTGTGTTTGCTGATGGGAGGAGAGGGGGTTGGGGATTGGGACTGGGAAGTGCTGCTGTCCAGGCTATGCGGGTATGGAAATAAGCATGGATACTCCTTGCTTTGGGACGTGGTTGGCACGACGTTGCTGGGTAGCGAGTGGATGGATGGTAAAAGGCGGAGGAGAGTCACCAAGACGGGCGCCAGGGTTATTGATGCTAATGTGGCGAGGCCGATGCAGTAGGTGTCGGTGTTGTTGGTGTGGAGGGATGCGATGAAGTATCGGTGGTTGAGCTCGGAGGTTCCGGTGGATGTTGGGCTTGCAGTCCTCTGTGATGGGTTTGGACGAGGATAGGCACAAGCATCGGCATCGGGACTGGGAATGCTATCCCACTGGTCTCTCACATCCACCTCCCTATCCAACAGCCGTAATCCGCGCAGGTTACATCGCACCTCGCTTCCTCCCAATGAGGCCCCCAGCACAGCCGAGTCCAAATACACCATCTTTATAGCCTCCCGCCAGTAATCGAGGTCCGGGCCGCCGCCACCGACGACATCCGGACAGCCCAGATACCGCACGCGAGTCGGTCGATGGATAGTTGACTCCTTGCCGATGGCCACGCGGAGCAGCGTGTCGTCGTCCGCGAACTCCAGTCCGTCGACCACCCCGTCTGTATCCTCGTAGACGAGCTCAGGGCCCGGAAGGCGCGCAAACGCGATGTGCTCAGTGTGTTGGCCGAGGACATGCTCAGCGGGCTTGTCTATAGTGAAATCGTTATCAAGCACATTCCCTTGGCCTGCAAATCGAGGCAGTCCGTAGACCTGAATGACCCGGCCCAACGCCACGGCTACAAAGTCCCCCCGCGACGACACCGCCACGCGATGCTTCGAGTACCGCTGATTCACCGACCAGTGGGAATTCGTCTGGTCCATGAGCGCCCGACACACCGACGTCCAATGTGGATAGAGCGACGATGCCAGCGGGAATTCCTGCTCGAGGACGAATTCCACCTTGGATTTCGATGCGGATGCGGATACAGATTCACATGGCTCGGACTGCGATATCCAAGGCTGCGCCTCCTCAGCCTCAATGGGCGCCGTCCTTGTCCTGTATACGAGAACCTGTGCGGCCTTCAGTACAACAATGGTACCGGCGTCCAACGAGGCGCCTAGAACCGTGGTCCGCGTGCACGCCTGCGGCAGGAGCCGCGGCGCGACGGATTTTTGGATGTGGTGGCGCCGCCCAAAAAGGTTCAGGCGTGCGATCTGCGCGAAATACGAGGCCCATTGTTGGTCGGTTAGGCTGTTTGTCGGGGGGAGCAGAGACGCTGGGATATCCTGCAAGGCGCGGCGCAGCATGTACGGGGTGGAGGAGGCCTGGCGCCAGGTACGGCAGGTTTGGTGGGCCGCTAGGTAGGTCTCCGGGTCTGTTTGGAGGAGGATGGATTGAATGAGTTCATTAGGGAGAGAGGAGGCCATGGCTGTTTGTATTAGATGTTGTGATGTTGTAGTGGTGATGGAGTAATTAAGATCGGTTCGTGCTAAGTTGATAATAAAGAAGACGGTGGATTGTTCTGGTTTAATTGAGTCCGGGATAGGTCCTAATTATGTACAATGAAGAGTGGAAATTCGTAAACCAGGCTGGTTCCACGTCCAAATATGTGGGTTGTGTTAAATTCATCCCTGGGATGAGGCCTTGCATAGGCTTCGCATCCAGGAGACCATCGTGCGCCTTGCCAGGCAGGGCCCTGACTAAGCCAGAAAGACTGAGCAAACTTGTTACTCCTGCTCTTTGTTGGTTGTTACTGCGGTGATCTGTCCAGTTTGAGATGAATTTCGGTAAAACCAGCTAAATGCTGCGTGACGACAAACACCGTCTTGGCCGCCTGCAGTATGGTCCTGTTTGTTGGCTTGTCTAGACAGCAAGAGGTCCAAAGAAGGTTGTTGAGCTTGCTGGCTCAGTTCCTGCAGATTCCCGAAACGTGGCCCACATCTCGATGTTTTTACAGCATGCAGTTGCATAAATGAGTCATCAAAGACCAGGCTGGTTGGCAATCTGTATGTTTGTCCGGTTTCTGCAGAAATCAAACAACCGTCAGCCTTAGTGTTTGCACTTGACTGGTGGCATTGTTGGGACACAGCAGGGCGTTCTCTAGGTCTTCTGACACATAGAAAAAGGGAACCTACCCATCAACAGGCGCCAATGTTTTCTTTTGTCTGGCGGTGTAAAAAGTCTGACAGCTCTATTCAAGTCCTCATGACTTCATGATTGAGCAATCGCCTTTCAGATGATTATGTGTTTTTCCCGCTTGTACAGGTCTTTGAGGAGTTTGAGTTGCGTCACGCCCATTGATTGACGAGGCACTGCGGAGGGTAGATCGACAATGGCTTTCCGCATCATGGCCAGTCCAACGTGCCCAAAGAAGCTCACAATTCGCTCGGCGGAAGACTTGAGCATCGCAGAGAGAAGGATCAAGTGTGTCTCTTGTATGTCCGACGGCGGAACGGACAACAGCTTGTGCATTGCCCTCCAGAACATGTGGTTGGGGAAGGGGTTCTTTCGAGGGGTTTTGCCGAAGTTGCGCAAGGTCAGCGCGGCGAACCCGGCGCCTAAGGCCGTCATTCGCTCTGCATGCATCTGCTCGCTGATGTACGGTCCATCCGGTCCGTCTCGCCACCACCCCAGAGCCTTGCGGCCACCCTCGGTCTTCTCGCTGCCGTAGAATCCCCACAGGCCCGGGCAAACGACTCGGTATTTGGCCCATAGGATGTCCACCATGGGACAGCCCTTGTAGATGAACGCATCCATCGAGAAGATCTGGGCGGCGACGATGCCAATCGGCTCCGCGTGCCCGTGGTTGAGCGAGGCTTCGTTCAGGAGTGATGCAATCAGGCTTTTTGCAAACATGTTGAGCGCGTAGATTAAAAGAGCAGGCACTTTCTCATTCTCCGAGTTGGCGATCGATGCAGGTGGGAATGCCAGAAACTGGCGAATGTCCACTGAGGGTTCAGGAATAGATGCGGCTTTCTCCAGGGTCGTTTTGATCTCATGAAGCTGTGTTTTATTGGTCCCTTTGCCTTCGCGCAGTTGGCCGACGCACTTCTTGATGGTCCGACGCATGTCTCCCATGTTTTGCTTGACTGTGCTGTCAGCTTTGCTCTGGTCTTTCATGTATTGCCGAAACTTTTTAAGACGCTGGTGCAGCTCTAGATAACGCTTCTGCACCTGGACCTCCGGCTCGGTAGGCCGGCCATTTAGGCCCTGGGCTCTCCTCTCCGCCTGTACCTTCTGCTCCGCCTGGGTTTTGGCGCGCGCGGCGTCTTCCTCCGCCTTCTTTGCCTCTTCTTGGCGCTTGCGGTTTTCCTCTTCCACTCGCTGTCTTTCCTTGCGTTCTCGTTCCTCCTCCTCCTCTCGTCTTTTCTTTTCAGCTTCTGCCGCGGCCTTCTTTTTTGCTTCTTCCCGTGCCTTCTGTTCGGCCTCACGGCGAGCCAGCTCCTCTTGTTCCCGCCGGAGTCTCTCGGCCTTCTCCCGTGCCACCCGTTCGATCTCTCTGCGCTCCTCCTCCATCTTTCGGCGTCGTTCCTCCTCTACCGCGCGCCGATGCACGCGCAGGGCCTCCTCCGCCTCCTCGAGAAGCTGGCCGTGGCGCGCAGCGACCTGGTCGAGGGCGGCATTGTGGGCGGCTTCCAGCTCGCTATCGGCTCGATCGAGATTTTCGTAGAACGACCGGCGTTCGTAGGCCTTGGCCTTCTTCAGCTCGTCGTTGTGGACGTGCAATCGCTGCAGATCCCTGACCAAGTCTGACATCAGCTGCTTGGAGGGGCTGTCCAGGGGCGAGGGGTAGCTTGAGCGTCCCATGTTGTCGATTTGAGCGTGGCGGAGTGGTTTGGACGAGGAATTGGAGCGGACCAGGTCGAAGGCAGGGGAGTGGATAACGGTTAGTTAGGGTTTCGAACGCAGAAGAGTAGCGTTCTAAGGGAAAGAGCGGGAGACAAGCAGATTCATAGCTCGAGGGAAGTCGGAGGCATGTCGAGTGTTAATGGGTTGTTCGGACGAGCTGGAGGAGCAGAATTGCAGAAGTGAAAGAACGAACGACGAAGGGCGAAGGACAAATGAAAGAGAGAAACAGCGAGAGTCGATCTGGGTGCTGAGTCAGCATTGCAGCCTTAGGAATAAGGCATAGAACACCACGACACCAGCGCAGCAAACCAATCAAACGCAGCAAACAGCATCCGTCCAAGCGCAGGGAGGAAGAAATTCGGCTTGTTTTGCTCTTCTCTTCTCTTTCGATTTCCACATCCGAATGAATTTTCAGTCCCTCTTCGTCCTACTGGAGAATCCCTCAAACGAGACTCCGACAGCTTCTGTGGAGCTGCGAGGATCCCAAAACAACAACCATTGGACCCGGTGGGCCTGTACAGTACGGTATCTCTTAGACTCTCACTTAGTACGGAGGTCCATGTCTACTAGGTCGGTAGGTACAGCAGGTATAACGGGACCTCCTACACAGATAATAATGATAATATATCTGTGATTCTAGGAAGAATCCTCTATCTCCTGCCAATATAGACTACTCCTCTGCCTGTCTCCCAAGCAAGAGTGGCGATACCTTGCCTCTGAAATACATGACGGCCGAACCACCGGACGAGCGAGCCAGGCTGGCCAGTCTCCACGACGCCCAAGTCTGGTAACTTTGCTTTTAGTCTCTGGCGTGCTGAGCAGGATAGCTCCAGCTGGCGACGATGATGCCGATGATGCGCATGGCAGTCAGCGATTAGCTTCGTTGGGAGTGGCTGGCCTCAAGAGGACCCGTGGTCAGTCCAGAGACCCTGCAGGCGTACCTCGTATGGATGATTCCATACTTATGTACTTCCCATGCTTACCAAGTCTCCCTGCGTCGTGACTATATTACTTTCCCTCTCTCTCTCTCTCTCTCTCGTCTCTCATCTCTCTCCCTCTCCCTCTTCCTCTCTCACCTCCATCTCGCTTCGTGCATCGGTCCTCCTTCCTTCATCTTCCATCTTTGCTTCTCACTCCCTCCTTTTGTCTCCCCCCATCATTCCTTCGGGTTGATCAATCGGTTTCTGTCATTCTCTTTGTGGTCAGATCCATCGGCTCCTTGCCTCTCTCTCCTCCACTATTGGAAAAGCACTTCGTCCCCCCAAAAAGTATTATTATCACGTCGAAAATCCTAGAAGAAAAAAACAAAAACAAAAAAATAGAATCCCAAACCCCTCGCCTGGGGATGTCAATAACCAGTTCGACAGCTTCGCTTTGATCGACTGACCGGCTTCTTGTTTTCCCCCTTTTCCTTCGGGTTTCAACTGGAGAGTCGCCTTCGTTAATCCACCACGGATCCTCGCTCTGGCAATCAGGAAAGTCAAACCAGAAAAAAAAAAACACAAATCCAACCAGCGTAATAAAAAAGAGCAAAAAAAGGTGTGAAATTAAAAACGACGAACGGCGATACCCACAGGGCGCCCCTGAACGAGGCTAGTCGATGGCAGTTTGGGGCATCCGCTTAGTCTCACTCGGTCGTTCCCCTCGTCTCGCCGTCTCCCAAACCCCCCCGTCCCTCCAGCTTCATCCTCTCCTTCCTCCTGCCACTTCCATCTTGGGCTGCCGCTTGATTCTTCGTCAATCTTTTGCGCCTCTTCTACCTTTCCGCCTCCTTCTTTCTTCGCCTTCTTCGCCTTCTTCTTCTTCTTCTTCTTCTTCTTCTTCTTCTTCTCCTCTCTCTCCGCTTGTTCTTCTTTTCCTCTCCCTTCATCGCTCATTCCCCTCTGCGATCGACTCGTAAAACCGGTCACCGCTTCCTCGCCTTACCAAAAAATCAGGAAGGAATTTCCCGCGTGGAAAAAAAAAAAGGGGGAAGAGGGAACTTGCAACAAGACGTCATTTCATCAACATTCCACGGTGGACGATCATTGACTGGTAAGCTCCTCTGCAATCAGCTCTAATCTGGCTTTGCTTCGTTTCGTGCCTGCCCCGTGGCTCTCTTGCCTGCGTGGTCATCGATTCCATCTCGCCCCCCTCCCCCAATTCCCCCCTCGTTCCTTCCGGCCAGCTTGCCTGTGTTGATGTCACTGGCACTTCTGTTGGGGACAATCGTAGCTGCCGTCCGTGTGGTTTGCAATCACCTCCCCTCAAAGCGTTTCTTCGGATTCCCCCCCCCGATCTGTCGTTGTTATTCCCTGCGCCTGCTTCCTACGAATTCGCTCCGCGCACCTAAACTGACCTATTTGTCTTTCTTATCTAGTAGCAATACTTGCAGGCCTCATCCGTCACCGTTCCTCAGCTTTTCGTCGGTCGGGTTGCAAACGCAGAACGTCTCCCTATCGCTCTCTCGTCATTGACAGGCCCCTCTTTGCAAAGTCTTGATTCCGACGATACCCCGTCCTCTCATTTCCTCCCGAAAGATGGATCAACAGGGCCAATCCGGGGTTCCCGGCCCGGCTGGCCGCAAGCTCCATATCGCCCATCGGAGAAGCCCGTCGGAACTCACTCCTCTCATGAGTATGTAACTGTCCAGAATGGTTTTGTTTGGGCCACGTTGGCTAACGTCCGCCCAGTGGAACAACTGGCCATCCAGCAACAGATCGAGCTGCTTCAGCAGCAGCAACAACAAATCGCCGCCACGCACCAACAGTATGTTAATATGGGACTGTTACAACCGCAGCAGCTGGGTCAGGTCTCGGGATTCTCTCCTTCGTTGCAAGGTGGCGGTGCCTCCGTCGGTGGCGTCTCTCCCCAGATCAATGCCTTCCAGTTCCCCCAGCTTGCCCAGCAGCAGCTCGGTCAGCAGCAGCAACAGCAGCTTGGCGTGCCCATGAACACCTCGAATCAACATTCCCATCGACGCAACCAGTCCGCACTTCCGGGTCTTGGTATGGGCCCTCCTCCCGCGCCGTCCTCGGGAGCTTCGGGATACGCGGACTACAACCAGCAGCAACAGCAAACCCCCCAGCCCAAGAATGAGAATGGCAACCATGGCGGCCGCGGTCGGGGACCCCCCGGCGGCGGTGGCCACCAGCGTCGTCACTCCCTTGCCCTGCCCGAGGCCAAGAAGGCCGCCGAGCTGGCCCAGCAGAAGAGGACTGCGTCTGGCTTCCAATTCCCCGGCCCCAACGCCGGCGGCGAATCATCCGACAATGCAGCGACTTCCGACGACAAGTCGACTCCGGTTAACACCCAGGCGCCTCAGGGCTTGGGATTCCAGCGGGCGGGCAACATGCGGGCGGGCGGCCACGGTCGCAGTCAGTCGATGGCCGTTGGCGGCAACCGAGGATCCCTGTCGGGTCGCGGTGCTGGCGGTTTCCAGTTCCCTGCCCCCGGCGACGGATCGTCCGGATCGGAGAACCAGCGACGAGGCAGCCAAGCCGGTGGCCATGCACGATCCGGATCGAGAAACTTTGACAGCAATTGGCGCCAGCCAAACAACCAGGGCCAGGGCCAGGACCAGCAGAAGGGCTTCGGCCAGCAGGGCGGTGGTTTCCAGCCCGGTCACCGTGCCCGTGCCTCCATGAACCAATCCATCGGCTCCATCGGCTCCTTCCAGTATCCCAACCAGCCCCAGCTCATCCAACTCCCTCAGGGCCAGGTGGTCATGGCCTCCCCTCAAATGTTTGGCGGTAACCAGCAAATCAACCCCTTGCAGCTGGCTCAACTGCAGGCTCTGCAGCAGAATGGTCAGATGAGCAACCAGGGTCTGGGTCTCTCGGCCAGCCAGCACGCTCCTCCGCAGGTGTCCCCCCAACAGCAGCAGCAGCAGCAGCAACAGCAACAGCGGAAGACGCTCTTCACTCCTTACCTGCCTCAGGCCAACCTTCCCGCTCTGCTGAGCAATGGCCAGCTGGTCGCTGGTATCCTGCGTGTCAACAAGAAGAATCGTTCCGATGCGTACGTGACGACGCCGGACCTGGATGCGGATATCTTTATCTGTGGAAGTAAGGACCGCAACCGTGCGCTGGAGGGTGACTACGTGGCCGTCGAGCTGTTGGACGTTGACGAGGTGTGGTCCCAGAAGAAAGAAAAAGAGGAGAAGAAAAAGCGCAAGGATATCACCGACGCCCGGTCGGGCAGCAACGCCGGCGGAGACAAGCTCTCGCGTTCGGACTCTGGTCCCAACGGTGACCGCCAGGAGGTCGGCCCCGACGGTAGCATCCGCCGTCGCGGCAGTCTTCGCCAGCGTCCCACGCAGAAGAAGAACGACGACGTCGAGGTGGAGGGTCAAAGCCTTCTCCTTGTTGAGGAAGATGAGATCAGCGACGAGCAGAAACCCCTCTACGCTGGTCACGTTGTTGCTGTCATCGAGCGCGTTGCCGGGCAGATGTTCTCCGGCACCCTCGGACTCCTCCGTCCCAGTAGCCAGGCGACGAAGGAGAAGCAGGAGGCGGAGCGTCTGGCCAGAGATGGTGCACACGGCCGTCCCCAGCATGACCGTCACCAGGACAAGCCCAAGATTGTCTGGTTCAAGCCCACCGACAAGCGCGTTCCCCTGATTGCCATTCCTACCGAGCAAGCTCCCCGTGACTTCGTCGAGAAGCACCAGGAGTATGCCAACCGCATCTTCGTTGCTTGCATCAAGCGGTGGCCCATTACGTCGTTGCATCCGTTCGGAACCCTGGTGGAGCAGCTGGGTGAGATGGGTGATCTCAAGGTCGAGACTGAGGCGCTCCTCCGAGACAACAACTTCGGCTCCGACGAATTTTCGGACGCTCTTCTGAAGAGCATTGGCTGGGAGGACTGGTCTGTCGCCAGCCAAGGCGAGGCTCTGCTGACCTCCCGCCGGGATTTCCGCCAGGAGGTCACGTTCACCGTGGATCCCCAGGGCACCAAGGAGCTCGAGAACGCCTTCCATTTCAAGACCCTCCCCGACGGCAAAGTCGAAATCGGTATCCATGTCGCGGATATTGCCCACTTCGTCAAGGCCAATTCCCTGGTGGACCGCGAGGCGAAGAAGCGCGGCACCGCTGTCTACCTTGTCGATCGTCTCGTCAACCTGTTACCGCAGCGCATCTCCACCGATCTTTGCTCCTTGCTGCCCGGTGAGGACCGTCTGACTGTCAGCGTGGTTTTCACGGCTCACCCGGATACTGGTGTTGTCGACGATGATGTTTGGATCGGTAAAGGTATCGTCAAGAGCTCGGGTCGCATGAGCTATGACGAGGCAGATGCCGTTATCCGGGGTACTTCCGACATCGCTGCCCCTGGTATTAAGGCCGACACCATCCGAGCACTTTACGTAAGTCTCACGCCCCCCCTCCTCCCCCCATTCCCCCTTCTTTCTAGCATATTGCTAAACAATTTCACCCAAACAGGCTGTGTCTTCGAAATTCCGCGAGGCTAGATATGGAAACCGAACTTCGCAGCTGCCGCCTCTTCGCCTTCTGTACCAGATGGACGATGAGAACGTACCGGTTCGCTACAACATCTTTGACGCCTCCCCCGTGCAGGAGCTGGTGGAGGAGCTGAGCCACAAGGCCAACTTCTTCGTTGCCCGCAAGCTTGTGACTGCCCTGCCCGATAAGGCTTTCTTGCGTCGTCAGCCCTCTCCCAACGCTCGCCGCCTTCAAACCCTGGTCGAGCGCATGAACCGACTTGGCTTTGGCTTGGACCCAACCAGCAGTGGAACCCTGCAGAGCAGTCTTTGCAAGATCGAAGACGACAACTTGCGACAGGTAAGCTTCTTTTTTTTATATTACGCCAGTGGGGCAATTGTTTGTCACCTTGCTAACCAGACCACGTCTTCAGGGAATGGAAACTCTCCTTGTGAAAGCAATGCAGCGTGCCAAGTACTACGTTGCCAGTCCTCAGGATGAGCAGCGTCAGCACTTTACCCTCAACCTTCCAGTGTACACCCACTTCACTAACCCCTCTCGACGATATGCCGATATCCTTGTCCACCGCCAGCTGGAGGCTGCTCTGTCGGACGGGTCAGTTGAGTTTACCGAGGACTTGGAGTCTTTGAACAAGACCGCGGACCTGTGCAACAACAAGAAGGATTCGGCCCACAACGCCCAGGAGCAGAGCGTTCACATTGAGGCTTGCCGCGAAATGGACAAGAAGCGACAGGAGATTGGCGGCGACCTGATCAGCGAGGGTATCGTCCTTTGCGTCTATGAGTCCGCCTTTGATGTTCTCATCCCCGAATATGGATTTGAAAAGCGTGTTCATTGTGACCAGCTGCCTCTGAAGAAGGCGGAGTTCCGCAAGGACAGCCGTACTTTGGAGCTCTACTGGGAGAAGGGTGTGCCGTCCTCTGCCTACATCCCCGAGGACGAACGGCCGAAGCCTGCAAACTCGCGGGCCGCTCAGGCTGCCGCAGCGGCGCGTGAGGCTGAAGCTGCCAGAGAACGGGCGCGCGAGAGGGAGGAGCACATGCGCAAGCAGACCGAGACCGGTACCATGTCCGCCGATGACGTGGACGCTCTTTTCGATGATGACGACGACGTCTCCGAGGTTACCGAGATGGCCGCTGGCGTGTCATTGAACTCGGCGGCCGATCGCTCGACTCAGAGCATGCCACCTTCCCCTACCCGCAACGGTCATCTCCAGCAGGCCCCTCACCGCACCCGCTCCGATCCCAAGATCGCCACTCTTTCGGGCGATGCTCCGGAGGCCAAGTTGACCAACAAGGAGAAGTACCTGCGGCTGTTCAAGCTGCGCGAGGAGGATGGAGAGCATATTCAGGATGTCACCGAGATGACCCGCGTTCCCGTTATCCTTAAGACTGACCTGAGCAAGAGTCCCCCGTAAGTGAACCGGCCACCGGTCTTTGTGTCGATTCTATTTTGACTAACAGTTCTTGAACTTTTAGATGTCTCACTATTCGCTCCGTCAACCCCTACGCTTTGTAGAGGGCTGGGGAGTTCTATATTTGCCTAAAATTTGAAGTCTTCAGTTTTGGCCCATTTGGCACAACAAGCCTTCCGCGGGGGACGTATAATTGATATACATTGGTTTGCCCTCCAGTTCAACCATTATTATTTTAACTCTCAACCCATTTGTTGGCTCTTGCATGTCTTTTACCCCTGACAATATTGCTTTTAATCAGTCTAGCGTGTTCCCTGCTCTCTGTTTTTCATTTCTCTTTTCTATTTCCTTTTGCTATAACATCTGGTCTCCTAGTTTTTTCTACCAGACCGCTCCGGGGAGCCGGTTATGTTAGGTTGTTCAAATATTATTTATTCTTATAGCGTGGTTTTCGTTGTGGGGAGCAGAAAATTCTCTGAGAGAAGTGTGTGAATGTATCACTGATCCGGTTGGCGAGACGTACATTATTCCAAAAGTTCCACAAGGCGAGATGAAGGAAACAAGCCTTCGTTATTATGGACAGGGATGGATTGCGCTGGGAATTTTGTTTATCTTAGATGGTTGCATAGCTTAGTAACAGGCTGTTTCAGAGACTGAATTGTTGGGATGCTCTCTACGAAGCAAACGTACTCAGTAAGGAGCTTTTCAATAATCAAGCAGGATTTGATAATTACGCCAGGTCTATCGATATCAAGTAAAAGACTCCAATCAAGGTGCACAATGCCACAGCCCCAACCAAATCACCTCGGCCGTCCCTCCAAACCACCTACTGAGAGGGAGGGAGGGAGAGAGAGGTAGGTAGGTAGATAGACAGATAGATAGAATACTTCGCTATGTATGGATTCCATGCACACCGCGCCCGTCCCGATCCATTTTCAATGCTGAAAGAGCTGAAAGACTCAATTTGACAACGCCACTGATAAATGCGAAAGAATCCTCCCTTCCTTCCTACTTGCGTTATAAAGCCGAAAGAGAGGGAGACAAAAAATGCCAACACGAGGAAACACCAAGGTTACTGTAGGTAGTAGAAGTAGAATAGAACAGAATGGGAGGAGTCAGGAAAGAAATAAAATGGTATAGAACAGAAGAAAAAGAAAGGGATTAAGGGGGGGGAGAAGAGGAAGAAGAAGGTAAAAAAAAGCAGGTGTGGATTACAATCTCCTGATCCCAAGACGCGGTTTCGCTTTCTTCATCGTTCCAGAGCCGGAGACTTTTCTGGCGCCCAGGAGACCTGGTCGCGATAGTTTGGAGGCGCTAGGGCCTGTACCGCTCATGGAATTCATGTTGGTTGCACCGTTGGTGGCTGGAAGGGAGGATGACGAGGGAGCAAGGACGGATGATGGAAAGGAGGAAGAGGAGGAGGAAAGGGGTTTGCGGGATCGAAGGCCTTTAGGGCCTGCTGCTGAAGAAGAAGATTCATTGTTTTCTTTGCCGTCGCTGCTAGGCTGACGGTCTAAGTCCATTGTGTTGGTTCCTGTCGATGGGTCGGGGACGTCCTCGAAGATCTTGAGATCGTCGCGGATGCGGCCGGACGAGTTGACGCCCTTATGGAGGAGAGAAAGTTTAGGGGATTTGCGCTGCGGGGAGCCGTTGAGGGAATCGTGATATTGGGGGTCACGGACGGTGGAGGAATGGTTTGCGGCGATGTTCTTTTCCGAGGCGGTCATGGGTTGTTGGTTGGGTTCGAGGTCGGTTGTGTCTTCGTCAGAAGTCAGACCCATTCCTATCGCAGAGGAAGGGTCTGCATAGTCGATTGGGCCTGTGAGGACGGATAGTGGGCGTTTGCCAAAAGCGTTCTTGCGGGGACTGGACGAGAAGAATTTGACTGGGGATGGAGATAGTGAGGGGTCGTTTTCTTTGCTGGCGGTGGAAATATTGTCGGGCTCATCATCGGAGAATATAGGTGCGAAGTCATTTTCGGTGTCATCTAGTTGATCTTCGTCGTTTTCTTCGTCGGAGGTACTTGGTTCGCCGTCGGCCGGGTACGACAATGCTTGCGATTTTGGTATCGTCGATGAGGTAGCGGTGGGTGTGCTCGACTGGCTGGGTTTCTTCATTGTCAATGTTTGCGTCTTCACGTTCTTGCGAGACCGTAAGGATCGGCCTTCGTCGCGTTCCGGAATCACCGTCCCCGCCTCCTCGCCGCGTAGTTTTGCCTCAGACACTGGGTTCTTCATGTCTGCCGGAACAGGCGCATGGATAGACGTCATCAGCTTCGCCTGGCGGGCAAAGGCATCGTAGTTTTCCTGGAGAAGGGATCCGGCCGCAGAATTCAAGGCAGAGTCGGGGTTGGGATAAATCAGAAGGCAGGAGATCGTCTGCGCAAAGGTCCGGTCAGCTTCCCATGGTGATTCAATACTCCCAATACTAGTCACTCAGTCAGTCACTCACGATAAGCACATCCTTCAACGTCAACGTCGGTTTCCAGTCCCGTTTCAATGTATCCACACAAACAGCTCCTGTTGATTCCTCCACGTTCGGATGCCATATGCGAGTTCTGAACGTGGCCTTGGGCGGGCTCTTAGGGTAATCTTCCGGCATCTTGAGGTGCAGTCGCCATAGACCTTGCGAGTACGGCGTGCCCTGCGGTCCGGCCAACAGGGTTGTGAGCTGAGTTAAATCATCGGACGAGTCGTCGAAGGGATGGAGGTAGTTTGGAGGCAGGTCCTCGTGTAGAGCGGCGTGGTCTGCCGCGAGACGTCGGAGGCCAGACGGCTGGGAAGAAAGGGTGATGTTAGCTGAGATGGTCACTTCGTCCGAAGGTATAGCCAAGTCATTCCTGGATAGACTCACCATCTTGTCTCTTAGTTCCACGTATCGGCGAGGCGGAGGAAAAGGGACGGTGGTACGATCGGACAGCTACGACGATGATCGAAGTATGTTGTGTGGTGCCGGATCCAATTGTTATCAATCCTACCCAGAAAGAAACGCAAAAAAAGATAAGGTTCGATTTGACGGAATTCAGCCAGATCCGTGCAACGGAACGATCAATCGATTGTCACGGCGCAAACAGAAGAAAGCGACGATCAGCGACCAGGGTTGTCTAGATTTCGGTTGCCCCGACGTTGCGGTGTTTCGCTTTTGTTTTGATGATGTGAGGTGGCCGTCGCTAGTCCCGTTGCGGCGCCGAAGGGAGGCGCGGTAGGTCATGTGACTGACGCGAAGCGACGCGTTTTGGGAAGTGTAATGGACTTCCTGTTTGGGACTGGCGGCCATTCCCCAGAGACCGGCGGACAGGCGGACGGGTGGAGCAGATCCAGATGATCTCGAGATCATCCATGTTGATACTCGATTATCGGCTATCGACATTCGAGAATTGACATGTCCCCAGTGTTCACTAGGATCCACTCCGTAACACCTACAACGGCCATCTACTTAACCTTTGGGAGCTCAGGATCGGGGAGTTGCAAGCATGTCGCATATACCGTGACTTCATTAGGATATTATTATTAGTTTACTAAAAGAAAACAAGTTCTTATGTGCGCCGCGACTATGCATCTTTGTAACAGGCGGTTGGCTTTAAGTGAGAGATGAAACGAAGAAAACGCGGCCCTTCCCAGCAATGATACAATTTCAGATCCAGAGAGCGTGCGGTAGATCGGTATTCCTTATCTCGTAATTCCCTCTTTGTTCCTTTTTTTTTCCCTTGGATTTTCAGGTTGTAGATAAGCCATGAGTGTCTGCTCCCTGTCCCCTATCGCGGGAAAGTTTGATGGCGGGAGTAGGGTCAACTCATTGTCCAACTAAAGGAGCCAATCGTTTACAGGAAAACGGCGATGGCAGCACCGGCCAGGAGACCCATGGGGCCGGCGGTGGCCATGGGCACACCAGCGTTGCCGGAGGAGGTGCTGGATCCGGTGGCGGAGGAAGAGGAGGATCCGCTGGTGGACTCGCTGGTGGAGGACGACTTGTGGCCGGTCTTGGTCTTGGTGGAAGTCTCGGTCGAGCTGGCGGAGTGGCTCTTCACGGCGCTGCTCGACTTGGTGAGGGTCGAGCCGGCCGAGCTGGATCCGGACTGAGCACCGCTGGAGGCAGCAGTGGTACCGGTGGGGATGACGGGCGAAGAGGTGGCCCCGGTGCCAGTGGCAGTACCGGAGGCAGTACCGGAGGCCGTGCCAGTGACGGCGGTGGTAGCGTCGGTAGCACCGGTCGTAGTGCCAGATCCGGTGGCAGTAGCAGTAGAGTCGCCGGTGGAGGCACCGGTGGAAGCGACCTCCGTGGTGGCGGTGGCGGTGGCAGTAGGCTGGAGATGTAGATGTCAGTAGGGATGGATGACATTTGGAGCGATCTTTGAGATGCATACCGCGGCCTCAGTGGAGGACTGAGCGACGGCGAGGGCCGAGAAGGCGACGAGGAAGAGCGAGGCACGCATTGTGAAAGTGGTTGTGGATGGACGAGACGAACGACGGGCTGTTGACGGAGCGAGGAAGGCCGAGGACAACGACGGGATGGTCTTCAGATAGCGAGCGAGCGAACGAAATGAAGATAGCAGTCAGGAGGAGGAGGAGGGTGTGAAACGACGGTGGGGAGGAAGACTTTATATGACGAGGGAAGGGGACAAAGCAGATGACAGGTGCAGGGGACAGCTTTAAATAGAGCGGATTATTGGCAAATGGCAAGGTAGGAGGGGAGGGTAGGACTAGGCCCCGAGGCAGACAGCCGTATTTTTACGCCGAACATCAGCCCTGCATGAATACTCAGTCAGACGGGAGTATAGGTTAGGTAGGGTAGGTACCTTAGTCTGTACTCCGTACAGTACTGCGTACCGCGTACGGCGGACAGACCGTCAGGCTGTAGACTAAGCCTCTCCTAGTGGCAATCGCACCTGCAGGATCCACCGAAGGAGTCTAGGGCGTTCCGGGGCGGACGCGTCTAAGCCTTGTTGGGGCCTGGCGAAGGGGAGGTTTGCGTATGCCTCCTGCTATTTTTGGCTGTTTCTGGTCCCTCCGTCAGCTGCTGCCCCCCACCGGCACCAATCAACGCCCTCGTCGGCCGTGTTTGTCTTTTCCCGTCTTTGTTTTTCTCTTTTCTTTCTGCGTTTTTACTTTTTCCCCGTCGAACACTTGAGGTCGCGCGTTCCCTCCTGTCTGATCCTTGTCTCACTCGTCGCAATATTGGCCACGCCATGACTAACACCAATACAGTTATTATTACTATTACTACTATTATTGTTGACTTCTATTTTAACCCTTCCAGTGAGATGACCTGCTGGCTCTGCCCTAGAGATCCTAGCCCTCCTGCATGTGCAACCCCGGGAGGAGGCCTCGTTAAATGTTTGCGGAGTACGCATACTTCCTCTCGGAGTAAAATGGTCTGGCTCATTATTGAGCTCGACCCGACGGGCCGACGTCGTCAGTTGCCCAGACACCATCTGCCGCGCCTACCTGTTAGCCCATTGCTTAGGTTTCCTAGGGGAAATCAAGCCACCGGACGAGTCTCTGTAAGTCTGTCCGGGTGAGGGGAGGCACTCGGAATTCAGAATTCAGAATTCACCCGTATCTGCGAGGCTTAAGCCTCGGGTTTCGACCCCCTCCCAGTCCCAGTTGGCTCCGACGCCGTAAGATTGGATGGGATTCCGGCCATCCTACCTGGGGGCTGCTACAGGGTACAGGGTGGTATGCCCGGTTGGTTGGTTCTTACGTGTCAAATGACGACTAAGATAGGACATACTCCGTACTTACTGTACACACACTGGACGGGTTAGCTCTGGTATAGAATTCCTCGACGCAGAATCATGACCGTTGGTGAATGAAGAGGGGGAGAAATTCATCCAGGTCGTACAGGACCAGCCGACCAGCGTCCCTTGTGGCACGGAGTACGTATGCTCGCCCTGAAGGTCCAAGACATTATTATTGGGTCCCGGTCTGGAAGAGTCCCCCGTAAGGTACCGTTCCCAGGGGGCTTTCAAATGGGTGAAACCTCCGCTGGAAGGGAGTCCAGGTACAGAGTTCTCCGACGCAAGGGAACTGAGGCCGAGGGAACCGGCGGAAATGCATGAATGAACACTCCCCCTGAAGGGCGTACAGGTCACTCGGTACCAATCCTCAGTCCTCTGTACCCTCTTGGAGTACCTAGTGACTAAAGTAACTAAAAGATGGAGGACGACGACGGTACGACCCTCTAGTCTCTCTCCTAGTCCTCCCCAGTCGGCGAGTTAATCTGCCACCAGGGCTGGGTGGATCTGCGTCAATCTACGAGATTAGAAAAAAAAAATATTAAACCATCAAATCCATTAGTTAATAATAAAACACAAGTCCAGCCCAGGAATGCCAGGCTGCGTGGGGACCAAACAATCAGGCAAGACACGGTGGCCCCGAAGGAGCTAACAACCTGTGGAATCCAATCGACGAGGGCTGTCAAAAACATGTGGTTCTTGTCTCTCTCTCTTGCACCCTGTCTCTCCATTTCCGACTATTTTTATTCACCCTTTAGGGGTTCGAGTCAGTTGCCAGGTTGGCTGGGAGACAACGTGGTTAAGGTCAAATGACGAGTCGCTCCTTATAGATCGCTGGTGACACAGACTAGAGACCTCCGATTTGGCTGATATTACCGAGTAATGTCGACTGAATGGAGTGCCTAAGATGACATCCTCCACTTTAATATACTCGTTCTACATTGGTAGTGCCCCGGAGTACGTATCATTCTGCGGTCTCATTTCTGGCCTTGCCTACGACACCTGTACAGCTGTACAGTTGCACTCTCCGGTACCTTGCACCTCATATGCGCCAGCTCAGATTGCTCATGCAATCGGAATGGCCTGGTTCGTTCGACTGTCTTCTCGGCTCTTCTTGGCCGTGCTCGGTTCTCTCCTTGGCCCTCGGGGGGAAGTATGCTGGTTTGGTCTAGACCTTCATGCCTATCATTCCGGAAATATCAGGACCTATCATCAGCTTCACCTAGCACTAACCCAAAGTCTCCTTCACCAACGCCTCGTTAGCCTGCAAAAACTCCCTAAACCTCGTGAACTGGACCCCAAACTCCGCCTCCACCTGCCTCGGATCAAACTGCGCTTGCCGCTCCCAAAACCACCGCTGGATATCAACCTGCACGTTCGTCTTCGCCAGCTCCTCCGCCTCCGCCTCGGGGATGATCTCCACGCGAATCTCCCTCCCACTCACCTCCGCCAGCGCCCTCGCCACCTCCTCCACCGTCAACGCCTCCGCCCCGAGATCAATCGCTCGTCCCCGGAACCGCGCCGGCTCCGCCATCGCCGCCGCCGCTACCTGCCCGATGTCGTCCGGGCTGATCAGCATCGTGCGCTTCCCTGCCCCCAACGCGACCCGGAAGATGCCACCCCCGTGCACCAGCTCGGGGAAGAGGCCTCCCGCCCTCGCACCCAGATAATTCGTCATGAAGCTCGCCGGGCGCAGGATCGTCCAGTTCGCAAACCCGGCAGTCCGCACTCGCTCTTCGATCGTCAACTTATCACCAAAATATCCCCGAAGCAGCCCGTCCGCCGACCAGGTGTTCCAGCCGGGGAAGCTCTCGTGCTGATCGATGCCGCAGACACTGGGGTAGACGAGGGTGGAGACGCGTGCGGCGCGAGCGGCGGTGATGACGTTGTTCGCGTGCTCGACTTCTGCGCCGTCGTTGCGGAATGAAGGCGAGACATTCAGGAATACGGCGGTCTGGTTCTGGCATGCTTGTTGCAGTGACGGGATGTCGTCGAAGGATCCTTCGATCAGTCGGGCCCCGAGCTGTTGGAGCTCTTGCGCGGCGGCACTGCTGGGGTTGCGGACTAGGGCGTGGACGGTGATGTTGCCGCGCAGGAGGAGGTGTCGCGCGACGGCGCCGCCTTGTTTGCCGGTGGCTCCGGTGACGAGGACGTTCATTATAGGGGGTTGGATTGTGGTTCTGATGGGATGAGGGTAGTAGAGTAGATTAGTTATGATGGGGTTGTATGTTGGAGTGTAGTTTCTAGGTCGTAGCGTAGTATAGTGGTTTTATATCTAATGGTAAGAATAGCTAGCCGTCCGCCTTCTATGCACCTTCACTAGTCATCCTGTATAGATGACATCTTTCCAGGATCCGTTCGATTTGTCTGTGCAATCCTGAGGCTTCCGTTTGTTGGCGCTAGGACTATTGAAGCCATGATTAGGAATCAATCTGCATTAATAATGCTAGAACCTTCGCTTCGTGCAGGAGAATTGTCTTTTGCGTCAGATTGCTCATACGTGCACAGGCTGGGGTCAGTGTAAGCCCTAGGTATGATCCATCGACCAGGCTGGTATACGTCTAATGTTACAGTTAATGAGATAATCAATTCGAAGTGTATATCGATTTCTGAATTAGAAGCTACTCACACAAGGGTCTAAATAATTCTGGTTTAGTAGTCCTTCTCAAACAAAACACTACTCGATGCATGTTTACAGATCTAGTTGAGACATACTATGATTATAAATTACTCCCTGCGTTCTATTACACACAATCACACATATACTAGACATCAATCATACATCCTGTATCAATCCGGATCAGATATCTCGTCAAATCAAGTTTACATCCAACAGCCAGCTACAGAAAGAAAGCAATGATTCAAATATCTCATATTATACATGACATGATATCTAAGCTTCTCCTGAGCCATACTACAATGCACCAACTGGCCTGTTTCCACCTGCCTGACAGACTGTAAACGTACAGACAGACAGAAAACGAACCCTTGACTCCCCTACCAACTTCCCTCTCTCCTGCATCCAACTAAGCCTTCGGAATATCCCCCTTTATCCAATCCGCAAACTCCTTCCTCTTAGCCTATTATATATTTGTTAGCATCCTCCATCCTCTATTCACATCACATCCAATCCGTCTCCCTACTCGCTCTCTCTCTCTTCCCTCACAGAAAGAAAGAGAAAGAGAAAAAAAAAATACATAGAACCAGAAGAAGGCAAAGGGAAAAAAAAAAAAAAAAAAAAAAAAACCCACCCTAACATCCCAAAACCCATACCGCTCCTCCAACCGTCTATACGGGTTCCGGGCGCCTCCTTCGCGCTCGATCTGGCCCGCCCATTCGCTCCAACTGATAGGCTTAAGTTTCGGCGCGCCCAGCACGAGACCCACGGAGACGAGGACCAGGGAGACGAGCGCTTCGATGACAATGTCGTGAGGCAGGGAGAGGGCTTGCGTTGATGAGGCCGAGGATGAGGAGAAGGAGAGCGCGTTGCTGGTTAGGAGGGTGTGTTCGTGGGCGGAGTAGCCTCTATTTGTTTTTTGGGCTGGGTTAGCATTATTTTGGTTTATTAGGGATTGGGTCTTGGAGTTGGGAGTAATTGATTGAGGGGGGGGAGGGGGGGGTGTATAGTTTTGGAATGATGGAGTTGATTCTGTAGATGATATTTGGAAGGTAGGTAGACGTACGCATGGGCCAGCAGCACAAGGCCGAAGAAGGTGGTCAGTCGCGATATATAGCCCATTTTTGGCTGGAGATACAGCTCCAAATCGTCAGTCGAGTGGGTGAGCTGCAAGTCGAATAACAAGCGGAGGTTCGAGTTCACAGCTCCAGCTCCGCGATGGTATATGTCTGGACGGAATCTGGATGCTACGGATACCGGGTCAGACCACAAGTGCAGAACACCTCAGGCAGCAACCCCGCCCACAATTTGGTTGGGCACGATTTGGCCACTCAACGGGAGTAACGTTGGCCACATACCGGTCGGTAGGTAGGTTGTCCATGAAGGCTAATATAATTACGGTGGTTTACAAGGAGTGGATGAGAAGTGAATTGGGTATTTTGTTTTTCATTCATAACGACCAAAATTACTCAGTCGAGTTCTAGTTCAAATTCATGACATCAAATAAAGTCCTTCACAACATCATTCTTCATGAGGGCGTTTCAATTACAGCTTCTGCATAGCAGCAACGTCGGTGGACTGGACGTGGTCCTCATCCTCCTCGATCTGAGCCTGGAGCTCGTCGGTGGACACCTTCTCGTCCTCGACGACCAGGTTGATCTGGAGCTTCTTGATACCGAAGCCAACGGCAACGAACTTGGAGGCACCCCAGACAAGTCCGTCCATCTCGATGGCACGGACGTTAGCCTCGAGCTCCTCAAGGTTGGTCTCATCATCTGTAACCCTCGTTAGTAGCGTTCAACCACAAACAACAAAAAATAAATACATACCCCAAGGCTTGACCTCAAGAGTCACGAGAGACTTAGCAACGGGCTTGGGCTTGGACTCCTTCTTCTTTCGGTACTCAGCAAGACGAGCCTCACGCTCCTTGACGACCTCGGGGTCCTCCTCCTCGCTGTCGCTGCCGAAGAGGTCCATGTCGTCATCCTCCTCGGGCTTGTTCTTAGGGTTGGTGGGCAGGTCGCTGGACTCGGGGCCGTAGGCAGTGAACTCCTTGGAGCCATCACCGGGGAGAGAGCCGAACTCGGACTCGAAAGAAGCAATGTGCTTGTACCAGCGAGCGACGTGGGGGTACTTCTCGGCGTCAGGAGCGCCGGAGAAGGCCTTGAAGGTCACAGCATCAGCCTGGGAGGGGGCGTCGCTAGTAGGAAGGTTAGCCAGATGTCCTTTACCACAGCAATGAGAAAGCGGCATGGCAATAAACAGCAAACGACAAAGAATCACTCTTTTCCTTCCTGGCGATCAGAACGCGATTTCTCGCAATTGTTGTCTAGTCTTGCAGCGGGGTCTTAATCCGCCTCATAAACACGGACCAATTGATTTTCATCATGCGAACAGGAACAGTTGGAACAGAAAACAAGAAAATATGCAAACAAAATAAAGGGGGGGGGGAGTCAAGGGTGGTCTTACCCAACAACGTAGCTCCGGGTAGAGAAGAAGTTGTTGGCAACTGAGGGGTACAATTAGTTTCCTTCAAAGAGTGTGGGATGGAAAGAGGGGGAGAAGGGAAAAAGGCAAAAAGGGTTAGAAAAAGAAAAGAAGGGAAGACATACGGGTGAGGCCAGTCTCAGAAACGAAATCGGTGAAACCCATTGTGAAGGATTATGTATGTGAAATATGAGGAGTGTGTTTGGAAAAGAGAGAGAAGAGGAGGGAGGCGAGGGCGTAATAAATAGGAGGGGAAAAATGTGCAGCGAATTTCGTTCCGTTGCGAATTTTTTTCGGCGCCAAAAAAGCCCCTCGAGGCCGCACGTGACCCGTCCACTGGTGACGGAGCTGAGCTGGAGCTTCCGCCACTCACCGTCGCCGCGGTGGAGCTTTCGAGAAGCGTCACGACGCTTGGATTGCTCCGGCCTATATAGTCACCCCCGGGAACCGCCTTCATGGTCTCTCGGACTGTCTGAGCTGTCAACCATCTCGGTTTTTTTCAACCCAGTTTGTCCTTCACCATGGCTTCCCGGCTGCAGCTCACGCGGAGCCGTGTGCTTCGTACCCCAGCTCTATCGCCCAACCGCATCATTCATCCTTCTCAACGATTACGGCTTCTTCCTCAGACGCGACCACTTCTTGCCCTCGCCAGTAACGCTGTATTTTCCCCGTCAATTCCCACAACGCGCGGCTATGCCAATGGACGGCCTCACCCGCCCGGAGGTACCCATCGGATGAACCTTGGGGGCGAGCCAGAAAAGGCTGCTCTCGAACAGTACGGCGTGGACCTGACTGAACGAGCGAAGGCCGGAAAGTTGGATCCAGTCATTGGAAGAGATGCTGAAATCCACCGGACCATTCAGGTCCTGTCAAGGCGAACCAAAAACAACCCTGTCCTCATCGGTGCAGCTGGTACTGGTAAAACAGCCGTCCTGGAGGGCCTGGCTCAGAGAATCGTGCAAGGGGATGTGCCCGAAAGCATCAAGGACAAGCGCGTGATTGCCTTGGACCTGGGCTCACTCATTGCCGGAGCGAAGTTCAGAGGAGACTTCGAAGAACGACTCAAGTCGGTTCTTAAGGAGGTCGAGGACGCACAAGGCGGTGTGATCCTTTTCATTGACGAGCTCCATACCTTGCTTGGTCTCGGAAAAGCGGAAGGCAGCATTGACGCTAGCAACCTTCTGAAGCCCGCGCTCTCCAGAGGGGAGCTCCAGTGCTGCGGCGCTACCACCCTGAACGAGTATAGACTTATCGAAAAAGATGTCGCTTTGGCCCGACGATTCCAGCCGATCCAGGTGGGCGAACCCTCCGTTGCTGCGACAATTTCCATCCTACGTGGTATCAAGAATAAGTACGAGGTCCACCATGGTGTGAGAATTTTGGACGGCGCCCTGGTTGCCGCAGCAACTTATAGCAATCGCTACATCACGGACCGTTTTCTTCCCGACAAAGCCATCGATCTAGTGGACGAGGCGGCTTCGGCCCTGCGATTGCAGCAGGAATCCAAGCCTGATGTAATCAGAGAATTGGATCGTGATATCACCACTATTCAGATTGAACTCGAATCTCTCCGCAAGGAAACGGATGTTAGTAGCCGGGAGAGACGCGAGAAATTGGAGGCGGACCTCAAAGTCAAGAAAGAGGAAGCCGAGAAACTGACCGAAATATGGGAAAAAGAGAAGGCGGAAATCGAATCGCTGAAGCGCACCAAGGAGGAACTGGAACAGGCCCGCTTTGAGCTTGAACAGGCCCAGCGGGAAGGCAACTTCGCCAGAGCCGGAGAGCTGAGATACGCCACGATCCCCAGTTTGGAAGCCAAATTGCCAAAGGAGGGCGAGGAAAAAGAATCGGGATCTCAGTCTGCTTTGATCCATGACTCCGTCACCGCCGACGATATTGGAAATGTCGTCTCGCGCACAACCGGAATTCCCGTCAACCGGCTCATGGCTGGAGAGGTCGAAAAGCTGATCCACATGGAGGACACGCTGCGGAAGTCTGTGCGTGGGCAAGACGAGGCGCTTTCCGCGGTCGCCGACGCTGTGCGGATGCAAAGAGCAGGCCTGAGTGGGGAGAACCGACCCCTCGCATCGTTCATGTTCCTTGGCCCTACTGGTGTTGGAAAGACGGAGCTCTGCAAGAAAATGGCCGAGTTCTTGTTCTCCACCGAGTCCGCCGTGGTGCGATTCGACATGAGTGAATTTCAAGAGAAACATACCATCAGCCGCTTGATCGGTTCTCCTGCGGGTTATGTGGGCTACGACGATGCAGGTCAACTCACCGAAGCCGTGCGACGGAAGCCATATGCCGTGTTGTTGTTCGACGAGTTTGAAAAGGCTCACCGCGATATCTCGGCTCTTCTGCTGCAGGTTTTGGATGAGGGCTTCCTCACGGATTCGCAGGGTCACAAGGTTGATTTCAGGAACACTCTCATTGTCTTGACTTCCAATCTTGGTGCTGACATACTCGTTGGTGCCGATCCGCTGCATTCCTACAAGGACTTCGGAGGTGACGAACTCTCTCCTGAAATCAAGAAGGCTGTCATGGATGTGGTCCAAGGCTCGTATCCTCCCGAGTTCCTGAACCGTATCGACGAGTTCATTGTCTTTAAGCGGCTATCCAAGGATGCCCTGAGGGACATTGTCGATATCAGAGTCAAAGAACTGCAATCGAGACTTGATGACCGACGCATGGTGTTGCAAGTGGATGATGAGATCAAGAACTGGCTGTGCGAGAAGGGCTATGATCCCAAGTATGGTGCTCGCCCTCTCAATCGCTTGATCTCCAAGGAAATTGGTAACCGACTGGCCGACAAGATCATCCGCGGCGAGATCACCTCCGGTCAGACCGCTCGAGTTTCGTTCAACGCTGACAAGACGGCGCTTGCAATCACACCGGAACCGGCGAAGGCAGAGGATATCCCAGAACCTCCTGAAGCTGCGGAGGCTGAAAAGCCGTAATGTCTTATGGTGCAGTTCCGCCCATTTTGTTATGTTACATGGTTTGTTCGGATTTTGTTGGCTATTGGATGAACTGGTTTCAAACAATCCTCGCTCTATGTGTATATTTGTATCATAGCATCTCTCCAACTGTATAATATGTGAATTAATTGTATATGATTTATGAATTCTAACATCTGGTTTCCATGCTTGCTAAGATGGTCTGTCTCGTGATCCGAGAGCCTTAAGATGCACCCACTTCAGGCCATCAATGCGTAGCTCCGAACTTACCCTTATATTCATTTCCATCCTCTGATTTCATCCAAACCATGGCACCATCCATCAGGGAATCATCCCAGACTCCCTGCAATGAAACCATTCCACAATCGAGACATACACCTAATGCCACTCAGGGTTCATTCTCCTCTATCTCAAGGATAAACTCTGCGTCGACAATCACCCCATCCCCTGCCGTCATGAACGGCAGGATTAATGACCAGCCAGGTGAACAGCTCACTGATGATGTTTTCGATCAAATCATAGTGGCCATTGACACGAGGGATTCCGGCACCGTTGGCTGTTCATACTACTCGGCTCGGGAAGAGAAGCTTTACATGTTAGGGGACATGCAGTCGTCCGACCCTGACATAATTGATACGAGTATGTGCTTCCCTTTAGCAATCAATACAAGATACTGAAGTGCTGCTAGTCATATTTCAGACCAAGCCTACCGTTATTTTGGCTTCGCCTCGAGTTGACAGTTTGCACGGTCAAGGGAGATTGGGGTTGGAACAAGACAATAGTAAAACTCACTAAATTATACGATGGTTCTGCTGTTGACTTGAAAACAGGCTCAGACTCCTATCTTCCTTACCAGATCGATATACGACCATCCCAAGAGTTCGGCCACGCCAGTGCGATGTCCAAGCTGGTATCTCTAGATATCTCCTCAAAGCATGAAGAACAGATGAAGTTCCTTGTGCCTCACGCTGGTTTAGTCGATACCGACCAAATGGATACTGAAAGCCTGGACTTTACGCTGCAAGAAGGGCGACTTTTACATATGGGCGGCTCAATCGAATTACAAAATACGGTGACAATTGGATGCGCTGGTGCTATCCTGACCCATCTCCAAAGGCGGAGGGCCACAATGTTATCTGGAAATGGTTCTATAGAGATATTCCGCGTTGCGTCCATCGAGATGGTGGGTTTGAAAGGAACTATGTAAGTTGCTGCTTAGCATTTTCTGGCCCTGAACGTGTCTCATGAAGAACAACATAGGTTCGTCAACTCGAGGACGTTGCTATCGCTTCAGATTATGGAGTCCGAGTCGCATCCATGCATGATCAATCAAGGAGCTGGAAAAAAGTCTTCGTCTGCTAAGGAAGGTCTTTCGGTCTACGGCTTATTTCAGCGTTTCGCTTTTACACCTCAAGGTAAAAATATGCTTAAGCAGTACTTTCTTCGCCCGAGTACCGAGATGGGTATCATCTGCGAGAGACATACGTTTATCAGTGTATATCTGAGGCCAGACAACTTCAACGCCCTCAACAAAATCGTCAGAAGTATGAAGCACATCAAAAACCTTCGTTTTGTCATGGTCAACCTTCGGAAAGGGATCAGTACTGAGAGTGGCAAGATTACCGGCTTCAGAACGACCGTATGGGCTACTCTCCTGGCTGTATGTCAAGACGATCAGACTGTTTCAGCACTTCGTCTGTCTCACTACTTTTAGTTTGCGTTCTATGGCATTGATATCCACGATGCACTCAAAGAAACCTCCGCTGGGAGCGGGCTGGAGTTACACAGGAAGGTTAGGAAGTCGATATGGATATTCTACGTGCCTTCTGACAATATAATAGGCCCTTCGAGCTATTGAGGCTGCCCAACTGTATAAGGTTGGGAGGATGATCCAGGAAATAGTGGGTATCACCTCACCCTCTGTGGCCTTGACTAATGCTTCTAGGTTGATATCGATAGCTCCGAGGCAGCAGGGTCGAACAGTAGTAAAGCCAGGCTTGATCGGGAACTTGATAATATGAAAGACACGTATGATGGTCTGAGTAGCTTACTCAAGCAAGTCGCTATAGAAATTGCCACGACCATTCCTGAGAGCCTTGAAATCGACGTCAACGTGATATACTTTCCGCAGCTCGGGTTTAACATTGCTATCCCCTTAACTGATAGAGGCGAGGCAGCATATGCCGGGCCGGTGGACGATTGGGAGCTTATCTTTGTTACCGAAAACAGGGCATACTTTCAAAGACTTTCGAATGAGAGAACTGGATCAGACATTGGGTGATATTTACGGACTCATATGTGGTATGTACAAAAATTTGTGGTTGTTCGGCACGCTAATTCTGACCGTGATCTCAGAAAAGGAGATTGAAATTGTTTATGAGCTAGCACAAAAAGTGCTTCAGTACGAAAAGGTTCTCATCGAAGCATCGGATATCTGCGGTCAGGTCGACAGGTGGGTCTTCCATATGCAAACTTAAAGATAATCCCTCACACTTGCAGCGTTCTCGCGATGGCTCAGGCTGCAAACTTCTATAAATTAATTCGTCCGAAAATGACCGGGGAGAATATACTTCGAGTCAGGGGAGGACGGTAAGCAATGCTTTATCGGCATGCAAAATTCACTGACAATACGTCAGACATATCCTCCAAGAGTTGACTGTTTCATCATATGTTCCCAATAATACATATCTTGTCGGGGGGAAACTGGAAGCAGAAACCTCAAGACCATCATGCCGATCTTCGACGAGCCCGCCAAATATGCTTTTATTGACCGGTCCCAACTACTCTGGGAAGAGTGTCTACATGAAACAAGTAAGCGTAGCAACCACCGCGAAAGAATGTGTATCTCAAGATAGAACAGGTTGCGCTTATCGTTTATCTGGCACAAATTGGAAGGTATACAAGGCTGATCCCAGTCGTATAATGCATGCACATAACACCTTCGCAGTTTTGTCCCGGCAGAAAGTGCAGAAATCGGAATAACCGACAAAATTCTGTTGAAATCAAACACTCAAGACAGTGTTTCACAGGTGAAAAGCAATCCGACTCAGCCTTTCACAGGGTGCTTGCTCACAGTTCTAGATCCAAAGCACGTTCATGAACGACTTGCAGCAGATGTCATTTGATTTGAAGCAGGTGACAGGCCGAAGCCTTTTGTTGATTGATGAGTTTGGCAAAGGAACGAACGCAAATGGCTCGTATCACCAGCTTCTTCTATGCAGTCCAATACTAATCAGTGTCAGAATGCAGATGGCATCGGTTTAGCATGTGGAGTCCTCGAGTATCTTTTAAGTCTTGAAGATGCCCCCAAGATCATCTTTGCAACCCATTTTCATGAGATCCTCCACCACAAGCTTATAAAACTCGGTCCTCGACTACAGCTAGCCCATATGGAGATTCGAGTGTCTGAGGATACTCGTGACACTGGAGACCAAATCACATATCTTTATAAGTATGAACTAGGCTGCAGTCTCATAGTGAAACAACTGACTAGAGATGCCCAATGATACTGACTATGGACTTCTCAGTTTCCGTTTAGGTCGAAGTAACAAGAGTTTCGGAACAGTGTTTGTCTTCTGTTCCTTGTTTCTAGAAACCCTTAAAATCTGTTCTGACATCCGATATGCCACACAGCTGCGCGGCCATGAACGGAATCAACCAACCAATCGTTGACCGGGCGAACGAACTCGTTTCTCTTGCAAATCGTGGCGAAAACCTAGTTGCTGCTTGTGCGATGTTATCAACCGAGGAGACGAGCATGCTGGAGAAAGCGGTAGGACACCCCGGGACATAAGGCTCGACTACACGGAATCCTTGAAGGCTGATCAACACTGACCTATAGGATAAACTGGCAAGAAATTTACTAGGTCTTGATCTCTCAACTAATGCCGACGAGCGTGACACGGATAATGTACTCGATAGGCTTTTCGAAGAGGTGGATGGCTGATCTCTTTTTCCTTTCCCAAGGTGGACTGAATGAGGATGCTGGGTGCACGTTTGCAATAAGCTATGTCTTAGAATTCATATCCTTCGCATCTGACTATCAGCGGTGAGACGGAGCATTGAATCGGAAAAGGAAAGACATTAAGCTGTCTAAAAGTCTAGTCATATATGTACATGCAAAAAGAAAGTCCATTTTGATATCACAGGTATAAACGCCCAGATTCAACCCGAGGCTAGAGCTTAACACTTTTAACCAGGTTCTTCTTGATACCTGTAAGTTCACCGCCGTAGCCGCCACGGCCTTCACCACCCTTGTACTGCTGGCGAATGCTACCCAGCTTCTTCTTCTTCTCTTCGAATCTCTTCCTCTTCTTGACACGGGGGTTGCGCGAGTCCTTGTTCCGCTTGGGCGCAAGACCCTTGTTCTTCTCGATCTGGTACGTGATGGCTCGTTTGCCGTCCGGCCCGATCTCCTCCTGGACTTCGACGTGTCCGCCTTCACGGGCGGCCTGCGCGTAGGCGTCGGCACGGGCTTTCTTGTCATCCTTGCGCTTGTTGGTACGTGCCGCGATCATGTCGTAGTATTCGTCATCATCGGTGCCAGATCCTTCGCCTCGCAGCTCGTTGGCAACACGGCGATCCTCATCGTCACTGTCGCCGCCCAGCTGTTCGGCTCCCTGGGGTTGCTGGCGACCACGCTTCTCGGCTTCGGCGTTCAAGCGGGCTTGGCGATCCCTCAGACGTTCGCGATAAGGTAGATCTGCATCACCACCAGCATCCCGCCCGGCTGCGGTACGCTTGTTCGCCTTCTGAGCGAGCTGAGAGGTGTAGAAGCGGAGAGAGCGTTTCTGCTTCGCCTTCTCCTCGGCTTCCCGCGCGGTGAGGGCTTCTTCGTCACCGAAATCTGAATCGTCGTCCTTCTTGGCGAGTTGCTTGGTCTTTTGAACGGTGCGCTTCTTGCCAGGCGCCGTGATAAGGTCTGATAGGTCCGCAAGGTTGGCTTCCGTCTTCTTGACTCGTTCAGCTCACTCTGCGAGCATCGGCGGCTTCGGCCTGAGCGGCCTCTGCGGCCCGCTCGGCCTTGGACAGTTTCCGTTTCTTCGGTTTGAGTTCTTGGGCCTCCTTTAGCTTCTTGTTGTCTTTCTTGGTGGTGGGGGCGGCATCCGAAACTTCCTGTTCCTCGTCGCTGTCGACCTCAGAAGGCTCGGGAGTGTTGATTTCCTTGACCTTCTCCCAAAGTTTTCGGAACTTGACGAGAGATTCCATAACCGGATGGGCGCGCAAGTCAGCAGGCGAGAGGGCAGCTGCCTTTCCTTCTGCGCCGTTGGCTGGGGATGTCAAGAGCATGAAGTAAAGACTGATGGTGCCGAGGTATGCCGACAAAGCACGGAACTTAATGACCGCAGCGGGGGGTGCGTCCAAAGTGTCATCGTTGATCTCCGTGGCACTCGCAGCCTGTGCAAGCGCCTGGTGTACCGGTTGCAGATCACTGAAATCTTTGGCCAACGGCTCGAATTCCGGGTACCGTGATTTCAGGATCTTCAACTTCTCTTCTTTGCTCAGGTCTTCGGAGATTTCAGCCTGCGGAAGGACTTCCGTTACCACGCCGGCTTCAGCCTCTTCATCGTCCTTCTCTTTGCCCGACTCCATCCACTCAGACTCGTCGAAACCAAAGTCCGCCTCGTCCATTGCTTCCAGCTGCTTCTGTTGCAGTCGCTTCGCCTCTTTCTCTTCCTCGAACGCATCCGCCTCCGTTTCGATCTGGTCGGCATTGTAAAGATCCTTCTTGGAAGAACCCCAAGCAGCTATACCTTCCTCGTCTTCGTCCTCGGAGCCATCGCGTCGCTTCATCGACCCCAAAATATCCTCGTCTTCGTCATCCATTCCGTCCTCGTAGTAGCCGCCATCGTCGACATCTTCGTCATCATCCAGGTCGTCTTCGTCTACGGACTCGTAGCCCATGACTTCCTCGTCGGAGGGTTGGATATCTTGCTCTGCGGTACCGCATGGTTAGAGAGGTAATGCAACTGAAGTAGGGGATTGAATGAGAGGAACCCACCATCTTCGATCAATTTCCGGCGTCGTTTCGCATCGGGGGCCTCGTCCAGTAGAATTTGATCGCGACCGGTCTGGAATTCGTCCTCCGACTCGTCGAACCTCTCTTCGAGACCGAACTTGGTCTTTTCCGGGGCAGGCGCATTTCTGGCCGCAGGACGACCGCCAGCCTTTCTTTTCTTTGCCATAACTGAGCCCTCCGGTGGATTTTTCAGGAATCTGGACAAACTACAAAACTCCGGCGCTGTCGAATCGAATAACTTTGGATAAAATTTTGGGCGGGCCGCTCACCGCCCGCGGGACGCTAAGCCCTGCCTGGATGTTTGCTGTGTTTGCTCTCCCGTCCACTTTGATAACATCGGAGAAGCCACGGCCAAACTGCGATACAATCCGATCATGCGAGGACCGCGGCTCTTCCTTCCCGACTTCCTCCAAACTCCATAAGACAAGCAAAACTACTGGACCAAGGCAGGCACTCCCGACCTGACCGTGTAAGGAAGCTACGGCCAGCGTGTTTGTATTCCCTCTTCGTCTCCCCTCGACTTTCTCGCTTTCTTTCTCCCTCATGTATCAAACACTATCGTTCAACCTGCATGACTTATCGCCCACGCAGCTGGGAATTTCAGTCGTTCTCTTCGGGTTCTTCGTATATACCGCTAGCAAAATGCTTGGCTTTGGAACTCGCAACGAGTTTGTGGTGGAGGGTCGGGTAAGTCCACTCCATCATTCTTCCTCAGGGGACCTTGACTGATATCTGGCTGGGCAGACCATCCTGATCACCGGTGGTTCCGAGGGCATGGGCAAGGCCGTTGGCTCCTTGCTTGCTGAAAGGGGTGCCAATGTCGTCCTCGTTGCACGAACCATCTCGAAGCTGCAGGAGTCCATGGAAGTTGTCAAGGTATGTGCTCTACTTCTGTCTGGCCGATTCGTTCTCCGCTCCTGACCTTTCTCCAGGGATCTGCTGCGGACTTCAAGAAGCAACGATTCCACTTCATCAGTGCTGACCTGACCGATCCTGCCGAGTGCGAGCGAATGATAAAAGAGGTCACTGAGTGGAACCACGGTCTCCCTCCTGATGTTGTCTGGTGCTGTGCCGGCTACTGCAACCCGGGCTTCTTCATTGACACGCCCATGCAGACGCTTCGTGATCAGATGGATACGGTCTATTGGACTGCTGCCAATACCGCCCATGCCGTGCTGAAGGAGTGGCTGCAGCCCGTCAGCCCCAGTAAGCAACAACCCCTGCCTCGCAGACATTTGATCTTCACCTGCTCCACGCTTGCCTTTGTTCCCATTGCTGGCTATGCTCCTTATTCCCCGGCCAAGGCTGCCATTCGTTCTTTATCGGATACGCTCAGCCAGGAAATCGAAATGTACAACGGCTCTCGTATCACCAGGACCCGCTGCGAGGCAACTCCTGCCGACGTCAAGATTCATACAATCTTCCCCATGGGCATTTTGAGCCCAGGCTTTGACAAGGAACAGCGGCTGAAGCCTGAGCTTACCAAGCAGCTGGAGGCGGCCGACAAGCCTCAATCCCCCAAGGAGGTTGCGAGGATCTCGGTCGAGGCTCTGGAGAGAGGCGAGTACCTGATCACCACGATGTTTGTCGGCCATGTGATGAAGGGAAGCGCCATGGGCGGTAGCCCCCGGAACTACGCCATTCGTGACACCTTGACCAGCTGGCTTAGCAGCTTGGCATTCTTGCAGGTCACTCCTGATCTCCGCAGACAGGCTTGGAACTGGGGGGTGAAGTATGGTCTTCCGCCGGCTCAGTAATGAATGACATTGTGTCGCATGTTACGCCTTCGTCTAATGTTGTACATTAAATCCCTTTCAGTGCTTTCTTGTGTTTATCCTTATATCCTTTGACATTCCTGTCCCTTGAAGCATATCCATAGCCTACGATAATGAACATTAGTTTGTCTCCCTTGGGCACTTACCTTTGTCGGTCTATGGGTAGCGAATAAAAAGTTGCCCACTCTTCTTACCTGCTCTATGCGCCCTAGGTATTCATCGACGTAGTATTCCCATTTCATTCGATGTCCTTGGATGGACTGAAGCACTTACGCACTTCTGCTATGAGTAGTTTGAATATCACCTTCTATAGAAGTTCTATTCAATCCTGTAGTCATGAAGAAAGTTCGGTGGAGTCATGAAAATCTCCGGTAGTTCGTTGGGACATTTGTCAGCCGATTATCTCTATGATTTTCCTATCTTCTAGTCACGTAACTAATTTCTAATTTTACTTCTGTTATTATTCGCTCCTTGTATAGTTTCCCCATACCTCCCTGTGGAGCGATATATATCTATATACCTATAGCCATGTGGTCAGGGAAACTAGGCATACGACTAGCCATTTCTGCAACCATATTAGGGATGAAGAAGCAGGAAAAGTCTTAAAGAGGCTGATAAAGACAAAGACCATTTGATTTCACGCACTGATGCGCACTGCAACCATGAGCATGCAGAACAAGGAGTGCACCCGAATAGGCTTAGCCTAGGGCTTGCCGCCAGCCGCCAGCCGTCGTGACGTCGCGGCCGGCGCGTGCGACCGTTGCGACAAGTCCATCCCACTTTGATTCATTGTCCAATTCTTTGTCTTAGAGACTCGTTCTTTCAACAACCCAAGATGCCTAACGGCAGATGAACCATAGACCACAGAAGTTTCCCGGCGCCATCTAAAATTCAACCACGGCGTCGTCGCCCTCCCGACCAATCATGTTAGACGCCCTCATCTCGCTGCCAATCATGACCATCCTGCTTATACCGGCTCTGTCGTCATATAGCACAACTCTGAATTTCATCTTCTTCTATATGACTTGGACAACCCTCGTACTATCGCATACGCCCCTTCGCGTTGAACTGTTCGGCACCATCGCTGTGCGCGTGATCTTCTGTTTCCTGCCCTCGCTGCTGTTCTTCCTATTCGATATCCTGACGCCCTCCGCCGCAGCGGTGATCAAGGTCCATGGCGAAGCTGGTCTTCCTAGTGGTAGTAGACGAGCGAAGCTCCGTCTGGATACCATCAAAGTGGCGGGGTGGTCGTTGCTGAATATCTTTCTGGGCGTGTTGGTGCAAGCGGCTATCGAGAAAATTAGCATTGATTATCTGTACATGCGCAGTGCCGTGAGGGTATCGATCAAGCTACCCATGCCGTTCGAGATCTTCAAGGGACTGTTGTCTACTCTTCTTGTTCGCGAAGTGAGTTAATTCCCAACTTTCCCCGTCATTCAGTCTCAAATAACAACCAACTAATATGATACCTTGCCATAGGTCCTCGCATACGTTATCCATCGATACCTCCTACACTATAAAGATCCCCGAATCGCCTTCATCACAAACCTCCATCGCACCTGGTACCATTCCCTTCGCGTCACCTTCCCCCTCACGGCGCACTACGACCACCCCGCTATCTACCTCCTCAGTACCTTCATCCCCACGTACCTCCCCGCCGCGCTGTTCCGCATCCACATGATCACCTACCTGTTCTACATGGCGATCGTCTCTCTGGAAGAAACCTTCGCCTTCTCCGGCTACACGGTGATGCCCGGCAAGTTGCTTCTCGGCGGCATTGCGCGCCGCACCGAGATCCATCTG
This sequence comes from Aspergillus persii, assembly GCA_002215965.1. Classification (NCBI taxonomy): domain Eukaryota; kingdom Fungi; phylum Ascomycota; class Eurotiomycetes; order Eurotiales; family Aspergillaceae; genus Aspergillus; species Aspergillus persii. Next base: position 4,268,578 of record NGZO01000001.1, read on the forward strand.
TTCACCGGCGGAGAGGGCAACTTTGGGCGCTGGGGTCTCATGGATTGGGTCTGTGGGTCGCTTGTGCCCGACGACGAGGAGGATGAGGCCGGGCGAAACCTGGCGAATAAAGTGCAGCGGGCGGTGGATGAGAGTACGAGCAAGAAGTTTTACGAACGGAGTCGGCTCAAGAGGAAGTGAGATTGACTCCGTTTGGTCGTTCAGTCTGTTATTGATTGATTGATGGATTGCTTGGGCAGGTGATTCATGATATCATGGTCAGAATATTGGAGATTGAGGATAATCTTACATAACTCTTTTTGGGTTTATTTTTGGGCTTGGCTACATGCGCATAAGTCTAGGAGATGTATTTATCTTGTTGGAGGCTGGCCATCTTGTTTACATCTACTCTGTATGCTATATGCCGTTACGATATCATTGAGCCATGTGTATTAAATTGAGGATCGAATAAACGATACCGGATGCACCTCTAGTTACCTTAGTATAGACCGGAACCGGGGAATGTGGATAAGGAATTGATGTCTTATCAATTCCTGGGGATTTCATTTGCCACTATCGTGAGTTAGATTAGGGCACACCGATAATGTATCTACGGAGTATACTTACTTAGCTCCATTTTAGACGCATCTGGAACCACAGTCATCAATCCATCAAGAATACTATTTACTAAAACTGTTTATTAAAAAAAATAACCCACCAGACCGTAATATCGACAATAGAGTATACTGAACAAAAATGAAAAGCCCAGCTGCAGCGGTAGAGACAGTGAGCTTGGGCGGTTTGTGGCTTTCTTTTTGGTCTTTGGTTTCATATTTCAGCTCATTTATCAAAAGAAACATAATTTGAAAAAAAAAGCAGTGTCCTGCAACATCAGCAGCAGCAAAAAATCACACGCGAAGGGGAGCCCAGATCCGTGAAGTAGAGGGCAGGGGGATAGGGGAAGGAAAAAAACAAGGAGATTGGTTTTTGTGTTTTTTTTTCTTCCGAATTGACCGTAAATCCTATGAGCAAAATCGGGACTCCTAATCGAAGTTACATATTTCATGAAAGCTTTGTTTTTTCCTTTCCCTGCGTTGACTTTTTTCCCCCTTTCCCCTTTGTCCATCCTCTTTCCTCCCTGTCCCCGTTCCTCGGCGTGGCGAAGAAGATCAGAGAAGAGAGTAGTCAAGGACGAAAAGAAAGAAATAAAGCAAAAACTGCCAAGCTGCATTCTAAAGCCGCCCCTCACAGTTAAAGAAGAATTTCCTCCACACTTCAAATCACCGAACCCGCGGCCGCCGCATCGACATGTTTACCACTTCATCTCGTGGGGCTTGTCACCGTTCCGCAGGCTGAAGGAGGTGGCGAGGTAGCTGCCGAGGAAGTTCTCCTTCTTGACGCTAGCGAGGATGGACTGGTCGACGGACTTCTGGTCGCTGGCACGAGCGCTGGCAACGACCTTCTTCTGTAGATTCGGAAAAAAAGACCTAGTTAGTTTCATCCGTGACATTCCCATCGGTTCCCCCGCACATCCGGATGCACGGAGAAATTCCCAAAATATCGGCCTGCACGTACCTGGGGCTTCTCTCCCTGCTTGAAGAAAGCCTCCTCAGTCTTCTTCTCGTTGACCTTCTCCTTGGTGAAGTAGTCGGCGGCGGAAACCTTCTCGAGGGTCTTGGCGTCGACACCGCTGATGTCCACCTGGGTGCTGGTGGCGATCACGTAGCGGGAGTTCACGCGGCGGAGGGGAACACCGTTGATCTTGAAGGGACCGGTGACCAGGAGAACACCCTGGTCGAGGTGCTTGAGGAGGACGACACGCTTGCCGCGGAAGCGACCGGCGAGGAGGATCAGAACGGTACCGGGCTTGAGGCTCTCACGCAGCTTGGTGGGACGGATAGCCTTGCGGACCTAGATTGTTGTAACAAAAACATGTCAGAATGGTTTCCTTGCCTGTCTAATTGTCGAGTTTCTGGGAAATTGCGAAAATAAGATATAAATCATGCGAAAACGAAAGATGCGATCCCGTTATCAAAAACGTCCATGTTTTCCCCTAATCGGCGCCGGTCTTTTTGATTCTGACATTGCAGGATTCCGACCGGCGCAAGTGTCGCACTTGGTTCAAAATAACGGACCAGCATCTCCCGTTGACACAGGGACTTTTTCTTTCTTGTTTCCATGCTCAGGGTGTACTGACTTTCCGGGGCTGCGTCTCGTCATCAACGGGTACCATTTCTGGGCCTTCTGGGCCGGCACGGTCCTCTGGCCCTTTCCAAACTGCTTCGTCTGGCCAACAGTAGAGTCCGACATATTGGCTGCTGGGGACGAAGGGGAGTCGAAAAGAATGAAGGGAGGGTGGTTGTCGACGGCGGGTGGTTGTTGGAATTGATGTGTGACGGTCTACTTGCGGCCCAGGGCGGGAAATCTGAGGTTTGTGGGAATCACGAGCCCTAGCCGAATTGCGCTAGTGCCGATTCGGAGCGTCCGCTTTACCGCCCGATGGGCGCCTGAGGCAGCCAGGCAGCCGCACGGCAACGGAACCGCACAGCGACCTCGAACGCATTGCGGCAGCTGACTCAGCCGGGCCGATGTTGTTGCCGCTTTGCTTTGCTTGAACTGACGTACCGTTCAGTTCTCATCCCATCTCCAGTGCCCGCTCTCGTCTGGTGTATCATCACAAGTCGATCCGCTCTGATTTTTTTTTGTTTCTGCTCATCATTGCCATTGGCGTCCATTGCATTCACCATGTCTATTGCCCCGATAATCACGTTCAAGGCGGGCATTTGTGACCTGGATGTAAGTGGAAGGTTGCAGAGCAGCTTCGAATCATCCAAGCTTGTGCTAACCGCGGATGTCCAATCATAGACTTCCAGTGACAACCCCATCGTCAAGCCCAAGACGACTCCCGGCTATATCTACCTCTATTCGGAAGATGAATTGGTACACTTTTGCTGGCGGCCCCGCTCCGCTCCTCACACGGAGCCCGAACTCGATCTGGTGATGGTTCCCTCGGACGGAAGCTTTTTGCCCTACAAGCCTGCCGACAACGGCACGCCCACGAACGGTCGCATCTATGTCCTGAGGTTTTCCTCCAGCTCCCAGCGGTATCTCTTCTGGCTACAGTCCAAGACCCAGCACGAGAGAGGCGATGCCAGCTGGTTCAGTCCCCGGGATCTCAAGCTCGGGGAGATCGTCAACACCCTGCTTCAGGGCGAGGAGGTCGATGTGGAGGATGAAATTGCCAACCTGCCCAGTGGCTCTGGCGGCGGCGATGATGACGAGACCATGGAGGATGTCGAAGGTGTCGACCATGACCCTAGCCATAACCACGGCGGAAACAGTGGTGGAGCGGGCCCGGATGCTACCGGTGGAGATGTTAGAGAGGAAGGACAAGAGTCAAGAGAGGGTGGTGCCGACGGCGGAAGAGCGTAGGTACATATCTGTCTTTTTCATTTTCTAATTTATTTCCATTCTCCTTTCCGGCCTTCGGCAGTATGGGCTTCTGGTTGGACAGGTTCATGTCAACCTCCGTCTCGTGATCGTACTGTATGCTAATAACCTCAATAGGGCAGCCGCCGATCCGCAGTCTTTTTCGGTCGTACAGAACTTCCTGAACTCCGTCTCGGGAAACTCGGGCAACCAACCCCAGGGCGCCGACGACCCATTCACTACCCTGCAAGATCTCCTTCCACCATCAGACACGCTGGCTTTTGTTGGTTCCGCGGATGACAAAACGGTCGATCATCTCTTGAGCTTTTTACCCCCCTCTCTTCTTCTGTTGGCCGCCGACGTAGACGGAGTGTCCGCCGAGGACAGTTCGGAGGTCGCGTCCGCGGTCGTGGAATCTCTGGAGCTGTGGCAAAAAAGGGGCATTCTTGGCAAAGTTCTACGCTCGCCTCAGTTTACGCAAAGTCTGGCGAGCTTGACGACGGCGATCCGAGACGGCGGCCTACCGAGTATCAGCGAGGCGCTCAAGATTCCGGTTGAGAATGGCGGGTTTATGCGTCGGGGAGGGGTTCCACTGGGCGGAGGGGATGCCGTTAAAGCATTCCTGCGAGGCGTTCGGGAGCATGTCAAGGATTCGGCCCAAGATGATCCGATGGATGAATGATTGATATTGAATATTATTTGAGCCTATTTTTCTGCTATTCTGCTGATCGGTCTGTTCCATGTAAACTATTGAATAGCCGGGGGCTTCCAACGATAGATAACCAAGCGAGGGACTTGTCATTCAAAAAAACAACCAAATATGATTAATCCATGGGTCCAGGAACGACACAGCCGGCCAAGTCTTCATCTGAAACGCCGTTCCGAAAGCTCGGATGCAGACGATGCAACTGCAGGTGTCAAACCAAACGAAGGCGTCTATTTTTGGAGCGGAGAACCGGAGTTTAGGCAACATGATTGTGTTTCTGGGCGGACGGAGTAAGTATACGGCACTCCCGACAGATTTGGACGTGTCTCCAGCCTTGTGATGCATTTACCGGATGTTATATGACCATAATATATAATATATAATATTCCTTATATAGTATCATAAACATGTACCGGCGTGAACTCTCCGTGCTTTGTAAGAAAGTGCCTGGTCGTCCAACCGTGGTTCCTCAGGCTGTAAGGCTCGCAGGGCCACACAGACTCTCAGCCTTTCTCAGCCCGGCTTGGCCCAGAAGCTCCGCTGCCTTCGACTGCGATCCAGCCGACCACCTGTCCATTGGACATTATTCTTCTTAGCCTACTCGTCCCTCTCATTTCTTCGCATTATCCGCATTATCATCCAGACTATGCCCTCTTGGTCCTGCCAGCGCGCCCGGTGTGATTGGCCCCGTTTTTAAACGTTCCGACTGCCAACCAGTCCTTTTTTCTCTGTACCTTTTCTCCCCTCTCAAGAGTTGCTAATTTGATCTGGAGACACGAGGGGGAAAAAAAAAAGGAGTTCTCCGGACGCAAGCGCAAGCGGTATCAATCAGCAGCCCCCAACAGTTGGATAGGAACCGAAAGCCGCCCTCCGCGCCCGATTGATCATCTCGGATTCACGACAGTCGTCGAATACCTCTCGAGCTTTTGCGGCCTGCGATGTCTGCGTTTGGTTAGCGAATCGATTCCTGCCCATGATGGCTTCCGGTAGCCATGACCGCGGCCCCCACGAAGACAGCTTTTCGTCAGATCATTCAATCCCCTTACAAGACCTCTCCGGTCCGCCAGACATCGAAGGCCATCACGGCCCGGGAAGTAGGTTTCTCCCGGGGCGGTCGTTGACCAGAAGAGGCCGGTCGGAGACGAATTACGAGAGAGTAGCGGAGGATTCCCCGGTCGAAAGCACGACGGCCGCAGGAACTACGCGCCGTCGCCGCCAGAGCTCCGACGCCCAGGATGGCTTCCCCGATGACCCAGGGGCTTTCGCGGCCGCAATGTCTTCGGTCGGCCTCAGTTTCGGCGGACCTCCGGGCCATCCCGCGACTGAAAGTCGCGACGACCTCGATACCGTGCCCTTGGACAACTTGCAGGAACCCGCGCATAGCCTCACCCCTAGCGTCTCGTATAGCGATACCGCGCCCTTGACGAACCTCGGAAATATTCAGCCTATCAGCGGGGCCACCCCTGATCGCGGGCGACAGAATGACAGGCAGAGTGCGCAAACCGTTCATTTCCCCGACGACAGCCACATGGGCGCACGCTTGGGTGACGATCTACATAACTTGGAAATCGGGTTGGGGGGAGGCCACGCGGTGGAAGCAATGCGACGGAGAGGGGTCGCTCGCTGTCCCCGTCGGCATCGGGCTCTGCTCTGCTGCGGGCCAGCTCCATGATGAAGTCCATGTCCCAGCGTGTGGTCAACCTTAGTAACGAACCGGAGGTGGTGGAGCAATCGATCCAGAGGGAGGAGTCTCACAAAAACTCGCGGCTCGAGGAGCCTCCATCGCTTCCCTCACTGCCGGATTACGCCCACGATGCGCCCCCGACGCCCGAGTTGGACGGCCAGGTCAGGAGAGAGAAGTCAACTGCAAGCAAGGCGTGGAGATCCCTCAACAATCCGCTGAGGGGAAGTCTCTCGGAATCCTGAGCCCGGACAATCCTCTTCGCGTGCGGTTGTGTGATATCCTAGTCCATCCTTTCACCGAGCCATTCATTCTGGTCGTGATCATCATCCAGACCATCTTGCTGACGATCGAAACGTCGATGTCGGACTGGCATAATGCCGGGACATGGGGGAGTAGCAAGATGGACTATCCCTATTTTGCGATCTTTGTCATTTACACGCTCGAACTGATTGCCAAAATCCTGGTGTCCGGCTTCATCATCAATCCGGCCGAGTATAGCACCATAGATCGATCGCTGGGCTTCCGGAAAGCGGTGGCGGAGAAAGGGAAGAAACTTATCGCTCCGCAACGACAACTCTCGACGAGAAAAGCATCGTCGGCCCCGGAACCGACCCAAGCCTCGATTATACGCACGTTCACCGGCGGCCTGAATCAAATCGAGCAGACCCTGGCAGATGATCCTCTTCAGAAGCGGCGGGTGAGACTCGCCCATCGGGCCTTTCTTCGACACTCGTTCAACCGTCTTGACTTTGTAGCCGTCGTGGCTTACTGGGTTGCTTTTTTCCTTTCCGTGCTAGGAGTCGAATCTCGTCAGCAACTCTTCGTATTTCGAATGCTCAGTTGTCTACGGTTATTGCGTCTCCTTGCACTGACGAACGGTACCTCTGTATGTTTAGCTGTTGTCTATGAACCTTGTGGGGTACCAAGTTGCTGATGTATATGGCGTTAGATCATTCTGCGAAGTCTCAAGAAGGCCGCTCCTTTGATGGTCCACGTTGCCTTCCTTGTAGGCTTCTTCTGGCTTCTCTTTGCTATTGTCGGCATTCAAAGCTTCAAGTCAAGTTACGGAAGAACTTGCGTCTGGCGCGGCGTGGACGGCCAGGAAGACTTCCCCTTGGATGATCCGGACGGCACACTTCAATTATGTGGCGGCTATCTCGACGCTGTCACCGGTGACAAGAAGTCGTGGATCCAAAGCGATGGTAATATGAGCCAAGCAATGCCAAAGGGTTATATTTGCCCCAGGGGATCCGAGTGTGTCGAAGGCCAAACGCCTTACGATGGAACCATGAACTTCGATAACATCCTCCACTCTTTAGAACTCGTTTTTGTCATCATGAGCTCGAACACGTTCACCGATATCCTTTATCAAATGACCGACAGTGATTATCTTGCTGCCGCCCTTTTCTTTGCCTTTGGGTTCCTCATTCTGAGTTTATGGATGGTCAACTTGTTGATTGCCGTCATTACGCATACGTTCCAGGTCATCCGAGAAGAAAGTAGACGGAGCGCTTTCGCCGTCGATCAAGTGGGCACGGTCGAGAAAGAGGAGCAGCCAAACCCAAAAGCGAGCGCTTTAAAGCGGCTCTATAACAAGACCGAGTGGTTTTGGGTCACTGTGATTCTCTTTGGCCTCATAGTGCAGGCATTACGAAGCGCTTCCATGTCAGATGATCGAGAAACATTCATCGACGTCACGGAAACCGTTGTCACCCTTACACTCCTGGTGGAAATCTTCTTGCGCTTCGCCTCCGATTGGCGCGGTTTTCACCAGCACCGGCGCAATTGGGTGGACTTGGGGTTGGTGATCATCACCTGTATCATTCAGATTCCCGCCATCAAACACTCTGGAAGAGCGTACTGGGTCCTAACGCTCTTCCAGATCCTTCGGGTGTATCGGGTGGTGCTGGCTTTCTCGGTGACGAGAAACTTGATTCAAGTCGTCTTTCGCAACGCCAAAGGTCTACTGAACTTGATTGTGTTTGTGTTCCTCATAACGTATCTTGCAGCGATCTTCGCCACCCAGCTTTTTCGCAGCCAGTTTCCCGATGTTGATGATAACGACATCAATTTCAAGAACATTTATAACTCCTTTATTGGGATGTATATCATTCTGTCCAGTGAAGACTGGACCGGCATGCTCTACAATGCCACGGCCCACACTAATCCTTATAATACTGCCTGGATATCCGCCACCTTTCTCATCCTATGGTTCATCGTGGCCAATTTCGTCGTCTTGAACATGTTCATTGCGGTCATCCAAGAGAGTTTCGATGTGTCTGAGGACGAGAAGCGGGTTCAGCAAGTGAGAGCATTTCTGGAGCAGAAACATGTCAGTGGGAATTCCCAGGGCAACCTCTCCTTAACCAAGATCCTCATGATGGGCCGGGACTCGGATCGGTACAAAGATCCACTTGACTACGGCCCCGCAGCCCTGGAAATGCTGCTCAAGGATGCGGTCGTTCAAGATTTTCTGGACGAGCAGGAAGGGGTCGCGGAGAACCGCCGAAGTCGGTATATGGAGGCAACGGCTGTGGCAGAGACTGAGCAGCCGGGCATCTTTGCGCGCATGTGGACGAACGCTACGTCATATATCACCCGCAGAGAGCCCAACCCGTTCTATTCCAAGCTAAAGTTCTCCCGCGCCTATGAAGAGCTGGATCCTCGGGCTATGGCGCAGGAGGTTGTATCCGCCGCCGAACAGAGAAAACGAGCGCAGCGAGAATACCTCATGCGGCACCCAAACTACAACAAATCTCTGTTTCTCTTCGCGCCAGACAACCGCCTGCGTCGGTTGTGTCAGCGCATTGTTGGGCCTGGGCGTGGACACCAGCGTGTCGAAGGTGTTGATCCGTACAAGCCGTTGTGGTACTCGTTCTCTGCATTCGTCTACGCCGCCATTGTCGCCATGGTGTTGCTCGCTTGCATCACTACGCCAATCTACCAACGCGACAACTTCCAAAACAATCGTGACTGGTTCACATATACTGACATGGGGTTCGCCATTCTTTTCAGTATTGAGGCCATAATTAAAGTCATCGCCGATGGGTTTTTCTGGACTCCAAATGCCTACTTCCGTGGGTCTTGGGGGTTCATCGACGGCATTGTACTCATTACGCTCTGGATCAATGTGGGTAGTTCGCTGTTCGAAGACTGGGGAGTTTCCAGAGCCATCGGGGCCTTCAAGGCGCTGAGGGCGCTAAGACTGTTGAACGTGAGCGACAGCGCCAAGAATACCTTTCACTCTGTTATCATTGTGGGAGGATGGAAAGTTATTGCTGTAAGTACCTGCGCTATCTTGTGTGACAGGTATCAATCCTCAAACTGATATGTTGCATAGGCCGCGTCCGTTTCGATGAGTTTTCTCATTCCGTTCGCTATCTATGGAGTTAACCTGTTCAATGGCCAATTGGTGAAGTGCAATGAGGAGGATTTCGAGGGCAACCTGGATTACTGCGTGAACGAGTACATCAGTGAGCCTTTCAACTGGGAGGTTCTAGCGCCCCGGGCGGCTGCTAATCCGTACTACGATTTCGATAATTTCGGGAACTCGCTCTTCATACTGTTCCAGATCGTCAGTCAGGAGGGCTGGACGGATGTCCTAGCAAGCTCTATGAGCATCACCAGGGCAGGTCAGCAGCCCCAGGACTACATCGCGCCGGAGAACGGGCTCTTTTTCATTGTGTTCAACTTGCTTGGCGCTGTCTTCGTCTTGACCCTGTTTGTGTCTGTGTTTATGCGAAACTACACGGAACAGACCGGCGTGGCCTTCCTTACGGCCGAGCAGCGGTCCTGGCTCGAATTGAGGAAGCTTCTCCGGCAGATCTCACCTTCTAAGCGCTCGTTTGAGAACTCCAGCCACAAGTGGAAGATGTGGTGTTATCGTATTGCCGTCAAGAAACATGGTCGGTGGGCCAGATGCATCACCGCCATTTTAATGCTTCATCTACTGCTGCTTATTCTGGAATTCTATCCCGAGCCGGATTTGTGGGATTTGATAAGAGGTGAGCTATCCGATTGGGCTTGGTTTCCAGGATTGTACTGACGATGTCTGCCAGAGGGTCTTTTCTTTATATTTGGTCTCTTCTATATTGCCAACGTCCTTATTCGACTGATCGGCTTGGGTTGGCACCGATTTAGCCGCAGCTCTTGGGACCTCTTTTCGTTGCTCGCCGTGCCGGGGGCGTTTGTCACGACGATTCTCAACTTCATGGGAGATCAGCAGGTGATTGTGGAGTTGAACAAGCTCTTTCTGGTCGCCATCACACTCTTGCTCATTCCGCGCAACAACCAACTTGACCAGCTGTTCAAGACCGCAGCAGGCAGTTTAACATCCATCGGAAACCTCCTAGCCACGTGGTTCGTGCTATTCTTGGTATATGCGATTGCGATGAATCAAGCGTTCGGACTCACGAAATTTGGCGAGCACGAGAACAACAACGTCAACTTCCGCGATATTCCGCGGGCTCTTATCCTGCTCTTCCGAACCAGCTGCGGCGAGGGGTGGAACGAGCTGATGGAGGACTTTGCCACGATGGAGCCGCCCATGTGCACCCCCGGGAGCGACTTTTTGTACGACGACTGCGGCAGTGCGCCGTGGGCCCGCTCCTTGTTCATCTCGTGGAATATCATCAGCATGTACATTTTCGTGTCCTTGTTTGTCTCCTTGATTTTCGAGAGCTTTTCCTACGTCTACCAGCGAAGCAGCGGGCTCTACGCGCTGAGTCGAGAGGAAATCCGTCGGTTCAAACAGGCGTGGGCGACCTACGACCCCGACGGCACGGGGTATATTTCCAAGGAGCAGTTTCCGCGATTGCTGGGCGAGCTGTCGGGCGTCTTCTCGATGCGGATCTACGAGGGCGAGTTCACGATCGGGCGCATCCTGGAGGAGTGCAAGGTCGACAAGCGCGACTCGCTGATTGCGCACCGGCGAGTGGTGGAAGGGCTCGATCTAGACCGGATGGGCCGGATTCTGCGGCGCATCGACATCGACAACGTCCGCGAGCGCCGGCAGCGGCTCAATACCTTCTACGAGGAGGTGTTGGTCTCGGCGGACCCTGTGCGCGGCATCTCGTTCCACTCGTGTCTTATGATCCTGGCACACTACAACGTGATTACCGACAGCAAGAGTCTGCGACTGGAGGAGTTCCTGCGTCGGCGAGCCCGACTGCAGCGCGTCGACGAAGCGGTGCGTCGCGCCACGGTCATCGGCTTCTTCGATACCTTGTACTGGTCGCGCGAATTCCGTCGCCGCGTCGAGCATAAGAAGTCGGCGCGCATGAGCTTTGTGCCGCAGTTCTCGGTGCCGGAGATCTTCGTCGACGACGGGTCTCACGAAGACCAGCCCGAGGAGGAACGACGCCGTCTGGCGACGCAGGAGCCCCTGGTTCCTGGCGGCGAACCCATGCTGTCGCCCTCGTCCCCGACCCGTAGCAGCGGCGGTGGCGCCAGTGGCGATCCAGGCCCGTCGTCTTCACGGGGGCTCATCTGCCACGCATCGACACCAGTCGTCTCGGCCACATGTCGGCGGCCAGCTCGCCCACGACGGAGTGGTCGAGTATCAGCCCATCGCTGTCGCCGCGGCGGGACCGCGCACATACGACGTCTTCTACATACGATACGGGGCCGGACCCTCACGACGAGCACGAGGCCGGGGAGCACTCGCGGCAGAACAGCACGATGAGCGTACGCGACGTGATGCAATCGCTGGGCGAATCTGCCTGGGGTGAGAGTATCCGGCGAAGTTTCACGCAACGACGATCCGACCGACGATCGGATTCGTGATCTATAACAACCATACAGTACAAAGTATATGTTCTATGATATGATGAATTTTTTTTTTCAGCGGTAATTTTACCGCTGATTTTTTGATGACGATGGAGAATCTGTGTTTGGACCTCTTGCACATATTACCTGTCATTTTCTTGTCTTTTCGAGTTCTTTTTCTTGGCGTCGAAATGCACCGAGTGCATCAGCATTTTCCGTCCGCTAGAAATCTTGGGCATTGCATAGCGGTGGCGTGTCGGAGACTATTTGATTGCAATGTATGTCACGAGAGTGTACATGTACATGTAGATTTATTGAACCAGTTCATTTATTCCACGACCCGTCCCGAAAGGAACGGAATGCCCGACAGGAGGTGAAAGGAGGCCAAGGGATTACCGCATGCGGCCACGAAGGAGGCGATTCGGACACTAGTTGGCCCTCGCGACGAGTCCAGAAAGGTGTATTCAAATGGAAACGTATGTATTTCAATGTAAATGTAAATGTAAAGGTCGGAAACGGCGCCTCCGGAACCAGTTGGTCGCCGTCTTCGGGCGCCTTGCATGGATTATTGCTTCTGCTGGATTGATTACGATGGATCTTAATCTTATACCGTCTTCCTCCCGTCTCGTGTTTCTTTCTCTTCCTTCTCTGTCGCCTCGTATTTCTTGCGTGGGTCTCGCTCTTTATCTGTCATTCTTTCGTATCTTCATCTCCTCATTCTTCCATTCACCACCCCATCATTACCGATCCCATCCATCTATCTATTCCGTCTCTATCCATTATCTATCTGTCTTATATCTCCTATTCACGATGCGCCCCAACCTCAACCCCCTCCACACCTCCTTCCACCCATCCGCTCCTCGTCCTCAAGACAATCCCACCTCCAGCCCAACAAGAAGCCCAACCAGCCCGACCACCACCGCCTCCATCTCCTCGCCCTCCCCTCCGACCTCTCCCTTCTACCACCCCCGCCGCCCGACCTACGGGCCCAGCAGCATCCACCACCGCGGCCGCCGCCTCCACCATCACCACCACCACCCCAACAACCCGAACCACTGCTCCAACCCAAACAGCAGCACCAGCCCCAGCCCATCTCCGGGCCCTGGACCCGGCCGCCACGGCCGAGGAAGACAACCATCCCCCTTCCGCCTCAGCGCCAGCTCCTTAGAATCCTACCCTTCGTCTTCTCCCCGCGCGCTATCCTCCGCGCCCAACATCTTCCTACGACGACGACCCTCGCGGGCGGAAATCGCACTGAGCGAGGAGCGGTGGCGCGCGGAAGAAGATAAGATCGAACGGTTGGGATTGGAGTTGTTGGAGCCGCGACCTGTGTCGACTTCTTCTTCTTCTTCTGCGTCTACGTATGCGTCCGCGGCCTTGGGGATCGGGGGCTTCGATGATGCAGATGCCCTGGGGGGTATGGGTATGAGTATGGATGGAGCGGTGCAGATGGATTCAGATTGGATGTGTCACTCGCCGGGGTCTTTGGCGAGTCGTTGGTCGGGACTGAGTTGGGGAGGAGGAGGGTTGGGTGTGGGTTCGCAGCAGAGGGTTGTGATGGGGGGGATTTTTGAGGTGATGGAGGGGAGGGGATAGTTTTGTCTTTTTTCTCTTTCTTCCTTGATTCCTTGGTTCCTTGATTTGTTTGGTTTAGTTGAGCTTTCGGTTGGGGTTATCTACCTATTGTTTTTGGGCTTTCGGGTTCGTTGGAGTATGGTTTCGTTTATTGGATTGGATTGACTGCGTTTAGGTTATTATTGGATTGAAGGTATATCGAAGCGATGGTCGATTGGCATGGTATGGTATATATAAGGATGGATGGATGGATGGAGTATGCTGGAATCAATCCTTGTTTGTGCTTTGTTTATGAGCGAGGGTGGGTAGCGCTGGTTACTTGATATTGACTCTTCTTAAGCTGATTGATTGGCCGATTGGTTCTATTTTCTACAAATCGATTGCATATACGATCTAGTGTTGATCTTCTACTGGATAGATGTTGATGTTGATCTAAACAATTAAGTCAAAAGGGTATCCACAAGCCCATATTAAGATATCGATTGATCGATCGATCCTAGTCAATGCCCTCTCTCTAGGTACATCCATTCCATCTACTGACTCCAGCCAATTCACAAAAGAAACAAAACGAGAAACAAGACCCCCCCCCCCCCCCGTGTGTAAAGTAACATGTATGAAACTGCCAGGCAGCCAGTGAGTAGATCCAAGTGCAAGTGCACGCCAAAAGAGATGATAGCGGAATAACGTGGGTATTTTGATAGGCCAAAACAAGACTTAAGGAACTAAAAGGGCTCGGGAATAATAGAACATGGTGCAGGATAGGGGTGTATGTATGTTGGTAATGAAAAATTGACGAAATTTAGAAATCACTCTGTACGTACGTACCGCACGAACTCCAAGCCAGGGTACCTTGTAATGATATTGCCCTGGCTCCAGGAAAGAATTATGTCGGAGACTGGATGACAGGAGTGGTAGTCAGTTTGCCTGATCGTCCGAACAGGGTACACGACGGGATACGTAACACTTCAACCCAGAATTAGAACCAGAGCAGATGAAATGCCCACGAAGTAAAAACATCAACCTATCTCGTTCCCTTCCGCTGATTCGGCCACAGCTGTCCCCGACAGTTACTCTCTCCGCAGAGACAAGGCACAGCGTGAGGGTCAACGTGATCCACGGTCTCCGAGCCCGGGTTGTAATCAAAGGTCAGCTCGGTATTGGGTGGGATTTCCTTCAGCGAGAAGAACGCAAGGTCGTACAGGCGCTGATCGGCCCTGTTACGGGTGACGGGGAACATGCGACAATTGGGGTTGCACGAGTGATTCATAAAGCGCGTCGGGGCGCCAAACTTCTGCCCATCCACCACGAACATGTCCTCCTCGGCCACGTCGAACCAGTCGAGTCCGAAAAAGATATGAGTGTCCGTGCTTCGCCATGCAGAGGTCTTCGCGCACGTCCGCCACCTCCTTGGTGATCACTTCGCCCAGGTAGCAGTCGATGAACTGTCCTGCGCGGATCCGATCGGGGGAGCGGAGGCCTGTATATCTTAGCGTTGTGGATATAATATAAGGAAATAAAGAAAAGGAAAAATACCGAAACCACGATCCAGTAGGAAGATCTCCAACCGAATCCGACGACCACTCTGAACGACGCGATTCCAGCAAGATCGCCCACAATCGCATCGAGAACCACATTCAGAGATCATCACGTTCCGTTTGAGGAATTCCGGAGTCAGCACCATAAGCCGAGCATCGTCCTTCGCCCGTTCATACGGAATAATTGTCTGACTTGAATCGCTCTCTTCAGTCTCAAGACAAGTGCATCTTGCCGGGTCACAGAAAGTCGCACACGAACAGCCGCCCACAAACTCATCCAGGACAGGCTGAACGCCTCTGCGCAGCTTTTGCTATTAATGAACTCGAAATTCTCAAACTGAGCCAGCTGTCTCTGATCCGTAGCGGCAAACGTGACAGGGGGGCCTTTAATAGCCGACAACTTGCGCTGCAAGGAAAGCTGCAACTGGCGATTTACTTCCGGGCGAGAAGTGAGGAACGGAGCCGTCGGTCCGATCTGGAAAGGCACTTCGGCGCGATTGGCCTTCCTTGAAGTCGGATATGCACCCTTTAAGGCGCGCTTCTCGAGTGCGTCCGTGGGATAATATTCCTGGGATAGACCGGTCGGGCCAGGTTCCACACTCGTCCATTTTGCGGCTGCTATTTCCCGCTTGAGTTGGCGAGAAGGAGATGGGATGACGACGTTAACGTTTTCCTGGCTAGGACCGGGGCTAGGAGTAGATGGCCGAGGGTGTTTGTGTGAGGTGAAAGGGGGGTCAGAGGGCTTTTCATAGATTATCTGGGAAGAACTCTGATTCTGAAAGCCATTGGGGGGTGCAATCAGAGGCCGTTTGTTCTGGCTAGCAGTATGGTCCTGATAATTAAACGAAGTGAAAGACTGGAGGTGTCTTTGAGCATCTGTTTGGAGAAAGTGACTTGGATGTGAGGCGGAGTTATCATGGGTATCTTTAAAGCCAAGGCCAACCAAGTTTGGCTGGTGGGTGCTGTTGTTAAAAACAGAGGGCCATTCTAAGCTTTCTTGTTTGCGCTTCAAGGACACAGGGCTGCGATGTGTCAGGCTGGAGCCAAAAGCCGGTCTTGGTGGATGGAGGTTTTTTCCATTGGCAGGCTGTATAGATCAGTGTCAGCTGATGATCACGAGACCGCCCGGTGCAAACAGGTGATCCAGAGGGTATAAATAATTTGAGAACAAAGAAAACCCAGTCTACAAAGTCAGCCGTTTAACCAAGAGCCAAATCAGCTGAAAACCATCATGCTGGACGTTATAATGAATCTGGTAGATGGAAGGCGGCCAATAGCGCCAGCAAAACCAAAATAATGTAATGATCGTTGAAAAGGGAACAAAGAAAATCAGGAATCAAGACAGCGCCGAAATACGAGCGCCTGATACCCACTTAAGCCTCACTTACCAGAGTCTTAGACAGGGTTTGACTGTCGGAATCGGAGTCCTGGGTGAGATCGATGGTATTCATTGTAGAGAAGCGCCCTACAGGCGGGGCCAGGCCGTTGGAGTCCAAGAGAAGGGACGCCGGTGCAACTTAGTTGCCAGGCCATAGGGATAGAGATAAAAGGAGAGGAGGTCTTCTCTGGGGACTTGAGCGCTCAAGTTTGGCTGGAGCTAGTCCTATTCGGGCGGTCTATGGTTGATTAGTCATATATTTGATTTCCAGATCTGGTGAATATCAATTCCAGGTTCTATACCTGATTTTGAGCAAGAGGACTGCATTCTAAGGGAATAAAGGATGATTTTAATTTGCTTCAGAAGTGAAGTCCAGGAGAACCCAAAATCAGGTGAATAAAAGAAGTGGTAGACTGGTAGCTGATAGAGTTGGTATTTGATAGGAATTCCTGTTAGATCAATTTGATATTCCACTTTTTAGTGGGCAGGAAAAAGGCCGGTTCTAAGTGTCCGTTAGGCTCAACTTCCTGTGTTTAATCCCATTAAAATCAGCATTGAAGAATTGGCCAATCAGAATCTTGCAGCTGAACTTCCGGATCTTATATTCTAATTATATAGGCATATAAAAGAGAATCTAGGGAATCAGATAAAACTCTCGGATTTTAAATAGAGGTTTTCATAAACACATAAGAGCAGTTTGAAGTTTTTAGGAATCTTTTTTATTTTTCTTGGCGGCGGCGCAGATCGGAATGACTAAGCAATGGTGTCACCATCTGGTCACTGTTTGATCTGATTCTGATCATAATAACATTAGAAGAGCAGGATAGACTTTTGGATTGCTAATATAGAGTGATTTAGAAAGAAGACTTCATATTACCTCTTATCCATAAGTTCGCTTACACCATTAAACAGGGACAAGAAATTCAATAAATTACTACTTCCAGTTTCTATTTACAATTAGGCGGTTGGAGTAGGCAGTATTAGATCACATGTGACATGGTATAACCAGCAAACAGCTCCTTGCTTGCTTCTAGTAAAACATAAGTTATAACTCATCTCTATACTAATTACACTAGAAAAATTCATATGGACCTTCTGGTGGGCTAATACACAGTATTAATATATCAGGTAAACATGAGCCAGAGCGAGTCCGCTCTTCTGCTGTCCGTAATTCTGTAATCTATCCTTGGGTTTGCCGGGATCGACGTGACCGCGGCCCGGGGCTGCAGCTGTACAGTACCTAATAATAATGATTGTGCCCTAATTACAGGATAGCTTCTGCGCTCGGTTACGGTATGATTTGGATTGACTATAAATGATCCCTGGTGGGATATATACTAAACAGATATAAGATCAGGTATTAAGTATCCGGTACTAGCTTTTTTAGTTACGAACTTATGTGCTCATTTGTTAGTTAAGACTGTCATTAGGTTGCGACCGCGAAGGTGTGCTGATGGATATACTTTGTCCAGATTAGTATAGCACTCTATATAACAGATTAGATGGTAGAATCCCTACAGGGCTCTATAGGAGGCTTTTCCTTAGCTTATATTACAGTTATAACTGACATATTGTCCCTGCGCCACTTACAGAGACCGTTTTTTACTTGGAATATGCTAGTAGGACTTGTTGGCAGTACAGCAGGCTGCAGGACTTCATATCAAATAACTCACTCCCAGGTCCTCGGTATAAGATTTAGTATTCCTTATAAAAGGAATTGGTTAAGATTTAGTAAAGTATTCTCAGCTATCTAATAACTTTACTTGTAATCTCGTATAAACCAATCCCCAGGTTACAGTGTGTATATGAATAATCATGCTGCAGTTAACATTCTTTTAGCAGTAAACAGCACAGAAAGATACAGACACAGCCATTAACAACATAGAACCTATCTGTTATAACCTATCTACTGCCGCTTATTGGTTCTTTATTAGTAAGAACTATATATAACCCCGTAGCTGAATCAACTTTTCATCCCCATATCAAACTGAAGCATAATCTGTAGCTCCTTACAAGTGCCCAGTTGTTTAATCAAGATAGCTGCTTTAATTCTTCCTAGCTAGTATATTCTGGATGTATTTACTTAAATGAACATTCTCCTCAGACAAGTAGTACCCGGGGTCTCTTATGCTAGTACAAGTTCTCTATCTAAGCTATTTTGTATAAGCACCGCCACATCAGGTTTATAAGCTACACTAGTTCTCTCTCTCTCTCTCTTATTCCGGTCAATACCTCAATATCAGAGTCTGAACTGTCTGGTTCTCTTAAATATTAACATATTCTGTATCTCACTTTTTTTTGGAACCAACTAATATATTGTACATATATGTAACTGTAAGTGTAACCATAGTCGATATATAATGTATATCTAAGTTTTAATAGCCAGTAATAAAATTTAAATAAGCTGGAGATTTATATCTCTACAGACCCGGTGGTCTTGTAAGCGGCTGAAAAAATAATATGAAATAATAATAATATAATTTGAACTCCCGATCTTTCTATATCTTCTAGCTCAAAAGAGGCCTTACAGGTCAATAATTCCAGTCGATTTTATTAGCTCTACAGCAAGAAAAAGTGTCCTTTGTCAGGGACCTGACAAGCATCAAGGGTGACAGCTGAGCTAGCGTTAGTATATAGTACGTTGTCTGAATGACCCGGATGGTCATTCATTGTGCCTTTTGGCCTGTGGCGCAGTGGTAAAGGCAACGGACCGTTCTTGAATATGTTAGAACGCTGCTCTGCGGATTATTTACTGCTTACTACAGGGGCAGTAATATGGGTAGAGGTTCCCATGCGCATTGCACTGCTTAAATAAGGCGGGCACAGGCATCTCAGCATAGAGGTGTTGACATAGTGGTCTTTTTAGCTCAACGGGATGATCATGTACCTAGGCATGGTTATAATAAAATAGGAGATCTACCTCCTTATACGATTCGATTACAGTATACCTGCTCCATCCACAGTTCCTATAAAGCTCCGTAGAATTAATTAATCAAGAACTTTAAATACCGAAGTGATGTGCTAGATAGCGTACTAGATTTAATTAAGGTCAGTACTTATGTCATAGGTAGCTAATTCATATAACTAAGTGTTCTCTCTCCTAGGTAAAATTTACTTCGCCTGCTGCTGACTGGTCAAAAAAGTACATATCTAAGACCACCTATCAAATTTATCTCCTTTTCAAACAGCCTATGTAACATAAGTTACGTACCCCCTTAATTACTAAACTTCACTCTTCTGCCTTTGCTGCCTATTTCCAATCTACCTTTTCACTACATAAGCACAGCCTGACATCCACAGCAAAGGAAGTAAAACTCCAGCTAACCAGTGATAGAAGTATATTATCAAGGCCAGGAGAAGATAAAACAAACTGCAAACAGGGATATACATGAGAAACAAGTGCACCAAAGTCTTATCGAACAAAGCGGGAAAAGTGGAAGAAAAAAAAAAGACAAAATTGACTGAATCCATGATGCGTCCTGTTCTTTTGTTCGAGTCTAATATACACCATGACAAAAACCAGGTACAGAAGTATTGAGCCAGCTCAAGTATGAATGCAAACCGAAAGCTGACGGAGTCGAATCCATAGAGGTGCAAAATAACGAAGATAAAGAAGTGGATAGATATTGTGAGAATGGGCGGATGCTATTGAAGGGCTGTGAAGGGCTGGAAAACGGAGAAAAAGAAAAGAAACAGGATTCTTGTGCAAATGCTTCATGATATAGGCCGTCCATATCATTCAGGGGTCGGAGAACAATATCTCTTGTCATCGTCTTTACAAACCAAAACCAAAGAGAGAATCAAAACCAATATAGACATAAGTTATAGTCTCAGGGCGTCCAGAATCTTCTTGGCCATCTCACGGTATTGCCACATACCTCCAGCAACCTTCTTAAACTGGATACCGTGGAGTGAAAACAGGGGCACCTTGACGATGAGAATCTCAAATCGGAGAATCAGGTTTTCGCCAGTGTCGCTCTGGACCCGGGTTGTGGTCTCTCCCACCACCCGTTCCCCCACAGCGACGTTGTCTCGAGGGCCAACGTAATCCTCAGACGCATCCGAGTTGGAAACGAAGCTGCGGTCTGGCGGAGCCCGAGTCCGACGCGGTGTTCGAGGCGTGTGGCGATTCTCCTCCTTGCCCTCGTCGTGGTTCAGAAGTCCCCCAAAACTGATTCGTCGTCGATGGTTCGAAACAGGGCCCTGTCGCTCAGGGCTGGGTGGGGTCACGTCCGTGACTTTTTCCAAGTCAATACTTGGTGCATGGCGGCAACTGAACCCTCCCTTGATCTCAACGTAGTCCACAGAAAGCTGCTTAAGCACTCGAATAATGTCTGCACGGATATAAGGCAGAGGCTTGCTGCTGGTTGTGGACACGCTGAAGAGACCTTTAAGGTACACCGGTTTCGAGAGATCCTCGCCTTCGTTCGCGCTCTCCAGTGCCGTGCCTGCTCCGGAGATATCCGCGTCCGTTTCCTCGGGGACATTGGCCTCCCGGGCAGCGTCTCGCCGCGCGCGTCGTGCTTGGATACTTTCGCGGCGGGCGTGGCCAAGCGACATGGTTCGAGAGGCATGTGTGCGACCGGCTGATCTCGCCTCCTTGGAGGGAGTCTGGTCCTTGGGTACATTTGCATTGTGATCCGACCCGCTGCTCTGGGGTGGTTGTCCAATCGTGTCCGAATCATTTCGTCGTGCCGATCTGCGGTGGCGGTAGTCGGCTGAGTTGACGCTGGTCGATCTCTCGAGGAACTTGTTGGATCGCGAGGCCGGCTCTGCCGATCCGGGAGCGAGGAGATCCTGCTGCGGTTGACTTCCACCAGCTGACGGGATGGCCGTAGGGGATGGGTCGGCGCGTCGAGTTTTCCTCATACTAAATCCTCTAGACAAGGGTGAAGCTGAGTCGGCAGGCGGCTGAACGCTCAAAGATGGCGCATGAGGACTGCCCATTCTTCCGCGTTCCGGCTCGCGGCCGCGCTCCTTTGTCCTGCGAGTGCTGAACCGCCTTAAAATTCCCGCCGCAGTACTTTCCTTCTTGGCCGGGGTCTCGGGTTGCGAGGTCGGGGGAGCAGGCGACGCCTGTCCAGGCGGGGCCAGATTAAGATTCTTGATTCCATCGGCCATGTCATCATCCCCATGGGTTCTTGCGCGGGGACGAGCCCGCCGTCCAAGATCCTTTTCTCCCGGGACCTGATATTGATTGGTGTGGGCCGCCTCTGGAGCGGGTAGATCTGGCATCTGAAGCATGGAGTCTCCGGCCGCCTGCGGCACGCCAAGAGCACCGGGGTTGGTCTCGGCTCTTTCTCTATCCAGCTTCTCTTTCACTAGGTAGTAGATCGACAATAATGGGCTGTATGCATTCAAAGGATCGGACCCTAATTGGACCGCCTCGGCAGACGGGGCGGACAAGGTATCCCTGCTGGCCGAGTTACGCCGTTTGTAGAAGTCGAACATGCCACGCTTTTTCTCACCGTGGCTCGGAGGCGGATTGTCGCGAACGTTCACCTTCACGGCATGTTGGTAGTCGTCCGACTCGATGATCTTCGTAAGTTGCGCGGTAATATAGTCCGCGGGCCCAAAATCAAATCCCGTCATTTTCTCGACGACATCCGGGTCCAATGGCAACTGCAATGGTTCGCGGTGAGGGAGGTTGTTATCAGGAGCACCGTTGAATCCTTTATTCATCCATGGGTGGTTCATGATTTCCGCCAAGCTTGCGCGCTGCTTGGGATCGGTGACCAACATACGCGAAATGATGTGACGACATTCTGCAGGACAAGCGATTCAATTAGCATTATGGAACATCCGGTGGACTGTGGTCAAATTTTAGATGCGTACCTGCCGTAAGTCCCGGGGGATACTCAAACGCGCCCTGCTTGATCTTGGCATGGAGCTTTGGCATACTCTGATCATCGAAGGGCACCTTCCCGCAGACCAGGACGTAGAGAACGATCCCAAAGCTCCACACGTCCACCTCTGGGCCAGTATACTGTCGTGCCTGGAGCAATTCGGGGGCGGCAAAATACAGACTGCCACAGAAGGTCTTGAGAAGGCTCCTCGGAGAGAACAGGTTGCTGAGACCGAAGTCAATGATCTTGATGTCGCCGGTTTTGCTGATAAGGATGTTCTCGATCTTCAAGTCACGGTGCACGATGCTATTCCGATGGCAGTAATCCAGCGCACTTGCAATCTGGCGGGCAAACTTTCGGGCCTGCTTCTCCTTCAATTTCCCGTGGGAGATGATATAATCGAGCATCTGACCGCCGTTGACGAGTTCGAACAGCATGTACCAGTGATAATTGGTCCGGACCACATCTCGCATGCCACAGATATACGGATGA
Source organism: Aspergillus persii (assembly GCA_002215965.1). NCBI lineage: Eukaryota > Fungi > Ascomycota > Eurotiomycetes > Eurotiales > Aspergillaceae > Aspergillus > Aspergillus persii. The sequence continues at coordinate 4,290,968 of NGZO01000001.1, forward strand.
TTGACGAGACTGACGATGGCGGCCTCGCGGGCTGTCCGAATTTCCTTTGAGCGATCCGCTCTCTCTGCCTCGCGAGAGCTGCGATGTTCCTCCGTCGATTGCCGGGGGACGATCTTGACAGCCACCTAGGAAGCGAAAACATGATTAGCGTCTGGCTGGGCAGGTTCAAACTCAATCAACAAAAAAAAAAAAAAAAAACCTCACCTGTTCTCCGGTCTCCATGTTCTTCCCCACTTTGACCTTGCCCATACTGCCTGCACCCAAGGTTTTACCCAACGTCCACTGGCCGGACGGCGTCGTGATCGTTGTGCGACGCTTCGACGGCACCGGATTCATGGGGTGCAATCGCGACCCCGGAGCAGGCTGTGGCGGGGCAGTAGCTGCGTCCGCCCCGGCGGACGCTGCGGCAGCCATATCGATGCTATTCCGTTGATGACCGTGGACGGACAGGTTGCGGTGATGTTTATTCGAGGATGAATCGGGACGGTAGGAGGAGGTGGAAGGGCGTTCCTGGGAGCGATCCCTGGAGCTACTCCGCCGGGCGGAAACCGGTTGGGCAGCTCTCGACGCCTCGTAATCCCGACGGGCTATGTTGTCAAACAGCGCTTGGTTAGAGGGCGGGCGGCGATCATGGGAGTGCGATTTCGAGTGGGAGTGGGAATAGTAATTTTGCGACGGCGGATGAGGCTGCGAGGGCGATTGGGTGGCCGTGGCCGGGCGGACGGCGGCGCTTCGAGTTCGGTGAGGAGCGTCGGATTGCACGGGGCGATAGGAGGGAGGCCGGGAGGAGGTGGACTGGCTGCGGACGACCGACGGCGACGCACTGGACGGGGCGGCGGTGGACATCACGATCAGAGAGAGAAAGGGGAAGAAGAGAGAAACAAAAAGACAGGAAAGAGACGGGGGGAAAGAAAAGAAAAAAAAATCAAATAAGATTTAGAAAAACAAAAAAAAGAAGAAGAAGAAAAGAAAAGAAACAATCCCAAGCCACTTCACTTCACTCACAGCCAGGGGGAAGAGGAGGTCGAGCCCGAGACAGGAGGAGAATGGATGACGGGTTTATTGGGTCGCGTGGAGAGAAAGAAAGAAGGAAAGAAGTCGGTCGGGGAGGCGGGGAAGTTGGCGTTGGTTGAACCAACAAAGAAGATTGTGGGAAGTGGGGAGAGAGAAGGAAGACGACCGAGGAAGAGGAGAGGAGGAAAGGAGGAAAGGAGGAGGAGAAGAAAGAAGAGGGAGAAGTTGGGTTGTGGATGGAAGAGAGAAAGGATGAAAGAAGAAACAAAGACGGCACGGGGGCCGCAAGCAGAAGAGGAGAGGAGAGGAGAGGAGAGGAGGAGAGGAGGAGAGGAGGAGGTTGGTGAGCAACTCGTATTTGGGCCAGAATCCCTACGCATATATCAATTGCTAAGTATTGCTGCTAGTTATGCTAAGAATTAGTCTGCAGCTACGGAGTAGACAGGATAGAGAGAGACAGAGACAGAGCAAAGAAAATCCCGCCAATCTTAATGAACACGAGCCGATCCAGGGGCTGTGACGTTTGAGTCTTAATATAGATCATCTTGGGGGAATGTCCACTTAAACTGTTTTATGTATTAATATTATTTTTGTTATTAAATATGATAGATACTCAATATGTACAAGCAAAAAAGAGAAGGAAAGAAAAAACGATCCCGGTGCGACTCGAACGCACAACCGCTAGCACCGGAAGCTAGCGCGCTACCATTGCGCCACGAGACCCGTGGTTGAGGATTCGGCAGAATTAATGCATTGTCTTCCTGGCCACTCACAGTACTTAATTAGGCTCATCTTCCCTCCGTCACCTCTGCATCTTCCTCTGTGCTCACATACTCACATGCTCTCATACTCAGGTACCCAGGTAAGCTTCTCTTCGCTGCCTCCTTCATAATTCATCTCTCCCTACTAATCATACCTCATCCCCAGAAATAAATATGATGACATCCCTATAACACCCCCGAACTCCGTCATCTCGCTCCGCAATGGCCGCCAAACGAACTCGCGCTGCCTTCGAGGCCGATCTGCAAGCGCATCAGTCCCCCTACGCCTTCTTCGGAACTCCGCTCCCCCCGCTCGATGATCGCGTCCGTGACGACGGCTCCTACGAGCCCGTCTGGAAACAGGAGGTGACCGATGACCGGGGAAGGAAACGCCTGCACGGCGCCTTCACCGGTGGTTTCAGTGCCGGGTGAGCTCACGATTCGTCGATCGCCTTGCACAGCTCGCTAAATTGTGGCCCCCCCGTTCTTTTTTTTCTCCAGGTACTTCAACACCGTCGGCTCTAAGGAAGGATGGGCCCCCGCGGCCTTTGTCTCGTCTCGCCAGAACCGAGCGAAGCCCGCGCAGCAGCAGCGCCCCGAGGATTTTATGGATGAGGATGATATTCGGGAGGCGGAGGAAGCGCGGAAGATCGAAACCTCCGCCGGGTTTTCTGGCTTTGGGTCTACGGAGTCGGATACTACTCGTCGAGGAGGGTTGATGGACCTGCTCAAAACCAGTGGCGAAACGATGGGCGTAAAGTTGCTGAAGAAGATGGGTTGGAAAGAGGGCCAGGGAGTCGGTCCCAAGGTGCGACGGAAGGCCGATCTGGGGGACGGCGCCGACGCCGACAAGACGTACCTCTTCGCCCCGGAAAATCCGGCGATGGTCGCCTTCGTACATAAAACAGACCACAAGGGACTCGGGTTCGAGGGCGAATCGCGCTTAGAAGCCCGCAAGGACGCGGGTGATGCATCGGAGGACGAGGACCAGTTTTTCGGTCGACGACTTGTAGGCCCGGGCAAATCCAAGCAGCCCAAGGCCAAGGAACCCCGACGGGGCGCTTTCGGCGTGGGCGTCTTGAACGATACTGGGTCGGACGATGAGGATCCGTACTCGCTAGGACCACAGATCTCCTACAACCGAGTCATCGGAGGTGACAAGAAAAAGAAAAAGAAGGGCACTGCCGATATTGGCAAACCGTCGATATCGTCCTCCAACCCTCTTTTCAACAACAAGCCTGTGTTCATATCGAAGAAAACCATTGCTGCAAAAAGCTCCGCCGGGTTCAGGAAGTGCCATGACGGGCGTCTGCCCTTGGACGGCTTTCTCCTCGCCGACGGAATTTCGGGTCTCTCGATCTCGTCTCAGGAGAAGAAATATGCGCCGCCCGAAATTCCCAAGGATTGGAAGTCTAGTAAAACTCCTTCCACGGAAAGGAACAACGGCAACTACGTTTCCACGGCAGAAGCAGCCAAGGCATCCTCGCTCGATCCCGTATCCAGAGCTGCGCTCTTGGGCGAGGCCCAACTGCCCGGGAAATCCATCTTCGATTGGATGACCCCCGAGGCTCGGGAGAGGATCGTGAAGCTTACGGGGAAAACCGATCTACCGCCGGCCTTGGGCGAGAAGGCCCCGAAGGGATATGAACCGTCCAGCTCACAGAAGCACAAGGATCTGTGGATCTCGTCCCCAAACTAGATAAGTTCGTCGCGGTGCAGGCTTTGACCCGAGCAGCGAGTGGGTGGATGCCCTACTCCGACGACGAGGACAAACGCTCGCGATATCGTACGTTCCTTGAGGTGCGAGCCGAACTTCGAGATACTCTGCCGGAGCGGGCACCAGGCTCGACCACAGACCAATGGGTTGCAGAACTCCACGAGTTTACGCGCGCGGCGGAGGTATTCAAGCCCATGTCCGGGCTGATGGCCTCGCGGTTCACGTCCGCTTCCTCGGGGCCAAAGGGCTCTTCAGATGAGTCCGATCCTTCGGCGACCCAGTCGCCACTCAGCAAACCGGCCGAGAAGCCTGAGAACCCGGCCGTCGCGGCCGCGAAAATTGGCATGTTTGGGCCGATGACTCGAAGCACCGTTTCGTTCTACCCCTCACGTCTCTTGTGTAAACGGTTCAATGTGAAACCACCGGACCATGTGCAACTTGACCCGGCTACACAGGCAGGACGAGCGGAACCCACGTCGCGTGGACGCTTCGAGTCGGCCGGATACCAGACCGATTCTCGTCCCAAAGAATTGGTTTCCCAGGACGTGATGAGCCAACTCATGCTGGAGACCGGCGGATCTAGTGGCGCAGGAGCACCTGCAGCAGCCGCGAAACGCCCGCCGGTGGTGATGGAACCGGAGCGCAACGCGGCGCTGGAGGCCGAGCGACCTGGCGAGGCGGTCTTCAAGGCGATTTTTGGCAGCGACGACGAGGAAGAAGAGGATTGAGTGAAGTGCGCCACCATTCATTTGTAGCGGAGGGGACTAGAAATGATCATGATCGATATTTCACCGAGTCTAAATAGAATTCAACGGCTTCTGTAGCTTTAGTCGGATCTGCCTGGCCTTGCTGGAACGAGGGTTACACTGCATGCATCGATCTGGAGAGCAGATAGACGGTGTACGAGCTGGGATTGGGCCACAAGAGCGGTCTAGTGCGTACAGAGTATACTTTAACATTATTAATAGCGATGGATGAAGAGTGCAATGCCAATTTGACGGGGTCGAGAGCAGGGGGATCGGAAGTGGAGCGTTGTGGTTCTGGCGGAGGCGACGATCCTCGAGTTCGCGTTCCTTAAAATGAACAGGGTTCCTCTGTCTTAAAGACGCTGCAAACTTCCCCTCCTCTTTCGCCCGCTTCGTCTTCTTCCCTTCTTTCCCTCGCTCTCTCTGCTCGGCCCGTTTCGCAATTATTTCCCTCCCATCTCCAGCTGCGTCACGCCAGCTGCTCGATACTACAGAGTACAAAGTACTACTCTGTAAGCTATACCGACTCCACTCTTCCAATCATACGACCTCCGCTGCAGACGGAAGAAGGAACCCTCCCTCTATCAGCCTTTGGGGCCATCCTCTCCCCTCCCCCCCCCCTCCTCACTCTATTTATTCTTCTATTTTTCTCTTACCGCTGTGAGGGATACAAAGAACTCTTTGTGCTTATCTGGCTGATGGAGTCTCGTCGATAGTCGATCCTGTCAAGATGGTGAGTGCCTTTGTCTTACTTTGTCTCGTGCTCGTGCGTGGTACGTCATCCGTGGCCCGCTGCCCGCATGCAGCATCCGGCGCCCTTCTTGCTTGTCGCAAATTGGCCCTTCGTGGATGACGTCTCGCGATAATTCGCCTTTTCACCATAGGTTACAGCTAGGTATCTCTAACTTTGCGCCTGCAGGGTTGCTGCTTCTCCTCGCCTCGCCGTGACGAGACCGACTCGCAATATGCCTCGCGCGTAATCGCCGAAGAGCGTCAGCCAGAATCAACCTCTCAGCCCGCCCATCAGACCTCCAGCCCAAGCATCCCATCCACTCCCTCAACTGCTCCTCGACGCCCGACGAACCAGTTCGCGCTGAGCGAGCACTTCAACGCCCCTATTCGCCGCCATGTCTGGTACAGCAAGCGGCGGCTGTGGAATCGCGCGCAGTTGGACCAGGAGCGCAATGATTTCGAGACCAGAGTGACGGGCCGGCCGGAGATCTGGGCTGCGTTGTCGGCGGCCCTGACCTTGATGCGCGCCGACGATCTTGCCACAGCCCAGGTCATCATCGATGCCGCCGGGATCACAGTGCCCACGGGGGATCCCTGTCAGGGCTGCTACGACGAGCAAGGTGTGCTTTATCGGCTACCGCAGTGTATCGTCAACGATCCGGAAAATATGGTGCGATCGAGGCCCGACGGCGAGGTAGATGACGGAGACGACGAGTTCGACACCGAAGACGGCAAACTGTCGGCGGACGAGGCCTCGGGCGACGAGCTAATCACGGAGGAGCTAGAACGGCGCAGGGACGAGAAAGGCAAAACCCGGGAGCGAGATCTGATCTTTCGTCAAAGCACGACTTAGCGACAGGGGTGGACCCGACGTGGTCGTGGCCGTCGGACATGCACAAAATGTGGGCTTTATTGCCCGGAAGGTGCAGCAAGAAGCTAGGGTACGTCATCCAGCCCACGTAGGGTTTCCATTGGATTGTGTTGCAGCTAGCTGACGTGTAACGATTTGGAAACACACCGTGCAGATTCCTAGGAGTCACCGCGTTCGCATCGCCTATCTAGGCAAGATCCTCAGGGAGAATTCCACCTTGGCCGAGCAGGGATGGACGCCAGGCCATGTAGTCAACGCATTGGTCGCCTTGAGACATTGACCGGTCAACTTGCCAGGTCCTATGTACAGAGCACCGGTGCTTTTGCTGTTTATTGCCTACTTGGACTGGAACAAAACGCTACCTCCCGCCTTGACCAGGGATTCCCCTGCATACGCCATACACAGCACAGCGCGATTAACGCTCCCTGAATTCAGCACCGCCCTTCTCACCCATCCAACAAGCACCCAACGAATATCTAATGATGATTGATCTCAATGATTCCCGGCGTTACCGTTGCATAATACCCATGTTTTGCTTTTTCTCTCCCTTCATTTTTCACAACTTTCTCTACTCTCTTTGCTAGCCAGCGCATGTTACAATACTTTTTCATTCATCTACCTATCTATCCTATCTACTTCAACGACCATACGATGCTAGCTATTCTCTCTCTCTCTCTCTCTCCACTCCTCTGTCTGAAATACCTAGCTGCTCATCTTCTGCGCCTTGTCCATACTGACTGATTTGCTGCACCTTCTTGAATCGGAGTTTGTCGTCCCATTTCGAAGCCGGAGGGAGGTTTTTTGATCCGTGTCTCTGTGTTGATGGCTTTTGTAGCGCTTATCTTGCTACATGCATGTCTGCCTAGTCTACTTGATGAATGTCAGATTTCTAGCTACTTTGTTTAGTCTTCAATTTATTCAATCAGACTAATGAGCAGGACTATAGGATATGAGGTGCCGTCGTACGGTATACATACTTAGCAAACAAGCCACCAGTCGACAACATCAAAACAAAAACAAGAAAAGATGAGATGGATAGATGATAGATAAGTCTCTCTTCTCTCTCTCCTTCCTTCCCTGACTGGAAGGAGATATACGGCTAAAAAGCCAAAAAATGCATCATCCGTGAATCGAACACGGGCCTCATCGATGGCAACGATGAATTCTACCACTAGACCAATGATGCGATGAGGACGGACCAGATTGGATTCTGATTCGCTGCTTGTTTTCAGGGATTCGGAACTGTTTTATGAGCTGGCTGCCTGCACTTGGGGCTTGGATATAAGTAGTACGACTAACGGCTACCTGCAGTGCACTGGCCTGGTTTTATTTATAGTAGGTAAAATTCACTGAAGCAAACTAAACTGTATATTTATTAAAGAATCTAACTATAACATATATAAACTATATATCAGAACAGGAATATAAGTAAACGAGTGGAAATGTACTGAATACAGTGAACAAGTAAATCAAATATAATCCCAGGTTTCCGAAGATTGGAAACCCTAACGAACCCAGAAATATATATCTCCTCTGCAGCCTCCGAGTCTTGTATAGCAAGACACACACACACACACACACACAGAAGAGAGAGAGAGAGAGATCCACCAGGTGCACCGAGTACTCACACCAACCGTCCATTCTCCGCTTCTTTCCCCTTCGGCGTCTCGCCCGATCGTCGCTTGAACACCCGACAGATCAATTTAGCGCCGCGCACGACCCCCCGGACCAAGGAGGTGGGGTTGTAGTGTTTGACGCGGAACATGTAGTACAGCAGGACGGTGCCGAAGATATTAAAGCCGATGTAGGCCCATCCAATACCGAAGTTGCGCCAGCGTTCGCTGTAGTCTAATTTTGGACAAGAATCGGTTAGTTGTGGTTATTTACTTGGACCAATGGGGTCAAGGGGCCACGTAGGGAAAGGAAGGGAAGAACGTACAGATATTTGAACTGGCCAGATACTGGTCCGCGTTGCTGAGCTGACAATATTGGCACCCCTGCGTTGCACTTGGGTTGTACAGCTGTCCTGGCGCGGCCTGCAGGTAAGCGGCCAGATACTGACCGCAGGTTTGGTCACTGGGGGATCGAACACGCTGAGTTCCTCGCTGGCGCACTCGATTGGTCGTCCGTGTAACCCTGTCGCGGTGATGCCGGCAATCAGGTATGTCAGGGGTGAGACGCGGTACATGAAGATCCAGAAGCCCGGGAGGGCGTTGGGCGGCTGCATCACACCGTTGAAGACGAGAGTCATCATGAACAAGAGCGTGGCGATGGTACCACCTGTCTCGGCATCAGGAAGCGCAGCGATGATAAATGATGCGAATGTTGAGGTGAAGATGTAGAACTGGATGATTAGGAGCAGCATGAGACCTTGGCGATGCGATGCTTGATGAGCTCCGTAAACGGGATAGTAATATGCCCCGTATGCGATGATTGCGGCGAAAACTTGGTACGGAATCTCGACGAGGACATTGGCGATCAGAAACGCGGCCCATGAGTATGCTTTCGATGGCCTCTCCCGAACCTCATATAAGGATCGCTGGACTACGAATTTGGGCATGATCCTGGCACATCGTTAGTTGAAGCGGAACGGGACATGTGAAGAACCACGAAGAAAATAAACCGTGGACAATGGCAGCACTTACTGTTGCACCAAGGTCGAGAAAATGGATGTCATCATGAACGCACTGAACAAGACATCCTGGAACCCTTGCTGGGAGCTATCGGGCTTAAAGAACGTAAAACCAATGAAAAGTGACGACGCAGCGGCCAGGATGAGCTTGGCGTAGACATAATAAGGCTCGCGCCAGTACTGCTGGAAGACACGGTATGTAACGTACCAGAGCTGAGAGATAAACGGCATGGCGTATTCCGCAGGCTGGCCATGCTCAGTAGTGTCGGTTTCCTCGTTGGATGCCGACGCGCGATCTTGATGAATTCGGCCAATCTCACTAGCCACATCCCTCGACTGTTGACTTTCGTTCCAGACAAGCGCCCAGTCCTTGTTTGCCTTGCCAGACGCACCAGCCCCGATAATCTCGAGCATATACTCAGCCGGCTTTTTCCCACGTCAGTACGGACCACCACATTTAAAGGGGTGAAGAAGAACTTACATTCTCTGATTCACCACACACTCTCGCCCCGTTGCCTTCGAAATAGTCAAGCAAGGTACGGGACTGATCTCCGATATCACCAAAATAGACAGTCCGGCCTCCCTTAGCCAGGAAAAGAAGGCGATCGAATTGCTGGAACAAAAGCGCACTGGGCTGATGAATCGTCGACAGCACTGCCTGACCGTGGTTTGCCAGTTTCCGTAGAAAGGAAACAATCGACCACGAGCTCTGGGAGTCCAGACCGCTTGTCGGCTCATCGAGGAAAATGAGTAGTGCAGGTTTCGCGGCCAGTTCAACTCCAATCGTCAACAGCTTCCGCTGTTCGACATTCAAACCCTCGCCTGGCGTTCCGACTATGGCACTTGCAAAGTCCTGCATACCTAGCATTTCGATAACTTCCTCGACATACTTGTACTTCTCGCTCTTGGGGACCGACTTCGGTTGACGCAGGACTGCACTGAAGCGCAGTGCCTCTCTGACGGTGGTCGTAGGAAGATGAAGGTCTTGCTGCTGCACGTATCCGGTTTTTCTCTGGAAGCTACTGTCCAAAGCTTTTCCATCCACGAGCATATCTCCGGTCACAACGCCAATAGAGACACGTTTAGCCAAAACGTCAAGAAGAGTCGTCTTGCCGGCTCCAGAGACACCCATCAAAGCCGTGAGAGTGCCGGGTTTGACCCAGCCCGATACATTGTCTAGAAGACGTCGCTGACCACCTTTGACGGGTATATCGTAGCAGACATTCTGCCATGTGAAGACGCTGTGCTGCTTCGGAATAACAGACGCACCCTCCTCTTCATGAGCGCTCTTTTCAGGTTGGCTGACTACTGCCGACTCCTTGCCGCCCTGATCTTTGTCGATGTTGCGCATATACGCTGGGACATGACCTCGTCGAAACACCAAGAATTCGGCCTTCGAAGAGGTGGCGGAGTTGATCTCAGTAGCGACCAAGTACAATGCCGTGAAAAATACCCAGAAACCAATCAAAATCCCAAGGTTTCGCCATGTATGCGTATATGTGTACCTGTACTGCGACTCGATATAGGCATCCCCAGACACGGTTCTTTCGCCTGTCACAGCGCCTCGGACGGAGCATATGAAAGAATTTCCGCTCAGGCTGGGATATGACGGCACGAACTGCGAGCACGTGAAGCGTCGACCGTGGAACTCGTTCGCGATCATCGCTTCGTATGTATAGAAGACAGGGTTGAGCCATCTGATCCAGCTGAACCAAGGAATGGAGGACATCTGTGGGACTGGTATCACGAATCCCGTATAAATGACAATAGCCAACACGAGCACACCAGCAATAGCCATTGCTTGCGCGAGTGTCTTGGTTGCTGCAGCCAGCGTTCGGAAGATCCCTGACATGGTAAGCGTGCTTAGGAACGTGAATAGAAAGAATATAAAGAATTGAGACGGCTCATATCTCTAAAGAAAAGAGTTAGTAGCAAGCACGGGTTCCTTTTCTCTGCTCTGCACATACCAATCCAGCCAGAAAGTAGAATATAATGTTGAACACGACTGCGGCGAAGAACTTGACCGGAATATCAGAGACAACACCGCCGAATGCTTCCGCAAAAGGATGGACAAAGGCGTAAGATGCCTGCTTTTCAACGATAGGCCGCTGATCGTACAAGGAATTGATTTCCGTGATACTGATTAGTGCATTCATCCTGAAAGCGGATTAGCTCACAACCCCAACTTCTCGGTAATGTGATATTGGTTAAGAGGCGAATAGAAGGAGCAGGATGAACAGATTAGGGACACCCAAATCCTGACACTTAAAAGGTTGACTTACAAGACAGCAAAGAACAGAGCCGCGCCCTTACTTTGAAATCCAACGGTAGCATTCGGAGTCCTGTAAATGTTAGAATGAAGTTGCACCAACACTCGAGGAAGAGCTCACCCGAAGTATATGGATCCAATAATAAGAGCCATACAGATTCGCCCAATTAGCGTTGTCAGTGTAGCCGGTTTGTCATTCCATATTCTGCCATAATTAGTTTGATACTTCTAAGAAAGAGTAGCAGTGGAGAAACTAACCTCTGGTAGGCTCTCACTGTGCAAAGCTTGATTTGCATGGTGACTGAAATGACATAAGGACTCTCAGGCCGGACGTGCTTCGCCTGCCTATGCCTCTTCATCTTGGCCAACGCTTGCTCTGATTCTCCACCAGGAGGGAAATCTTGGCGATACTGTTCGATTTCCCTACAGAGCCTGGCATAATGAGGACTGTTCTTCCAGTATTTTTCGAAACCATCTGGTGTGCGAGGGACTCTATTCTCCATCCCCTGACGCGCTCGACGCTCTTGAGGATTGGTCACTGATGTCAAGAAATCACCCGTCGTTTGACGTGGTGGGCAATCCCAGCCCATTTCAATGAAGTAGTCTCTTGCTTCTTCGCACGGGCCGAAAAATATTTGGCGACCTTCATACAAAACGATGGCTTTGTCGAAGATATCGTAGATAGCTTGAGACGCCTGGTAAATGGCAACGGCATGACAGGTCCCTGCTAGATCGGACGAAATCCGTAACGCTTTCACGAACTCCAAGGCACTTGCGGAATCGAGACCCCGAGTGCTGTTGTCCCACGCCGCCAGAGGTGCTCCAGTCACTAGTTGTCATTAGCCCGAATTCTCCTTACGTTCAGATCAATAACTTACGTGCCATCTCAGCGATACTATAGGACGTTAGTTAAAGAGTGACTAGAGGGAATAGTGATACTAACCTAACTCGCTTCCGTTCACCTCCAGAGACACCTCTGATGTAGTCATCACCAACTAAATTTCCGTTAGGTGCCAGAATAAAAAAACAGCATCTGTTTCAAAAACAGTAAACGTACCCTTGGTGTTATACGTGTGAGACAATCCAAACACGGTCATAACGACTTGCGAGATATACTTGGCATACTGCTGTCGCCCGATGCCTTGCAATCGAACCTCAGGCGTTCTTGCTGCTGCAGCGAATTCCAGAGTTTGACCGACAGTCAAATGCGGGAAATGTTTATCCACTTCCTGGTTGTACAGCACTTCACCCTTGAACTCCTTGTGCATCCGTTCCATAGAGATACCATTGTACTGAATTTCCGAGCTCTTTCGAAGCTTCAGCCCATGCAATTCCCCACACAGTGTCTTGAGCAATGTCGAGCAACCGCTGCCCGGCCTACCCAAGACAATGAGTAGTTCACCACTCTGTAGAAGGCCGTCGAAGCTGCGTAGGATGTGTTTCTCGGGAGATCGTCGAATGAAGCTTAGATATTCCTGGGGACGGAGTGGGGCCAACAAAGCCGAGCTCACACTGCTTTGATACTGTAGCGCAGATCCAGACCCAGAGACATTGAGGTTTTGAAAGGCGACGCCGGTTGAGACAGGACGCGGGAGACCCTCACGGTCTAGCAGTCTGAGCACCTTGCGGACCCATTTCCGCTGATCGAACTGTCCACTGTTAGGATCAAAGGCAGGATGGTCTTCGTCCATTTCTTCAATTGTATCCTTCCGCTGTAGGGCTGTTCCGCCTCCGCCACCTGTATCAGTTGCACGGCGCTTGAGGAAACCCGAGGCGATCCGAGTCAACTGCGCCCTTTCCTCCGGGCTCATACTGTCGAATACTTGGCTGCCATCGCGGTCGACTCTCGACTGTCGTCGAGAAACAGGAGGCTCCTCTTCAATCTCATTATCATGCGAGGTATTGCTGGAAGTAGACTCAGAGGACCTGCTGTTCTCGTTATCCTGAGCCATCGCGGGCAATCAATCGAGCCACAGAAACCCGACGCAGAGGGAAAAGAAAAGGAAAACAGAGTAAACACAGACGAAGAAAAAAGAAACGTGCCGGCCACGGAAAAAAAAAGCAATTCCAGAAAAATTTGAAAAGGAATGCCAGAAATAAAGGGGGCACTAGCAAGTTAATATCTAGCTTGCCCTACAGGCGCCACATCATGTGAGATGATAGTCAACAAATGACGGGCAGATGAGGGAATGATTGGAGAAATAATGAGCAAGGGACCCCGATCAGTAACATCCGAAGCATCATTAAGCGACACTCAGGGCTCCCCTAGCTCGGATTCGCCCAATGCATGAGTGATGATGTCATGACCCCCCGTGAAACTACGCGGTGGAGTTTTGCAAGGGAGAAATCCAATGCAAACCTGGGATTGATTTCGAGCCATCCGAACCATTGGAACGACTGCTGGTCTCCGTAGGAGTCGGATCCGAGCCCGTCTGAGCGTTACATGCCAGAAGGGAGGACGGAATGTGGACGTGCCGGATGCGGCTCCGTAGTAGATCCCCAATGTTTCTAGGTTTTTTTGGGAATCGGGACCAACAAGATTGAAGACATTAATGAGAAGTATCGGAGGTTAAATTCCCGACCTCTTTTGCATAGGCTTAAGCCTAGCAGTTCTTGTTGATCGGTGGTACCGAATTCCGAAGCGATATGCAAAGTCGCACGAAGTGGAAACTATGAAGGCAGAATGTATTAGTAGCACCCCTCTTCAGTAGCAATGTGGCGGGGCCTACGCACTAGTCAAAGCTGCGAGTAGGCCCCGGCAGTGCATTCTAGGCCGTCGGGAACAGAAACATCCGCTGCCCTACACCCCCACGGGCCAACCCGCGCACTCAATGCTGGCCCCATCCGTGTTTCGTATTCACAATGGAATTAGGCCTGGGCAGAGGACAGGTCTGCAAGATGATCGCCACGGATGTTCATCGTCCGTCCTCCCCGATGAGATGCCAAGCACTGGTATTTATGGCTGGAACTCGAGACCATTGGCGCTTGGGTGCACGTGCAGGCCACAAATGCTGTACTTCGGCAATAATAGATAGGACCAGAAATTCAATAGCGGGAAGTAGAGGTTCGCATCTCAGCTAGTAGCAACTTTAAAGTTGGCTATTGAGTCCCAAACAAAGAACAGTGATGGACGCATTGGATAGATTGAATGGAATTGGAATAGAATGAGAATGACAAGGAGTCAAAGAGACGAAAGGTGGTGGCTGACTCATCTGTCCTGATGCCCCAGGCAGAAAGACAGAACAAACAGCGCAAACATGTTCAAAAAAAAAAAAGATGTAGGCCGCAATCGCGATAGCACTTCTTAGACTCATGAAGTTGAACGTCCACGCCTACGTTTGAGAATAGGACAGACCGAAAACAAACCATTCGAATGGCCTAATACTTGCGATATCACCTATCATACTAGACCAATTCCTACCTGCCTTGCGACTTGAATCAATCCAATTATACACGGAGTCTACAAACACCATGACGGATCTACAAAAGACTCCCTTTGTCAGGGAGCTCGCCTCAAGCGGTACGTTTCCTACCTGCTGAATCAATAACAACGCTAGTTGTAGACTATTCCACTGACAATTCCCATGTCCCTGCAGACCGCCGAGTTCGCGACAAAGCTACCGAGTCCCTGACTCTCTTCCTGCGCTCCAAGACCGACCTCTCTCTTCTCGAACTTCTCAAGCTATGGAAGGGTCTATTCTTCTGTACGTATCTACCTACCCTACTTACCAGCGCCCTGAACGACAAGAACAAGAACAAGACGACAAGCCCCGAGTCGAATTTCTCTTCTGAAACCCAACTAACCACCCCTCTTCCCCATGCATCTAGGCTTCTACCACTCCGACCGCCCCCTCACACAGCAAGCCCTCGCCCGGAACCTCTCGTACGCACTCGTCCCGACCCTGCCGCGCGCCACGCTGCAGCGCTTCCTGCGCGCCTTCTGGATCACCATCGGCCGCGATTTCCACTCGCTGGACCGGCTGCGTCTCGACAAATACCTCTTCTTGATCCGATGCTACGTGGGCATCGCATTCGAGGTGTTCGTCAAGGGCGCAAAGGCGCAGGCGCAGAACGAGGAGATGAACAAGAAGCGGAAGCGCCAGGACGGCGGCGGGAAGAAGGAGAAGAACAAGCGTTCGAAGGGGAAGAAGAACGCTCGTGCTCAGGAAGAAGAAGAAGAAGCTGAAAACGAAGATAAAGAGAGCGCCACGGGTGGTGATAGCAGTGGGGATCCGAAATGGGCGGATCTCGAGTCTTATCTGTCGATGATCGAGGAGGGTCCGCTCTGTCCTGTGAACTTTGATCCGGATCAGCCGGCCGCGGACGAGAAGAACGATTACGTGCCTATGCCGCATGGACCGGATGGATTGCGCTACCATGTCATGGATATCTGGATCGATGAGTTGGAGAAGGTGCTTGAGTTTGACGAGGACGAGGTCGACGGCGAGGAGGAGGAGCCTAAGTCGAGGAAACCGAAAGGCGACGTGCCCATGGAATTGCTGCTGCGACCCATTGAGAAGTTGCGGACAGACAGCCCGAACAAGCCCGTGAGGAAGAGAGCGACGGAGGCGCTGAATGATGACCGGTTGGTGGAATGGGGCTTCAAGTCCCGTCCTGTTCAGGAGGAGGATGAGGACGAGGAAAGTGAAATCGAGTGGGGCGGTTTCGATGATTAAATGAGATATCTCAAACCTCGATTCTCAAGGTGTCCGGGGACCGGCTGTATATCTAGTCCAAAAAGTACATTGTATTGCCCAGTAGCGTTTTATAGACAATCATTATGACGGTTAAATCTATAATTGCCTTAATCCACAGGACTGTGCACCGACAAAGACATAACAATAATACCAAGATATATATAGTAATCGTCGACTCAATTGTATATACAAAGCAGGCCAGTGCTTGACTGAAATGGTCTTGCGCGAGGGTATCAAAGGAGTGCGAAGACTCGTCAGCAACTATATATAAACACACCCAAAACGCAGGGGGCCCAG
This sequence comes from Aspergillus persii, assembly GCA_002215965.1. NCBI lineage: Eukaryota > Fungi > Ascomycota > Eurotiomycetes > Eurotiales > Aspergillaceae > Aspergillus > Aspergillus persii. Next base: position 4,306,704 of record NGZO01000001.1, read on the forward strand.
CTCCCCCATTCTACTCTATCTTTGCAACAAGTCCCGGACGTATTTCCATCTATATCATGGCTTGGGTCCCTCTGCTTCGTAAAGGTGGCCCGACTTGGACAGGACAGTTCCCAGTCCTTTGTGGACTTCGACCTGGAAAGCTTCAAAGGGAATCCGCTCGCCATCCACGCTGATGTATCCTTCCTTTTCACGAGGAACCAGACGATACGCGGTCGCCTTGCGGATGTTGACTTCCGGCATATCGAAGAAGTTTCCCTCCGGAATCGCCGTCATCATCTTGAGTGACTTGGCGGCCCCGAGCGTGCCGTCGATGGTGACAACATCCATCAATCCATCGTTGGGCAACGAGGCCGGAAAGAAATTGGTGTCTTTGGACATGATGGCCATCTTACCCGCGTAGAAGTTGCCCAGAGTCTCGGACGGAATGACCTCCCAGTCCTTGGGGAGATCATCCTGCACAGTGCCGTATTTCAACTCAGGAAGACCCCCGGACCGCCCAGCAGTCTCTTCGGGGGAGCGGAGTGGAGGGACACTGTTCGCGTATGTATTGTAATGGTCCTTAATTGCCTTTTTATCGTCGATTTCCACTTTGATGGCAAGGTCACACGGCCAAACAGTGCTCTTCAGAATCCGCACAAGGAAACCGTACGTAAATCGATGAGCACCCATCCATCGAATGTTGTCGGTTCCCAGGTCACACTCCGCGATGATGCCAAAAGATTGCGACAGGAACGACAGGGTCCGCGTTTCTCCCTGTGTGAGCGAAGCAAGATCCATCGGTGTTCGCAATCCCTTTACAATAGTCAGTGCCGCCACAGACACGCTGCCAGTTCCGCAGAGGTTCCAGGTCATCGCATTCCCCGAGCCACACGGGATTAGGGCGACGGCCACTTTGCTCAGGGCTTCCCCGGCATTGGGCTTCCTTGCCAGACCGTTGAAGACCTCGTACGGAAGCCCGTCGCCGGAACAGCAGACGATCGCATCGTAAGCATCAATATCTAGGTTCTCCGAGATCTCGCCGGCATGGCCCGAATGCGTCGTTTCCTGCACATCCACTTTGCAGTGGGCCGCGGCGAAGATGGACGCCGCGTAATTGCGATACAATTTCACGGCGCCTCCTTGGCCTCCAAAGGGGTTGACCAGAACCTTGAGCCTTTTATATCTCTGCGCATTGCCATATGCCAGGTCCAACAATCGGGCAATCCAAGCTTCGACGTTTGCCTTTTCCTCGTCGGCGATCGGATACTGAAGCGCAGTCACGGAAACGTCTTCTTTGGTCGCATGCTCCGCATAGGTAATGGTCAAGCCCGCCGGGGAAAGGTCGGCGTTCAGAATGTTATAGAAAGAGATGGCCTGGGTTTCTTTGGTTGCTGAGAGGCGAACGGAAGTGTCAGCGATTCCGGATTACTCTCGGACAGCGCGGAAACCAATCACACAAGGAAGGGAAAAAAAAGAAATCAATGAAGCATACACGACTTTGGTAGTAAGCCGCAGCATGTGCGACCCGAAGTACGCGTGGCAGAGCGCTCATCTAGAAAGACCACGGCATGGTTAGAAGGGGAAGCTTGCCCAGGTGGCGACCGCCATCGCAATCGGGAACCTACCGGCGACGAGAAGAGCATCGCTTCCTAAAGTCAAAGAGACCGACCGTGCTACCGTCAGGGTTGAGTCGTGCTGCAGCAATTGGCGTTGGGAATCCGGCTGATCCGCATTGTTGAAGGACGGACTCGCGGCGTCATTGGTGGGCGAGTTCATGATGTTTGCGAGGGGATCGATAGCATCATACAGCCACCGCACAAAGAGAATCGAAAAAGAGCCCAGAAAGAGGAGGATCAAGAGGGAGGAAGGATGGAGAGGAGGGAGCGTGGACAAGAAGGGGAGGAAGAAGGAGGGAAGACTAAATTTTGTGAATTTGCTTATGAACGCCATCACAAGATTACGCCGTAATGAAGGCGCATTTCTGGTTCGCTTCGACGTCTGGCATTGGGTTCCACTTTCCCCAGTCTTTCGGCCCCTGATCTGGTCGACATTGGATCTGCGAACTGGCGAACCCACGGGCTGATATATTTTATCGAGACGAGTCCAGCTCGAGGTGTGACAAGCCGCCACCCGACATGCTTGACAATGCGACATTCCGGTTCCCTGCCGAGGACAAAGAACAAGGGCCTTTTCCGCATGCATCTCGCCGGGTTGAAGCCGACGCTTCAATCCCCCCAAGAGGAATGATTATTAACTACATTTCACGCGTTCAACTAATTCCTCTGTACACCCGGACAACCCTTGCATTCAAGATGCGACCGTGTTGGTTCGACGGCGGAGGCATCGCGTTCTGCTCGAATCTGAATACATCTAGAAAGAATACAAAACGGGAGAAACACGTTCTATTAAACTGTAATGCTTCAATTGAAAGAGTCTTTTCTCATCCAGTACAACACAAAAGCAATGAAAGCGTATGGTCAACAATTCATCCATCAGAAACAAAGGGGGAAGGAAGCAGTCGCAGATCAAGCGGGATAAGTAAAATGATATGGGAGAATATAATGAAGGGTAGTTGGGTTAGTCACTATTCAAGAGGAGAGAGGGAACGATCTATTGCCTTTACGCCGTCGACGCCTTGAGGCCCTTGAGGGATCCTAGGCTCAGCGCCAGTCCCTGCGACCGACTTCTTATCCGCACAAAACCGGTGATCGGCCCGTCGTCGCCCTCCTTCTCGATGCTCAGGTTCGCCAAAGCGTCCTCACCTGGGTCAAGTTAGCAAATCGCTCCGTCAAAGGAAAAGCAGTCAATATGGGGTTGGCACATACCAAATACACTCCGGGCATATAGGTTGGCACTCAAGAAGCGGCAATCTCCCTTCAGCGAGGCGTCTGGTGTCAAGCAGGCCATGTTGGTGCTCTCCATAAGCTGCTTCAGGAATTCGCGCAGATCCTTCGCCTTCGAGTTGATGTTGACCTTGTTCTCCCACTCAAATTCAGTCCACATTGTGCGGAACTGGGTCTCGGTGCAGTGGGCGGGCTGGATGTAGTCCATGATGTCGGCATGGATGTCGTTCAGGATGACCACGTGCGTTTCCGTCGAGCTAGCACCGTCGTACACGATGTTACCGAAGATCACGCCGGTATCCGTCGACGACACCTTGATCGTAGCCTGCACGTTCAAGAAGTCGCGGGGTCCGAGGTTGTGCGTGGCCGGCCGCTCGACGACCTTCAAGTCTCCGAGAGTGGCGAACTCGACCGATAGGTTTTGCAAAGTCTCCAGGGTCTGGTTGACCAAAAGCACGTCCAAAACGATATCGAACTGGTGGACAGTGACGTAGGCTTCGGCGTAGACGGGGTCCGAAAAGCCAGTCAGTTGCACCACCCGGCTCAGTTTCGAAGAAACAGTCTCCACGGTCGAGTCACCGCCGGTGGCCTTGGCGAGGTCGAGCTCGATCTCTTCAGCACCCTCCGCTTCGTTCTTCTTCGTGAACTGGCGAATGGGGATGGCGTCGTCGATTTGGACGGCGCTCTTGGCCTTTTCGGAGGCTTCCTTCGCCTCTCGCTTCTTGTCCTCGACCTGGACCATCGCACGGAATGCCTTCCGCGTGTCTTCCAGGAACGAGGTTTCCAGATCCTTCTTCTGCGAGAATTCGGCGAGAGAGCGCACGCAGCACATGATACGGTCCACGGAATCTTCGTCGATGGGGGCCTTGACGAAGTGAGACTGGCCGACACGGATGATCGAGATCATGATCAGCATCGCCTCCGCACGCAGAGCGTTGGTCCGAGCAGCATCTTCAGAAACCTCAGAATGGCGCATGACAAGCTTGGTCAGCGTGGAAGAAAGAACGGTGGCCAAGTAGAAATCACCGTCGAGAATTAGTTGACGGAGAGGAGGTTTCTGGGCAGCCTTGACGGCCTCAAGCCTGGCGGTGGCCGCAGACTGGCTGGTCAGAGCATTCTCAGTAGCATAGGTGCCGTCAGCTAGGACCTTCCGCGATCCCGAGGGCGCCGATGACTTAGCATGACCGTTGATCTGTTCTTGGATAACATGCTCGTCGGGGACCTCTTCGAGCAGACCTGTTCCGAGGCTAGAATGGGAATTTCGCCCAAGCTTGCCCTGATGCGCTTCCAAGCCTCCCGGATATCCTTCTCCTCCAGGGAGTACTCTCCGACAACCCACAGAACGCCGCGGTAGACCTTGCCGGCACGGACCTCACTCAAAGTCGAAACTAAGCGATCGACAATAGAGGCTCGCAATCCGGGGAACTTCTCCACAACCTCCTTGACAAAGGAGATGACGTCGACGGCCGAGTTGTTGTTGAAGTCTGCAATGAAGTCCATCAGAAGATCGACCACACTGGCGGCAATTTCGGAGAACTTGATGGCGCAAGTATGTATCGATTGGATAACGAGTTGACGATACTCGCTGTTCTGTTACAGAAGTCAGCATGAGCCCGTAGCCCGAGCGTAACAATATGCATACCTTTTCATACTGCTCATCAACCGTCTTTGCAAGTTCCTTCTTGAGAAGCATGACGATCTCTTCCACATTCTTGCTAGTGACCATTTCCAGCGCAATGCTCAGAGCCTTGCGTCGGACATCGATGTCGGGACTGGAGAGAACACGCAGAATCTCCATGGTGAGATCATCCAGAACACCCTCATTGCGAATCCGTAGTTGATCAACCCGATCCAGAACGATCAGCTTGACGTTGTTATCGGCCTCTCGGATGCAAAGTTCGATCAATTTACCCGCCGCAGCCTTCACAGCAACGGGGTTGCTGGTAAGCGCCGTGAGAGACGTCGCAGCCTCGTAGATCACAGTGCTCGTCGACGCGTCCAGGAGATCGAAGATCAAACGCAAGTATCTCGCCTGCCGGCCATTAGCGGACCATACAGTCGACCGGAACCCTTCTCTTCCCCCAAACCTACCTTGTTTTGCGTGTTCTGGACCGCATCCTTGCGGATAAATTCAAGTTCCACCAGCTGAAGGAGTTCATCTGTATTCGGAATGCTGTCAAATGTCGAGGCCAGGTACTCTAGGGCCTTCTGGTGGCTGATAGACATCAAAGCCGCGAAGGCATTGCGCCTGCAGGTTCCGTCGGTCTCGGTATCGAGGAAGGTTTGAATGAGTTCGGGGGCATCCGGGATGAGGGACTCTGAATGCTGGAAAATGGAGGCGACGGCCCAGACGGCGTTCTTTCTCACGTAGGCGTAGCGGTGTACCAGGCACGAGCGTGCGGACGAAAGGAGGGGTTCGATGAGTTCCGGTTCTCGGAGCTTGCACAGGAAGCGAAGAGTGTTGCCTCGCACGTACTCGTTGGCATGCTGGAGGTCATTACGGATACCGTTACTGCACGAGGATTAGACGGTCAGTATTTGATGACCAAGTAGAAAACCGCGGGGAAGAAGCCGAGAGGGGCAGGGAGAGTGGGATCCTTACCACACCAGGATCATTTCCTGCTTGAGCTTGCCATTCGCGTCGACTTTAGGGCAGATTTCGTAGTAGAAGTATAGCAGTTTCTTGAGGGGCTTGCTTCGCGACGGCATCACAAAGCGAATGATGTGCATCAGGAGTTGAGGCAGGGGATCTCCATTGAGCATGATCGTAATGATCTGTCTCATTGTGTCCATCTTCGTCTCATCGGTGCCCTTCTCCAGCTGCAATTTCAGCTCCTGCACGGTGGGCTGATCCGCAGTGTTGTCCAAATGGACCAAGCTGTATGCATTTTCTAAAAACGAAGCCATGGTGACTGAGGGTGGACGGCGGTCGTGACGGGGAAGAGGGAGAACAGTAGGCCAAGGAGGGAGGAGAGCTAAATGTGGTCAATACAGCGACTGTTTGGGCCCGCCGAGTCAGGGGAGGGTCGAGGGGCGGCAGGGGAACGAACCAATGTGACTTCTCCTTGAGGAAGACGCAGTGAGCAGATCGGATAAGACTAATTCAATTCGACTCCCCTCGCCGGCCTTGCATTCATCAGCGCAAACGTTGGACAATTCCGGGGAGGACTTGGAGGACCAAACCAGCCTGGCCATTTGCGCGGCGGAGCGCAAGCTGTCCGGAGTGTGTGGATGACTAAGCCCGCCCGGCCCAACCCTGCAAACCTCCAATCGCCGGTATTGTTCGACTCTGCAGCGCGCATTATTTCCTACACCCCCTCGGTCTTTTGCCCGTATTCTCACTATCGACCATGTCAAATCAGAACGAACCCTTCTATCTTCGCTACTAGTAAGACCAATAATCTGCGCAAGGCCCAGGTTTCCTCCGCTGCTGACAGTTTCGCAGCTCAGGTCACTCTGGGCGGTTCGGACATGAATTCCTAGGTAGGTCTGCGCCGAAGTCTTCGTCTTGCCTCGCCGTCGCTAATTCGCCTCCAGAGTTCGACTTTCGCACTTTAGGGGATGGCCGTAGTGCCGCGGTGCGGTATGCGAACAACTCCAACTACCGCAATGACTCTCTGATCCGCAAAGAGAGTAAGTACCCGCGATCGATCGACAAGCCCCGGTCACAATGGATGGTCTCTGACGAGAGGATACAGTGTGTGTGAGCGCGGCGATGATCCAGGAAGTTAAGCGCATTATCAAAGAGAGCGAGATCATAAAGTACGGAGGCCGACTGGGCAATTGAGCGAGGCACATTGTGCGACTGCAGGTGTGGATGCTAACGTGAATCTAGGGAGGATGACTCCAAATGGCCCCAGAAGAACAAGGATGGGCGACAGGAGCTGGAAATCCGAATTGGCAATGAACACATCTCTTTCGAGGTGCGTCGCCCGGCATATATATATACTGGATCTCCCCTCTACCCCGATTCTGACGCGATGCAGACCGCGAAAATCGGCTCGTTGGTGGACGTGACCGAGTCGGCAGACCCGGAAGGTCTTCGAGTATTCTACTATCTCGTGCAAGACCTGAAGGCACTCATTTTCTCTCTTATCTCTCTCCACTTCAAGGTACGCCGGCCCCAACCGAGAGCGTGTACGTGGTATGCAGTGTGCCTGGACTAATGAATCCACCGCCCACAGATCAAACCTATCTAATAATTTGTATGACAAACTGGGGGGTGGAGGGCCATACGAAAGGGCGTTTAGGAGGCCTAGGAGAGGCGTAGCTTTATGAGCGAGTCGCAAAGCGGTGATGACGCAATGCCAGATTGACCACGTATGTAGCAGAGAATGAATACCCATCAAACTTTGGCATTTGCAATGCATCCGTGTATAGAATAGGGAACCAGACCAGGGCGACCAGGCAGACATACATCCTACATCCGGACCGGAGGCAAGGGCGACGGGAATGTCCATTGCAGCCAACCCAAAGAGGCCAAGTGGGTGCCTGAGGGCGGCATTCGCGGGCACGAGTTAACCGCCTCAGGCGCCCGTTTGCCTCCCCCGCGCTCTCGCATGATCCACGGCCTTAACCGGTTTGGGCAGGGCGTCTTCGCCCCAGACTTGCACTCTGTTGTTCCTTTCTCTCTCTCTCTCTCTCCCTCTCCCTGCCTCTGTCTATCCCATCGTCCCATTTGCTTCCCTTCCCTTCTGTTTCTCTCGTTTATCCCCCCTTTAATTTGTTGTGGTGGTTGCTATTCCGTTCGCCGTTCTCTACCCTCTCCCCTCCTCCGTCGTCGGCCTCCTTACTTCGCCGGGGCGCTGAAACCTGCCAATTTACTAGTCGGATCCGATGTCATCTCCTCTCTTGGCCTAATTCGCCTCAATGCCGACACCAAGTGACAACACACCGCGCCTGGATGCCACACCAATGCTCGATGAAATTTCTGCTCGCACCACCTGTCCGCCCGAGCTAGAGAGGCCATCGCTGTGGAGAGAGTCGCCCGAAGCTTCTCCGACCGCGGAGAGTGATGTTCCTGATATTGCGCTCTCCCGGGCCATTGCATCCGCGCAATCTGCGCTGATCCGTTCGGACGATGCAATCGCTCACACGGTCTCGGGCCCTTTGAATACCCCGGGAGCACCCATGAAGGAGTCAACCAAGCCCGACGACGAGTCCGTTGTCGGCAGATTGAGCCCTACCGGCGACCAGTCCCGTTCCACCAACACTCCCTCCCCAGTCGCCACACCCTCGAGTGCTTCCCTCCTAAGTTACGAGTTCTCCAATATCCGAGTAGGTTTTTCTTCAGGCTGAAGCTATGTCACCGGACTCTCGCTGATCCCTTGAAGCTTCTTCCTAATTACACATCTTCCTTTCTGCGCCCGGGGAGCAAATTCACTGGTACTCAGCAGTCGGACCGTCAGATCTATAATGTGGACGTAGAGATAAAACATGTTGATATGGTCGAGTCCTACCTCTGCGGATATCTGCGTATTCAGGGTATGTTAAAACATTCCTTCCATGGATTTCATGCGTGACTCAATTTTTGTCTCTAATCGATGTTGGCTTTCCGCACAGGCCTCACCGAGGACCACCCCACTTTGACAACCTTTTTCGAAGGAGAGATCATTGGCACCAAACACACTTTTAAGACCCGGAATGAAGCATGGGGAGCTACGGAGAAAACCGATATGCACCATTGGGCACGATTTCCTGCATGGCGACCATTGGCCAAGCAGGCGAAGCGGCCCGATTTCACCTACCGAAACTTTGCCCAACGAGAGCATATCTTTATGCGATGGAAGGAATACTTCCTTGTCCCTGACCATCGCGTGAGGTCCATCTCGGGAGCAAGCTTTGAAGGATTCTACTACATCTGTTTCAACCAGGTAGCGGGAGACGTAACGGGTATTTACTTCCACGCGAAGAGTGAGAAGTAAGTTGGATCTCTTGATTCCCGTCCTGAGCACCTGACCTAACCGAGACGAAGGTATCAACAATTGGAATTAAAGCACGTCGAGGACCACGGTTGCACCCCTGCAATCGAATTCCGCTGATGTGTATCCCCCTCCCCCCCCTAACATCTCTAACCATCGATGTTCTCACTCATCCTCTTCAACCTCGGGGCGCATTAACCGCATCATCCCCATCCCCGTCTATATTCATTATGCCTCTTTACTTTATTCATGATGGCCTTTCACATAGTTACGGTGTTTATGTTTTTCTTTTTTTAAAGGTTAAGGACAGCAGGCTTTCTACTCCTGTCTATGGTTTACGATGATCCTTTGAATTGGCGTCTTATTTGGTTGTGGTTCGCGATTACCAGGTTTTCGTTTTTGTCGCTACCTACTCTACAGTGCTACTTATCACCATGTTTGTTTGTCTGTTCCTTGCCGTCCTTTCTTCGTTTGATTCATGCGAGCAGCGGTATCTCAGCTTTCAATCGGTAGTCTCGGTCCTCCATTCATGTTTTTCAACGTCTCTCTACTTGTCGATCTTCTCTCATTCACCTTCTCGTTCCCTATTCCCCCTTCTTGCACATTCACGAAACGAAAGAAATGCTCTCTACCCCATGAACTTTACCTAGATAGGTTTGTGCTTTCTTTTACCGCTATCTAAATGAAATCAGCACCATCTCTGGAAGAGGTTGGTATTTCCTTCTGACATTGTTTGATCTCTCTCTTTCTCTCTTCCACATTACCTATTTCCAGTTCTTCAACTTGCTTTCAGCTAATTGATATATACGAGCATGCATACAATCGAAAGATGAAATTCTCAGACCAAGAAGATCAGCTATCAGTTATCAGTTTACCAAGAGCAGAAGAAGAGAAGTTTAGCGCATTTTACTGGCAGCGTCACTCCATTCTTGCGATCATTCACTTCTTTTTCGTTTAGGTAGTCTACTCTTGAATCTTATACAAGTAAATTTAGGACAAACAACAACAAATAATCTCTCATACAATTCATGCCATGCCATTCCATACCTATACCTAAGTGTTATGTACCAAAGTAGATAGATAGACCGCGGACCGAGAACACCTAACAATCCGAGCCCTTCGTATTCCTGAGCGTCGATATATACAGATCGGGAAATAGTAAAAGAAAAGAAGAAGACAAAATGAGAAAGACGCAGAAGAGACAATGAAAAGAAAGTTGAAGGGAACCAAGTCCGCCCGAACCAGGCTGAATCAACTAGCCCGCCAGCCAGTCCACCAGATATATTCCGGACCGAAGGAAGGAAACAAAAACGGGAAACTTCCTCCCAAATCTCTGCATACATTGAAGAAACAAGCGACTGGTGGCAAACGAGAGCAGGGGGATCAAACGACGGTTCCAAACGGAAGAAAGATGAGGCTATTTAATAAAAACATGTCTCAACGAGATGGTGGTAGTTGTATGGGTATCAAATGCAATCTTTTGGTGTATCGGGGATGGGTAAAGAGCGTGTGTCGGATTTTGAGTGCAAGTTCAATGTTATTAAAAAGCAGGAAATGAAATGCCGCAGGGAAACAAGGCAGAGAAGCAATGCATAGAGAAACACCGCTAGCGGAAGCAAAAGGAAAACATAAAAGAATGGGTTCAAGCATAGTAATAGGAGTTGTTGCGACTGTTAGAGGAACCGGAGCTCACGCTGCTGCCGTGGTCACTGCTAGGAGTTGGAGGCTCAAGCACGACTTGCTGTCGAATGCAGACAATCCATTCATGTTGAAGTAGCTCGGCTGCGGTTGATCGCTTCAAAGGATCGCACTCGAAGCAACGGCGAAGGAAGTCAATTCCTGTGTCACTCAGCTGATCTCGACTAGGCAGCTGGGGTTGGTTTCCCTGGGCAATGTTGTACATGATTGCCCATTCATTATCCAAGGTAGACCAGGGGCGGCGGCCGGTGGCCATCTCGAGGATCACACATCCAAGAGACCAGATGTCGACGGCGCCCTGGCGGTGGACCAGCTTTGAGGAATCACCACGGATGACCTCCGGGGACATGTACATGGGAGTTCCAGTCATAGTCTTTTGGTTTTTGCCTCGTTCTTGTGCGAGTCGGGCGTCTTTGGGAACAAGCGCGTCCTTGGGGTTGGGGCCAGCAAAGGCATCCATGGGGACGACAGTCCGGCCCTGGCGGGCAATTATTTTGGCAGCGCCGAAGTCGACGTATTTGATGATACCGTTGTGGTCAAGCAGAATGTTTTCAGGTTTGATATCCCGATGCACGATGCCGGACTGGTGTAGGTATGCCAATCCCTCCAGCAGTTGAAGGGCATAAACCATGATGACCGTCTCATCTTCCACACGACCGTGCTCTAATAAACTCGCAAGCGACCCACCGGAGCAGTATTCCATGAAGATGTAGACCTTATCACGGTGCACCTCAATGCCATGATATGACACGATGTTTGGATGGTCCAAAACTTCAAGAACGCCCATTTCGTCACGAATTTGCTGCGCAATCTTGGGAATGAGCTGTGGATCTTGCAGCCGGATTTCCTTGACGGCCATGAGATAGTTGCTATCCAAATTGATGGCGGCATAAACAGAACCAAAAGTTCCACCGCCAATGAATTTTCCCTGCTGCCATCGTAAAGTCACATTAGTGGCAGAAGACGACAGCACTGTCAAGGACCTGTCGGCTTCGTTAGACCCTTCAAGCACCCTACCCAATGCCTGCCGCTTCGCGTTCTCCCCAACTCGCTTATCTTCAATCTCGTGTAGATGAGACAAGCGTTGTTCGCGCACAAGCTTTGTGGCTTCTTCGTCCGTCAGGATCCGGCCGGAACCGAATTTCCTTCCTCCCACCCGCTCTTCCATGCGCTGTTTTTCGGCCTGGGCAGCGCGGGAGGACCGAGCGCCCATGATATCGAAGTGGGATATCAGAAGCGACATGCACCCAGCGACCTTCTGCCTCAGGAAGGAGAATTGTACATCATCGATAGACAGAAGATGTCTGCTGGAGGTGATGGCCATCGCGAATTCAAGAGCGGACACGGCCCATTTGAATGTTTTCCGATCGGCCGCATCGCAGTCATCACAAACGAAGGACACCCAGTCGAGTGATAGCTCAACAAGTCTTGCACTGTTCATGGCCCGTCTATTAGGGTCAACATTTGAAGAACGATTGCCGAATTCAGTGGCGAAGGCATAGCAGGCCTGGATCAGGTCGAGGTTCTCAATACCTCTCGCTCTGAGTTGGTCCCTGATGATAGCCACACTGTCCATGATTGTCATAGAGAGCTTGAACGAGGTCTTTTTGATCTTGTTGAGCTCCACATTCACGCGACCGAGATTCGCACGTTGCTCAATGGCCATGTCAAGCTGGATTCCGGTTAATTGTGCTAATTCTTGACGAGCATTGGACAAACGCTGTTGTGTTCCTTCGACCACGAGGCGAAGTTTTGCAATCCGCAGGTCTGTAGGTTGCTCTAGCACATCCACCTGCATTTCTCTGCCGGACCACGTCAAAGGTTTCTCAGGCCGAACAACCAGGAGGTACGGCGCAAGAGACGAGTCTTTCGGCATGTCTTCTTCGCGGAACGATGTTCCGAGAATTGCATGGATGTCAGTGGGCCGATCCCAAAGAGCAGGATGAGCAAACAAATACACTCCCCTCTGGCCGACTGAGGTAGCGGATTTGATGAGGAAATGATCCGAGATAAGCAGCGCTTCAAAGAAGTCATATGCAATATCGGTGGAAATGTTGTATTCGGTGGCATTTTCGAAAAGCTGCCGAAGAAACCTAGAGAAACGATAAAGCTTTCGTTGACGAATCCGAGTCGAATCCAGCACACTCTTATAACGCTTGTCCATGTCTGCTGGATCTTCATCGGGGAGAATAGTTAATTCCCGTTCGAAGTGAATCATTAGACGTTGGAGCGATTTTGCGGTCAAAGCACTAGCGACTAATTAGATGATGGTCACCGAACGTCTTGTCCAGCATTGGATATCTTACCTAAATTGCTCAGCAACTTCGATATCTCCACCTTCAAGCTGGCGTCCAATGTGATTGGAAAATTCCCAGTCCTGTTCAAGAATTTCTGCCTCCTTGAAAGTGTTCTTGTTCGCATTCAACTTCCAGTTCAGAAGCCGGAAATAGTATTTGAGTGCGTCCAAAACCACCGAATCAAAATTCTCATCGATACAAGGTGGAAGATCCCAGCCAGGTTCAGGTCTAGCAATGTCCAAGTAGCGTTGCTTGATTTCAACGGCAACCTTCATCAGAATTTGGAACTGCGAGATCATTTGATCGACCAGAATCGGAGATTGCGAAGCAGGATCTTTCATGTTCTTGGCGTAAGAGAGACGGACTCGAATGATCTCTTGAATAAGACGAGAGGGGAAATTGATGAGAGTTAGTAATTCTTCGATATAGGGAGGCAGATGGCGCTTGGCGAAATTGCTCGCATTCTCGATCAAAGTACTCTTAGCCTTCTGGATCACTTCGCCAATATCCATTAGCATGTTGTGGTCGCCTTGAAGCGTCCTGAGTCCGTCTTCCTTCATGATGCGGTCGAGGAAAGACGATTCGTCCGAAAGCTCGCTGTTGATCGATTTGTATCTCGTCTTGCTGAAATCCAGCTCGTCGTTACCCACCCATTTCCGCAAGATGGCGAGTTCAGTGTTGATAAGGATTGTGGTATTGTGCCACGCAAAGACGGCCTCACGACTGGAGCAGAACTCCTCGGAAGCCACCCGCGGCTGCTTGCTTTCCAGCTCCTTATGCGTCGAGTAAAGCATTTCACACTTCTCAATCTGCTCCACAATATCCTCCACCTGTTTGATGGGCGTTTTCCCGATCTCTGTCTCCCCTTTTATCTCGAACTTGATGATATCCTCAACAATAGGTCCCAGACCCGCGCGTGCTTCCTCAATCAGTTTCCCTTGCAGAGCGACGCTGCGTCCGCACATCCGGGCTCTGACCCCCAACCAGATGGCACTATTCTGGGCCGCAGAGCGTTTCGTCTCCGCGGAACCAAGCAATCGCTGCTTTTCCTGCTTCACAACGTCTCCCTTCAGCACCGAAGCCAACATCGAATGCCATTCCAGCCTCTCTTGATTCTTTGGGTTCTTCAGCTCTTCGAGCGTTGGCTGGTTATCGTCCGAAAGAAAGAGTTGCGTATCCGGGTCGTAGGCGTCATCCTCGAAAGGCACCTCCGAAGACGGGGACGGCTCCTCGATGTCCGAGTCCCCAACAGCCGGTCCCATGTTCTGAGCCTCGTCGAAGTGGCTATACCAAGCCTGCGGGTCTGCACGGATCCGCTGCACATATGCCTTTTCCTGCGCTCGGTATTGCGCATTGGGGTCGCGTCTGGGAGTCCGCTTGTTCGAGGAGGATCGGCGGTCATTTTGGAGGCTGATGTATTGGGGCGGACGACGTTGAGGAGCGTAGGTGTTGGAAGGCGTTCTGGCCGGGCCTGACGGGCGTTGGGGTCTCAGTTCGGGCACGGGGGCGCCGTCCAATGGCGCCACCTGGTCTAAGGCTGACGGCGTGCTGAGGCTGGTACCGCGAGGGCGCGAGGACGTAGTGCTGGACCAGGAAGGGTGGCCGCTCGTGTGCGATGCAGGGGGCGAAGAGGCGATGGTGCTAGTCGGGGTTTGGATCTGAGGGTCAAAGTTCTCCGAGTAACTCGAATTCGAAAGAGCGGCGTACGGTTGCTGGGTGAGGTCGTCGGAGGACCCAGAGCCGTCCGAATCATGATTGCTCATTTCGGGCAGGTCCATGATTTGGGGAAATCCACGGTCCTGGTGAGGCTCCATGTTGAGCTGGAGCTGGGAGCTTGATCGATGACGGATCGGATGGAAAGCCTCAGGCGGAGATATAGGGGCTGTGGCGGTGCATTCCGATCGGTGGCTGGAAGGAGTGGAGCAAGTGCTGGTACGGAGTAGCACCGGGAGTAGCTTGGTAGGTATATGCCAATGTCGGCAGCACTGACTGCGATCTGGACAGAAGGCGATCGAAGTGGTGTCGTGAGAATGGCAACTGGGAAGCTGCTGGGGAAGTGCGCCAACGGTGGGGCTTCCTTTAGGTTTTCGGCTTGTATGAATTGGCTCTCACGAATTATCTAAGCGTGGTTACGCAGGCCCATCACTAACTATTGAAAGTGCTCTGTATTGCTGTAGGGATCAGCTAATAATGTCTTTAGGTTCAAAGTCTCGCTCCTATCAAAAAACTGAAGCCATGGAAAAGATATTGCAAAGAATATAAAATTCCCCCGGCAATCGATTAATCCGCCCCGAAATCTTATACTTCCGCGGACATTGCTATTATACCATCCTTCTAGATATATATGCTAGCTATGTTCGATATATATTACCTTATCTTTTAAGATATTTCATTATATCTTAAATGACATGCTGTCTTTTCTAACGATGAACTATCCAAGACAGCTGGGATACCGGAGAAGTATTGCTGGGCCGAGGTGCAGCTTGAGAGATGAGCAGTTCACCTATATCGATGTGGAACATTATGAGATACGGGCCAACGAAGAAGTGATATGCCAACGAGTCAAGTACCCGTGATAGACATGGCTTTTTCGAATTAAATGGCCGAACAAGACTGCAAAAGTCACCCGACAAATTGACACCAACACCGGTGACCTGTCCTATCAATCTCGCTCTTTCCGGTTGGAACCACCTTAGTTCCCGGTGATTATACCCAGTGACGATACCTGCGCTCAGACAAGATGAGAGGAGACAGTGCTCATATCGAACTGAGCGAGATCGAGCATTGATAGTTGCATGCATTGAGATGCCAACCACTTTGCTGATCAGCGGGGCCGACAGACTTAACTTGGCATTTACGGATCCCTTTAAAAGCCGAGGGTTAAAGAAGATCGAAGCAGCAATGGCCTTTTGGAGCATTGACAATCTGGCCCTATTCTTGGTGGCGAACCAAGAGTTTTATTGGCGCGCCTCTTACATGGTCGACCGTGGTCCGTTATACATGTTGGTACTCCGTATCTGGATTGGATATCTCAAGTATCCAACCGCTGTATGGGGGAATAGTTCAAGATTCGCCAGTCTTGAAGGGATGAGAAGGTGAAGCCCTACATCCTACATCCTACATTCTACAGTCCTCCAGGCTAGAAGACGTTCTTCGCCAAGACCCGTTCGGGATGCTGACCAGCCAATGGGAGCCCGAAGGCTTATCTGGACTTCTGTATGGAGGACTGGGAGGTACCTCCGTCGACTTCGCAGCTCACATAATTCTGGCGGACGGGGAAGTACTGCTCGGTACCTACATGTACAGTACAACGGGGACTATCGGACGATCAGGTGACGTATACCATGGCTCGCGGATTCCTTTCTTTCTTTCTTCTTCCGATCTGTTTGCTTTCTGTCCTTCCTGGCTGCCGATGTCGGGAGTCTAGACAACGAACGCTTCCTCAAAGGTCCGGGGTTCGTATTGAATTGCCAAGAGCTTGTCTATCGGGATCCTTGAACAAAAACCCCGTCCAGTGTCCAGTATCCACGGTAATAACAATATGTGGGAGGAACGGGATGATAAGCCTCCCTTCGCCGTGTGCTGATTGGCGGATAACGGACTGATATGGCAGACAAGCAGAGTGATAGATGTGACCGGAGCCTACATGGGCAATGCCCCCGATTCCTGCTTATTGCTGTCGTCTAGGAACGATTGTCCTAGTATTACTATCATTCACGGCAGGGAAAGTAGAGTATGCCCGGTGTCGACGTCAACCAGCTTCTCCAAGATGAGCTCATCTGCTGGCATTTCCCAGAAATCAAATGGCGGCCTCTCCACGCTCTGGAGAAGCTTCCCGCCTGGGCGTCTAGGAGAGAATGGAACACCGGTTGGCGGCCATGCTGATAGACAGATAAAGGATGAGTGGCTGAACTCGAGTGATTGGCGGGTGCTCTCCTATCTCCCACCAGTCCCTGTCCAATATCACCCATTCGATCCAGACTGCCGGGTCATTTGGCCCCCTTCAATTCCCGTTAACATACCCCGGGGCTCTAAGATATCAAAATAACCACACAAAGCGGATGACTCGAGTGGCGGCTCTGCGAATAGAACAACAAAGATATGACGTGGAGAGGCCTGAATCCATTACTCTATTCTTGCAAGTCATGGCCCGGGTTCGTAATCCTTCGTCCTTATCCGCTCGGATAGGGCTTGGTTCTTGATATCAAAACTCCAGCTGATGGTGGAGCCCATGGTGTTCTGACTGGTATCCACACTTGCATGGGATTTATTTATCTCCTCTGCCCCTGTCAATTTTGTTCTCCCTCCTCTCTCGTTCATTTTGTCCTCGCCTGCATAGAATTCTGGGCCCTCGCGCTTTTAGACCTGTGCTTTCCTGCGTCGTATCTAGTTCAGCATACACGTCTGATCTCAGGGGTAAAACCTCGAAACACATTGGTATATCCTTACAACAGTCCTGCCTGGGGAGCCCGGAAGTCCTGACACTACCTTGTGGCATACCCTATTATGGCGGAATACCCCGTCCCCTACAATGGAACAGCAACCGGCACTGGAGGTGACTCCATGACGGAGGATCTCAATATCTGGTACAGCGTGAGTGTGCATGCTATCTATTAGAACGCTATAAAGCCATATCAGCTGACCTTCTCCCAGTCCGGTGACATTGCTTGGGTTGTTACCTCCACGGCTTTGGTTTTGTTGATGATTCCTGGTGTTGGGTATGGGCTGACCTTTCTTTATCTTGGGGTAACCAGTTCGCTCTATCATAGAATGGCGTTACTAACATGACTTCAACCTGTTAGGTTCTTCTACTCCGGTCTCGCCCGTCGAAAATCCGCACTGTCCTTGATATGGCTTTCAATAATGTCGATTGGAGTCGTCTCCTTCCAGTGGTTTTTCTGGGGTTACTCACTAGCTTTCTCTCACACAGCCGGCAAGTACATTGGAGACCTTCAAAACTTCGGAATGAAAGGTGTTCTGGCCGCACCCTCAGTGGGTAGCACTAAGGTTCCTGATCTCCTGTTCGCCGTTTTCCAGGGCATGTTCGCCTGCATTACGTATGTCGTTACCAGTCTCAATATCTTGCCTCAAACCTAATGAATCATTTACAGAGTTGCCCTCGCTGTCGGCGCTGTCGCTGAACGTGGCCGCATGCTCCCCTGCATGGTCTTTATTTTCGTTTGGACCACCATCATCTACGATCCCCTCGCCTGCTGGACCTGGAACGCTTCTGGTTGGGTCTTCAACTTGGGAGGACTGGACTTCGCGGGTGGCACGCCCGTCCACATTGCCTCCGGCTGCACCGCTCTCGCATACTCTCTGATGTTAGGTAAACGTCGCGGACATGGCACCCACGAGCTCAACTACCGCCCCCACAATGTCACCCATGTCGTTATCGGCACCGTGTTCCTCTGGGTTGGTTGGTTCGGTTTCAACGCCGGCTCTGCCCTAAGCGCCAATCTGCGTGCCGTGATGGCCGCTGTTGTGACCAACCTTGCGGCCTCCGTAGGTGGTGTCACCTGGTGCTTGCTCGACTACCGCCTGGAACGCAAATGGTCCACCGTGGGTTTCTGTTCCGGTGTGATTGCCGGTCTGGTGGCTATTACGCCGGGATCTGGTTTCGTTCCTCCCTGGGCGGCGGTCATCTTCGGAGTCGTCGGCGCAGTCGCCTGCAACTATGCCACCAAGCTCAAGTACTTGATCCGGGTTGACGACGCCCTGGATATCTTCGCGGTCCACGGTATTGGCGGCTCGTGGTAACCTTTTGACCGGATTATTTGCCGCGTAAGTCAACCCTGCTTCTTCACCCTTCAACGAAAGTGCTTTTGTTTGCTCAAGAAAACCCCGGCTAATTATCACCCTTCTCTTATAGTGACTACATCGCCCGTCTGGACGGATCCACCGAGATCGATGGCGGCTGGATCAACCACAACTACGTGCAGTTGGGTTACCAGCTCGCAGACTCCGTCTCCGGCATGGCCTACTCATTCTTCGGAAGCTGCATCATCCTCTTCATCATCAACCTAATCCCCGGTCTTAGCCTGCGCGCACCCGAGGAAGACGAGATCATGGGCATTGACGACGCCGAGATCGGCGAATTCGCCGTACGTGCTCCCCACCTCCGCCCCTAGGGCTTCTATACCCCTCTCCCTTCTATATACTGACATAATATCCACCTTAGTACGACTACGTCGAAATCACCCGCGACGTGATCAGCGCCCCAGGCAGCGAAATCGGCGACGCAGCTTCCAAGCGCTCCGTGACGCCTACGGAAGGCAACGAGACCAAGGCCTGAATAATTTGTTATACTGCGTTGAACCAGTTCCATAATATTGGACATGACTGGTTGATCCTAATGTCTCGACTTATTACTCGTTCGAATTTCTCCTATCTCATATTATAATTGTCTTTCATATGTTTCTAGAATACCCATTTACTGTATCTGCTCTTTTACTTTTGTTTTTATTGTTTTCGTTCGTCATGCTTCTTGATAAACCGGTATTGATCGATATCAATTTTTCTCTCTTAATAATATCCTTACCTACTACTGTCAGTTGTATAGACCTACTCCAGTCTTCACATTCGATAAAATACAAACTACATACGTGTCTACCAGACTTGTCTCTCCACCACGAAACATCTGGGTAACTAGCTCATGGTAATTGTGTGTTTGCCATGAAAATAAGACAAACCATCATACTATCCTTGGACTCAATATACTGGAATCTGCATGCATGGACGGGGGGTTCGGGGTTCCCATTCATTGATATTTATCGGTATTCGATAATGCCTATCTCAGGACATCTATCTGTCTCACGCTAGACTTTGCAACAATACCGTGAGTGTCCGCTGATTGATTGGACTTAAGATTAGCATAACAGTTTGACAGTCTCTACTTTGCCAATTATGAGTTTCCATCTCCTGATCCTTCAGTCAAGTTAGCCGAGCCATTACAGAAAAACAATGCCTTGGACGCGCGGATTGTTTTTAAACTATGTGCTATTTGGTTTAATTGGTCAAAGGGCTTTCCGATTTCGAGCCTTTCAAAATTAAGAACAGGGAAGAAAATTAAAAAAACGCTCCGTCAAAATAATTCGGTGGACTAAGACCTGTACCCAGGCCAGAGTCTTAAGAACGTAGGCTTATCAAGGGTATTACTCTGAGCAGATCTCAATTCACGTTACTCCTGGCTGGAGAAATTTACTCCTCAGCCTCAAGGGGCTCCTCCTCAAGGCTAGAAAAGTCGTTAGCTTCGGCTGCCTAACGGTGGCTTGGTGATGGATGGGTCGGTGGTCACTTACTAGTCTTCCTCACCCTCGGAGATGGAGGCGTCCTGGTACTGCTGGTACTCGGAAACCAGATCGTTCATGTTGCTCTCAGCCTCAGTGAACTCCATCTCATCCATACCCTCACCAGTGTACCAATGCAAGAAAGCCTTACGACGGAACATGGCAGTGAACTGGTCGCCGACACGCTTGAAGAGCTCCTGGATGGAGGTAGAGTTTCCGATGAAAGTGGAGGACATCTTGAGGCCGCGAGGAGGAATGGAGCACAGAGCGGTCTGGATGTTGTTGGGAATCCACTCAACGAAGTAGGTCTGGTTCTTGCTCTGGATGTTGCGCATCTGGTCCTCGACCTCCTTCATGGAGACCTTACCGCGGCTGAATATATAGTCAGTAAAGAAATCCAGTATTGTGATGCCGATGTAGAAAGAAATACGTACAAGATGGCGGAGCAGGTGAGGTAGCGGCCGTTACGGAAGTCAGAAGCAGCCATCATGTTCTTGGGGTCGAACATCTGCTGGGTCAACTCAGGGACGGAGACGGCCCGGAAAGAGTGGGCGCCACGGCTGGTCAGAGGAGCCGAGCCGACCATGAAGAAGTGAAGACGAGGGAAGGGAACCATGTTGACGGCCAACTTGCGGAGATCGGAGTTGAGCTGGCCGGGGAAACGCAGGCAGGTGGTGACACCGGACATGACGGCAGAGACCAGGTGGTTCAGGTCACCGTAGGAGGGGTTGGAGAGCTTGAGAGTACGCATGCAGATGTCGTACAGAGCCTATAGACGAGTCAGTTTCCCTTGCCGCCCATGTCGAGTCACAATTCGAATTGTGCCGTGCAGAGGCTGGATGCCAAAACATACCTCGTTGTCGATACAGAAGGTCTCATCGGAGTGCTCAACGAGCTGGTGAACGGAGAGGGTGGCGTTGTAAGGCTCGACAACGGTGTCGGAGACCTTGGGGGAGGGAACGACGGAGAAAGTGGCCATCATGCGGTCGGGGAACTCCTCACGGATCTTGGAGATCAAGAGGGTACCCATACCGGCACCGGTACCACCACCCAGGGAGTGAGTGATCTGGAAACCCTGGAGGCAGTCGCAGCCCTCAGCCTCGCGACGGACGACGTCGACAACCTGGTCAACGAGTTCGGCACCCTCGGTGTAGTGACCCTTGGCCCAGTTGTTACCGGCGCCAGACTGACCGAAGACGAAGTTGTCGGGGCGGAACAGCTGACCGAAGGGGCCAGCACGGACAGCGTCCATGGTGCCGGGCTCAAGATCGACCAGAACGGCACGGGGAACATACTTGCCACCGGTAGCCTAAAGGATAAACAACAAATGGGGATCAGAACTTTGCACGAGGCGTTTCGGATCGGCGAGAAATTTTCGGCAACGAACCTCGTTGAAGTAGACGTTCATGCGCTCCAGCTGGAGGTCGGAGGAGCCATTGTAACTGTAAAGCCCATCAGACAATCAAATCCACCATGCCATCTTCCTTTCCTCTCTTCGATTTTGATTTCGACATGTGTAAACGCGGGTCGTACTTACACACCGGAGCCGTCGAGGCCGTGCTCGCCAGAGATGGTTTGCCTGTAACTCTGTCAGTATCCAAATATAAAAATTGAGCATCACCAGGCCCAAGGCATAAGGAAAGGGTCTTTGATGACCCAAACTGCCAATGCCCGTTTGTAAACTTACCAGAAAGCGGCACCGATTTGGTTACCCTGTTACCCGAATCCTGTTTAGTAGCAGCTCCAACAACACACCCTTTCGGAGGGATTTCGAATTGGACAGCGGTTTGCACTTACACACTGGCCAGTTTGAAGATGGACCTAGAAAAGAAGATATTCGTCAGCATTCCAGGTCGAGTGAACGGGTGGGGTCTCCTGGACGGAGAACCAAACAAAAAACGCGTCTGGAGAGGGGTTCAGGGGATGGAGCGTCACATACGATCTCACGCATTTTGGATGAGATTGTGGTGGGATTAACGGGAGAGGTGTGTTGTAGAAGGGTGGATGAGGTGGATTGAGGGAGGAAGAGTAGACAAGAAGTCCGTTAAGGAGGAGGAGGAAGAGGAAGGGAAGAAGAGAAAGGACGGGTTGAGCGGTGAGAAGGAGGAAAGGAACAGGAAGTGTGCGGGCATCAACAACTCAGTCAACACCCGGTTCGGGCTTAGCGCTTGCTGGCCTTGGGCAGACAAATAGGGGCTGGCCCGATGGGGTTAAGCGCCGTCACGGGGGGATTCGGGTGCCGCTGCCAATCACCGGCCTGCCTGCCTACGCGAACCAGACTTCACCTTCCCTTCTCTTTGATACTCCCTGAGCACTGATAAACCACTGGCTTTGTCTGCCTTCCCTATGATACATGAAATATGTCCCAATCACTTGGCCGTGTTTTCCACCGTATGTGAGCTCTCCAACCACGTGCCAAACTCATCCAGCCGTTGTTCTTCCTCGGAGTCTTCGGCGTCCAATCCCTTCTCCGCCAGATCCTCCAACGCAGCTCGCTTTTCATTGCTCTTCTTAAATCGCTCACTGCCATTGGCAATGTATGCCTCAACCCGCGTCCCCCCAAAATACCGTCCATCCATGACCTGAAGGAGACAGTCGCTAGGGTTAGCTTCCGTTCAAATGTGAATATGACTCAGCCGTAAGTGCACTCACCTGGATACAGCGTTTGGCCGATTCTGGCTCGATAAAGCGGACCATGACAACCCGTCGGCCTCTTTGTCGTAGAGCACAACGTTGGTTACCTCCCCCAGTTTAGAGCATTCTTCACGAATGTCCTCTTTGATATCGAGAATGGCGGCGGGATCCTCCTGTCAAACGGGTCAGAGCGGGTGTCATGGCTTAGAAGGTCCAGGGCCCTTTCGTACCTCTAGTTCTTCCAAAGTAAACATATGCTTCAAGATAACGATCTTCTCGAACTTGGAGTTGGTCTCCGGTAACGTAGATGGGTCGTCGTCGTCCCAATCGGCGAGTTTGCTATAGACATGTTAGTCCAGACAGCTCGCAGCTCTTCGTCCGGGCTTTTCATAGCATACCTGTTTAATTTCTGGGTCCTCTGTATGATCTTCCTCTTGTCTCTCATGCTGGTCTTGACCGGTTGATCCTGCTGGCTCTTGAAAGAGAAATCTGCGATCTGAACCCGCATAGGTCCCAGAGGACCTTCTTGCCCGATCCTAAAATTCGAATCATCCAGCATCTGGATTGCAAGGTTGACCGACTCGGGCCGGAAGTAGACCACGAGGGCTTCTCCTTTGAACTTCCCATCGTCGTCGTTGTACATCTTGATACGAGGACGGCCACTGTCGATTTCCTCGGCAATGACACCGCATTTCGAGAAGGTATCTCGGATTTCTTCGAAACTTGCATCTAGAGGGATCGATGTGACGAATACGGCGGTATTAACACGCTGTTTCTTTGGTTTTTGTCCGTTGCCCTGTATTATGATTCCGGTATTAGCTTGAATTGGACCTCTGGATGGAGCTTCTGGGTCAGCGGAATCGCACGTACCTCGTCAGCATTTGCTTGCTGCTTCCGCTTCTTCTTCAATTGCTGTGCCGTCACCAACTCGTTCTCGTCTACTCCTTGGACTTTGTAGGCTTCTTGCTGCTGTCGGAGCAAGTCATCATCGACCTGGAGAGCACCCATGGCGCAAAAGACGGCGCCAACCGGATAATCAGTTTCACGAGCCAAGCAAAATCCGTGCAGGCCATAGCCTTGATAGCATATCTGCAACAGAAAAGATGCTCTCCCCGATGCCTTGTTGCATAATTGCGAAGCGAATAGCGAAGGGGAAAAAATGAAGATATAAAAACAAGGAAACAGTATGTGACGTAGGGGCAAGTTTAATTTAATTTAATCAATCACCACCGGAGAGCACAACAAGGGGCATCCAGCTGGAGAAAAAGCGCGCACACACCGTCGGAATCCACCGCTTCAGCACCGTATTGTATTCAAACTCGTTGCCGTCATCTGTTTCTAGGATGAACTTGTTGTCCAATTTGGAGAACGAGACTCTCGGGTCGCTGTCGAAGTCGGACGGGTCCTGGGGGAAATTGTTCGTCGTCGCGGGATTTGAGGTGGCGTCTGGACTCTGAGTTGCCATGATGGTGGTGCAAATCGAATAGGAGAGCCCCAGGGATGTAAAGATGCTGGACATGGGTTGGAGAAATCAGAAGTCACGGTCCAGACCTGTGTGGAGAGATTGGTTTCCGCCAGCACGGGTGGCTGCCTCAGGCAGTGGATCAGTTACGTAGCTGCGCGTTGTCGCTTAGTCACTGCCTTCTATGGCTTCACTGTACTCTATGAGATCATAACTCAGGATGTATTTCTCTAAACAGATTCCGATTCCCGGATCAGAGCATCCAAGCGCTAAATCAGCCCAAGATAGCCCTCATAGCCCTCCCAGTCGATTGAAAATCACTACTCTACCTACAATATTAGCTCACAGAGCAACTACCTCGGGCTGGAAATGGGCCGAGCCGCATCAGAATCATGCGATCTGCGCATTAGTTGCTTCTACTACGTGATATTCTTGTGGTTAGGATGTACTCGGGTATTGATTTCAGCCAATTGGCCTATATATCAACAAGAAATCCGTCACTTGGCTTGAGAAACACGGAGAAAAGGACAGCACTATATATCCCTGGTAAAAAGGCTATATTCGAATCCTGCTGCTAGATGGTGCTTCAACGGAACGGGCATTGACCCGCTCGTGAGGTTTTCAATCCGTCCATGATCTTTCCCTGGTACTCTTGGCCCTTCCCCAGGAAATTCTTAGGCCCGACGTCGGGAATGTTGTAACCCTCGGGTAGTACTTGCTACCCTCGTCCCCCGGAAGTGGCCGGCCCATGATCCACGTGAGCCAAGCAGTTGGTCCCCAGCGATTCCAAACTGTTGGCTTCACATAGTACGGTGCGGCTTCCCATCGGATGAAAGATAGAAAGCCTTGGTCATCCGGGTGGTCGGTGAAAGTGGTGTAGCGGAGATAATTTGGTCGAGGAGGTGCCAGATAGCGCATTGCAAATCGACGCACATGTAGGAGCATTGAAAACACCTTAACATACGATTCAGGCGGGTCATCATACCTAGAAATCGATCAGTCCTGCCCATGGAATGGAAACCATAACTTCGAGTGGCTTGCGGTGCACTTACAACATGGCCCTCCGGAGGCGCTCGTCCATAATAAACGAAACCAAATGAAGCCCAATCTGCTGTAACGGCTTCGGAACCATGTACAGCACGATAGCTGTAGTCTCTGCAGCGACCTCGTGGTTTTTAGTATCCGGAATCATGCAGCGGACTTCGTAGTCATCGCTCCATGCCGTGATCTCTTCGAGCCAGTGCAAACCATCACGGAACCCCGTCTTGCCTGACGGAAGAGCATCATATTTAACCTCCAGGCCATCGCCCAAACTTTTCCAGAATGTTCCAATAGCGCACTTTTCCATGTCACTCAGGCCCCGCCATTCGTACTTTTCGATAAATCGCACCGGCTGAATGGCAAATAGACCCAACGTATAAAGCATGTCATCATCCGAGATCTTTTTGGAAGCCCGGTAACCGCTATGGATGAAGTTGGTACGCGCAATAGCAGCGTGAGTGCGGGCTGCCGACGGTGCTGAGCCGATAAACTCCTGGATGAAGACGGTGGTATCTGCATATCGCTTGAGAGACAACGATGGGTCACACAACTGCTTCGTGCTTGCGAGAAGCCTTGAGATGGATGGAATTCCATACGTCTAGCGCCGCAAGCCATCAGTCATTTAGCTTCATATAGTTAAAGGCAAAAAGAACGGACCCTAAATAACGCAAATTGCAGAGCCTTTATATATATGAAAGGAAACTCCAGCTGTATCATGATCTTCTGGATCTCCCAGGCATCATTGTCGGTCATGCGCGACAGGGACTCCCGCGTAGGATAGTGGTATCTCCGGTGTAGCCATCGAACACGGCGGAAGCGAAGCAGAGAAATCAGGATCGGATATGCAGCCAATATCGTTACTATGAAAAGCCGAACCTGACGAGAAGAGAACTCTGGCAGGTTAGAAAATATCGGTGGGTGGAATGTCGAGCCATTTCCCCCGGGCGCCGCATGTGTCTCGTTGTCCATCGCGTTAGAGATGCAACATTACTGACGGAATGCCAAGGAGGAAGGATGAGGTAGAGGCTAGTTAAGACTTAAGGTAAAGAAGAATAGTTATATTGGCTGGGAATCCTAAAAGGATGAGTGATGCATTCAGGTAGGCGAATGGCGAAACCGAGGTTTTGCAGTTCTCCAGTCACGTTTGTCTTTGTTTTGTTTGTCGCCTGTAGGTATTTTCCCCGCACGCCGATTTTGTTCTTCAGCCGCTCCTTTCGCTTTTCTCCTTTCTTCATCTCCTCCCCCCTCCCTGCCACACCGCATCTGATTTGTTTCTGAAGATCGACACTTGTTTACTAGGCGATTCGCCCACGTTGCATGTGAATGCTTTCTTGACCTTGATTATGTTCATGACCAGAAGACTTCGTTAATCCCTGTCGATAATGGCTGGGCATTTCCGGCCAGATTTGCACGAAAGGAAAAAGGGAGGAAATGACAACATTTTTGTTTTAAATTAACACAAAGCATCCTTTACAGCATACTAAGACGCTGCGGTGTATGGTACACAATAAAGCAAGGAGGTAACCGAGTAGTGGGTACGTACAGAATGCTCGGGTTACCAGTTCTTGGGACTCCATCCAATGAGATCGGAGAAAAGCCAGGCTTTGTTATACATATCGGGCCCTTACATCCTCGGTCAGCGGCCAATTATCTTAAGTTCCAAAAGCCTCAGTGGTGGGAAAGCAAGGGCTGTGAATCCAAATCCAAGCCAGATTCCTAGGTCGCAACCCCCTCAATCGCTTGAGCAATTGGGCCGGTATAATAGATTTGGTCCTGTTCGGAAAAACGACGATCAGCAACTGTCTACCTGCACGAAAGGGAATAGGTCATAGGGTAATAGGACAAGCATACCATCCCCACAATAGCTCCCACCCAGCCGATTAGGAAGGCTGTGCTAGCAGCCATTCCAACCGGGAGTTTCTGCCGAATATTCCAGATGGACCAGTCATAGCCGGTGCCTCGATTAAAGAGCAGGTCTTGCTCAACCACGATGGTGAACCAAATGATGATCCAGTAGCCAATCAGCGGCAAAAAGTTCTTGAAAATCTCATACAAAGAGTTGCGGCCCCCGATTGCACAAGCGGTGTATGTGACGGTCGTAAGTAGGGTGAAAACAGGTCGAGGGACCTTTCGCCACATGTCTCCGAGCATCTGGAAGTTCATTGCCATCGAATAAGAGCCAGGAGCATTGTTGGAGACGACGGTCATCACATTGATGACTGCGCAAAATTTACCAAAGGCCCCAAGTCTCAAGTATCCCGCCATTAGCAAACTACCCGGGCTGCCGTCATATATAGCGGCCCACTTGGGTCGGTAGGTGACGCCAGATCCGAGTCCGGCACCCAGCAGCAAGGTTATCATTATCGATAGACACAATCCCACGGTGGTCATGGACCATATCTTCCATTTCCGAGTACTTGGCGGATAGTTCACATAGTAATCCGCGGCCAACGGGACCCAGGAAAGAGCGACAGACAGACAGAGCGAGAAGAAAGCCAGGCGGTTTCCATGAAGCTTTTCGGGGGATCCAACAGAGGAGGTATTAAACTTGAAGTAGGGGCCTGCTGATCCGGTAATAACGCAAAGAACCATCAGCTGTGGAAACCAAGCAAACCTAGAAACCATGAAGGGTTAGAATAGCTCTGACAAAGAGTCTCATACCTGAGTCCCTTACCTCTCATATATCTGGAAGATACGCATGCCGAATGTTGCCATGGTCCAGCTCGCGAGGGCGACGATGATAATGCCCACGATAACGGAGACAGCTTCCCCGGAAAGCTTCGAAAGCAGCTGCCCTCCGATCATACAGTTTGTCATGCCGTATCCCAGATTCGTTAATATATTCAATGAGCAGCAGACTTTGCTAGGGTGGTAGCCCATGAAATACCTCGCCACGATCTATCACAGAGGAGAGAAATGAACCGTAAGCCATATTTATCTTGAATTATGTGAGGAAATAGGAGAAGAGCTGGGAAGGTCGAAATTCTGCGCAACGGATGGACCATACAAGTGTTCGATTTCCACTTTGGGGACCCCAAGTGCTCATCCAGCCGACGGCCAGACACCCGAGGAGGCTCCCAAAAACAATACAAAGAGCAGCATCGGAGTAGCTCAGTTGCATGGTCAAAGTCCCTATCGATCCTACCACAATGTTGTTCAAAGACATCCCCATGCTGAACCACATCAGCAACATGTGGAGCGAGTTTGATGCATGCGGTCCCAGGCGTTCATCCAATGGAACCGGTTCTATTCCGCGGGTCTCCAATCCTCTGATGTTTCGTGCCCATTTCTGATACTTGGATTCGTAATCGGCTGTTTCGGGATCCTGGTACTCTCGCCCATCTTGTGTTACACTTTGCAAAGAAGAAGATACACAATCCTTTTCAACGTCTGACACCATGTTGGCTTACATGGAGGTTAGGACGGTTCTCAGGAAAGAGAAAAAATGAACCGGTCTTACACGCTTCTTCCTCACCGATAATGACTTTTGTGTGAGATGCACGTCCAAATTTAGAGAAAAATCGCTCAATGGGTTGAATGGGGTGGACCGACGGTAGGTTTATATAGGCGGAGGAGCGGAATAAAGGAGGATACCAGGCGTGTAAGAACCCCGACAGTCAGAGATACTTGACTGACATCAGTTTCTTCCAGCAGTGTAACACCTGCACTACCTGGAGAAGAGCATTCCACGGATAAAGGGTAGCAGAACAAGGCTCCCAGTGTCCAGCTAAGCATCACCAGTGCACATGAACAACATCTTACGGGCGTTCGGACTGGCACGAAAACAACCCGATGTGCTCAAGGGGATGGCAATCTTTACTACAACAAGAGCATGGAATTCTGCGCCAGTCAGAGGCCCCAGCACGGACAAAATGCACACCAATCCATAACAGGATGGCTGTAGCTAGCTATACGTTGGCTATATACCAGCTAACGAACTATCGGGTAATTCCTGTTACGTTATTCGCCCTTGAATCATGCGCATCACATACCAGAGCAAACCTGGGGTGTCAAGTCGGTGGATTGGAATGCACCATCCATGTAAGGGACGGAGGATGATAAAAAACGATCCCAAAGCAAGATTGGATCAGAAGGAAAGGGTTTAGAAAATATGCAGGTGATATTCCCATGGGTCTGATTGCTTCGACATGGTGATTCAGAAGTATGTGCAGCTCTTCTAAAACGGCCATGGCCTTGAATGCTTGGTCTCAGAATAGGATTGATTAAGCCCTATGGGGTAGGGGACATGAGCAACAGAGCAAGTGCTTCTTTCCTCCTTCTTTTTCTCTTTTTTTCTTTCTTTTTTTTTTTTTTGTCAACCATACGCCGACATTTTCTCTAATCCCCGAAATAGAAAAAGGAAAGATGCTTCTCCACGAGTCAACGAATACGTAACACAAGTTGAAAGCCACAGTATAATGTAACATACTGAGAGATCAACCCCAATTTTTTCTTTTCTTTCTTTCTTTCTTTCTTTCTTTTTTTGAGGTTGCACAGGGTAAACCAAGAATAACCAGAAGGCTGCAGCCGCTGCGGATGTAAATTGCTGAGAGCTCACTTGGGTGGTAATCACACATTGGATAAAGCCATCGTCCAAACCAGGAAGTGAATCCAGATCAATTGCAGCTCAATTCCCTTTCAGCGCTAGAGCAAGACGCCACAACTGAACAGACCATCGCCTCTTCATTCCTAACGACTCAGCGGTCTTCCGATACAAGCCGGGGAATGAGACATTGGATAGATGAGCAACACACAAAATGATAACAAGTCAGCAACAATTTGAAACCAACATTGAAAACGCCAATCTAAAAAACTCCAGTTCCTTCGTCTCTCATGACTCGTTAACTTCATCCGTCATAGCAGTCATGAACAAAAACCCCCATTCCGACACCGTGGCTATGATCGTTCATACTCAGAGATGAAGCAGCAAAAACGACAAGGACGAACATCAAGCAGTACAACTAGGGTGGAAAGAGAAGAGGTTAGTACCAGATCCCAGTTACCAAACAGAGCACTTACCCCAAAGGCGTCTAGAAAAAAAAAACGATCTCAACGGGTTGAAGGGTTTACTGAATAGCTGTACTTGCGCCGCTTGCGAGTCACAAGCTGGAAAGGCTTGCCCTCGTCCTTGTGGCTGAGAAAATCGGTACCAGGACTGGGAGATTCTTCCGCGGACGGGCTTACTTCGTCGCTGACATTCAAGGATCCAGTACTAGAAGTGCTGGGGGACACCGACGAGTCCGACGATCTCGACGACGACGACGACATAGCAGAAGAGGAGGACGCAGACCTAGCAGGGCGGCCCAGGATCATTGCTATAAACTGCTGTTCCTGCTGGTATGAAAAACTCTCGTGGTAGGGGCCGAAACGTTCGCCTTTCTCGTTCCATGCCATGTATGTTATATGGCGCCTAGGGTCCAAGTCACTCTGGTGCGCGCATTGACTGTGGTTTGGAGCATCAAACTGGGTCAGCTCTGTTCATGCTAGTCACACTGTCGGGATGTATGCCTCGAAGGCAAGTGAAAGTGAAGAGGATGGGGGATCATCCTACAAGAGTGTGACTTTATATGCCCAGGTGGGCGCACAAGACTTGACTTTCATGCAGTGAGCCTGGCGCTTGAGGCGATTTTCCTCCCCAGACAGGAGCTCGCTTGGGTCGAACTCGATAAGAACTGGCATTGTGGTGGAGTTGACGAGTACAAGTATCAAGGTATGATTTGCAACGTTGGGAGATGAAGGACAGTGGACGTGACGCTGGATGTGGCGAAGCAAGATCAGATAGCTGAGAGAGAAAAAAAGGTGGGTGAGGTTACAATTGTTTACAAGTTACAGCTACGAGGTTAAAGGAACGCATACTGACAGAGAACCAGGTGATTGGACGCGCAGACACGTGGGTAATGAACAAGACAGTTTAAAGCGAGATCTTACGGAAAAAGCCATTGATGTGTATCCGTTTGTTATGGGGACAATCTTCTGCGTTTGTGGGGTGGTTGGCGGTGTGCACGGTCTGTGATGCTGATGATTGTCACTCAAGAAGGTATGCAAGTATACTTGATCTAGCAAATAAGGCTAGCAAATCAGGGCAACTAATCAGATTAACAAGCCAGGCAACCAAATACCAGGGATACCTTACGCAAGACATAGCGCATATACCTCTCTAGCTTGCACATGAAAGTCAACGATACCAAAACAGCTGCTTCGCTTAATTGTTCAAGACAAGATCATTCACAGCTCATCACCTACTATCTCCCTCGCAGACCCCTCTATTATGCCGGAAATAGTAATCCTCACCTCGGCTATCCAGGGAGTCCCAGGACGAACCAAGGATCTGGCGCACGGGTATAAGGAGGCCCTGGATCCGGGAGAGGCTGGATCTTAGCTCGGCCGACCTTGCGTCGAATCTATGGATGAGAATGAAGGCAGATGTGAACTGATTGGTGGATTCGATACCGTTAAGGTGCCAAGGAAATGCCTCCTTCGCTTATCGATCAGAAACGGATTCACGATCGTTAGGTTTGGTTTCTGCCATTAATATGGCATCAAATGGCAGGTAGATGACGGGCTAGGCGAAGAGGATCTGATTCACTTGAATATTCCTCTCTCTGGATTTTCTCCCTTCTTTCATCTGCCATCACGGCTCTTTCAAGTCTCTCAACAACCAAAATAACGCGACGTCGACTTAGCAACGGGGCTAACCCAAGGCGGTATCCAAGATCTACGCCGGGATCCGCAGTGAATCCTTCCCTGCCTGCAAGTATCAACAGGTCAACGCAACTTACGAGCATCGAATTCCCATACGCTTTCCTCCAGAAGCTACTTTATAATTCCTCATTTTCATCATGACCCCGGTAAGCAAACAAGCAGCTTGTCACAAGTCACTCAAGTCCTTGCCTGACTCCTCCTAGCTAGCTACCTATTTATATCTCGCCCCTTCCGATAGGATGCCCATGTTACACTGGTCTCTCCTCTTTGATGTGCGTCGCTGATCGGCGTGACTTGTCGACTGGGAGGGGTTGGGGATGGGGTGAGCTATCTAGGTGTAGGTGGACTTAGTTGTCTGCCTTGAGGGTAGGTCTAGAGTAGACTAACTAACTGGCTGGACTAGACCAAGGTAGGCTGGAGGATGGGAGGTTGCGGTGAGAGTTGGTTGGTGTATTTAAATATCCAGGGGGTCTGCTTTTCTTTTCTTTTCTTTCGTTCGTGTGTCTGGGTGTCAGCCTGGAGGTTCTTCTGGTCTACTGTCTAGGTGAGGTTCTTGACTCTACTCTGTTTCATTCTATTCTACTTATTGCCTCTGTCTATATAATATCTCATTTGCATATTCTAACGCGATCACACTTTTTCAAGAATCCGGCAAATAAATACCCAACCAACCTATTCACCTTCACACTATCTACATCATCTCCAACCAAACCGAACACCAGAACCACCACTACCCGTATTCCACACCCTCTCAGAGAACCCCAAAACCAAAAGAAGTGTCCCAAAACAAAAACGAAGGGGCAAAAAAAAAATGGACACATCCCCCACACGCGACCGCGACCGTGATCGTGATCGTGATCGTATTCGTGACAACAACAACAACATCCTCACCAACGCGCCTGCCTTCCCACCCACCCCGACAACCACCTCGCTGTTCACGACCCCGCCCACCACGCCCATCCGGACCATCCGGACATGCGAGCTGGACCGCGTGCTCACAGGCATCCAGGTCGTCTGGACGAATGGGGATACTGCGTCGTTGGGGGTTTGTTTGCCCACTCCTAGTGCTATGGCTATGAGTACTGCAGGCTCTTCTTCCGTGGCTAGGGCTTCTTCAGCTGATACCGATACTACATCTACTTCTACTTCTACTTGTACCTCTGTCTCTGATTCCATTTCCGTCTCTGAGTCTACTTCTGGTAGTAGCGAGAAGACAGCGGGAACTGGAACTGGAGCTGGTATCAGCGCCGAGAATGAGACCTTAACCTTAACGTCAACCTCAGGCTCAGGCTCAACATCTTCTACCTCCACCACCACTACTCATTCACATTCCCATACCAACCCTCCCCCCGAACCAGTGATCAAAACATTCACATTCGACCGCCAAGAACGCATCCAGATCATGTACGTGTACGTGGGAAGCACCCAAGTCGACGGGTTCTGGTTCGTGACGAACAAGCAGAAGAGTTTCTTTCCGGGACGGTCGAGCGAGAGGCATGAAATGA
Organism: Aspergillus persii; assembly: GCA_002215965.1. Lineage (NCBI taxonomy): Eukaryota > Fungi > Ascomycota > Eurotiomycetes > Eurotiales > Aspergillaceae > Aspergillus > Aspergillus persii. The sequence goes on from NGZO01000001.1 coordinate 4,340,075, forward strand.
CCGAGTTGGGGAGCGGCGTGCTCGTGGGCGTCGAGGGGAGGGAGAAGCTGGATGAGGAGGGCAATGTGGTGGGGATTATGGGGTTGGGGGTTAGTTTTCGTAAGTGATGGTTTTTTCTTTCTTTTCTTTTGTCTTTGTGTCTAGCATGAGGATGGATGGATGGATGACGGGTTGAATCTCTACGGCTAGGTACGGACCAGAAATTGATACAAACTTTTCAAGAGGCATAAGTACAGATAAAGTACTATTCAGTTAGGACCTTAAGCAATATGTACAAATCCAAGGATCAATTAATCAAACAGAAACCATCCACCTTTGCGCCCAGGCCAACCGATGCGAGAGTGTCTATGAACAACAAGCAAGTGCCTTTTTCAAATCACGAGCGCCAACAAATCGCTAGACATTAATAAGGTATTCGGCAGAATTAAGTCCAAAGAGCTCGGAAAGGGGGAATATGAAGAGAGAGTAAGAAAGAGAGAAAGAAAGAAAGACCTTGTCGGCAAGGTACGGGCGAGCATTTGTAGGAATACATCGTTGAAATGAGACGGCTCAGATGAACCCAATTAACGTATCAAGATCTATGTCTTTAATATAGATGATGCCTAGTTCAGGCTTGGCTTTGGTGACTGGATCGAGAAAGCCGAGACGTAGACCTTCTGCTACGATGCGACGGAGCACGCTCGGGAGGTGCATGCTCAAAGAATGGCAAAAGGTCTGGATTCTGACTCGGAGGCGTGGTCGATGAGGACAGATATTCGCCCACGATCTGATCGTCGGCGGCGGTTTCCGGATGGATCTCAATGCCCTGTTGGTTTTCCAACCCTCCGTGGGGACTCGATGCGAATTTGAAGGATTCCCCATCCGAATGAGCCCTCTCGATGGGGACCAGCCAGCGATACTGCCAGCAACCACACCCGCCATGGCCGCGGCAGGTCCAAAGGCGGAGTTCGATCGGGATCGAGTTCGACGTCGAGACCGCGAGTCGGGGCTAGCAGGCGGAGGGGAGTGATGCTGCCGTCACCATTCGGCGTCCCAGGGATCGAGTTTTCTCTGGACCGCGAACCACTGCGCGACCTCGGCAGCTCCTGAGGGTGCTGCAGCTTGTGCTTGAGGTGTCGCAGGCGACCTCCACGAAGCGTCTTGAGGAACCGCAGCTGATCACGGATCTCTTCCAAGGCAGGATTCCACTCAAATCGTCGATCTTCGTCGGATACCAGTAGCTCGGGTCTCTTTTTGCGATGCGCAAAGCTGGGAACTAATTTTTCGAACAGGCAGTCGGGAATCAGGCGAATGATCACTCCGACGGGAAGCGAGATTACACCCAGAACCAAGCCGATACCCCATTGAAATCCGTTTAGCCGGGCGACGGAGAAGGCCTCTCCACCAACGAAGATGATCAAGACTTGACCGCCGATGATGATAAGTTGAATACCCAAGAACCATCGGTTGCGAATCATGCCCTCGAAGATATTGAATCGATTGTCGAGTCGACGCGAATTCCACTGGTTGAAAATCTGCATCCAAACAAAGGTGTTGAACACCACTGTCTGGTGCACTCTACCGTCGTACAGATGGGAGAAATTCAGGGCAAAAGTAACGGCGAGTTGGTAAATGCTTTGTCCGATGATCATTTTCCACATGGTCAGACTGATCAACGGGCTGGACTTTGGCTCGGGTTTACGGTCGAGAACAGTAGGAGACGGTGGATCCGTGGCTAAATGGTCTATTAGCAAACGAGACTTCCAAATAAGAAGAGCAACATACCCAAGGCAAGCGCAGCAAAAGTGTCCATGATGAGGTTGACCCACAGCAGTTGCACCGCCGTCAAGACTGATTCCTGATCACTACTGGCAACTGCAGAGACGAACGTGAGGAGAACTGCGGTAATGTTGACCGTGATTTGAAACTGAGTAATGTTAGCACTGATTGGCCTCTTCGAATACCGGATTAAAGCAGAGCCCTACCTGCAAAAACTTCTTGACCGCATCATTCACGGTTCTACCCCAAGCCATGGCCTTGATGATGGAGGTGAAGTTGTCATCCATGAGGATAATATCTGACGCCTCCTTGGCAACCTCTGTGCCAGAGATTCCCATCGAGAAACCAACGTCAGCCGTTTTCAAGGCCTGGGCATCGTTCGTGCCGTCGCCAGTAACCGCAACCGTCTCGCCCATTTTCTTGAGCTGGGTGACAAGGATCTTCTTATCATCGGGGCTTGACCGTGCCAGAACCTGCAGTCGAGGAATGATCTGACCCATCTGACGACTGCTCAGCTTGCGGAAACGGGGACCTTCGATTGCGACGCCCCCAGGCGTGAAGATTCCGCACTCTTGCGCAATGGCCTTGGCGGTCATTATGTTGTCTCCGGTGACCATTCGAACAAAGACGCCTGCACTCTGGCATTTCTGGACAGACTCAGTAACACCTGGGCGGAGGGGATCCTGAATCCCAAAGATACCAAGCATAGTCATATCCTTAAAAATTGCATCAAACGCGGCGAGGTTTCGGTCCTCCTCCTGCGTTGGGGCACCGCGCGGTGGCCACTGCTCGAAATCACGGTAGACCAGCCCAATCGGCCGCAGCGACTGAGATGCGTAGTGGGTCATGATAGTATCCAGCGTGGAGCGCTCTTCCTCAGACAAGGGGTTCTCTGATAGGCCCTGCTTGGGATCGCCAATGATGCGGGTACACTTGCGAGCCAGAATCTCCGATGCACCCTTGACCAGCATGCGGTATTTTCCATTGTCCATTTTGAAGACGGCCGCCATGCACTTGCGACCCGAGTCAAAGGGCACCATCTGAACCATTGTTGCATTAGACCGCGCCTCGCTGACTGATCCCATCCCGAGATAGGTTCGCGCAAACCCCAGAAGGGCAGTCTCTGTTTTGGAGCCGATAAAGGTCATCGTTCCCTCCTGCTCGCCTTCAAATGCGGTAGAGTTGAGTACAATAGAATCGAGCAGCAGTTCCTTGACCGGACGCGCGAGGCTAGAAGCGAATTCAGAGGGCGAAAGGGCGCTGGACGAGCCGTCGGTTTGGCTCTCGCCGGGTTCACCATCAGGTGTAGGGGAAGCGCCGGGTGATGCCTCGCGCGATTTGCCTCCAAACTGCAGCGTCGTGCCCAGAGTAGCGGTAACAGCGGTCATCTTATTCTCCGTAAGGGTACCTGTTTTGTCGGAACAGATCGTTGTCGCATTGCCCATCGTCTCACAGGCGCGAAGCAAACGCACCAAGTTGTTGTCCTTGAGCATTCGAGTAGTAGCAAAAGCAAGTGCTAGAGTAACGGCCAGAGGCAACCCTTCAGGGACAGCGACGACAATGACAGTCACAGAAACGATGAAGATCTGGAGGAATGCCTGACCTTTGTTATCGGCACCCTGTATGGTCTTCAACTGGGCCAAGAATTTGATGAAAAGCACGACGAAAAGAAGCAAGCCTGCAGCCAAACCAAGCTTCGCAATATACTCCGCGAGCACGTTCAACTTGGACTGCAGCGGCGTAGTCTGGCCCTCATCCTGAAGAGACATCATCGTCTTACCGTAAGACGAGTTGACCCCAACCGAGGTGACCAGAAACGTCCCGACGCCTTCGGAGACCTTGGCACCGGACACGATAAACGGATCCAATTTCGAAAGGTTCTGGTGATTTTCAATGGCGCGAGATACTTCGTGGGCCGCTGTCTTGTGAAGGACATCTGACTCGCCGGTGGCGGAGGATTCGTCGCACTTAACATTGTGACCATCGACGAAGATCCCGTCGACGGGAATCAAGTCGCCGGGTTCGAGATGCATGATATCACCAACGAGAACGTCGTGGACCGAGATTTCCATTGTATTTCCTGAGCGAACAACCTTCACCACCCGATCGTCTTTCTTCTTGTTCAGCTTCACAAATTGACGTTCTTTCTGCCAGTCATTAGCCGCTCCCACAACCACTACGATAATAATGGCCACCAGGATAGCCACGCCCTCAACCCACTGCACTCGGGCCTCATTGCCTTTGGCGGTGACAGATTGATAGATTCCAATCGCAAGGGAAATGATGGCGGCGATCGTCAGAAGAATCAGAACCTTGTCATTATATGCGATCCAAGCCAGTTCGAAGATGCTTTTGGCTTTCTTTTCTGGCAGCTTATTAGTTGCATAAATGCGCTTCCGGTCCATGAATGATTTATCCGTGGATTTCGAGAGACCGGTAGTGGATCGGCTCGGGGGCGAGGGAGGCTGCGAATCGGACTTTGCCGGCGCTTGCAGCTGTTGAGAAGTGGCTTCTTCAAAGCTCACTGTGCCCTCCAAGCCAGTCTCGTCCAGACTCAGGCCACTGCGGACGTTTGTTCGCAATCCCTTTTCTAACCCTTGGATTCCACCCAGTGCATGGAACGCGCCGAGACTCTTCGGGTTCAATAGTTTATTCAGCTGGCCGGGGGAAAAGGCGAACCGGTTGTCCTCCACCTTGAAGTCCTCTTCTCGGCCCGGATCCGGTTTTAGAGCTTCGTCGTCGTCGATAAGCGTGTGCGCCAGGTCAGCGCGAGACCCTTGGGATGTTGTCGGTACATATGTGTCCCCGCCGTAGGAGCTCGGAGGGATTCGTGTCTTCCGACTCCAGTGAATTCCCCCGGGACCTGGTGCCCGGCACTGCCAGGTAGTTGGAGTTGAACATGGGTTCCGCCATCTTTGAGGTGGGAGAAGAGACGTTGTGAGGAGAGGTCGGTCTACTTTCGTGGTCCTTCGGTTCCGACGAGGCAAAAGAACGGATTGATGCCGGTGAGCGCGCGTCCGAGGGCGAGACACTGCCGTTGTTTAGCAGTCCATTGGTATCGTCTGCGTCGACATTTTCCGAGGAGATGTGTACCGAAGGCTGCGCGGGGCCGGGCGAGAGCTGAGGCGGAGGATTGGTCTGGTCTGCAGGCGAGGTCACGGCCGAGGTGTCGATGGTGATAGTGGGCGCCCGTTCCCGTCGCAGGGGAGTCGGCTGCCTGGAATCCACTCCATCCGATTTGGAATCCGACATGATCGTCCAAAGAGGGAGAGTGGGAGGATGTTTAGGACGACCCCCGGAATGGTGGGTCTCAAGGAGCGAAAGTTATAGGCGAAAGCAGGGATAATGATATCAGTAAGAATGCGGCTGCAGCGGGACCATATCCATCGAGACTCGTCGGATCATAAATGGAGACCAGTCATTCACCGGGGAATACGTGTGGAATGTGAAAAAGAACAACTGCCGATAGAGCCCCTCCCAGTCAGATCGAAGATCAACAAGAGGTCGTACTGAGAGATCCCATGTATGAAGCTGTTCTAGTTCATATCAATTAGACGTTTCTAGCTCATGTGGCTGCAGAGTGAGGAATGCGCGACGACAGGCCGGTTTCAGACGAATTTATGAGCGCAAACGACGGAGAATTGACGAGGTGGGAGAGAACACTTCAAGGTTGCTGTCGCAAATCTGAGATGATACTAGCCTCAAGGTAAGGAAGGTGATTAGACGTTAGGGGGGCAGCTGAAAGTAGCTAGGGAGTGGCGTTTAGGAGAAATCAATAGCCACAGTCGTATAGAAGGATATGAGGAGGCTAGAAAAGGACGGCACGCCCCCGAAATCACAGGGGAGCTATATGAGCCGAAACTGAAGGATGCCCAAGCAACAGCCACGTTGAGAGAGAGCAGGTGAGAATAGCGATAATAAAGGCCCGTCAGGCACGACAATTAGCTCTGTGAGGTGTTATTTCCGGGCGTTGGCAACTGCGCGAAAAACGGAGCGGCCACACGAGAGGAGAGCGGCGAAGAAGACGGACACGGGGGGTGTATTGTGCCCAAAGCAGCCCACACCGAGTCAATAGGTGGATAAACGGGTGAAAGAGAGGCGTAGGTAGCCGTTGATCAAGGGAAAGAGAAAGAAAACGAGGACGCAGACGAGGAATGGGGTCGGTATGAATTACGCCCAAGCTGGAGGAGGAGGAGAAGAAGAAGTAACTTAGCAGCAGTAGCAGATTAAGGTGTCGGACAACCGTGGATTCAGAGCGCGGAATTCCATGCTGTCGTCACAGACTTTCCAGAGGCCGTACGCTGCCCATACCAAATATACGGTGTATCGATACCGCCCGGGGTCGACTTCGTCTGGCCCGATCAGGACTAGCGTGGTGAGAGACCCTGCACTGCGCGACACCGTAACCAATCAGCAGGGAGACGCTAGGACGGAAGCGGCATGAAGACCCGTTGGCCAGACCCGAGCCTGCCTAACCGGGCAGGCGCCTCTGGTGCTTCCTGCCCGTCAGCCCCACCGGCCCACCGAATTGGTCGAGATTCTCCCGTACGGTAATTGGTACGAGCGACGTAATCCGCTGCAGAATGTTTACGATCAAGCTGATGTTTGAACAGCACTATACGCAGTCACGGGTAGGAAGAGAGAGTATATACAGACACATCCAGAAAGATCTCTCCAGGATCATCCCAAAGAAGTCGCAGTCGCCACCCAAACAAGAAACACTTGGTGCTTCATCCATCCGGAAACAGCAAGGCGACTTTTGCTGCAAGCTCCGACTTGTCAAACGCCGGAATATCACTCGTCGAGGCCTTTGCACTGCCTCACTTGTTCCCCGTCTTGGGTCGGTTTTTTTTCTTGTTCCTTTTTCTTTTGATCCTTTCCCCTCCCCTTTTTTTTTTTCTCGAAACGAGATTTCTCATTATTAGTTTGGAATTTTCAATGAAAGTAAGAGTTTTTCTTGTTCTCCCGTCTTTCTTCGTCGTTTGTTCTCGGTGCATAACGAAGCCCCATGTTTATGCCTACCATCTGGAATCTTCCCTGCTTCGTATCCACCATTGCCAACCTTCTAGACGGTTTCTAATAAATTAGACCGACACCATTGGCACGCTCACAGTCACAACATGGCAACGAGAGGATCGTATACGATCCCGGCGGTTAAAAATCAGAACCAATGCGGGCTCCACTCGATGAGTTTGCGGCTTCTACTCCGGAATAGTTCTGATTACTTAGGGGTAATCCGAAGTACTCATCTGTGTCCGAGTCAAGACTCGCAGAACTCTCCGGAAGACCATCCCGAATGATAATGATCATGGACTCAACTTTTCCCGCCGCCGCTAATGCAATCTTCGGGCTGTTCTGCTCCCACGGGAACTTTAAACGCCCCTAACTGATCGCGCGATGTTGGTTACAGTCCCTAGGCCCAGTACGGAGTACAACTTGAACAAGTCCAGAAGCGATTGTCCTCCATCCTCGACATCCGTCGGTCCTCCAGCTTACCCGAGGGCCAGCCGGGTCAAGGACGGTAGATCTCCAGGTCCCACGGTGTCAATTGTCAATAGAAAAAAAAAGAAAAGAAAAATTCGGGAATCCAGAATCCTCAGTCAATTAGGGTCTGTGGGTCTTGGCAAATGGGCGGTGCAGGACCCATCGTCCGTAGTTCCATTATCCATACCACGTCGGCCCTCATCGCTTCTCCCGACCAACGTTCTGGCCTCCTTTCTTTTGGGTCCTTTTTTTCTTTTTTCGCGTCTTTTTCTGAGGTTGTTGGCCATTACTACCTTTGCGCGACGCTACTGAAGCACGTTGCAGTAGTTCAATGGAACCACCCTTGTACATACATATACATATCCGTAGGCCTTGGAGAACCGAGGAGGCGCTGATGTGGCCTGTGTGCCACGGACCCAGATGATGATGACATGATTCGAGCATGCTAGATACCGTGCCTTAAGGAGTACAGACTACAGAGTAAGTACTACTAAATATCTAGGTGCGAATCGCCTTCGTTAGACTGCCCAGGCTACTGAGCGGACTAGATCAGCAACTGTCTAGTATCTCCAACACTTCCACATACTTATTTCCACCTACCCGACCCCGATATTGCAATTCCGGCCGCAAATGAGGCGAACTTCGGAGTACATAGTGGACCCAATAATACCTGTCGGTGTCTCTTCAGTCGTGATCCGTGCATCTTCACGTAGACGTATGGCGTATAGCGTATGCGGGTGACGTAGATGACGATGGCTGAGTTGCGGACTATTGAATGTTGCTAGCCGGGGGGCCGGAGCCCGCATGGAGAGAGGCAAGTAAGTCCGGGTTACCGACCTCGGAATTAACCCATGAAGGAGAGGGCATTGTGAGGGATTTGCCTTCCAATCCGGTGGTATATACCAGCTGCTGAGTAGGCTGTGTTCAACGTTCGGGAACACCTCCCCTCCAGTCTCCATACTCTGTCCAATGATACAGCATGTAACAAGTCGAAGCATGTCTTACTCAAGCTCCAACGGACTTTTGACAAGCACAATAGCTTCAGAACTATACCCCTGGATGGCTAAGCCTCGATTGACATCATGCTTGCCTCATTCTCGCCCAACCACGGTTCTCGTTCCCCAAATGTATCTACTCAGGTAGGTACATAGAGGTGAAAAGTGATACATTTTCCGAAACATAGGGAATATCACCAACCCCCCCACTCCCTCGCCTCCCTAAACCCTAGATATCTCTGATATCCACTCGATGTAAAAGCGGTCTGATGCAACCCAGTCGGTGAAAGGCACCGAGGCGCAGGATACGCCCAACGACGTACACACTTTCATTTGATTGCTGTGATGGACAAACAAGGTTAGACAGTTTTGATAGATATGGATAGGCACATAGTACTGTATTACGTCGTACGCTAAAGCAAAGATCTATGTATAATTCTGGAACCACCCGGTGGCGCGGAGTACAACGATGCATGTGTCACGAAGGATAGCAGGGGTCCTTAGGGTAGGACAAAGCCAACAAATGGAGGCTGTGCTACCGTTGGATTCTTTGGGTGCCTACCTGTTGTCATTGATGGCTTGATCTTATGGGCTATGGATCTTATGGACTGGGTTCAATAGCATGGTGCATCCTTCCAGACGCTTTTATTCCAAGTCAGATAAGTTATGTCTTGTCATCGATCTAGAGTGATAGTTACTAAAGTAAATAGAAACCATGAGATGGGATCAGGTGACAGAAAGCGTCACTTGTTGTTCTTGTATGCAGTCGAGCTTAAAAGAAAATAAAAACAACCGTACCCCCGACAAAGCGCCCGAAGAAATACTCCTCGTTAATACAGTCCAAAGCAATCAGTTGGGTCTTTTTCACCGCTCGTCCCCATTCTGTGGGTTCATATTCAGACAAAAAAAAAAGAAAAAGAAAGAAACCAAAAGTGGAATCACATGAAACGGGAAATATACAAGGCCCCTTTATCAACGCATCGTACAGTACATTCAGGCTGCCCCGGGGAGTCGGCCATCTTCGGGCACGGAGACGTTCCAGAGCCCCAACGATTCACCACCCAAGAGTTTCCTTTGGGGGTCCGCTCCTGTGTTAACCATGGCTTTGCTGGAGAGAGCTAGAGCCTCCACCAGCTCCCTCATCCGGCAGGACGTGATGAAGCAGCGGGTTAAAAACTCGTTCTCGGCCAACTGGATTCCCAGGTTCACACATTGAACCAAGTTGTCGCTCGTGAGGACACGTGCCGAGTAATAGAGAGCAGCGTGATAATCGAGGAACAATTCTGGAATGTAGGTGTTCCGAATCTCCTCCAGCTGAGCATGCTCATTGTCTGATACAACAACGCCTATTAGCATCAAGCCCAACACACTGCACATGTAAGGGGGTATTGGATCTTACCATCCACAGCAACAGTCAACCATTCATCCAACACCGCATCAATATGCACTGCTATTTCATCCAAAGCGTCTTGAAGCGTCTCCTGCAAATCATGGATGGTACCAGAGTCGCGGCGGTGTTTGGTCCTGATTTCGATTCAGTTAGCACACATATCCTTATTAAAAAAATCCTGTAGGCTATACATACTTATCGATCCTTTCATATGTAATGGCAAAGGCCTCCAGGGCTTCGAAACCTAAGACCAATTCTTCCAATTCCCGCATAAGTCGTGACTGTTGGATCAGAATATTGGTCTCACCGGTCGAAGGAACCCCATTGGTGGCAGACCGACTACGTCGGTGAGACCCAAGCAATCTGGACTTGGTCGGGCTGGAGGGCTCGGCAACAGAGGACTCCAACCCATCGACAACGCCGATAGGGAACTCGGTGACATCGAATCCAAACAGTTCACGCGACACATCAGACAATCTCATGCGGTGGCTTAGCTCTCGAGCAGCGGAGAACTTGCCACTAACTATTCAAGAGGTTAATAACCGGAAAACCTTGTGATGGAGGTGCTGGGACAGCGAGGATGGGGATACATACGATAGAATTGCTTATACAACTGAGCGCCAAGGTGGCAGATCCTGCCCCATTGTCCATCGACATAGCGGAGCCACTCGAGGCTGCGAATGATTCTTTCGTCGGCGTCGGAGAGATCTGTTCCGATAAGATCTTTCTTGACCGGGGCGAGCTCACGGATTCCGTCTTTTCGAACAACCACCTTAGGATACGTCTTGCGGGATCTTTGATGTTCCACCGCAGAAACGCTGCCGCTGATCCAATTCCATTGATCTTGAAGCACGGCCTCAATGTCGATGGCGTGTTTGTCCATGAGCCTGACAAGTAGTTTCTTTTCTCGCGGGTCGATGATTTCAATCAACACCTGCCCCATAACAGAGTGTGCCATGTTACTCGGCAACAAAGATGCATATGAGGGAATAAGGTCCACGAGGCCGGCCTCCTCGAGGTTGGAGATATACCCGATCACATTCACGGATGCTATCTTGGAAAACTGAGAGTCCGAGCGGATGTCTCCAAGGGAGTTCACAAAACGTAGAGATGGGTGGCAATCCGCAGGGCGTCACCATCCCCGGCCGCGATCAGAAGGGAGTCTTCAACGTGGCTTGGCGACAGATCGGGGACAAAGGTCGTTTGCTTGTTCTTTGACGCCTGCGAAACTGCTTTAGCCAAAGAATGGAAGAAGCCATCATATCCTTTGCCGATGATCGCTGCCTGAATTGTACGATACGGGTTGCGTGCTTCGACCCAACGCGGTCGTTGCCCCTGGTGTATATGAAGAATTTATTCACGTCCGCGTAGCCAGCTGGCTCAGGCACAAATGCTACCGGAGATGTGGGCGAGTGGGTCAGCTTTCGTTGAAACTGCTTGCAGAAGCCTTGATAGCGAGACAGCACGACCTTGTTGAAGTGCACGTAGATGTAGTCGTCCCAGTTCTGACTGACCTTGAAGGCTGCCTCCGTCTCGCCACTGAGAAGCCCGTAGACGGCCCGTTCGAAGTCCTCGGCGTGCGGGTTATGTGCAAGCGCAGAGCAGGCGGCCCGCCAGGTGTTCTGCGACCGGAAATTCATCATGCGCGTAGTGCTGTCGTCGACGGGCGTCCGCTCACCATGCGTCTTGGTATCCACGCTGGATCCACACAGGCTAACTGCCCGCCAGTTCTCCAGGCGTGATTGTGCCCATTCACGGATTCGAGACCAGTTCTCCCCTTGTCTTAGCATCTTCCAGCACTCCATCCACGTAGCGCGCTCATGGAAGTGGTCCTGCTTTTGGAGGCCGTGCTTCTGGCGAGTGATGGCATCCGGGTCCAATTGCGTGATCAGAGGTTCCGTTTTCTCGGAGTTCAAGAGAGACGTCGTGATGCCGGGGTCGTTGGGTTCAAGGGGCTGCGGCCAGGCCCTAAGTCGCTTCTGGCCCTTGATGGCCTCCTTCGTATAGAGCCAGCCATGAGTCCATAAGCCTTCTCCCCTTTCGGCCTGTTTCTCCAGCTCAGCTATGACCGAGTCGATATCCTGACTTGAAGACTTTGCAGTAAACTCCAGCCATTTCATGATAATCACACATTCTAGCGCGTAGTGGTCTGAATCCAGGAACTGTTCCCAGATTTCGCGATCGGACGAATAGCGGTGGAGTTTTTGAAAGGCCGTCTCCTGTGCTTTCTTGGCATTCGCTTTGGTAGGAGGGTCATTGACGCTAATGAGGTTAAGCAAAAGTTGCCAAGTGCTTGCTTCCAAGTGAAGACGTTGCAATTCCTCCTCAGTCTTGGGGTCATGTGCGGGTCCGCTGTTTCGACTCGAGTTCCAGCCCTGTTTGGCTCGTCGCAATGTGCTCTGCTTGGAAATATCGGCGATGGCGTCCTCCGCGATATTCTGGTAGTTCTTCACCAACTGGTAGGCGGCCTGGTAACTTCCGAATCCATCGGCGCGGCTGCCTTGCTGTTTGAAGCGATCCAACTTCTCCGCGAAAGCCTCGATCTGGCGCGTTACCCGATCGGCTGTGCGGCGAAGGGGGTGTAGAGCTTCTTGCGCACCCGCGGACGTAAACAATTCGGGGGCGGCGACGTCAGGAACTTTTTGCACAAAGTCAGCCATTTGCCCGGGAGGGCATCAAGAGGAGAGAAAGAGCATAAAACAATGGAATCATACCGTGACCATTTGGGGCAGGTGCCAAATCCAACGGCGACTCACTGCCATTCAAGCCGTTTGTCTCATTGCCGTAGTCATCCTGGGACCCGTCCTCTCCATCCTCGGTCTCGTCCATCTCGTCATCTTCATTTTCCTCTTCCTCTTCCTCGTACTCATCCTCGTCCTCATTGGTCTCTACATCTTCGTCCTCGTCCTCGTCCATAAGCTGATCATCGCCCTCATCATCGTCGTCGTCGTCGTCGATCTCGATGACCTCCTGTGAGGGAAATGGCCGAGAAGACTAAAAAAAGAGCGGGCGACCAGGTCAGCTAGACAAGCTTCCCCGGAACAGGGTAAAAACAAATACTCACATTGACGGGGGCAAAGCCGGCGAGACCGGTCGAGCCCGTAGCTCTCGTCAAGGGAGCCATGAAAAGCACGGCCGGCGTGTCTGGCAGGATGAAAAGCGCGTCCACAAAGCTGGAGCAGCAGGAGTGCCGAGCGTCCGAGGGCAGAGGTTGGGGGTGGAGGAGAGAAGCAGAGGCAGAGGATCGCAGCCAACTTTCTGCCTCTTTCCGCGTGTTTTGGCGCCGACCGCTAGTGCCCAATGTGGTTTAGCGCGGCCGGACGCACGCATTGAAAAACCTCGGATTTTCCCGCCCGTTTTTCTCTTCTTTTTCTTTCTTTTCTTTCTTCAAATGTCATATAGGCAGTCATTAGAGTCTCGGGGCGAGCAGCTTCAATCTTCGTCCAGGTCACCGGCCTCTTTGCGTGCTCACGATTGTCTTAGAGAAATCCTGGCAATTCCTCAACTAGCCTAGCTCTGATTCCTCACATGAGGGCTGAGACTGCAAAGGAATTGTCACATCCCGAATTTCGATTCCATTCACTTGGTGGGAGCTCGCGCCACTTCGCTTCGCATCTATTCTCTACGCTATATACCATGGTGTTATGTACAGGGCCGTCAGTTTTCAATCACAGGTGAAAGGCCAAAGAAATTAAGTCGTAGTTAGGACTCCTGCGCCCGTTGCTTCATCTTGAGCTTCAGCAAAGTGACTTTCGGACAGCTCGGGGTCTTCGCGTCCTCCCCTCGGTCCTGGTAGAACGCATTGCAGCATTCATACAAGGCATCGATTTGTGCCTGGCACTTCGACTCCTGGTAGGAATTTTTTGTCAGGCAGGCTGCCTGCGGGTTAGCAATGGCCAGACGATGCCTTTGTTGGATTGTCAGAAATATATACCTTGGATAGCACACTACGCGACCAGTTAACATTACTCATACTCAGTACCATTGTTTGTTACCACACCGTTTACAGCCAAGACTTACTGCTCGTGGATGACAAGGGGATCATAGGCCAAATCTTGCTTTAAGTTCCCCTGTTTAACAGTCATCGATCATTCATTCGTATTGAATTTGCTATGTTCTTTATGGGTGCTTTTGTGGTCTTACCATGATGTAATGCCGCCTCAATAATTCACTTGATTGCCGCTGTGTTTTCACTTCACTGCAAGCTGCAGGGTCTTTGTCCCAGCCAATTTGAAGCAACCAACAATTTGAAGACAGCCAAGGAAGGAGATAATGGAGTGAATGGAATGACTTGCATGGCTGCAGCAACTCGTCATCGCAACCCAACGTCCGCCTCACCGCCTTCACCATGTCGCACCGTAAAAACAGATAATCCGAGGCTTCTCCGCTGGTGGGGGTTTCCGTGCTTCTCAGCCTTCATATTCACGCCTCCATCTCTCACTTTCCTTCTTCTTCTTCTTCTTCTTCTTCATCCTCCTCCGTCTGTCCTCTGCATTAAACCTGTCTCGCCTTCGCCTCGTTGCCATCTTCCACTCATCCATCTCATCCAGGTAAGTTCTATCCGTCCCATCTCGTCTCCCCTCACTTGCTTCTCTTTTCGCAACTTGCGACGGGCAGCGGCAAACTCTCACTCTACGAAGAAAACGCTGACGGGTTCGATTATCGCCACTTCGCAGCTAGCCACCTCGTTTACACAACTTTCTACCCATATACGCAGTAATGGCCGACTCTGCTCCTCCTGCGGGCGATGCTCCCGTCGAACACCTGAACATCAAAGTGACAGACAACAACAACGAAGTCTTCTTCAAAATCAAGCGGTCCACCCAACTGAAGAAGCTCATGGATGCCTTCTGCGATCGTCAGGGAAAGCAAATGTCCACTGTGCGTTTCCTGTTCGACGGAACCCGTGTGCGCCCCGAGGACACCCCCGATACGGTATGTGGCTGTCGCATTTCCCCTCTCTTCACCTTCTCATCGATTGAGCCTCTCTTAACTAACCACTCTTCATCCCTCCAGCTTGAGATGGCCGACGGAGACACCCTCGAGGTTCATCAGGAGCAGATCGGAGGCTGAGCTAGAAATGCGGCCTCGTTTCTGCTTGTTTCTGTTCTCTGGATTCTCGCGTCTAAGCTTCTCCTCTACGTCTCGTCATGTTGTTTCGATATCCTCCCCCTTTTTTTTCATCTCTCTACCGTTGACACTTTCCCGATTTTCACACGTTTCGTCTTTCCCATTGCATCCATACGAGACAGGCGCTGTGTGTTTGCATTGAATCCTCTCGAGCTACGGCTTGAGAGGTGGACGGAGATTCGTTTCTTTACGATGGACTACCTGCTGGATCTGCCTTTTTTTAGACCTTAAAAGAAGAGAGCCAGAAGATGACATCTCACGGAATTCACGATTGAAAGGCCTATTTACGCCTGCCTGATTTGGTTTTTTTTTGTTTTGTTTCTGAAGAGATTCTATCTGTATTTCCAAAACTTCCCAAAAAAAATCAAACCGCAGACACCTATGGAAAAGAAAAGGGTGTCCTTTTTCTTCTTGAAAATTTTTCTAGTTCATTGTAGACTAAGAATATCAACCTTTACATGCAGTACACCTACGAAAGCACATTAGCCACCGTCCTTTTTAACCCCTAGTAATAAATATACAATTACATCCCAATCCCAAGAGCGAACGCAAATAATCAAACAACCCCTGAAAGCACATATACAAACAGAAAGACCAACAGACAGCGAGAGCAGATAAAACACGCACACACACACACATACAAAGAAAGAAAAAAAAAGAAACCATTAAAGACAGTATGTACCTACCTAAGTAGGTAGTTCTGCTAAGGTAACAAGGTAACAATCAATCATCCCAAACCGCAGCCTTCGCCCTTTCTTCCTCCTCCTTCGCCTTAGCCGCCTCCTCACGCTCGCGATTCCTCCTCCGAATCTCCTGCTCTTTCACAGACCGGTCATACGCCCGCTGCTCCTCCGTCCTCTTGGGCGCGCGGATCCCCAACGCACCGCAATCATGCGTCCCGCCACGGCCGTCTGCTTCTCGGGCCTCCGCGTCGGCGACCGCGCGCCGGACGACGCAGACGACGACGGCCCCGTGCTTGCGTACGCGGAGTTCGTGACCCACGGCTGCGACGTCTGCGGGGAAATAGGCGTGGGCGGCGGATCCAGCGGTCCCTCGGCGGCGGAGACGGAGGGGGAGAGGATGGAGTCCGGGCCCGGGGAGTCAATGTCTGGGGTTGACGAGTCGTCGTCGTCTGCTTCGTCTTCCCAGGAGTCGGCGACGGGGGGCGGGCGGCCGCCTTGCTGGAGCTCTGCTGCTTTTTCTTGGACGAGGTGCCGGCGTGGGAGCCTCGCC
Source organism: Aspergillus persii (assembly GCA_002215965.1). NCBI lineage: Eukaryota > Fungi > Ascomycota > Eurotiomycetes > Eurotiales > Aspergillaceae > Aspergillus > Aspergillus persii. The sequence continues at coordinate 4,356,065 of NGZO01000001.1, forward strand.
ATGGTGGTGGTCACGGTTGGGCGGGGAATGTCCTTTACGGGGCTTTGGGCTATATGGAGATCGCGGAGAGACGATTGCAGCTCGGAGGTGGCAGCTGCTGAGGCTGACATTTGGGCGAGGGGAGAAAGGAGAGAGGGTGTTAGTTGGAGGGTTGGATGGATTGATTGGTTTTTGGAATTGTGCTTTTTGATGGAGGTTGTGGAGGTGGTTGAGCTAGCTAGCTAGAGATGGAGGTAGATACTGGTAGCTAGATGAATGGAAGAGGTGTATATATAGATGGAAACGAGGAGAGATGGACGAAGTAGAGGAAGGAACTCCCGGGGCAAGGGAAGGAGAGGAAAAGAGAGGAAGGAACACACCCTGCGAGAGCGTCTGGGAGGGTGGACTGGACCACAGTGGACCGTAGGAGATGGCAGATTGCGTCCTTCGGTCACAGAAGACAGAAGAGACCGCGAAGATCCAGACGGGGTCGATAGTCGGTCGAGAACAAAGAGGACGGGGTCTGGGGAGGAGATATTAATAGCGGGCAGAAGTTACGGAATGCATGGCGTCAGGCGTGGAGAAAAAGAACCCCGCCTGGCCTCGGCTGGTCTCCGTCATTGGCTCGGCGCCGTTTCATCGGCCGTGGCTGTCGTTTCCTGTTGCTGCGTTGATGATCGGGGGTGTTGATCATGGATAGGAGGAGCCAGCGTATTTGGGTGGTGAACTGTGCAAGTGGTTGTGGTCGGGGTATGGAGTCGAGTGCAGACTATATAGATGCAGGGTGCAGGGCGACTGTAGACGCTGCATAGGTAGATGGGGCTATCCATGACTGCCGTCTGTCAGTAATCATATGGACTGATCATGATGCAGGGAATAGAACTACTAAGGACTACATAACTAGTCTATATAAATAATTCATTATTAGTTGCATGCTATGATTACCATATCCGACTTCGACCGAGGCAGAACGACCACCTTCCCAAGACAGACATTCTGCCTGATTCCTGACTGCCTTACTGCCTTACTGCCTAACTGCCTTGTTGCCTGAGTCAGTGCACGTGATATTACGCCAAGATGCCATCGTTCCGAGAAAGCCAATCACCATCTTTTCTGATCCTCTCGTAAACCGCAGTTCCTCGGAAACCCTCGGCAACCCCAAGTCCGAGACCGGCGGCTTCTCCGTCTAAAAGGCGACTTGCTTTCGTTTTCCCGAGCTTCTTCACCTGCACCCGCATCTCTCCACGGATCCAGGTTGAAATACACCTCATTCCACGATTGCACAATGGTTGGCTTTTATCCCCTTCCCGCGCGGGCGCGGAGAGCATCTATCTGGCAAACGCCTGTGAAGAGATTAAGCCGTTTCTCCACATTGGGCCCGAGGTATAGCTACGCGGACACGCTGCCAAACCTGAAGATTGGAGCGCATACGAGAGTCTTGTTTCAGGGGTTTACAGGTAAGGGAATATGAAAATAATTTCTTGATTGGCGCCTTGTCTGACAATTAGTATAGGCAAACAAGTACGTGGACCAACCCCATGATTAAAGCACCGGTGCTAACAAGTCCAGGCCACTGCAAATGTGCAAGAGTCCCTAGCCTGGGGAACCAAGATTGTAGGGGGCGTCAAACCAGGAGTAGAAGGTGAACACCTGGGCCTTCCTGTCTTTCCTTCCGTTCGGGCGGTACGCTTCTCTAGCCCTTAAGCCATCAAAACATCCGACTCATAAGCACAGGCCCAAGAACAAGCGAAACCGGACGCGTCGGCCATCTATGTGCCAGGAAATGCCACAGCCAAAGCAGTCGAGGAAGCAATTGAGGCAGAGATTCCCCTCGTTGTAGCTGTAGCCGAACACGTCCCTATCCATGACATTTTAAGGGTAGGTCGTCCCGGTCTATATACGAAGACTTGGTGTTGAATGATCTATTGTGTAGATCCAATCCATACTACAAACCCAGTCCAAGACAAGGCTAGTTGGCGCAAACTGCCCCGGCATCATCTCAGCGATTGGGAAATGCCGCATTGGCTTCCAACCCCTCCCTTGCTTCGCTCCCGGCAACGTCGGTATCGTGGCGAAGTCGGGCACACTGAGTTACGAGACCGTTGCATCGACCACGCGAGCAGGTCTGGGTCAGAGTCTTTGCATAAGCATGGGAGGCGATGTCCTAGCTGGGACGAACTTCGTTGATGCGTTGAAGATTTTCGAGAATGACCCGGACACCGAGGGAATCATCCTGGTCGGCGAGATTGGCGGGACGGCAGAAATGGATGCCGCAGAATGGATCAAGGACTACCACCGGAGGGCTACGAACCCAAAGTACGTCACTTTCTCTTTGCGCGGCTCAATATATCAAGTAACATTGCTCATAACTCAATAGACCTATCATGGCTCTTGTCGGGGGCCGATGCGCACCTCCGGGTCGTATCATGGGCCATGCCGGAGCATGGACGGCAGCTGGAGAACCAGATGCGGATGCCAAGTACAAGGCCCTTGAGAACGCCGGGGCAGCCATGGTTAACCACCCCGAGGATTTTGGAGAGGGAATGAAGACGCTTTTCGGTGCCCGGATGCGTAACCAAGCCGCAAGAGTGAGTCTGAGCAACTAAAAACGGGAAAGTATAGCTAACGTTCTGTAGCCCACCCATGCGGCAACGCAGAAACGAGGCCTTCATACAATGAGGCGCGTTGCCCCTAGGAATACCGGACCGCAGTTCCCACAGTTGCAGACTCGCTCCCTCTTTGTCAAACAACCCCAAGCACTCGACATGCTCAAGCAGAAATACATCGCAGTTAACGACGCGGCTCCTTCAGAATCAGATATTCACCTGTCCCTGACAGTCGATCGAACAGCCCTAACGCCGTGTGTTCTGGCCTCCATCAAGGCAGGATTTGAACCCTCGCACACAGCCCGCTTCCCGTTCTCTTACACAACGACAGGATTCAATACATCTAGCCCTCTCATCGAGACCATTGCATCGCACCTACAACTTCCCGAAACCTCACGTGGACAGCTAGCGCACCTCGTCCAAGCCCTGTGGCAGATCTTCAAAGATAAAGAAGCATATCTGCTCGAAGTCCGAGCCAATCCTTCTACCCAAGGGACCTTGGAAGTACGGGGAGCGCGATTCGGATTCGACGACGCAGCATTCAGAAGCTCAGGTCGCCAAGAAGAGGTTCATAAATTGAGAAGACCTACTGAAGAAGTCCCCGAGGAAGTCGAAGCTGAGAAAGATGGAATCGTCTATGTCAAGTATGTTATGATTTTTCCGAAACACCTTGATCCTGATTGGATGCTGATAAAAATACAAACCAGACTCGACGGTCCAGGCAGTATTGGCACCTTAGGTAGAACATCCTCTTTTCGCATTAAGTTAAGGTCCAGCAAAACTGACACCGTATCCAGTGAACGGTGCCGGCCTCGCAATGAACACAGTCGACGCTCTCACCCTCCACGGCGGCCAGTGTGCCAACTTCCTTGACACCGGCGGAAAAGCAACCACCCAGACGGTCAAGTCATCGTTTCGGATCCTCGTCTCGGATGAGCGCGTCAAGGCTATCTTCGTGAATATCTTTGGCGGGCTGACGCGGTGCGATATGATCGCGGAGGGAATCATCATGGCATTTCAGGACTTGGAGATGAGCGTACCTGTTGTGGTAAGATTGAGGGGGACGAATGAGGAGGAGGGCCAGAGGATGGTGAGTCTTTTTGTCTCTTTCTTTCTTCTTTCTGGTATGATGGATGGCTGATGTTTTTGCAGATTGCCGAAAGTGGACTGCCTCTTCATGCATTTGACAAGTTTGAAGATGCAGCGAAGAAGGTGATTAGCCTTGCCGGGGGGAGCTTTCTGGGGCGTGACATAGAGTGTTGATTAGTTGTAGATAGTAAGATGTATGTGCATGTCCACTATGGATCGTATAGATGAACTGCAGGAACTTCTTTCGATGCTATTGTTGCTTCGGACATCTACACCTGTGTATATAATTCTTCGGATTGAAGTAATGAACAGGCGATTGGACGCGATTCTCCAACATTTGTAATCGTTGATCAGTCGGTCTTTCTCATTCTATCATCTATCGCTCTTGCCCTTTCTCGCTCTTTCCTTCTCCAACTCTATCTCCATCGTTCCTTCCTCTCTTATTCTATCCCTCCCTCCCTCGTTCTTTCCCTCTATTGCATCTTCCTTTCTTCCCGTCCTTTTTGAGTTCCTTCCTTCTACTACTCTACCTCCATCGCTCCTTCCCTCTGTAATTATATTGTTCTATCGTTCCTTCCTTCTAGAGTTCTATCCCTGTCGCTCTTTCCTTTCTCGTTGTATCGCTCTATCGCTCCTTCCATCATCGTTCTTTCCTTTTATCGCTCTTTCCACTCTCATCTCTTCCTCCATCGTTATTTCCCTTTAGCGTTCCTTCCTTCTCTTATAATATCTATATCGCTCCTTCCTTTCTTTATCTCAATCGCTCTTTCCCCGATCCGCGGAAGATACACTTCTCGTTTTTTAAGAAAACTCAATTGATGTTGACGCTTGGGAAATCTTGTAGAGCAGGACTCTAGGAAATAAAGAAGGTCGCATTCAAAGAGACAAAAAAACAAAAATGATTTTGATAGTAATGTATAAGTATCGCGTGGATGAGAGCACTGAATCAATTCCTCGGACCCCAGACTCGATGTCTATGTAGACACCACGGTCAACAATAACATAATGTTATCTCACATTAGAACTCCAAATTACTAAGGACAACCCGCATCATGGCGCCCTCTAGCGGAAAGGGATCGAGGATCTTTTCGACGTATTCCGGCCAGTCATTATTCCACTGTAAGAGGGGAAAGATATGTGCATATTCTCAGTATGACGGATATCATCCGGCTATTTTCTAGTCCACAAGAACGGCTGCCTTATACTCTTCGTTATTTATAGGATTAATAACCTTTCTAACAAGAATATTTTCTCTATAGAGATCTCCATGTATAAATATAGGCGGATGATCGCGAAGTGCGAATAGGAGGTAACGAGTAAGATAGTAGGAGAAAAAATCTGTAATTATTAAATTCGCTCTACATGACTTTTAAGCGTAGGGTGATGGCTTTTCCGAATTCTTCTTCCGTCTGGAAAGGACTCGTGATAGTAAGGACGTTTTCACGAGAATAGAAATAATGAGGAACGGGTCCTTAGTTAATACTGCTATACAATCCGGACGATGATAGCGCTCTCATTAATTAAAGATGGATCTTAATTATCTAATAATCGAATACTTATCTATCTCAGTGAGTGAGGGCCACGCCGTCCTTAGAGAAATGCCGTGAATATATTCCATGACGATATACAGTATGTCTTGATCGCGGTACATGGCGTAAAGTCGTGGTGCTACTATAATAAGCCGTTCTTTAACCAAAACTAGAGTATATCCCTCATTTTCAGTCACAAGTGGGCCATATTTCACGACATATTTGTCTCTGATTACCACCAGGCGTCCACCATAATCTGATCTCCTGGGGAGGGTTCGTGTTGCGTTTTTGATCTCGTTCTGATCGGGAAAAGGCCCTGGTAATCGACTAGCATCCCGATAATAAGGAAGGGAGAATGCCATTATTGCGACGTCTCACTATGATGGCAAGTTGAGGATGCAGTCCACAGTCCACACAACTCCCCATTATATAACCGCTTCTATTGGGTAGGAGATAGCCTGCTATGCGCCGACCACAGCACAGCTGAGTATTTGGACCAAAGTCAACTGGCCACAGGTTTACTACCTCAGGAATGATATCACATTCAAGAAATCGGTGTGTGAGTGTGTGTTGCGATTACCCCGGGAGAACTATCCTGCTGAGTTTCGATGAAGAGGAACGCTTGAATTCATTGTAATGTTGTCTATACGATGAGAATCTGCCTTTGAATACATACAATGAATCCTGAAGTCCATGCATGGGACATATCAATCCATTTAGAAAAGGTTTGCTATCAACAAACCCCAATGGGCAGGACGAGCCAACACCTACAAGAAGTTATCACGAGTCCAGCTCATTAAAGATTTGCCCGCCTCCTTGCCACTTTCTGGTTTTCTTCCCATTTATTCTTAATCTCGTTGGACTTCTCCATCCGTCTAACCATTACCGTATATAAATCAGCGTACACCCCTCCCTCCTGTGGCAAATCAGCTTTCTTTCCAGTTCGATGGTTGAAGAAGACTGTCCATGCGTCCATTTCGGCCACCATCGCCTTCTGCGTCGTTGACCACATGGAATAATGCAAGAGGACTCGGTCCCGAAGCACTTCTGATATGCGGATTCCAGTAATAAGCTCGAAATTCATGTCAGTATCTTTCTTTACCTGGATGATTGAGGGACAATGTACGTACTAGATCCGGATACTTCACCGCCCTCCTTACAGTCTGGTTGCACCTATTGGTCATAAGACTAATACCACGCCCGGCCATAAAATCGTGGAATTTCTCCCCAAGAGTCTCCTGGAAGGATTCCATGAATCGGATAAAAGACCGGGACATAAAATGGCCGTAGGCTTGCCACATGACATGTCCGAAGGGATCTTGGTCTTCGGCCCAGGCAACACCATATTGAGTGAGCGTGGCATACTCGTATCCCTGTTCAAGCAAGTTTAGGGCCAGTTCCTTGATTTGACCGTTGATGGCCTCGCTTGTGAGGGGGTGAAAATATGCGGAAGTCTCGAGGGCAGATTTGAGCTGAGGCATGATAGGGCTGGATTTTGGAAGGGCTATTCAAATAAATTGGCGAATTTTGAAACAGTACGGTGAGCAATAGAAGCGGCCTGGGCTAAGTTCGAGAATGCCACGGTGATGGTGAGAAGAGCAATTTTATCGGCTGTCAGGCCAGGCATTTATTTATAACTGAGTGATAAGCAAGGAGGCCTTGCCGTGGACGGATGAGTTGAAATAGACTTTATGGTGTCGTGCCACAAACAACAGCACACAGACCCCAAGAGAGTAATGCCAATTGACCCTTTTTCTCATCGGTCACCAAGAATATTAAGGCAAATATGCGAGAGAACAATGGATGGGGAAAGGAAGTATCTGATCTCTTGCCACAGGTCAGTCCGAACAGGACATATGCATGGCGCTTAACGTCTCATGTGAGGGATAAGTAACATAGTCAAGCCTGCAGTAATACACAGATTACGACAGATTGCAGCATTATATCACGCGCATCGCTGGAAAGGGCCATACAAGCCATCATCTCTCAACCTAAAGGGTCTGAGAGTTTTAACCGTGTCTATGGGTGTCTTGGGATCTTGCAGTCTTCGTCTTGGTTCAGGTGGCAATAACGAGAAGTCCAAATAATCATTGGGGATTTCTGGAAGCTTTTGCAGTTCCATTTGGAAGTAGAAGATGGATGGCTTGTATGATGTATGATGTTATGATGTATGCGAAGAGGGACCACGTGCAGGCCGGAGCCCTAGTGCGCAGGAGGCACTCAAGCCCAGGATGGAAGATATGGCTGGCATCTTGGGCCAGCTGAGAATGAAACGTAATAAATGGACTCGATGTCCAGATAGAAACAAGTCCATGTCAGCAGATTGTAGTGTCGAGTTGTCCCTATAGGCTATGGAGGGTGGATCTGAAGAGTAGTAATGAACGACCTAGCAAGTCGATTTGATGCCTGAAAGCCTATTGATCCTGAGAGTCTGATTGATTCCAGTAATTATGCCACCTGATCACTGCTCATCCTCTATTTCCTTTTCCACAATCAAACTTCCATGTCTGTTCGAATCCCCGTTTGCTCCGATCATCGGCGCACGATTTGCCCCTCATTCAAGCACGCAATACCGGCTAACTTGCTTAATGTACGGGAATCTCCTGGACACTCAAGGAAAGAACCATGAGCAAAGTCTCTCCATTCTCTGTGCCTATACCTGTCTCCATATCTAGCAAGCGAATATCCACTCACTAGGATCATCTCCCCTGCAGACTGCGACGTCAACGGACACGCACGCAATCCCGCGATCAGCGCCCCGCACTTTCAACCTGCGACAACGACAGGGCCGACAAGGACCGCCACGTACCTTCTTCTTCTTCTTCCTCTTCCTCTTTCTTTCTTTCGTTCTCTTCTTCAGTCTTCACATCTGTCTGTTCCTTCGATTCAGTTGTCTTGGGAATCATTCTGTCAAGATGGCTACGTATGTCCCTCCCTCTTTCCCTTCCCCTCTTCTTATCCACCTCATTTACCCCCCCGAAAAGAAACCCCTCACCACCATATAATAATCCCCATCATAAAACCAAACACCCCAATAACACTCCCAAAAAACTAAAATAACCCACTAGAAACATCACCTTCCACGCCCCCGCCCTCACGCGCTCCGAGCGCAGCACCCTCCGCAACCAACGCGGCCTCACAATCTGGCTCACGGGGCTCTCCGCCTCGGGCAAATCGACGCTCGCAGTCGAGCTTGAGCGCCAACTGCTCCACGACCGGGGGGTGCACGCCTACCGACTGGATGGTGACAACGTGCGGTTCGGACTGAACAAGGACCTGGGCTTCAGCGAGAAAGACCGCAACGAGAACATCCGCCGCATCGCGGAAGTCGCCAAGCTCTTCGCCGACAGCGCCTCCATCGCCATCACCTCCTTCATCTCGCCGTACCGCGCGGACCGCGACACCGCGCGCGCCCTGCACGAGGTCCCCACGCCCGGCGAGGACACGGGATTGCCCTTCGTGGAAGTGTATGTGGACGTGCCGGTCGAGGTGGCGGAGCAGAGGGATCCGAAGGGCCTGTATAAGAAGGCCAGGGAGGGGGTCATTAAGGAGTTTACGGGTGTGAGTGCCCCGTATGAGGAGCCGTTGAAGCCTGAGGTGCATGTCAAGAATGTCGATTTGCCCGTCAAGGAGGCGGTCGGGCAGATTGTGAAGTATTTGGACGAGCAGGGGTATTTGCCTCCTAAGAGGGAGTAGATTTTCGAGTTTAGTTTAGCGGAGTTGTCTTTGCGGGTTCTGTTGGTTGCAAAAGAGTATACATAGATCTGTGGTCGGGCTGAGTGCTATGTTGATATCCCTGTTCCTTCTTGTACATGTACATAGATGGACAATTCATGAAATGAAATGAACTCGGAAAAGTATATGGAGAAGTGAGTTGCTATTCTCTCCAGTCAGTGTGAATCTCATATATGATAGATCGCATAACAAATGTATGTACGGTACGCTACCAAAAGGAAGGTATCAAATATACCAAGACTGCAAAGAAACAAAATATTTCACAGAGGTGTTCCCATCCGCTTAATTGAACTCGAAATCATAGTACACATAGGCCGTGTACTCGCCGCCTCCCTCGCCGTGCATCTCACCCGGGTCATCGCGCTTGACCCGTCCCTTCTTGTCGCGGCCAAACGCGTTGCCGGCCAGATACGAGTACTTCTCATCCAGGTTGTATTTGGCCTTGTCGGCCTGTTTCGAGCTCGGGGTCTAGAAGTATTGGTTAGTCTGATGCCGGGCCTTGTCGAATGGAACGGAACATACTCGGATAATGGTGCAGACAAAGTCGAGAGGCAGACCGTATCGCAGCACGGTCTCGACAAACACCCGCAGAACCAGCACATGGATCCAGACCATGACCGCTTCGCTCCACGCCGTGCGGCCCAGTCGCAGCGTTTCGCCCCACAGCTTGCGCTCGTCGCCGCCAACCCGCTCGAACTCCTTGCGCTCCTCCTCCTTGCCGCCTTCGACGTACTTGAAGTCGCGGGGAATCCACTTGTTCTCACGGGCCTTGTGCACAAACTCCACGCTGTGTTTCCGGAACGTGGTGACGGCATACAGCGTGAACTCGTCGTCCGAGGCGACTAGCGTCGCCGACCGCGGAACCACCATCGGCGAAACGGTTTCATACGTCTTCAGGAACTCCTTGATCTGCTGAGCCGGCACGGCGACAAGATGGGTCTCGATGTATTCGGAATCTTGAACGATGGTGCGAGGATCGACAACGGAAGCGAGAGATTTGGTCGATAGGTTGCCTCTGTTTATATGAGTTAGAATTACGCAGGAAGCATCGGATGTCATCAAACACACGTCTGTTTCCGCTGAAGAGTTGCCAGGTACCCTTAACCTGGTTGTATTGGGAGTATTTCGTCCGGATATCGTTATCGATGCTAGCTGCCTCCTATGCGCGAGTTAGACTGAAACCCAGTAGTGTATCAGAGGCGAGACAGGTTCATGCCAACGCATACCTTCTGAAGAAGATCGATCAATTCACCCAGCGACTTGTCAGCGCGGTACTTGACCTTGTTCCACGAGAACGTGCGCAGGTACTGGTCCACCGGCTCTGAATCGTCCCCGACCACGTCAGCCGACCTCGCTCATGTAACGAGACATTCGGGAGCAGGCGGGCACACATACTATCATTCACGGTCTTCATTTTATCGATCTGCGCCTCGTCGCCGTCCAGGATGTTCTTCAGCGCATCTCCGACCTTCACCACGACGGCCTGGCAGGCGGTCTCTAGCTTGGCCAGCTCGTCGGCCTGCTGCACGAGGGCGTCTAACGTGCCGATCTTGAACTCCGGGAGGGGAAGGGTGCGACCGATCCGTTCTCAGGGGCGACGGTGGCAGATACAGCGTCGAGGGCATCGTCGCGATGGTGGGAGGGCGTGATGGAGGTGGGGAGGGAGACGAGGAGGTATTTGGCTGTCTTGGGCATGGTGAGAGAGGGGCTGGATGGGCCAGGAGAATCGATGGGGAGGGAGGTAGAGACAGATGAACTAGTAGAGAGGAGAATCCGTTGCCGCGCTCGAGAAAGCGGGCATGGAGGTAACACGGAGGCGAAGTGGGAAAGTCGGGGCGTGAGGGAGGTGGGAAGGCCGTCGGTCATGCTGGAATCTCGCCGGAGCTGCAGCTGGGCGGAGGCGGTCAATCGCCCGCAGAGGCTACGTAAGAGCCACTCGCCTATACTTCAACCACCCGATCCTTGTAGGTATGACTTTATGTATGTAGTCTATTCATACAGATGCAATATAGATGAGGGCACTGCGCCCAGCACGAAAGAAAAATTTATATACAAAACAAACAAAAGCCCATCTATGCGCCGGCTTTACCCTAACCCCAGTATCTAGATATCTCCCCCCCCCTAGTCTAATTTCTAGTTGGTCACTTTGTAGAGACTCGACATAGCCTGTTAATCATATAAGCATGTTTTCTCTGTTATCCCAATCCAGTATTTGAACGTACCGCAGCCTGCTTGGGCTCAACGAATAGTGCCTTCGCCTCCACCAGGACGACCGGCTCCTTGCCCTCTTCAGGCAGAGTCTCGATGCGTCCCTCTACCCACGCCTTCCGACCATCGACCTTCACCGTCTCTGCCCGCAACACGACGTAGGCTTCGGCCATGGCAGGACGACGATAGTCGATGCTCAGGTTAGCCGTCACGCCAACGCCGTTCGGCAAGGCAGGGAAACAACACCGTCCCATGGCTTCGTCCAGCAGAGTTGCCAGCAGACCACCGTGGACGATGCCCGGGTGGCCGCAGATGTTTGAGCCCAGGTAGAACATAGAGATCAAGCTCTTTCCACCCTCCTCGCAGAAGATATATGGCGGGACCACGATCTTCTCAGGGCCCGCAAGGGTACCGGCCGTCAGATTGCGGGTGCGCATCTGCTCCGGGATCTTCAGATGAGGTCGTGATTCGGTGAATGCTGGGTTCTCCCGCAGCGACACGGCGAGTGGGTGATCGCGGATAAAGTCTTCTACCTGCTGGGAGATGGCATCCGGAGGGACGAACGATGTGAGGGTTTCCTCGTCGGTGGGGAGTGCAACCGACATCATGCGAGATACGGTCTTCTGTGTCTGATAGGCTAATCCGGCGGCGAATGCAAGAACTGCGATGGACGTGAATCCCACAAAGCGGCGAAAAGCGGGATTGAGGCCTGGGGAGCTCAGGTGGAACAGGAGAGGAGGCGGCTTCTACAGAAAGCAATTCAGGAGGTCAGTCAGTCTGGAGACAACCCGAGGAACAAAGTAGAAGTCAGGGGAAAGTAGCCTACCGGCAGAGTACAATCGAAGATGATTCTGACGGGTCAGACGCACGAACGACGGGGCATTATTTGTAGGATTCGAGCTGAGACCGGGCCTGGTCGTAGTGGGGACCGCCCGAAAGAATCTCGATACTGGGACTCGCGGCATGATGGGGACTCGGACAGAACCGAGAGATGGACTCGGCTGAAGGACACGAGTGGCAAGGCTTCTTAGAGTCCTTAGCTTCCCAACAACTCAAAGGATTGCGATCCGACTGGAATTGGAGTGGCCCAGGCTGCGGAAAGCCTTAACGGGACAGGGCGCAAGTGACTGGGAGAGTGCCTAGGCTCATCCAAAACGGTTATCCATACTCAGTAGATGGCGGAAGATCACAGCGGCGAAAGAAACCATTGCGACTTTCTGATTGGTGGACGGCGAGGCGGAGAGGCCAAAGAGCCTCGGTTAAAGAGAGGATGAGTAATCTGAGTGAGACATGGTGTTGAGCCAGAAGGCGGATACGGAATACATGAAGAAGCGTGGAGGGAAATGACGAGGGTGATGGATGCAAGGCAAAAACCCCATCGAGTCTGTGGTCGTTGTGGTTTGCCTTGTTTGCTGCTTTTGCGCTGTATGGCTGCCCTGGCACGTGACAGGCACATCTCCATCGCAGTCGATCTTCTCCTTCTTCCTCTCTTCATCCTCTATCAACTTCAACGGTCGGCGGAAAGCTTTGACGGGATAGTGTCTCGTCGAGATTCAGGCCTTGGGCAATTATCCGCGAAGAAACAGATGGCTTGAAGGGTCTACGAGCTTATATATGTCCACTCGGTGGAATGATGTCCTGCGTGCACCATCATTCGGACTGCATGGCGGCTGGCGGCCCGAGTCCAGAAGGGCCTGAATAAAACACTCGAGCCCGTCGAATTTCTCCGCTCTCCGGACTGCTCTGTGCAACATGGACACGACTTGATGTCGTAGGTAACTGCGCTATTCACATCACCCTTGTCAGGGCATGGAATGAAGTCTCCCCGGATTGGATAGGTTCTTCGAATTTGCATTTATCGGCTTTAGCGTGGAGTGCTCATTTCCCATAACCCAGCCATTGCCAGTCATTCTTGATTCATGCATCGATCTTCAGGGGCGCGTTACATTTTCTCTGTGCCTGCATATGCATACCGTTAGATTAGCGTTAGCCATCAACGCTCCCTATGTCCATGAAATGGCCCATTCCTGGAGCCCGGCGCCCCTTGCTGGGCTTTTGCCAGACGGCATGCTGGGAAGGAGCGCTCTGCGTGGCTCATAAAGCAATTGAAATTGAACCAACATTCATTAGAGTTATCTGTCACTTTTTTATTCTGTCGTTGTTCACCAGTAATTATGGTCCATCGTCGCGCTTTCGCCTTTCTGGCCGCAAGTCCAGTCGTACTGGCCTCATCCGACGCCCCCTTTCCCCTGGTGCCTGGCGATTATGATGTCCTAGAATACATTGATCCACTCATTGGGAGTGCCAACGGGGGTATCTACCTGCTTTCCGGAATCGCTTTGACGCATAGTCATGTTCTTCTAATGCTAACGGGGCTGTTGTATCAATCCAGGAAATGTGTTCGCAGGCGCCTCCCTGCCTTACGGCATGGCCAAAGCCGTAGCCGATACAGACTCGCAAAGCAACCAGGGTGGTTTCGCGTACGATGGCAGTCGCATCACCGGGTTCTCAAGTCTGCATGATTCAGGAACCGGTGGCCAGCCCTCCCTTGGAAACTATCCTCTGTTTCCATACGTGAAATGCCGCGACGACGATGTGAATGGCTGTATATACCCAAGAAACAGCGGAAGACGGGCTACATTTCCGACTCGGTCAAGGCGAGCCCGGGCTACTTTGGGCTTACGATGGAGTCGGGCATTCATGTGGACATGACGGTGGCTCATCACACGTCCCTCGTTCGCTTTCAGTTCCCGACAGATGGCGAGTCGAGCCCTCTGATCCTTCTGGACCTCACGGATTTGTCCGACTCACGCCAGGACAATGGGACCGTCTCTGTCGATCCTATAACAGGCCGTATAACTGGACATGCTCGATTTCAGCCGAGCTTTGGAAGCGGCACCTACGTTCCTTATTTTTGTGTCGACTTTGACAGTGCGGCCGAAGTGCGAGACCATGGCATATTCGTTAATTCGCGAGCAAGCACCGGTATAGACCACCTTGACATCTCGAGAAGCATAAATGGCTACCCTCTTCCGGTTCGTATCCCTTCCTGTATCCTGGTGCTGAGCTGACGCCTCTACAGGGAGGTGCATTTGTTCGGTTCGAGTCAGCCCCGAATATCACAGTGCAGGCACGGACTGGTCTCAGCTTTATCAGCAGCGAGCAGGCATGTCGGAATGCCGAAGCTGAAATTCCTACTTTTGACTTCGAAGCTACCCACTCAACGGCAGTCAAGCTGTGGACGGAGAAGATGGCTCCAATCCGAGTGTCTAAGCAGGGGGTCAACTCGTCGGTCTTGACAAATTTCTACAGTGGGATCTACCGTACCATGATCAACCCGCAGGATTATACCGGGGAGAACCCTCTATGGAAGAGCACAGAGCCATACTTTGATTCGTTCTATTGGTATGTACATACTCCTATCCTTTGCAAACTCTCCTGACATTCATTAGTCTCTGGGATTCTTTCCGGTCTCAATTACCTTTTTTGACTATCTTTGACCCAACGTCCCTCGCACGGATGATTCGCTCCTTGATCGATACCCAAAAACACTTGGGATGGCTTCCTGATTGCCGCATGTCTTTGTGTAAAGGTTCGGTCAATCTATCTTTCTCAAACGATAGTGGCTAACCCAATGCTAGGGCACACTCAGGGTGGTTCCAACGCGGATGTCATTCTTGCGGACGCATACCTCAAAGGCATTACGGAAGACATTGACTGGAAGGCAGGATATGCAGCGGTGAAGAAGGACGCCGAAGAAGAGCCCTACGACTGGTCCAGCGAGGGTCGAGGGGGGCTGATGAGCTGGAAGTCGCTGAACTACATCCCAGTTGAGGATTTCGATTACCTGGGATTTGGAACCATGACGCGCAGTATTTCTCGCACGCTGGAATACTGCTACGACGACTTTACCATTGCGCAAATGGCGCGTGGTCTGGAAAAGACAGGCGATGTGGAAAGATACGAAACCAGCTCTCGCAACTGGGAGAATCTGTTCCGAGATGATCAAGTCTCGTTCATCAACGGCGCTGATACCGGATTCACGGGATTCTTCCAGCCTAAATATCTGAATGGGACATGGGGCCACCAGGTAAACTCTCTCGATTTCTACCGCATGATAGCCCTAACAACGCCCAGGATCCCATCGCTTGCTCCAACATTGACACGAGCGGAGCAGTATGCTCTCTGCAGAACAACGCCGAGACATTCGAATCAAGCATCTGGGAATACCAATTGTACATTCTTCCCCTGCAACCTCTCATCTCCCCTACCTACTAACCTACATATCCAGCTTCGTCCCCCATGATATGGCCGCCCTCATCACGCGCCTCGGCGGACCCTCCCAATTCACCCGCCGTCTAGACTACCTCCACGACAGTGGCATCACCTACATCGGCAACGAGCCCTCCTTTCTCACCGTCTTCCAATACCACTACGCCGCTCGCCCCGCCAAATCCACTGCGCGCGCCCACTTCTACATCCCCAAATACTTCAACCCCACCCCCACCGGCCTCCCGGGCAACGACGACTCGGGCGCCATGGGCTCCTTCGTCGCCATGACCATGATTGGCCTGTTCCCCAACCCCGGCCAAAACGTCTACCTCATCACAAGCCCGTTCTTCGAGTCCGTGTCCATCACCTCCCCGCTCACAGGGAAGGTGGCCACCCTGCGAACCGTCAACTTCGATCCCAGCTACCGCGACGTGTACATCCAGTCTGCGACGCTCGACGGGAGGCCGTATACGAGGAGTTGGGTCGGCCATGATTTCTTCACCGAGGGAAGAGACCTGGTGCTGGTTTTGGGCCGCAACGAGAGCTCTTGGGGGACTGGGGTGGCGGATTTGCCGCCGTCGTTGTCAACGTCTGATTGAGCTGATTCTACGTCTTGTGGAAGAGTTATATAATTATCTGCTCGTTAGTAGACGGACGTGTTTAATGTTAACCATTCATTCTGGACAAATTACCATATCGTAGAAAGGTAGCAGAGTGATTTATTCAATCACTTCCAGTCCCAATTCCAATCCAGTTCCAATTCTTCGAGCTAGAAATCAGTCTCTGTAAGAAGAATCCCTATATACAGTACCCGGTGTCTAAGTAGGTATCGGTTGGTCTAATCATAACATACAGTACCTAAGTAATTAATGTTACAGGTTCTTGTCTAGCTTTCATCATCACTTCTAACCAACTAACTAATAACACCCTCCGAAGCAGCTCTTCACACTAGGTAGGCGATAATGTGATCCCATCCAATCCAGACCTATCTATACTTCCTGTTATACTATACTGTCCGAGAGAACTAAGTGATATCTCCGACGAAATAAAAAGAAAAGTCCCATCCCAGGACCTGCCACCCCCAAGAGCTATATGTATAGATAAACTTGAACCAATCCAACAATCCGAATCCAATTCCAATTCCAATCCACTCACTTGGGCCTTTTTTTTTTTTCTGCCTGTGGTGGGTGATATCCAAGTTCTCCTCTCTCTCTCTCTCTCTAATATCAAAATCCGACCTGATCATAGACCAGATATATATAGAGATAGACTCCAACTGATCTGATCTGATCCAACCTATGAGTTTCTTTCTTTCCTCAAGCAAAAGGAACAACGAAAGGAAGATCAAAACAGATCAGGTCGATGCGTAGGAAAAGAACAAGAAGAAGAAAGAGAAAGAAGAAAGAAGAAGCAAAAGCGGAAGAATCGCCATTCTTCCGCCTCAGATAAAAGAAAGAAAGAAAGAATGGATTAGATTCCAGCCAGCCAGCTCGGCAGTATTTCTTTTCCTTCCATTTCCATTACCATTTCAGGGGTATTCGTCATTAAAACACACATCCCAGTCCCAGTCCCAGTACAGCCTTTGAAAACAACATATGGAGAACAGATTAAATCAAGTCATGTCATGTCATGAAAGCAGGTCATTACAATCCATTGTCGGCGCAGGAGAACGGGCTTCCTACGGTTCCGGCCTTGTAGTTCAGGATACACTCTCGATGGAGGCCTAAGTCTTGTTAGTATCTGTCCTCTAATCATGTTGTAAATGAAATTCAAGAGAAAACTCACGTAGGTGCCTGGTCCCAGGAAAAAGAGCCCCACTCCTATCAAGCCAACGTTGAGAATAGCTCCGGCCCAGCCGCGGATGCCTCGTTTTCGATAGAATCCCGGCCCGTAATCCTCGCGGCGCATGCGGAGGTACGCAACGCCCCAGAAAATGAACCCAAAGAAGGAGTCGAAGAGCGAACTCATGATGGAGAGCAGGTCGGAGAAGAACGGGATCACCTGGGAGATGATGAATGCCAACACCCACAGGACAACCAGAATACCGGTCCACGCGGCCCAGCCGACCAGAGTATGGTTTCCCTTGTGACGAGTTCCGTCGAACAGGCGGAAAAAGACGAACCGAGCCGACACGGAGGCATACAGCACGCCAAGGAAGATTAAAGTCGGAACCATAAAGGAGAAAGACACCTTCTTGTAGATATCGTTGCCCAGCGAGCCAAAGGCTGGGGCGGTCATGTACTGGTTACCGGTATAGACATATACAATGGATCCTGCCAAGCTGAAGACGATGATCTCGGCGATCGTGACTGCGGTGACGGATTTCCAGAAATCCCGGGGTTCCTTCATTTCAGCAATGAAACTTGGCAGGGTGATCTGGCCAATGAAGGTGTAACTGATGTTTAGGAAAGCGTTCACACCAGAAACAAAGGTCGTGCCCTTCACGGGAATGGCCGTCACAATAGGGTCGCCAAGCTTGGAGCTGTATTTAGCGGGATGATCCTCGATCCCAGCGAAGATCATGGCCAACAGAACCGAAATGAAGGTAGTCAGAGCCGAGAAGGTTGCTACTTTAGACAGAGTGCTGAATGTACGAGGGAGGGAGAAGATCAGAGAAATAATGGCCGTCACCAGCGAGAACACGATCGAGCACGTGGGGTGACCAGTGACTGTGTTCAGATACTCGGCGCCGACTAAGCAGTGCAAGCCCTAACTGGACGTCAGCTCATGTCACATATATTCTGGAAGATCTGGAAGGATCAAGGAGACCGACCTGAATAAAAGTATTGTTCAACAGAAACATTATGGCAGTCAGATACCAAGCGATTCTCGAGTTCCAGAAAAGAGCCTGGCCAATGTCACACACGTCGCGGACATTCGGATGGCGCAAACAAAATCTCCTAAATCACTTATCAGTATGCGCGCTCCCGAGTAGACGGCCTGCGTCAGACGTACCAGATAATCAGCGATGTGTATAGCACAACCGCCGCGATAAAGACGGTTAGGATCAACCCCGGAACGAGACCCAGAACGGAATAGGACCAGGGAAACGACATGATCGCAAGACAGATATACTCGGAGAAAAGCAGTGCGGCGGTCTAAAACAAAACAAAAAACAAAGACTCTTCGTTAGCTGGGGACCAATTGCGTCCGAAAATACATCTTCTCGTCTCTTCTGCTTCTCTTCTCTCGTGGGATCTGGAATGCGCGTGCGACGGTACCTTTTGCCAGCTGCAAGTGCGATACTTGATAGAGTTCCCGGCTTCCAACTCAATTTGTCTTCCGACGTCCCTCCCTCGGATCCAGAGTCCATTCCGATCGGCAGCTGAGTCTCGGGATCCAGCTTCAGCTTGTCACTGGCTGGATCGAGCTGGTCGGAGGCAAAGGAGGGCCTGCGGCCCAGGGCCTGGGTTGCGTTGTACTCCGCCATTTTATGGAGCGGACGAACCGCAGGTGGAAGGAATCGACAGAATGGGAAAAGGAAATCACGGTTAAGGGTCGCAGATGCATGTACTGCTCCTGTTGGCGATCAAAAAGGGAAGTACTATCAGGAGACGAGATCTGGAGTTGATAGGGTTAACGACGGAGAGTGACGGCAGGGCAATGCCAGTTTTCTGTTGATTTGTTCTTTTTGTTGCAGCCGAGCAAATGGGTGCAAGGGACGGAGCAGAGGAGCGCGAGGAAATTGTTAAATAGCAAGGCGACGAAGCGAGCGCAGAAACACTGGAGTAGGAAGTGGGCAGGGCAATGGACCTACCAGAAAGTGGAAGGATGGCCGTACCAAGACACCGGACGAGGGGCGAAAGGCTTGGGAGAAAATCAAGAAAAGGCGAAGAAAGCCAAGGGACCGATATGAAAGGCTTAAGAGGACGGCCACTTTTTGTATGATTTTCTTTTTTTTTTGGTTGTCACGTTGGCTGCGATTAAGTTTGGAGAAATGAGGATTAATTTAATTGCACTGATAATGAATGGATAAATTAAGGAGGATAAATCTGCAACTCCAGAGTATTCCTGCAGAGGTGCGGTACCTATAATAAAATAAAATAAAATAAAATAAAATATTAAAATACTACAATACTCAATCTTAAATACAAGAATACGGAATCCCATCCCATTGCAACGAAACGCAGCTCTGATGTGGACGAAAGCGACCCTGAGCCGGAGAACCTGAAGCCAACCATGACGTGCTCGGCGTGGGGCGTTGGTAGCTGCCCCGTAGGTAGTATTGCACTGTATGATTATATGATACCCTGGCTGTCGCCCTCCAGCTGCCATTATTATTATTGATCCCACGGCGCTGGCAACCCCTGCCTCGCATGTCGTCGGTGGCTGCCTGGAACGAGACGATCTCACCGGGGCGATTCAAATTGAAATTTTCGTTCGCTCTGTTCGATGCGTTCGTTGGTGATTCCGGCCTGCAGGCATTCCACGATTTACACCGGGTCTGGGGTTTCCCCATTGGCCTCGCTGGACCCGCGTCCCCCCCCAGCTCGACTTCCTGCCAATCAGAAATCGGCCTGAGTTTTTCGAGCCCCGCAAGCGTAATTCTTTTCCGGCTTTTTTTCTTTTTTCTTTTTTTTTCTTTTCCTTTTTCCCTTTTCGGAGTCCTGCCAATCAGAATATACGAAGAATAATATTAATCATATTCCGGCGTTGGCTTGGCAGGTCCGTGCGAGTCGGTCGATGATCCATCCACTCACAGTGAGCCGTTACGTATGACTATGAAGTCTTATGCAGGGAAGAGGGACGTTGCTCAGTATTACTCTGACTCTCGAAGTACTGCGTAAATAATAATCATAATAAGCTCGAGCACGTTATGCACTGGCAGATGACGTGATTCACCCCACGTGTCCACAGCGACATCTACCTACTGCGTATAATTTATCTCCCTTACGTCGTATGACAGGGTTCCAGGTGGCCTTGCTGATCTTCCCGAGTTCGTCGTCACTCGGTCGACAAGGCTGCCGGTAGCTTTCTCTCTCTCGTCATTTAAACCCCCTCCGCCATGCTCGCCTGACTCAAGAACCCTGGGGGTTCCCATTCTACAATCAACATCTAGAACGCGCACGGTCAAGCTCCCATGGCTCAGCTTCCCGGTCTGCGCCATTCTCCCTCTAACGGAACAGATAACGGCGCCCCCGAGCCTCCGGGCCTTTTAAGGGCCGTTATGCTTTGATGACGGGAGAGTTGGCCGTGCATGTGTGTTCACATGTCCCTCTGTCTAGTGTCTAGTGTCTACAGAGTAAGGTAGGTAGGTAGGTAGGTATGCATTGCATGTTCTCGATCTTTCTGTACCTGCGTCCCACTCACCATGCCATACAGAGTAGTTATCATCCCCACTTCCCGATGCCGACGATGGCTGCTGAACTAGGGCCAGCCTTCACTCTGTACCTAGCCTCCTAGGTATATGGTGTATGTGCTAGCCCACTAGTACGCGCGGTAGGCCGTCAAGCACGCCATCGACAGCTCGGGGGCGGGAATCACTCTAGCCCCGTCGAAGGTCTGCGGACGATTCCGAAGCCTACTTTAAAGTAGACCAGACCAGCTCGCAGCCCCGTCAATGCTCAATGCTTGTCATGCTTGTCCTCGACTGGTGGCTCCGCCCCGATGGTATCAGATTAGTGCTGATTGCACCATCTCGGGTCGAACCACATGCATGATCTAGATTCCCAGCAGGCTCTAAGCGGAGGCTTGTAAATGCGCGATAGACCATCTTGTGTGGCATCGTTCAGCTCTAACTCGAAACCCATCCCGACATAGTCCTGACCTTGTCCTATCTGATATATATGAGTTGGCTCTTGGTTCGCCATATTTTGGCAGACAGACAGGGATGGTCGATAGATAGTCAAAAAGGGCGGTAGCTGTGTCTCCCTAATGAAGTGGCACATTTTGGGATATTGAAGGTCTGCCGGAGAAGTAAATTGTCCAAATGCTACGGTGATAATATTAAAAGACTTGATAGAAACTGTATGATGTACCAACTAAAGAAAAGATTTTGTATGCTGGGCTGGAGATACAGCAGAGTGCCGCTGCCAGAATGATGGATAAGGGAATACTCCAGCTGAGGACTGCAGATTCAATATCTCTAGAAGCGGGGAGTGAATTCCAATCCTCAGGGCCAAGTGAATGGAGCTGAGTACATTGACCAATTTCATCAACTTGTTCATGGAGCTATTGGGAATATGCACGGCAAGTTTGACGCAGAGCAGTCATTCTATTATATAGGAAATCTAAACCGGTGACTCTATAGATTTTACTATGAATGTCTGCTGGGCCCTTTAGTTAGTGGGCTGCTTACGGCTAGCTTTCTTAATTTCATCAGCTAGAACAAGACACCTGGGTTGCAACCCCCAAGTCTTTTTATGCACATGGACTGCACAGCACCGGCATATAGCCACCCTGACCATGGGCAGCAGATTCCATTTTACGCAACTTCTCAGTCTACGAGGCTATTCAACCATACACTTACTGAATATACATACAAGCAATTATATGAAAGCATGAACCGTAATACGGACTTTTGTGGTATCTGTTGTATCTGTAGTAATATGCACATCGAATCCCCCCCCATCCAAACTGGTTGGCTAGGCTCACATGCCCTCGTCTTCCCCGGCCAGCAAGGCCGCATAATCGTCGGCCGAAGCGAAAGTCGGCAGATGCTTGAGCTTGCGCCGTTTCTGCTTTTCGGCCTGCTTCTCGTCCTTGGGGAGCTCGTCGATGGTGCCAAGGTCCACGTCCGACGGAACATCTTCGTCGCTGTCCACGAAGGCCTCGTCGTCTGAGACGTCCATGTTGAAGTCGTCGTCCTCGTCGAATTCTTCCTCGGCCTTCTTGGACTTGGCTTGGGCCTTGGATTTGGCGGGGGCAGGCTCGTCCTCCATGTCCTCGTCAGATTCATCGTTGAAGATAACGCCTTCGTCGCCGCTGGCATCATCCTCGTCGGACTTGTCGTAGGCAGACTCGAGATCATCCATGTCAAGATCATCGTCACTGTCGCCGTGCCCTTCAACTTCGGGCCTCGAATCCACAAGCGCCTGCCAGATCTCGGACTCGGCGTCGCTGAGCGCTTCGTCATCATCTCCACCTTTGCCGGCGGCACCCTGAGCCTTCTTCTTGCGGGCCTTCTCCTTATCCTTGCCGAGACGGTTGAAGTACTCGTGGAAGAAGACATCCTCGGCGGCAACCTCTTCGGATTTCTTCTGCCAGAAGGCCTCCGAGTTGAGCGGCAGATGGTGGGCGTGCTTGCCGGAACTGACCAGTCGGTCCTTCGCATCGCTGCCGGCAAGGGGCTGCATGATAGACGCACCACGTGTAACGCCAGATGCCTTGGGGGTTCGGTAAACGAAGCGGTCAAGGAAGTGAGTCAACGTGTGGATGGTCATATCCGGCTTGCCAGTAATTGGCTTGTGGTCAAGTAAATTCTCCGCATTGACAGACACCGACGGATGGAAGTGAGACAAGTAGGGTAGCTGTAAAGGTGTTAGTATGTATCAATTCGACTCTCAACAAAGACAGGTGGGCAACTCACCAATTCCCAGAGACAAGTGCGGTCGGCATTGCTGTGCTCAGGGTCTCGCTTGCGGGGATCGTAATTCTTCGACGGTTTTTGTGGGGTGACCTCGGTCACCGTGGGCTGTTCCTGCTCGTCATCCTCATCCGGTACATCCCTGAACACCTCTTCGTCGTCGCTGTCGTTCTCCTCGGGCTGGTCGAATAAAGCTTGGAGACTAGGGAAAGTCTTCTCCAGCTCTCGGATCAGGTAGAAAACACCGCAGATGAAAGCTGGCTGGTGCAGGCCAAGAACCTGAATGATACGCTTGACAAAAGCCTTGACACGTCGAGCGTTCATATCATTCTTCAGTGCCTTGAACAGCAGGTTAAGATAGAGAGATTGCTTTGAGGATGTAGCCACACGAGGATCAAGCAGCGACTCATACAGAGTGCGGTAAAATCGATCGGAGGCAACCTTGTGAGTGCTTGTCAATTGCTGGATCAGCATGAGAGCCTGGATACTGGTGTTGAAGTTGGAAGAGTGGGTGATGCGGAACAGAGTGTCGATATGTTTGGAAAGCCTTTCGGTGTAATTAGTAACAGTCCATGGTAGACAGGAGATTCAAAACATACCGCTCCGTGTCCGAGTTGGTGAAAGGATAGGCTCGATTGACACCAGTCAAGACTCCCGAAATGAGTTTGTCTCGCATTTCTTCAGTCTGAGCCTGGCCCTTGGCCGGGTCTTCCTTTCCTTTGTCGCCCTTCTGATTGAGCTTGCCGTGCTTCTTGTTGCTCTTTGGGGGTTTCATGGATTTCAACAGAGAAACGAAGAAGGTAAAGTAGATATCAAGCAGCTTAACCGCGATCTGCTCCTCTTTCAGGCTCAGGACGGTCTGGTTGAGAGTGATCATAGCGTAGTACTTGGCGTGCTGGCTCTGACCAGGACGGAAGAGGACCTCCTCGACAGAGTTAATGATGGTCGGTTTCATCAGCGGATGCGCTTGCTCGAGCTGAAGAAGAAGGTAAGAGGCGCGGGACGCAATCTTTTTCGCCTTGTCACCGAGTTTGTTGACCAACAATCGCAGAAGGTTGGTTTCCTGCTCGGGCTTCTCCTTGAGAAGCTCGTAGACGTAACTGACAGCCCGAGAGCGGGAGAATTCGATCTCATCGTTGCACCACACCTCGAGGATCTTGAGCATCTCGAAATATTGGTCCTTGAGGAAGCTTTCAAAAGCCCAAACAATCAAGTGGGAATCCTCCAGGCCTCCCGGAAGAGCGTCGCCCTCCGACCATCTGCCCCCGGCTCCTTGGAATGCCGTCAAAAGGCCTGGCTGGTTTGCAAACGACCTGAGTCTGCGGTCACCGGGGAGCAAGGTGCCCTGAGCGAACATATCCTTCAGGGATCGGAGGACTTCCACGGCCTGGGAACGACTGCGCTTCTTGCCCAGGTTGATCAAGCTTTCCAGGGACTTGCTGTTGTGCACAGGCGACTCTTGAACGGCAAGCGTCAAAGCGGAGATCTTGTCGCTAAGCGTTCCGGACGACATGATAGTGGTGTAAAACTTGTGAGAAGACGACGAAGAAGCCTGTTGGGCCTCGGTGTACATCTTGCTCTCCTTCTCGAGCAGTGTAAGGGCATGCTGGTGCACACGATCAATTAAGTGTCGGGGCAGTGCGTTGACTTGCTTCGCAGGTATCGTAGGAAGTTCGGTGTGGTACCAGTCAGATCGCGGGGGGACTGTCTGTTCGTGGTGTTAGCATATGGTAGCACAAGAGACCTGCCATAAACACTCACAAGCTTGGCATATTCCTTGGGGAGCGAATTTTGAATCGGATCCTGGTTGCCTTTCTGCTTCTTCGTCTCTTTCTTGGTCGGAGGCGGAGAATCTTCCTGGTCTGACGAAACATTGCCATCTGAGCCCTCCTCGAAGTCATCTTCGTCCACATCCAGCTCGACATCCTCTACTTCATCATCTTCCTCTTCTTCGTCCTCCTCATCTTCAGCCTCGGCCTCGTCGTCCGGTAGGTCATCAGGAACAACCTGTCCAGCAGCAGCCAGCATACTCGAAAGTTCTTTCCGTAGGAAGTCATCATCCGACTTGTTATTTGACTTCTTGGGAGCCTCCTTCGCGCCCTCCACCTCAGAGTCAGATTCGATCCCCGCAAGGAGGTCAAGATCTTCCTCGGTACCTCCGAGGGCCAGAATCTCCTGCCGCAGAGTATCATTCTCGTCCATTCCGCTCGACTTCGCGGGCTTGGTCTCCGTCTCTTTCTTCCCTCCCCTCGCGATCACGTCGCCGTTGCGATCGCGCTTCTTGCCCTGGTTGTTTTTATCGGCGCCGGGTCCCCGCTTAGCAGCTTGCGTCGGGGCAGCCTGCTTGTTGTTCTGCTTCGGAGTTTCCTTGGGAGCCTCTTTCGACTTGTTGTTATTCTTGTTGTCGTTCTTCTTCTGCTTCGCGGCATTCTGGTCCTTCAACTTCTGTTCGATCTTCTGTCGGAGGCCGGCAAAAGCGCCCTCTTGAAGCTGGGGAAAAGCATCCCCAGCGGCGCTGGAGTCATTGATAGGGACACCACCATCCGGGACAGTCGCATTGGCTCCGGAGGAGCGTTTGCCCTTATTCTTCGCCATGAAGGGCAGATTTACCAGCCAAAACGTGGGATTGAAACTGATTGTCTGATAACTTTTTTTTTTCTGCCGCCCGAAAATCCCAGACGGACGAGGCCGCCGGAGAAAAGGTTCTGCCGGTGCACGTGCCATCCCGAGATCCATCGCGGTCCGCCGCCTTGGATTTACTGTCCGTCAGGAAAAGATATACTGTTTCGATCGGTTGACGGAAATTGCGCATTCGGTGGATTCAAGGGCTTTGTGAAAGCGTCATTGCACCCTTCGCGATTCATGATCTCTGGGGTACGCCCGACTGCGGGCCGCTACTCGGGTCCGTATCGAGCATGTTTAGGAGTCTTTCGATTCCATAGACTTTTAGGATGCAGTTACCATGTATGCTCTCGTGCCATTGAATGTCGGTGATAGGTGCTGATTTTCCAGACTGATGGCCGAAGCCGGATATCCAACTTCTGGATCCCGACTGGTGGCATCTCGAAGAAGAATGTCACGGGGGAGAAAGGTACATGCGAGAACCATTACTTAAGAATGATAGGTCTAACCTGGAATTAGAGGATGCAAATGACCTTCTACTTCGAGGTGGTTTTCTTCGGCAGGTTAGTGCTCATGCTATGCTCTTGTCAAGTCCAGAGGGTCTAATCTAGGTCAGGCTTACTCGGGGGTCTTCCACATGCTCCCCCTAGGACTACGTGTTCAAGATAAGCTCGAGCGTCTAATAGACAAGCACATGCAATCTATTGGTATGGTTCGCTGCTAGAAGACTGTTTTTAACTAGCTAATACGCAATTCTAGGAGCCTCTAAGGTTTCTTTATCGTCCATATCCGCCCAAGAGCTTTGGGAGCGGTCCGGGCGTTTGACGGACAGTTCGGAGGTATGGTCCTATTCTTGGGGTCCATATTCGTTGCTGATTATGCTCTCCAGGTATTCAGATTTCTTGACCGCAAAGAGTCTCGGTTCCTTCTTGCTCCTACACACGAGGAGGAAATCACCACTCTAGTAGGCAGTCTCGCTAAATCTTACCGAGACCTGCCTATACGGGTATACCAGATATGTAAGCTCCAATAGCTTCAAAGCATATAGTCCGCAGCAATGGCTAATTTATCATCACAGCGAGAAAGTACAGAGATGAGCCTAGGCCCCGACAAGGTCTCCTTCGTGGGCGTGAATTCATCATGAAGGATCTCTACACGTTCGACTACAGCGTGGAAGAGGCGTTGAAAACATACTCGTCGGTGAAAGCTGCCTATACAGAGCTCTTCAACGAACTGAAGGTGCCATATCTGGTTGCCGCGGCAGATTCGGGCAACATGGGCGGCAACATGAGCCATGAATTCCACTTCCCCAGCTCGAAAGGCGAGGACACGATCATCAGCTGCACCAGCTGCGACAGTGTCTATAATGAAGAGCTGGCAGACGGAAAAGTCCATGGCTCGGAGCAGAACTCTCACCAGGCAACTCAAACGGATGGCTTTGACACCGAAGAAAGGTCCATCACCGCGGCACCCACCGTTTCAACTGGTTTCTGGATGTCTATTTCTAAGGACAAGCAAACCTTGATCAGGGGCTGGTACCCGAAATTCTCCATGCAGGATGCAAGCCAGGAGCCGGTAGAAAGAGAGGTCAACTCGCACGCGGTCAAATCCGTCGCGACCGCAGCAGGCATCGACCTCGATCTCAGCGTCGAGAACCCCTTAGAACAGTGGTCGGAACAGATCAAGTCCGCCAAAGCATCCGATGACTCTTCCTATCGTCCCCGGGTCTTGGACCTGTACGATTCGCAGGTACGCGTGTATAAGCGCCCTCCTCTCAGTGATCTACTCCAGCAGGTCAACTGTGGAGTGGATGAAGTTGACTACTCAATGCTTGACCGGTTCCCCGAAACGACCAGCGGGCTGAACCTGGTCAAAATGCACGAAGGAGACACATGCAGCCAGTGTGCCCAGGGACACTTGAAAACACACACTGCCATCGAGCTCGGCCACACCTTCCACCTCGGCACCCGATACAGCGAGGTTCTCCAGGCATCCGTTATGATCGATCAATCTCACACGGGCGGCGGCAGCTCAGAGGACCAGAATGTGCCGATGCAGATGGGTTGTCACGGCATCGGCGTCTCCCGCATGATCACCGCAGTCGCCGACAGCCTCGCAGACTCCAAGGGCCTCAACTGGCCGCGCGCCATGGCCCCTTACGAGGCCATCGTCGTCCCGGCCAAGGGGCTACAAGAAGAAGCCGAGAAGGTGTACGACGTGCTCAGCGCGCGGTCAGGCTCCGGCTCCCCGATCGATGTCATCCTCGACGATCGCGATAAGCAGATGGGCTGGAAGCTAGGCGATGCCGACATGATCGGATACCCGGTGATCGTGGTCGTTGGAAAGGGATGGAAGAAACAGCAGACATTGGAGGTGCAGTGTCGTCGACTGAACAATTTGAAGGAAGAAGTGCCGCTGGACCGACTGTCCGAGTTTGTCAAATCCTTACTGGATCGACTGTGACGTCTTGTACAATAGGTAGACGATGGAACAGACTGTATACTAGTGTACTGTACATATACATACCACTCGCTTCATTCCATTTCCTCGTACCATAGACCATGACCCTCGTAAGACTTACACATCAACAAGATCCCTCAATTGACAGTCGCAAACAAACCAGCCAGCCTGGTGTAACAAGCATAAGGCACAAACCACCTACAGCCAGAAACGGAGTCCTGCAGCAAGGCATCCTGCTTATCAAAGGACGTGGCTGAGCGGCGTTTGCAGTTTTCTGTCGAACAAGGCAGGGCAGGACAACGCCCAGGATTCTTGGCGTGGATCCCAAACTGACTCACTTTGCTTTCTTCCTGCAATCCAAGTTCTAACTATATATCACCTACACAATTCCCCTCCTCTCTTCATTTCTTCATCAACCTAACCCATTCCTCTACCCCACATCCCATCTAAACCACTATCACATCCACACATAAACCCACTCCACCGTCATCTCCAACACAATGAACCCAATGAACCCCCGAATCGGCATCGGCGTCTTCATCCTCAACGCCCAAGACCAGGTCATCATCGGCCGACGAAAGGGCAGCCATGGCGCCGGTAATTCCTTTTTCTTCTTCCTTCCTCCCTCCAGCCCTCTCCCTCTACCCACCCTGCATGGCATACCAGAACAACTAACCAAAAGAAAAATAATAACAGGAACATGGGGCCTCCCCGGCGGCCATCTCGAATACGGAGAGTCGTTCGAAGACTGCGCAGCCCGCGAAGTGCTCGAAGAAACAGGCCTGGATGTCCACCCCCAGAGCATCAGGTTCTTGACGGCCACGAACGACGTCATGGTTGCGGAGGAGAAGCACTACGTTACTTGTTTTGTGGGATGCAGGCTGTCTGCGCCTTCTGGTGGGGAGAGGTGGAGGTGGAGGTTTGTTCTCCCTTGTTTCTTTTTTCTTGTCTTTTCCTATTTCCCTGGTGATTTATTTCTTTATTGGGTTGTTATACTGGGTCATGGTTTCGCCTCTGACGGTTTATAGGTTCGCGAGCCAGAGAAGTGCGAAAAATGGCAGTGGGTCAGCTGGGAAGAGATCCAGCAGTCCGCGGCGGCGCAGAAAGCAGCAGAGGAAGAGGGACGGATGGACACGTTCGAAGGCAGAAGGCTGTTCATGCCGCTTGTGAATCTATTCAAGCAGCGGAAGGAGTTTCATCCTGTCCATAGTCTGAGGGAGGAATAGACTTTGGCAGTCTACACCTCTCTCGAATAGCAGTCCTTTGATCGTGCATCTCTTTCCCTCTCTTATAGGATGAGTATAATTACTGTGTCTCTCCAAAGCAAGAGTGTTAGCTTCTGGCAGGTCCTGGATATAGGAGCCTACTAAGAAAACTGTCTAGGGTAATACGTATGTTAGTGCTAGGTATGGTGTTAGAAGGCTAGCGTGCATTGGTTTGAAGAATTTGAAACTGAAACCAAAGCCTGGATTGCGATTTTTGCGAAGTACACACAATGCTGATGAAAAAACAAGGAGTGGACGTGGACGCCCAAGCATTAGAGTGATAGAGTCAAACAACAATAGAGTAGTTCGGAATACAATGAGAAAGCTGTGTCAGATTGGTCCTCACTTTGACCATGAACCAAAGACTATCTAGAAGCCTTTAAAAGACGATCGATGAGGCCAATGCAAAATTGCGCGTCTTCTGGGTAATCTCCCTTTTCAGTATGTACCCTTCCAGGGATTTCACCCTCCAAGGTCCGCAGTATGCTCTCGATCATTTCCAGCAAATTCACCCGCTCCTCTTGTTGCCTCGAATAGTTCAGCCTCATCTTCAGAGCTTCCAAATACTGCATTCTGGTGTAGAAGTTCGTTCTTCGGATACCCTTGTACACTTGATCTCCTACGGTATTGAGCAAAGTGGAGCTGCAAGACTGGGCAAGCATGCAGATAAGCCCGTCGGGATAGGTGATCGGCTTTTGCGCCATGATCAAAGGCTCCAACATGCTCTCCGATATGTGCAATCTCAGCTGGCCTGACACTCGCAAGACCAGGACTCGCCAATTCTCGTATTTTTTGCTACCTAGTTTTCCGTAAGGGCGAGGGCGGTCCAGGTTTGGGTTGATCAATTGTCCCATGCCGTAATAATCCAGTGTGGCTTGGACGTAGTACATCCAATTGACGAATTTCCTTTTGTCATCCAGTATTTGAGTATTCCGGATGCCTGTGATGTCTGTCTGCTTGGTTTTTGAAAGGTTCATCGGGACCTTGCTGCACATACCCTCTACCAGGGCATTGGGAAAGACGGGGGAAGGGGGGCTCAAGAGTAGCCATTTTTGGGTGTATAGACTTGAAAGATAGTACTGTCAAAGTATTGACGCTTGTCGGAGTAAATAAGCTGTATAGAGATGAAATATTGGGGAGCATCCAAGGGAAGAATTCCAATTGGACAGCAGAATATACCTGAGCCAGGCTGTGCTTTCCGTTTCGTACAATCAGGTATGAGGAAGTTGTGCAGTTCTATGCTGAGACCAACTTACAGAACTGTCCCTGCACCATATTTTCTTCACGAGAATACCTGTAGATCCTCAAAACGATCAAAATTAAGAAGAATAATCCCTACTAGGGGTGTTGACAGTTGACAGCTGACTTCTATACTTCGTCTGTACAAAAGAAGCCAAGCCGGCTGAATCAGCACTCCCGCGCTAAGCCCAAAGCAGAATCCCCGAACGTGACGCCCGCAAGAAGATCTCCTTGTCGAACACCGGCCTCACTTTCGTCTCGACGGGCCTCAAACCCTCCAGAGCATCTCTCTACCTCCCTTCCGACCCTCAATCTCCTCAATTCCAGCTCTCCCGTCTCAACCACCACCCACCCAGCTTTTCCCGACCTCCGCACATCAACAAAATGCCCCCTCCAAATACCCCCGCATCCGACCCCCCTCCAGGTGCAGGTCAGTCCTTCCTCCCTCTCCCCCTCAATCCAATCCAATATAATCTAATATTGAAAAAAAATCTTAGTCAACATCAACTCCCTCTCCGCCCAGCAGCTCCGCTCCCTGCAATCCCGCCTCTCCTCGGAACTCGAACACCTGACCTCCTCGCACGCCAAGCTGCGCGCCGCGCAGTCCAAGTTCCGCGACTGCGTACGCTCCATCAACGAAGGCGTCCTGGGCTCCAAGAAGAAGGGCACCGACGGAAAAGATGACATCCTGGTGCCACTGACCAGCTCGCTCTACGTGAAGGGGAAGCTGGCGGATCGCGAGAAAGTCCTCGTCGATGTGGGGACGGGGTTTTATGTTGAGAAGGTGCGCCTCCCCTCTCTGTCTCTCATTCATCCGTGTCTCTGGCGCCGGCTTCTATATCCTTACGATACTATGTTTGTCGGATATGGTTCTTGTCAACCAAGCTAACCACTCACCTTAAAACAGACCGCGCAAAAAGCGATCCAGTTCTACGACGACAAGATCAAGACCCTAGATGCGAACCTGCTGGAGCTGGAGAAGATTGTGCAGACCAAGAGTTCTCAGCAGAGGCTCTTCGAAGATGGTACGTCGTTCCCGGCAAGGACTGGTCAACGGGCATTAGCTAACCGGTTTCTTTTAGCCCTGAGACAAAAACTACTGGCTGAAGGAGCTGCCGGTTCAGCGGGCCAGGCTGCTGCCGCCGGCGGTGGCTAAATTGAGTTATAAGGCTCGTACAGGGAATCCGTGATACTGACTCTGAACATGTCCAGGTGGGCTGGGCTCTATTGGGTGGATGGATACCATATTGGTAGGATCTATGAAAATGAAATCTGATATTTATACCAGAGTAAATAGAACTTGCTGGATTGATAGGGTCCAGGCATATGAAATAAATGTATGCCATATGGTTTCTCAGTACCTATTTACTACTTGAGTAGTTGGGTCAGTCTTAACGTGAAGATTTAAGCCATTTAGCAGTCCCTTTCTTTGAAAAGTCGTGAAAAGTCGTGAAAACTCGCAATCTCGAAAAAAAGAAAAAATCACAACCATGTTTGCTCTCCGTGCAAGTTTGATCCTACCCACTGATCCAGCATCATTCCCTTGTGACCATGAAAAACAAATAACAGGCCCTGATCCATAAACTCTCCCTCGAGACCTTCCATCAGAATAGAGTTCCAAGATCCGTCTGCACCAAGCCAATGGGGCCCTGCACACCTATAATAGGTGGAGGGTCCTGCGAGACGGGCCGTGGTTTTTTGGCATTGGCAGGCTTTGGAGGAGACCGCGCGCCGACAGAGCTTGATGAAGAATTGGGGGAGACCGATCTCGAGCCAAGGACTGCTGCCACTTGCTTCACCAAAGACAGGAGCTCCCAGAAACCTGTATGTTTTCCTTCAAAAGGTGATGCCTGGCTAGGGAAGAAGGTATCTAGGTCAGTATTGTAGGCAGCCGATTGCCCCACGGATAAGTTGGCATGTCCTCCCAGTAGGTTGTCCCAATTGGGATCAAACAACGATGCTCCCCAAGTCGTCACAGGGACTTCGGAAATTTCGTTCCCGATTGACGCCAGATTTTGTTCCGGGTAGCCCTGGGCATTGATACGGCTATATTCGTCATAGCGGGCAATCTCCAGGATATACTTTGTTCCTTTGAGACGATAACGCATAGCCGTCTTTTCCACAAACCTGGCCACAGGAGCGGTCTGGGGGAACATCACCTTTCTACGAGGCTCCGCACAGATGTCACCCATGGTGGTGGAGCGTCGGAATCTGATTGAGTGAGAAAACGTTTTCAGCGCAAGGTCAATTGAAGTCGACTCTTTGAATTCCAGAGACTTGACCTCGAGTTGCCAATCAGACCTAAACCAGTTCAGCTCATTGTGACTGACTATAAAAATGGAATTGGTGAGGTACCTTTCAAAATCAATAACGGCAATCTGCAAAGGTGACTGCTCCTCGATACACTGGTCGCTTTTACGGGGTCTGAGCCATCGCCTCTGGGAAGTCTCGTATTCCTGTGCCCCTGGGCTCCTGGTAAATTCTGCCTCAAGCCGGAGCATCTTATTGTTCGAGCTCAAAGGCAGAAACTCGAAATTGACGGAGTACGCAAGCTCAGCATCTTCCAACGAAGAAGATGAGGCCCCGTAAGGCTCAAGGAGATGTGTTGCTCTGTGGCATCTTGCGACTAGTTCGTTTTGGTCGACTTTCAACCTGCCTCGCGTTTGGTGGTTAGCGGCAGATCCATTGTCAATGAAATATTAGAAAACGACGCACCCTGGAATCAAGCGGCCCTTGGTTTGGTCGTATAGCAGCATCTCGCGGAACTCTTCAAACCCATACGACGCCTTATCGTCTTTGGGGGCCCGGTAATTCTCGAGGATAAACGAACCAAGGTTTACTCGCATACGCAAATGCCCGCGCACGAAAACAAGCCCCCGCAAAGACTTTTCAACGGCACTCATAATGCGCTCGTTGTTCTTCGTCTGTATGAGCTTCGCTCGGCTGCGCCAATACTCCAGCTCGGATTCTTTCAACGTGCCCCCTGAGAGCAAGGCTTTATGAAGGGAGTTGCTCGTGTGAACAACAACCTTTGTTTTCATGTGCTCTGTCTCTGGTGGCTCGACGATGTAGACCTTGGACCTGATATTGCTATTCGCCATCACTTCGGCCCATTTAGTTCTCAAGCGATGTGCGATATACTTTATCTTGTCATGGTCATGCCCAAGGACACAGATAAAGTCCGGCGCATCCTTCAAGACAAAAACATGGCAGCCAAACTTGGACCGTATGATGTCCAGAGATTCGAGATTCTGCCCGAGCG
Organism: Aspergillus persii; assembly: GCA_002215965.1. Classification (NCBI taxonomy): domain Eukaryota; kingdom Fungi; phylum Ascomycota; class Eurotiomycetes; order Eurotiales; family Aspergillaceae; genus Aspergillus; species Aspergillus persii. Next base: position 4,389,856 of record NGZO01000001.1, read on the forward strand.
CACCTTTGATGGAAGGACCTTCCTTGGGCCAGAGGAAAAGCAGCTATGGAGAAAGTTGAGTTAGTGAGTGAAAGTAATGAGGATATATATTCGCTGACCTGCTCGGGAAACACGTAAGGCAGCTCCGGTGCCTTCCTTAGCTGGACGATCATATCTTCGTGTCTCTCTACCATTTCCGCGTTTGCCTCTTTGTTAACGGAATGGGCCATGATCTTTGGCCATTCAGGCTTCTTGCCGTTGTGGCCGCGTTGTAGGCTGTTACACTTCAAAAGAATGCTTTCGATGACTTCTCTGGCCGCAACGATCTGAGCCTCTTCGCCCCACATGCAGATAGCCTTTGGCTTGTTAGCACTGTACTTCTAAGAAATTCGAAAAGGGCCCAGTCACTCACTGCGTCGTTGTAGAACGGTGGTTTGACAAATGCGCCGGTCTTCTTGCTGATGGCATCAAACACCTCCTGCCTGGCTTGGGCTGCCGCATGCCCTCCACCCAAAATATGCGTTCTTGCCAATCCAAAGAACCTGCAGAAACAATGTCAGCCAGCCCATTTCTCGTAAAGCTTACACGGAACCCACTCATGTTTGAAAGAGCCGAAGGCAGCGGGTAGTTTCATGATGTCTAAATAGTTCGAAGTTTGTAAGTATTGTCTGTCGACAAAACGGGATCAGATATGGCACTCACATGTTGGTTCTCTGCCTGACCTCCATTTTGCTTTCGCAGGAGAGTCTTGAAACAGGACTCGGGACTGTCGTGACGAGAGGGACCCCGGGCGACGATTTACCCCGAAACCCACCGCGTCCTCTGAATGGGCGAAATGGACCTCTCTGCCGGTTCTCGGACAGTTGCTTTCCACTAGGAATCCCAATAGATATTCCATCTTTTGACTGTTGCGTCTGAAGGTTCTTCGCAGCCGAGGAATTAAAGGGCTCTCGAGTTCCAGGAGTAATAAACCGGGGCCGGCCAGTGGGCTCCTTGAACTCGACACGCCCGTACCCAGGTAAGTTCCACTCTGTACAAGGTCATTAGAATCTCGAGCAAGCGAAAGAGAAACGGATAGATAGAGGGCGGGAGGATGAGAAGGGGATATAAGAGCTAGTCCTACCTTGAGCGCCTGAAGTTTCGTGGCTATACTAAGTTAGCAAATACTATCGAAGCCAGAACAGAAAGGCCATTTGCTTACTCCATGTTGTTCAGATCAAACGTGTGGACGTGCGGTGAGAGGTCACCCAAAGGAGAACTCCGTCTGAGCTGATCAGAAAGCCAACTCTTGAATTCCGACCGTTGTGCTGGGGTAATTCAAGTTAGAAGAGATACTAGACTCAGGCGATGTGGAGACTGGAATCTTCTGTCAAAAGACGGAGGCAAGAGATGAGAGAAGATGGGCACAAGGGAGATTGTGATAAAGATTATGAGGGGGATGGGCAATTGAGAGAGGAGCAGTGAGCAATAGAGGGAAAGTGCAGGGGAGATGAAGGGAATGAAGGAGAGCAAGTCACCAAAAGACCAAAAGAGACGGCACGTGCCGAGCTTGCTGTCGTTGCCAACGGGCGACAGGAAGTACCCCCCATACTATTTTGTATGTCGTGGTACCTACTGGATTCACTTCCAGGGAAGGTCTAAGACATGCGGTTAATGGCCGCCTGAGAGATTGGGCCGACGCATTGGACACGTCGCTCAATCTCTGAGGTGAATCCCCCAGAGTTATACCAGTAGTGGTAAAGCATCAAACCCTTTGGAGTGGATCCCAGGCGTCGGACTGTCCATCACTTCGAAGGAGAGAAATTCTCTGGATGGAATTTGACATTTGCGCTGTTTGTATAGATACCGGGGAAGCCGCTGATTGGCGGGCGCACGTGGGATGGCGCTAGTCCCAAACAGGATAAAAGTGGACGACGCGCCTTTCCGGACGTGACGCTTCTTTTTCTCCCTTCGTTCGGTCTGCCTCCGCCGCCCTTCGATCTCTCTCTGGATATTGCGACAAGCCATTGGCATTTGCAGCGTCGGCTATGGCTACATATCCTGCCGATGAAACCGAACACTTGCAGTCTCGCAAGCGCAATGCTCGACAGCGCGCCCAGCAATGGATGACCAAAGGAGGCCTGGTCCGCGACGACTCCGATGACGAGCTTGGCGACGAGGACCTCCCTTGGGAGTGGATATACGATGACAACTCTGAGGAAAATGCGGGGGAGGAGTCGACAACCGGTGCTGCGCAGGATACACCAAGGTCAAGCCGGAGACGTTCATCCCGTCCGAACGCAAAGAACCGGCGAAAGATCGTCGGAGCTCGGATGGGCTCGTTTGAATGCCGACTGGGACAGGTGGTGCTGCTGAAATCCCCGGAGCCTGGTAAAGATTGGGTTGGAATTATCACCGAGTTCCTGGAAGAAGAGGATGACGAGGCTGAGGGAGAGGTGATCAAATCAGTCAACATCATGTGGTTTGCCTCGCCCGATGAGTTCATGTCGACGCGCAATAAACGACGGGAGGATGCTTTGCCCAATGAGCAGTATCTGACGGCGGATTTCAACACCAATCCCCTGACATCGATCAATGGTAAAGCCACTGTGATGTCAAAGGATGCTTTTTATGCCAAATACCCAAACGGCACCCCTCCGAAGGGGAAGGAGGAACTGGCCGAGTACAACAAATGCATTGTCTGCCGCAGAGGTGTCAACCAGCTTCAAGGGCGCTACACCGATGAATTTGTTTGGGAGCAAGTTTATCAAGAAGACAAGATCTTCGACATGATTGGTATGATTAAAAACGGCCTGAAATCGGCCAAGAAGCGCAAGCAGGTTGACAATGATGTGAGTTGCCGTCTGTTACACGAGCCACGAGTTCCTAGATGCTAACGGGTGCAACAGTACGTGGACACGAAAGAGGATGATGACTTTACACCCTCGACCCCGAGAAAGAGGCAAAAAGTAACTTCGGCGTCTACCACTCCTCAATCGCGACGACAAAAGCCTCTGACAACGCCAACTCACAAGAGGTAAGACATAACTTTCCACATGCCAATCAGGATAGCTAACTGACTGTCTCTTCAATAGAATTGTTGTCAAAAAGCCTCTAGAATTCACACCTCTCGGAACTCGCGTCCTCTCTCCATCCCACTTTGCTTCCCCATACCGCCAGGCGCGCAACCTGTTGCACGTGTCCACAGTTCCCACGTCACTTCCATGCCGAAAGAATGAGTTTGACACGGTTTATACGCACTTGAGTTCTGCGATTATGGAGGGGACCGGTACCTGCATTTACATTTCGGGGACGCCGGGAACGGGCAAGACGGCGACAGTACGTGAGGTGGTTGCGCAGCTCAATGCGGCTGTGCTAGCGGAGGAGATGGACGACTTCATCTTTGTCGAAATCAACGGCATGAAAGTAACGGATCCTCACCAGTCTTACTCGCTACTGTGGCAGGCCCTGAAAGGCGATCGTGTCTCCCCTTCCCACGCACTCGATCTGTTGGAAAGAGAATTTTCATTTCCGTCTCCTCGACGAGTGTCATGCGTCGTTCTTATGGACGAATTGGATCAATTGGTCACGAAGAACCAGTCCGTGATGTACAATTTCTTCAACTGGCCAGCCCTGCGGCACTCCCGTCTCATCGTGCTCGCAGTCGCAAACACCATGGACTTGCCCGAGCGAACACTCAGCAACAAAATCTCCAGCCGTCTGGGCCTGACTCGCATCACATTCCCCGGCTACAAACATACAGACCTCATGGAGATCATCAGCACCCGCCTGGCAAACGTTCCTGGAAACATCGTGGATCCGGACGCTGTCCAGTTTGCCAGTCGAAAGGTAGCCGCCGTCAGCGGCGATGCTCGCCGCGCATTGGATATCTGCCGTCGTGCCGTTGAAATCGCAGAACAGGCCAGCGATGTCGCAGCGAAGATCACAAGCTCAGATCAACCCAACGGCGACGACACCGAATCCCTCCCTCCAACCCCTAGCAAGACGCCGGCCCGCAAACAAAAGTCCACCAAACAAGGAACCCTCCCCCGATCAGCGAATCCCCTCAGAAAGACGCCCCTCCTCCCCAGAAACAAGCCACCGGCCGTGTCACCATCGCCACAATCAAGCAAGCAATCCACGAAGCCACCTCAACTCCCCTCCAACAATCCCTCCGCTGCCTCCCCCTCTCAGCCAAACTCTTCCTCGCCGCTCTCCTCGGCCGCATCAAAAGAACCGGAATCTCCGAATCCACCTTCGGCGACGTCATCGACGAAGCTAAACGGATCGCCGACGCCGCCGTAGCCGTGGCAGGTGCGGCCGGGGCTGGCGTCAAGGAATTTCTCCTCGGCGGCGCCGCCAACAGCGCGCACGTGCGCTCTCTCGGCCAGGCTGCCATGGAACTCATGAACTCGGGTGTCCTGGCCGTTGAATACGGGACCGGAGCCCGAGGACCATCCGGCAGCTCCTTGCTATCGAACAGGGGAGACCGCACAGGGAAAGTGAGACTCCGAGCTGCAGTCGAGGACGTGAAGCTTGCTTTCCGGGAAGACGCCGAAGCCAAGTCGCTGGGGCTAGGCATGGATTGATAGGGGTTGAAGCGTAATCCCAACGGTATAGAACCCAGAAGCATACAAGGCGTATATATGATTAGTGATTTAGACCATTCAGATGGACAGCGGGTAGCTAGTAACAAAGTCGATAGTTTAATCAAAATGATACCCATTCTATGTTATACGAATACCAAGTATGAAGGTGACCTTTGGTTGGATACACGAGTCATCAGCTAGGTAATAGGGCCCATGGAAGAGCAAATACAAATTTTAAGCCCATATGATACAATCCATTGAAGTTGAAACGAAAGATAAAAAAATCAATTCCTTTTTACTAACCCCTCCCCAATTCCAACAGTTCAGTAAATAAATGACATAAAAACGCTGAACGCCGTAAAGAGTGCGCAGTACATGTAGATAAGATAGTTCGACAGGCAGATATAAATGGATAAAATAGGTGAGGTAGTAAGTAGGTAAGTTGGAAGTGATAGTTGACGCGAGGGTATAGGAAGGCAAGGGAGGCGGGATACACGAAATCTACCTAATATCGCTGACGACCCAGGGTAGGAGCCCACGTCACGGGATGCGACTCGGGTGTGGCCTCCTCGTCTTGCTTCCAGACCTTGATCGTCTTATCGGCTTCGCCGGTGATCAGACGCAGGCCGGTCCGATCGAAGGTCGAGGCCATGATGCCGGCTTCGGCGTCCAGGGAACCCGGCTGGGCGGCTGTCGATGGACTGGAAGCGGTAGCCGGTCTTCCAGTCCCAGAAGGACATGGAGCCGTTGTCGCCGCCGGAGAAGAGGACGTTGTCTTCGTTGACGGCGAGAGAGTTGATAACGGCGTTGTGGCCGTCGAAGTTCTGCATGAAGTCGCCCTCCGGGCACTTCCATTGCTTGATGCTGCCAGTGCTGGCGCTGGCGAAGGTGAATTCCCGGGGATGGGTGACGATGTTCCGCACGCCCTCTGTGGTGCGTGAGCACGCCCATGGACTTGCCGGCGGCGAGATCCCACAGCCGGACGGTGGCGTCTAGCGAGCCGGAGATGATCTGGGGGTCGGCTTCCTGGCATTTCACGTCGGCGATGGTGCCCTTGTGGCCGGTCAGGACGTGCACGTTGCTTCGAGTTCGCATGTCCCAGACTCGGACGGCGCCATCACGACCACCGGTGACCAGGAGATCGAGACGGGGGTGAAGGGCCAGGGTATAAACTCCGCTGAGATGGCCGTGGTAGTGACGGATGACCTTATTCGTTTCCAAATCCCAGCATTTGACCATTTTATCCTCACCGCAGGAAAAAAGATACGGGTGACGAGGCGACACCGCCAGGCCACGCACAGTCGAGATGTGGCCGGTCAGCGTCAAGCGCAGCGCACCGGTAGCCAGATTCCAGATCTTAATCGTCCGGTCGCCCGCACCACTAGCAAACCACTCGTTATTTGGCTCCACGGCCAAACTGCGCACCCATCCCAAGTGTCCCGAAATCACACGCATCAGCTTCCACGGCGGGTGCCAGTCGGGTCTCTGCTGTCGCGTCGCGGAGGGCCGCTGGATTAAACTCTTAGGCTCGTTCTCACCGCCGATGCCACTGGCCTGAGGACCGGGCGCTTTCTTCACCAGCGACATGGAAGCGCCGCTGCCGTCCACAGGCGCTTGCGCCTGCATTGTCGTCTTCGGCCGCTTTGCGCGCCCGACGGCGACAGCCTTGGCTTGCTTCTCGGCGAGAGCTGGCGGCAGTTCCTTCACATCTTGGTATTCGGCTTTGCGGCGGTACGAGACTCCGATTGAGCCGGATCCTGTCGAGGGCGTGACCATGAGGTAGTCGGAGCCGAACAGTTCAGCGGTTCTTTTGGCAGACGTGCGCACCGCATCTTCTGGCGAAAGGGGGGACGGGGCGACATCCATTTTGCGATTGAATGTATTGAATTATTGTAAGGTCAACGAGTTCTCGAACGGTAGCGGAGTTAACTCGACGAGAGGCGTGGGAGAGAAAGAACGTGTCGCTAGTGTCCTAAGCCCTTGTCAAGGGCTAAGTATCAAGACTTAACAAGAAAAGACAAGTCCAAATCTTCTTCAGGCTGCTCAACCCCAGAAAACACGCCCAGAGAAGCGAAAGGTGGACGGCGAAAGGGAGTGGGATGAGGAATTGCGCGGACGGAGGGCGACTTAATTTCCTGTTCGACTTTTGGCGGAGAGCTCGCGGTGCCTGGGGCAGCAAGGCAGGCGTCAGGTGTCGACTCGGGAGCTTTCCTTCTTATCGCGTCTCCAACCACCGATCATCTCTCCAGACTGCCACTGATAACGCCATGGACCCCGATCACGATGCGAAGTTCCCTCTCCACGAGGCTGCTCGAGAGGGCAAAAGTATGTCCCATCCACTTTCTCACTGGCCATATCTAACTCTCCAGTTCAAACGGCCGAATCTCTCATCAACGTGAGTACTCGAAGCTGCCCCGCACCAGCCGGAGCTTGCCTCTAGCTATAGCATCGATCACAGCATAGACAGCAGCTAGCGGCTAACAAACTCCTAGGCGAACCCAAAGCTAGCTAACACGAAAGACGACGATGACCGTCTACCGATCCACTGGGCAGTGGCATACAACCACCTCCCCATCGTGGAGCTCCTAGTGTCCAGCAAGGGCTTTGATCCCGACGTTGAGGTTTGCGCCATCACCCCACATAACCGCTTTCTCCTGCGAGAGACTCACGAAACCCTAGGACGGATCAGGCTGGACTCCGTTAATGATCGCATCCAGCTTGAAAAACGCAGAAGGTGACCCCATCATCGAGCTATTACTTCGGAAAGGCGCGGATGTGACGGCCAAGAGTAACACCGGCCAGGTACATGAGTTCCTTTCTCACGCAAGACGAGCAAAAAGAAGGGCAAACCACTAACCCTCAAATCGAATTGTATTAGAACGCCCTCCATTTTGCAACCTCCAAAGCCAACATCTCCACCGTCCGCACCCTAATAGCCAACAAATGCAGCGCCAGAGTCAAGGACAAGCGCGGGCAGCTGCCGCTCCACCGGGCCGCAGCGATCGGGTCGACGGCCATCATCAACATTTTGCTGAAGGACGGGAAAAGCCCCGTCAATGCGACGGACATGGATGGGATGACGGCGCTTCATCATGCTATCTGCGAGGGCCATGGCGATGCAGCCATCGCGCTGCTCAAGGCGGGTGCGGAGACGGATAAGAGGGATGTTGACGGGAGATTGGCGATTGATATGGCTCCTGATGGAAAGGTTGGTATTTCCTATCCCCCTGTTTGTTTCTGCAACGTTGTACTAATAAACGATCAAGGTTCGGGGGTATATCACCCAGACTGCTGAGAGGGAAGGGGTCGAGTTGTAAGATTCTAAGCCAGAAATGTGAAAAGGAGCGTAACAATCCAGATACCCAGCGTCTCGCCGCCGCTCCCTTCCAGTTGACCTGTGCCTGAGGTGCGTTAAAAGTAAATGATTCACTACGATTGTATTTCAGTTCTTGAAGAAATTATGTCACATAACGTCGTCGAAATCGGAGCCCATCTACCGTGGATGCCATATATATACAAGAAAGAAAGTAAAAAAAGAATAGGGCAAATTGAAATAGGAATGAAGACAAAGAAAAGGCATTAAGGCTTTTAGGGGGTCTATGATCGCTCATTTCATGGTACTATCGACCAACTCACGATAGATCTTCTTGAGATCGGTAATATCAGCCTGCAGCTCTTCCACCTGCTCGCTCTTCTCGCCCAGCATCTCCAATGTGGTCTGGTACCGCTGGTCGAGATCTTCCAATCGACTCTCGAGTTCCTGGATCCGATCATCAGACTGCTTCTTCTCTTCCGACTCGCGCATCAAGTCGACGACTTGCTGTCGGGCCTCGTCGCGCTGGGTAGTGATCCGGGCAAGTTCATCTTTCGACGCGGCTCGCTCGCTCTCTAACCGACGGACGGTGGCGCTCATGCGCTCGACCAGTTGAACGGAGGGACCGGCACCGACAGTGGACTCGGAGATGATGTCGTTGATTCCGCGCGACTGTGCGCCTCCATGGGCAGACGGCGTGCCGATCCCAGTAAAGAACTCGTCCGGCTCGTAGGCAATCGAAGGGGTCTCGGGGATTTGATGGATCGAAATGCTGTTGGCGACAGAAGCTGGGAAGGAGTTCTGTCGGGGAGGCGTGCCCATTTCGGACGAAGTCATTTGCAAGGTCGAGGGACGACGACTCGTGGGCCGATGGTCGGACAGAGAGCCGACGGGCTCCAGGTTGCTCGATCGGCGACTGAAGCCAACGGGGGATTCTGTCCGCAGCAGGTTCATTGGCGAGGGAGAGTGTTCGCGGATCTTGGACCGCTCTTCCTCGAGTTTCTGCGTCCATGTCGCATCCCACACCTTCTTCTGCTCGACGAGGTCGGTTTGCGCCGACTTCAGGTCGTCGCTGGCTTTCTGTAGCTTCTGTTCTAGTTTCTGTAACTCTTGGCCGCGCTCTTCTAGTTTGTTTTCCAGATCCTTCTCTGTTTCTTTGGCAGTTTCCAATTCTTCTTCGGTTCTTTTGGCCTTGAGGCTCTGTCCATGTCCATGATATTAATGTTAGCGTGTGATCTCCGACTGTTAGGGGGCTTAACATGGCCATACCACTTCTCGGATCTTGCGTCTCATTTCTCCCTCGCGCTTGGCGACTTCATCCCGCTCCTTTTCGACATTGGCCAGTCGCGCCATCAGTGAACCCTCTAGAGCTTGCCAGTTCTCGCTGGCCACGGCGTACTGCGTCTGCAATGTCTCGATCTGGCGTAGCAGCTTGGCTTGGGTATCGCTGGCGACTCCGGACGAGGCCTCCTCCGCTTTCGAACGAAGCGATTCCATCTTACTCTCCAGGAGAGACTGCTCGCCTTTCAGTTCGGCTTCGAGCATCCGAGCCCGCTCCTTTTCTTGTCCAATGGTCTCCTTCAGATCGCTGATCTCTCTCCTCAATTTCTCTTCGCTGATGTCACGCTCGATCTTGGTGCTAGTCAGCTCCTCTTCTAGTTGGGAAGCATGCCGCTTCTCCTGTTCCAAGGCATCCGAATGGGCTTTTTTCTCGGCATCTTCGGCGCGCGCAACCGCCCTGGCGAGTTGACCTTTCATCTCCTCAATGGTTTGACTGAGTGCATTCCGCTCAGAAGTGACTGTCTCCAGATCTCGAGAGATCTTGGACTGAGAAGTGAGGGAACCGTTTGCCCTTTTCTCTGCCGCTTCCGCTCGCTTGGCCCGCGCCTCTGAACTGGCCAGGTCCCTCTCCAGCCGGTCAGTCTTCTTTTTCTGTTCCGCCTGAAGCTTCGAGTTCTCCGACAATTGCTGACGGAGCTTCTTGATTGCTGTCCGGTGGTCCATCTCGGTTTTGGAGAGTTTCTGTCCCTCCTCTAAAAGCAGCGCTATTCTTTCGTCCTTCTCGCGCAACTGCTTCTCGGCACTTCCAGGCTCCGCTGTCGCTGCTGCCTTCTTAGCCGAGTCCGCGGCATCTTTGGCAAGATACTTCAGTTTAGACTGTAAGGCGTCGATCCGTTCAATATACCCGTGCATTTCTTCCTGCCAGCGAGATTCGGCCTCCTTGTGTTCCCGTTGTAATTCCGCAACTGTTTTATCATTGCCGTTGGATATTGTGTCTTCAACGGCTTCTGCAGCTTCCCCTGACGTACGGGGAAGGTCGGAGAGGTCATCTGCTGGCGGTTCCGTAGGGCCTGTCCCATCTTTCGAAGTCTCATCAACTGCATCCTCATTCCCATTGTCTTTCGGTGCAACATCGTCGACAGGCGCAGCGTCGATTTCCCTCGAAGTTCGTGACGGCACGCTGGAATCATGACTGGTTCTGGAGCCGACGGTTTCTTCCTGCGCGGGCGGACTCTGGGTCCTCTTCTCCGATAGATCGGGGGTTCCGGAATTCGATTCGACGTCCAGACTCGAGCGCGCATCGTTGCTGGCGGCCAGACTCGAAACGGGCGAAGCGACACGGCTTGGCGGAGAAGAAGAGCTGGCATTTGGCGGCGCATTGTTTTTGACGACGGCTCGAGCTAGACGTTCTTGAAGACGGTCGTTTTTGCGCGCATTGGACGAACTCCGAGAAATATCTGAAAATCCATTAGTACGGATGAGTTGAGGAGTAAAGAGGAGCAAGGAGGACCATACTGCCGCTGTGATTGGGCTTTACCGTCGCAGATTTCGACTGCGACTGCTGCTGCTCATCTTCTTCCGCCAGAATCAGGTCCAGTCTCGACTCTACGCCAGCGACTGCTTGCTGTAGGAAGGACCCAACCTTCCATTTGGGCTTGGAAGACTGCTGCGCCATGATGGGGAGGGTAAACAAGATCCCTAGCACTCAACTTGATCGATTCTCTCCGGCATGAAAGGCAACAGTTTGTTGAGGATGACGGTTTAGGTGGACGTTGGGTTGTTGACACCCACAAGACCAGGCGAGCAGGTGAACCACGAAAGCAAGATCAATGACAGATATAGGAAAACGAGAGACTGGGCGCCGACGGCCGAGAGGCGATGCAACGTAGGCCTAAGCAAGTTGCTTGCGTGGACGAGGCGTTTGAAGACGGAATCCGATCGGGGCTAACGGGGCTTGGCAGAACGTCAGTCGCAGCTCTCTTTCCCGTCTCTCCGTCTCGTGTCTCTCTTCGCTCCCCTCCCTGTCTTATACTAACTATATCCCTCTCCTCTCTCTCTCTCTATCATCACTCCGTCCGGGCAGGATCCCGTCTCTGTCCTACCCTCCCCTCCCCCTTTTCTGCCTCTCTCCCCCCACTCGGCACCATGTCGACCATGCCGTTGGAGCCCCCGACCTATCTCAGCTCGCTCCAGAACAATATTCGAGCTCGTCCGATTCCCTGGGAGGGTGCTGTCCGCGCAGGAAGCATCACCGACGATCATCTGAAGAAGATCAAGGCGGTCGACAAGGTCCGTCCTGATCAGCGACGCCAAACGGTGGAGGCCGACTTGCCGGGCTACGTTGGGTTGCTAGCTGGCAGCTCCGACGGCAAGAGTGTGCTGGACCTGGCGTCGAAGAGAACCGACATTGTACAGTATATCCTAGTGTTGGCCGCCGACTTGATCAATGGTTGGTTCCACTTTGGAGTAATAGGATCTTGACTACGGGCCTGTGACTGACTCAAACAGGCGTCCCGTCCCTCTCGTCCGCGCTGGTGGCGCATCCCAGCCCCTACAAGCCATTCCTCCCCCTCCTGCGTCACTCCTCGAACACCGAAGACCCCATCCCGCTACTCACCTCGACCTTCTTGACCAACCTCGTATCGACCAGCCTCGTTTCCTCGTCGAAACCCACTCCGCGGGACGAGGAGGCGCTGCCGCAGCTTTTCAGCTATCTTTCCAGCCTAACGCAGAACCAAGACAGCGGACTGCAGGATATCGGGGTGCAGGAACAGTCGGCGCTTCTGCGCACGTCGCGATCACGAGAGATTTTCTGGGAGCAGAGGAAAGAGACGGTCGATCCCCTGGTTGAGATCCTGCGTGCGGCCGCGGGAGCCAAAGATAATGGCTCCAGCACGGCGGCAGGGAGCTCCCGAATCGAGCCCGGTCTTTCGGGCGGAGTTGGTCTCCAGCTGCTATACCGCGTCCTCCTGGTTCTGTGGCAGTTGAGTTTCGAGGGTAGTCTAATCGGCGACGATCTTCAAGCGTAAGTTCATCCTGGGTTTCCGTCCCCGGGGGTTTTATATACTCACGACGTGCAGGGATCATGAGTTCATCCAACTATACTGCCAACTCCTGCGGCTTTCTCCTAAGGAGAAGACCACTCGCATCCTCCTCGCGACCCTTCGAAATCTCCTGTCCTCCAACCGCTCGACTCTCCTGCCGGTAGCGGTATTCGTGCGCCTCCCCGCGCTCCTCACCAACCTCTCCGGCCGCCATCTGACCGACCCGGACCTCCTCGAGGACCTGAAATACCTGTCGGATATGCTGGAGGAGTACACCAAGACCCAAACGACGTTTGACCAGTACGCCGCCGAGCTGCAATCGGGCCACCTCCGCTGGTCGCCGCCGCACCGCAATCCCACGTTCTGGAAAGACAACGCCCGCCGGATTCTCGACGACGCCAACGCGGCGCTGCCGAAGAAGCTTGCGGAGATCATCTCGAAGAGCTGGGACAACGATAAGCAGGTGCTGGCGATCGCGTGTAACGACGTGGGCCAGCTCGTGAAGACACTGCCGGAGCGACGGAACCAGCTGGAGCGATTGGGGCTGAAGGCGCGCGTGATGGAGCTGATGGCGGACAAGGACGAGACGGTCAGATGGGAGAGTCTGCGGGCTGTAGGCGAGTGGCTGCGGTATACCTTTGACGACTGATTTGTATTCTCGTGTGATTTTGTCTGTCTATACTACCCAATCTGTTCTTTGCGATTCTGTCCGGCCTAGACCAGTAAATCAGCTGCGTTGCTGTGCATATACATTGATATACATACATATTCATAAATACCTGACGTACATGAATCCACTCTTGGGATTCGACTACGCCCGCGTGGAGAACCGGTGCTAATGAATAATACGAACCCTGGTTTAAGCGGAGAAGGCAGAGACGAATAAATCAGGAAACGAAAGGACTCGCGCCTCCACCTTATTTCTCGATTCTCCGGATTATATTCCAGACCTCTCTCTATTAGTATTCCTGCATGATTGCACTCCCCGTGATCTCTTCCGTTGGAACAACTTTACTCGGAAGACTTATCTTTACCTTTTACTCCCGTGAATCCACACCGATAACCACCCTCGTCCTGGGGTTGGGGGCTTTGGTTTTTCGTTCTTGTTCTTTCATCGCATCAGTCTTGTTGGGGTTGATTTGATTTGATTTGATTTGATTGACTTCTTCTCTATTAAACCGCTGGCTGGATTCGCCACTCCGACTTACTGTTACTATCTATCTGAGCGCAAGAAAGACTGGCGATTCCATGTCTCGATCGTTCACCGGCTGCAAACGATGTAAATCTCGACGCCAGAAATGTGACGAACAACGACCGACCTGCGGCCGATGCAAGACGGCCGGCACGCCGTGTGGGTATGCGATGCAGCTGCAGTGGGGAGGGCGAGCATTCTCGCGATCAAGGTTCGGTGCCTGCGTGGGGACGGGGGGGATGCGGCGACTAGGTGCGTCTCAGCTTCCTTGATATATACACTCTATCCTGTCTAACTGTCTGTCTGTTCTGTCTAGAATACTCCCCCGGAGAATTCATCTACACCACCAACGCCAACCACGCCGCCGTCGAGACGCTTCTTCCCCTCGCGCAACCCGTCGATCCGTTCGCCTCGCTCTCGTCGGACAAAAAAGCCCTGCTGCACCATTTCCTCAACGATGCCTCGCAGATCACCGCCTGCCATTCCGCCATGCAGCGCGATATCTGCCGCATGCTGGTCCCCATGGCCCTGCAGACCCCGTCGCTGCTGTACGCGACCATGGCCCTGTCCGCCATCCACCTGCAGGCCCTGCACAACCAGTCCGAGAACGTCAAGTCGGTGCCGGACATCGCACACCTGATGGCCCTCAGCCTGGAACATTTCCGCAAGGAACTGCAGAACCCGCAGCACAAGGGCTCCGACGCCCTCCTGGCCACCGCCCGCACCCTCTGTCTCGCCGAGGTGCACTCCGGCGCCATCCACCCCAACTCGTGGCGCGCACACATCGAAGGCGCCCGCGCCTTGATGACCGCCGCGGATAGCAGGGGAGGCGTGTCGCCGGGCTCGTCGGTCGGGTTCCGCAGATACCTCGACAGATGGTATCGGTCGATCGTGTCGCTGACGGCGTTAACGGGGAACGGGCCGCCGGTCGAGGTCCGCGACGAGGGCGGCGGAGCCGAACAGATTGATGCGTCCGAAGAGACAAAAGAAGAACGCCCGGACTATCTGGACGACTACTGGGGTTTCACGGTCAACCTGGCCTCGATCTTCCGACAGATCGGGGCGGCCGCGTGGCGGAACCATCCCAACCACAGCGAAGCCGGCCACGAGGTGGCGGTCTTCCACGAAGCGGCGACGCTCGAGTCCTCGCTGCGCCGACTCATGGACCGGGAGGCGGGCGCCATCCCCACGTTCTACCCGGGGGTGTGGAGGGACTGTCGGCGACGTGCATCCAGCAATCGATCCTCTGCAACGAAGCCTTCCAGCACAGCGCGCTCATCCAGATCCACCGACGGCTGCGCAAGACGCCGGCGTCGGCGCCCGAGGTGCAGGCGTCCGTTCGACGGATTCTCGACTGCACGGCGCAGATCGGGCCGTCGTCGGGACTGAGTCCGTGGGTGTTGCTCACGACGCCGTTGTTCATCGCGGGGTGCGAGGCGCAGGGCGAGGACCGGCAGCAAGTGCGGCAGTTGTTGTCTGCGCTGCACGACACGATCCGGGTGCCGAACGTGCTGCAGTCGTTGAAGTTTCTGGAGCAGTATTGGGGAGTCAGTTGGATGAGAACGAGAGTTGGAATGAGTTTCTAGGTACGTTGTTCCTTCCACTAATTAGGGGGGGGGGGGGGAGTATGGCTGACGATAGCAGATCGAATGAAGTTTGATTTCATTCCATATTAAACGAGATTGAGGTATATGCAGTATATGCAGTATATGCTTACGATATGAACGCGAGAAAATTGTGGATTTTCCCTTTGTATATAATGGCGATTGATGTACGGCGTTATCTAGCGAATCTACTTTCAGGGCCTACTCAACCTCCACCTACAATGTATATTCATATTCATACTCCTACATAAAGGCAGAGACACGTCACAACTCACAGCTCACAAATATAAATCCCAACACGAGGACAAGCTTTTCCGCCTCGAGGAGCAGCCCGAATCCACCGGAATCCACATCGACCAGGCCGAAACTACCGGTCGGTCCCTTGCAGCGTGGTGAAACGGGCAGAAAATAGGAACTGTCCAGTGGCCACGGAGCGTGTCGTATATATCTGTCATGCTGAATTTTGCGATACCTATTTTAAGGGGACAATCTATTTAAAGGACGGAGGAAAAAGGAAGAAAATAATTGAGTGGTGGTTTTCTATTTCTCTAATTATCAATCTCCGTACCGTCCTTTCTTAGGGCTGTTACATGAGATTAATAAATATAGAAGTCGTGGCGTCGCACTATCGCCGATGGACGCTGGGCATGAGGATACACGGCACAGGATGCCATATGGACCATCTGTCGAGGTAGATTATTTCTATTTATTGCTCCAACATGCCATACCGTTCTGCCAGATTGACACTGACAGTTTGAGGAATAATGTCCGTTCCGAGAGTGATCTATGTTTAGGACTGCAATCCGGGTTCCGGGGTAAATAAACAGGTCAATACTACTCTGGAAATTGTAAGTAAAATCTGTAAAAACCCCTGAGATGCGGTGGAGACTTGGCGATCGCCGGCGCTTACATACTCTGTCCTCTGTACGTCGTTCTTCCTGTTCTACAGTCAGTCTACCGTGTCGGTCCGTGGAGTTCTGAATAAATCATATCCTACTGTCTCTATACTCTGTATCGTTATGCAACAGACAACACCCTGTATTCTGTATTCTGTAGATATCATCCCATATCATATAATCTAATATAATCTAACTAACTAACTAACTAATATAACGTACAGAATGGACGTGCCAAGTGGAGCCCCCAGACCCACCGTGTCTCCTTTTCTTTCTCCCCCTGATATGCGAATGGCTCCTTTTTTCGCTCTTCCTGCAACCCTTTGGCTAGTCGCTGCTCGTCTCCTACTCCTAGCCCTAGGGACAGTGTCGGTAGGACTTCTACCGTCCAGACAGTCAGACAGTCGGACTAGCGACGCCAGCCTGGACCCCGTGCTCGCCCGTGAGCGTCGATCCGCTCCTTGACCAACGATGGTTTCTGATTCTCCTTCTCCTTTCCCCTTTGGACTGATTTTTGTCGCCGGCGTCTCGATAGCAGTGCCTATCCAGACGCACGCCTAGAGAATTCCCGCCATGGCCCCCGGCTGGGCTTCTCCTCCGTCCTCAGGGACTACTCTCTCCGGCCAGCCCAGTGTGGATGATCCTGATTCTCATCCTCATCCTCATCCTCATCCGCCTTCGCATTCTTCTACTCCTGCCCTCCTGTCCGTCACTTCGCCTCCATCCCCCTCCCTCGTGCGCCGTAAGCCGTTGCCCCAGAATGCCTCCCCTGTGATCCCTTCCAGCCATTCCAGGCTCTCGACCCTCTCCTCCGTCACCTCCTTCCCCGGGGGCGATACGCCTGCCGATCCTACGGCCTCCCACTCTCACTCCCACTCCCACTCCCACTCCCAATCTCAATCTCAATCTCAATCCTATCTGTCGGCCACTCGCTACCAATATTCTTCTTCCCCTTCTTCCACCCCGTCTTCCGTGCATGACGACCCCTCCTTTGTTCCCAGGGACCTGGATAGGTACGTTCCCCCCTCCCGATTAAGCGCCCTCGTTCTTTGTTGTCCCCTTCTTTTTCTGCCCCCGACGTGCTCTTCTCTTCTGTAACTGCCCCCAATTGACTGCCAATTCCAATTCCGTGGGGGCTTGAACGCTTCGCCTCGCTGTCATTCCCTGGGCGTCAACGCCTGGTGCAATTTGCAATTCCCATCCAGCTTGTCCAACTAACCGCCTTGCTCGCCCCAGATTCCCCCGTGGTGGTCCATCCACGTCCCATCGACGAATAGACACCTCGACCTCGTTCGTCCATCTGGACGACAGCGACGACGACGGCCCCGAATATTCCGCCCAGTTCACGGATGCGACGCCGGTCCATAGCCGCCTCGTCAGCGAACCCTTCGTGCCCGTCCTGAAATCGCCCCCAATCCTCCACAAACGAGCCGCAACCATGGCCTTACATCCCCCCTCCAATCGTCCTCCGCCGCTGCACATCGACTCGGTGCGAGGCATGCAGGCGGCCATGGACTCGAAATACCAACAGCAGCAACCGAAAACCCCCGCTCACAAGATCAGTAACTTCTTCGGCTGGCGAGCCCAGTCGTCCTCTCCCGGCGCCGACTCGTCCAGCACCGAAATCTCCGACACGGGCCGGTCCCCGTTGCCCTCGCCGCTGCCACAGTCCCTCCCCAGTACCTCCTACTCGATCACCCCGTCCACCACCGTTCCTCTCGATCAGTCGCGACCCGCCGGTCCGCCGCCCCCCATGCGGAACCCGTCCTTGAGCAGCGTCGGGATGGCGGAGTCGGGGTCGGCCACGTTGGTGGCCGAGATCGAGAACGAGTTGCGGGAGATCAGCTCCGAGCTGGCTGGGTCGATCCGACGAGAGATGGAACTCGAGGATCTGGTCGAGCGGCTCCAATCGGAGATGCCCCTCGACACGCCGAACCGACGCACCAGCGACTACTTCTCCGACTCGGGCTCCAATTCCATCCGATACACCTATGACGGGCGATTAGAGGACCTGGAGAAGTTCCGACGGACCGCAGAGCAAGAACGAGCTCAATTGAAGGTCGACCTGACTCAGAAATGGCACGAGGAGCGGTCGCGCCGCGCCGCCACGGAATCTCATGTGCAAATCCTCGAGTCGCAGGTCCAACAGGTATGTACACAGTTAATAATGAATAATAATCAATTCATGCGTTCGTAATGTTGACGTCGCCAGCTCCGACGAGAACGAGCCGAGTTCTCCGACCTGTCTTCCCGAGCCAAAGAACTCGAGAGTGCGCTCGAATCCGCCCGCCGAAAACTGGCGGAGGAGCGACAGATCAAAGATAACTTCGAGGACCTCCTGACCGCCATGCGAGTGGAATTGGAACAGCTCCGAAATGAGCGCGATCAGCTGCGCGACGACGTGATCCCTCAGCTGCAGCACGGCCAGGGCGGCTCCGCGAACCCCTCGGAGGTGCAGCGCCTGATGGAAGAAGTCGAGGCGTTGAAGATCGAAAACGCCGCGTTGGCTCAACTGCAAGGCAGCCGATTCGCGTCCATTGCCGAGGAAGACGGCTTGTCTGGCAGTCGGCGCAGCTCGGGCTTGGGACTGTCGCGCTCGAATTCGCTGGCTCGCGGCATGCACTCGAAGTCGAACGCGCCCGGCGGCCTGTCGCGGTCGAACTCGTTGTCTCGCGCAAACACGGTCTCCAGCCGCGAGCGCGGCGACAACACCCGGGAATCGCTGGCGGACCGGGTGGAAGGCGCCGAAGCTCAACGCGACGCTCTTCACCAGTCGCTGCGGCGCCTGCTGGACCGTCAGGCCCACGACGCTCGCGAGTACGAGAAGCGCATCAAGATCATGGAACTGCAGGTGCTGCGCGCCCAGCAATCGGGATCGCCGCGCAAGCTGGGCTACGAGCGGGAGGTGCGTAACCTGCAAGACGAGGTCAACCATCTGCGCACCCGCGCGCAGGACGCCCTCGACCAGAAGTGGCAGTGTGAGAAGGGCCTGGCGGGTCTGAAGATGGATCTGGACCGCGCGGAGCAGGAGACCTCGTCTCTGCGTGAGCTGCTGCTGGAGCACGACATCGCCGCTCCCGCGGAAGTGGAGACCGACCGAGATGGATTCGCCGAGGTCATCGCCACCTCGTCGTCGCTCGAGTCCGCATACAAGCAGTTGCAGGCGGACCGGGAACAGGCGGAGGCCAGCGCCGCGCAGTCCCCGCTGGAGGAGCACGGCGATCTGGCGGCCTCTGTCAGTCGCACGGAAGCCTTGGCGCAGAACGTGCGCCGACAGCTCGACACGAACCACTCCCTGCGCAGTCGCCTGGCGGATGCCATCGGCAAGGGCGAGAAGGACCAGCAGGTCTCGGCGGCTCGCATCAACAAAATGCAGGCGCGGCTGAAGGAGCTGGAGGAGATGCTCATGCTGGCTCAACAGCACTCCGAGGAAGAGATGGCCCGCCACGACGAGGAGATCCGTCACCTCGAGGAGACGCACAGCGCGCAGCTGATGCGCCTGAAGGACAACGGGGGGCGTAGTCCCTCGACTCTGTCGCCTCTGCCTCCTTCCACGCCCTTTGGCTCGCGATCGCCTCGCCTGGACAAGACGACCAGCGGCGACGGCATGCCTTTGACGCAGGCCATTCAATCGGAGGCTCTGGAACAACGAGTTAAGGAACTCGAGCGACTTCTCCGCGAGGCGGACACCGAGATGAGCGAGGTGGTAAGCCGAATGAACCGGGCTCAGATCGACGTGGCGGAACTTCAATCCGACCGGTAAAGTCCACCTACTCTATCATATAATAATCAGCATGCTAATATGCAACAGGGACGAGGCTCTCCGTCAAACACGCCGACTTCAGTCTGAAATCCAGGCTGAGCGCGAAGCATTCAAAGCCCTACAGCTGCAGGGCTGAACGTCCTATCTGCATTCTGCATGATTGATCCGTCAAACTGACAGATCAATATTTAACCGCCACGAGAAAAACGGTTATATAAACAAACAATAATAATCTCACGGACAGGTGTTTTCCCGGAGTTGGGTACGGTAGATTTTGCATATCCGCAATACCCTGGTTTTAGACGCGTTCATGCGTCTCATTTTTTGTCATCTGTTTGTTTTTGATTATCTTTGGTTTTGGTTTACCCCCTGTCTTTCAAAAGGGGTCGGTCGGTGTCGGTGTATATGTGACGCTTGTATATGGTTTTGATTTTAGCCACGAGATTATGTGGCTTGTACTGTATTGTATATATGGAGAGGTATCCTGGTTGATATTTGATATTCATATTGATAATAAGATTTATTGAGTGATTGTTAAGAAAAAGAAATGGGTTGTTGGGCAGGTGTTTTTCTTGCAGAGACGGTTGCATTCCTTTGCTGGTTTGGGTTGGAATGTTAGGGGATGGGTTGTGCCTTGTGGTATGTATACCCGTAGCATGTGCAGATAGCGGGTGAAGGCGAAGGAAGGCCTTATGTTTTAACGTTGATAAATTGAAAGATAAAAGAGAATCTAGAAATAGGCTGCGGCAGCATCTATAAAAATCCAAGTCCGCTCAGATATAGATATAATTTCTAATATTATTCCTATCTCTAGGTAGCAGTTCAACGAGAATACTAAACATAAGGAAGGAAGAAGAAGAGGAAGCGGGGTAGGAAAAGCAGGGTGTCAGGTCAGGTCCTAAGGGAGACCTGTCTGACCGTGTGCTTGCTATATAGTACGTTGCCTAGATGACCTGTTTGGTCATCCATTGTGCCTTTTTGTGTGATGGCGCAGTGGTAAAGGTAACGGACCACGGTGCCTGACACAGGGCGGCTAATAATATATAGACAACGGGTTGTGGAACGTTCCATTACCCAGGTCATCTGACATCCGATCGTCACAAGATTCTGATGATTGGAAATCTAATTCAAAGTCATCTTGTATATAAACAGCCAAGTTTTAAGATAAGAATAATAAGCATAATCCTCTGAATTAGAACAATGCTCCCCGGAACTTAATAGGTCCATAGGCCATCGACCTCGGCCCTTAATACACGGTCATCAGAGCTAAATAGCTCGGCGTGTACAAGAAATGTGAAACGCGGTTAAATAATAATGAAGCTCATGCCCCTCTACCGCCCAAGCTTTATGTCGGCAAATGCGAATCTATGTAGTCCTTGCATAAAAGTCCGATATATGGCAGACGGCCCACGCTTGTGAAGAATTGCGTTGTTCTCTCCAGTGCAAAAATATCTCTGTGAACGCAAGCTGCCAAGGAGGGTACCCATCAAATTGTACCGATCCAAAGATAAACAAGAGATCTGGGTCCAGTATCCCTTATACCCGTCCTTTAAGGGCATCGCATGTTCTTTTGCGTACCGTCGATTTCCATCTATGATGAACCCGACATGCTTGGGCATAGGGCCTTGTTGAACAAGCAGGCGCAGGAAAGTCTTGGTCCAAGTATTGTTCAGATTCATTGTTGAATGGAGGTGGAATAAGTGCAAGCAGACAGCGCCCGTTCACCATTGCATTGAACAAGGGTTCGTTTGTCACCGGCCCTACGGGGCGCTTGCATGGCTCCAACCCGACAACAGTACAGATTCTACAATTCAATGGAAGGGCGATAGTTGAACGCATGTGCGAGCTAGGGTCGTTGGGAACATCCTGTCCAACCTTCGAGGGCAATGAACACTGCATATCCTGTGAAGAGGGATTTCCTCGCAGACCGCTAAAGAAGCAGTCCCGTGGGGCGGTATCTGGGAACATTGAATTTCCAGCCATTCTGCGCTGTGCTACACCGTTCCTCACTACACTGCTCCGTTGCAGACTATGGGTGTTCCTTTCGCCGTGACACCGGAACGATTCGTGTCCAGCCTATACGACGACCAGACAGGCAACAGTCTCTGAGCCGACTCTTTCAGAAAAAGATGTCTACACATCTGCTGCCATTCGATTGCCGGAAAGGGCAAGGGGCCCTGTGACCTCGCTGAGCAAAGACCCGTATAATTGGGAAAGGCATTTTATGCTAAGGTTTATTCATTCTTTGGCGGGCAGGATAGGAATGGATTACGAAGACGAAGCCGTTCTCCCATTTCCGGTAATACATATGCGGTGACGTCTGAGGACTCGCGGAGGTTTGCGGAAGTACACATACCTTCATACTTCTAGCGACTTCCCACGAGAATGCTTTACGTGAATTGAATCTTGGGCCTTCTCACGCCACACCATATAGATGCCCGTTGGAGACGATGTACCAGCAAATCGGGTTGCATGGGCCGGATACTGTACATATGGGTCTTCCGAGATATCTGTTCTTGGAAGGGCTCAATCCCGTGGAGAAAGAATTATGGCAGACAACATCGCCTGGTCTCCATTCCTATCTACTCTGCGTCGCGCGATATATCCAACAAAAACTGCCTTGCCTAAGACGGGTGAGATAGGGATAACTGATCTCGCCAGATCCTCCGTATCTGGGGCAAACAGGGGGTTAGAATGGTGCACTGCTAAGAATGTTAATGCCTCTCCTTTTCGGAATAATATTACGCGCACTTACTGTCTCAAGGAATTGTAACTTTGGAAATTACAACTTGTATAACCTCATACATGCTCTTGGTACAGTAAGGGCAAGCTAGAAGGGCACAGAGCATCAAACGGCGAACACGCCAGGGCATACATAAGGCAGCTGGCTCCTAGATGGACGAATGGGACCATCTACAAACCAGTAACGCGACAAAATGCTACAACGCCGGAAGAGGACCATGCGCTCAATACCGGAAGAACAACGGAGGCATTTTGCGGCTGTGATTGGATGTCCGCTCTCATCATGTCTAGAAGCGGAGAGTTTGGCTGTAAGGGGGTCTTTTTGATGGACAAAGAGCACATTCCTTGTGGAGGGTATGAGACGTTATCGTTTGGCCTATTTTGGAGCGCCCAGGATGGCTGGAGGTGGCGGGATGTTACCATGGTCCAGTGGCAGCGCATATATATACAGTCACCACTCTGGCGGAATCCCGTCATTTGAGCCTGTTCTATCTAGTACTGCGAGCTATTTACGGAAAGAATATTACCGAGCGATAATGGTGCAGTTGAAACCATACCGCTGCCCAGCTTGCAACAAGTCTTTCAAAACCACGAGCGGAGCTCGCGCACATGTGGTTGACGTCCACTACCTCCCATGTCCGCAATGCCCGAAGCGATTCGAAAGTGCTATTTTGCGAATGGAACACCAGCAGTCAAAGGGGCATTTTGAATGTGTCCGCTGTCAGCACATATCCCATGGTGCCGCAGGCTCTCGCACTCCTCAGTGCGCCCCGAAGATACAGGGGCAATCAGTCGCACTGTCCGACGGTCAGTCGCATTATTGCGGCGCGTGTTATCGAAAATTCGTGGACGCAACGGCACTCCGGCAACATCTGAAAGATAAAAAGCACGTGAAGCCGAAGAAGGCTCCCAGGAGCTGTGAGAAATGCAACAAGAGCTTCGCTTCCACGACGGCACTCAGACAGCATAAGGAGTCAGCATCCCACAAACCTCTAGCCGAATTGCGCTGCGTTGCGGAATCCTGCCGACTCACTTTCAACACTCCGTCTGCTCTGATTCACCACTTAGAGAGCGGCCGTTGCCCGTCCGGCTGGTCACGCCAGACCGTCAACACCGTACTACACACATATGACAAAGATCGGATTATAACAACGCCAGTGATGCTGCTGGACATGTCATTCACGGGCACAGCCTTGAGCTCATCAGTATCCAGTTTCAGCGACATAGTCTACACTCCCTCAGAAGGGAGCGAGATTGACAGTGATTGGGAGGTGGAGCGTTCGGTTATCGCACCGTTGTCCCGAGGGGTTGACCATGGTCCAGTGCCGCACAAGCCCTTGTCCTGCCCCATCTGTTCTGCAAGCGGCAAGAAGAGAATGTTCGCTAACCAAACGGCTCTCGAAATGCATATTTCCTCCGCAGCGCACGCGGGAAAGGCCTTCATATGCCCCGTCGCCTTCACAGCCCACGCTACATCACCTACCGCTCGAGTCAAATCATTCACGACCTTAAGCGGACTTACTCAGCATCTCGAGAGCGGGCGGTGCCAAGGAGGAAAGTCTACTTTATGGAAGACAATGGATTATCTTCAAAATGAAGTGTTCAAATTTGAGTGGCCTGGCAGGCTCCTGCGGGGCTAGTTCTGCCGCAAGGGCAGGAGGCGATTGGATATGGATGGGTGAAGCGTTCAACACGCTCGACCTAGCGGAATAGGGCATCATTTGTGCGAGGTTCGAGGACCAGTTATCCAGTACTTCTCCGATGCTAGGCAGTTAAACAATGTTCTTCTACTGTGAATTACCCTCTATAATCACCAGGGTCTTTTGATAGTTAGGGATTCATTCACCATTGATTAATTTGAATTAAATCTGCAAGTATAGCAGGTCTAGCCTGCGTAGACAAAGTGTATACAGGTATACCAAGGCACCGTTGCTATAGAAAGTCCAAATTAACGATGAAGGGTAGAAGCGTGCGGATCAGACACCATATCGAGATTCAGTGACAAGCTGCTATATAGCTCATTGAAGAACTTCTACTGTTGTGTTACGTGTACTGTACAGCACCACCCTCCGACAAATAGATAGACCTACGGTTGTAGCTGCAGATCTCTTCCGTCAGAATGCTGTCAGCTTCCATAGATGTAATAGTAACCTCGATACGACATAATCCTTAATTTCCCGAGATTGCGGGCAATGGGTTAGAGCTTTGATAGTAATGGTCTTTATTGCGTAACATAGAGTTCCTATATATGGTTGATAAAGGCCAATATTTTCAGGGGACCTTTTCCAACCTAGCAACAGATGTGTACCACGTTTTCGCACCTCCAGTCTTCTTGAAGAGAGACACCTTTCCGTATTCAGGTTGCCAATAGAGGTGTCAACCCCAATTGCGCTGGATCGGATCCCCCTTGATGGATAGGACAATCTTTAGAGAATCGATAACGGTCAAATACATTTTCTGGATGAAAGGATAGATCAGACTAAGGGGGCGGGTTGCTGTGTGGAGGACTCGGAACGCAGCGGCTTTCTACTTTCTACCTTTTGCGTTGCTGCCACGACTTCATCAAGTTCAAAACTGGCGCCCTGTGCCCATGTGCCAAGATAGCGCTAAGCTTGGTAAGGGAAATCGTAATCAGAGCCACTGCCTTGACTGGTGCCTACGGTACGCAACCGCATGAACTATTTATTCCTTACACGTCTACGGCGGATAGCAGCGGCCATGACGAAAAAACGCGATTTATTACTATATAACTAAGATATTGTATAAAATCCAAATCCCGGTTAAAAGCTTCTAGCTAATTATTTATATAATAATCCGAATTATTATTAGACTATATTATATAAAGATAATTATATTATTGATTTAGAATTAAATAACCCTGGAATTAACGCGATAAAGTAAGGTAAATTTTTTAAGATTCTAAGCCGTCGTATGAGCGTGTTTATAGAGTTGATACTACTAGTAATCTGTTTAGTAAAACCGCCGGTCTAGTTAGTTAATTTATTTAATAAGCCAGTCCGTGACCACTAACATGATAGTAGAATTACTGCTCCTTGCCCGCAGTTGGATCAGGCTAAGCCATGGCCTTGAAGGACTTTGTTAGCTGATCTTCAAGGTCCATAAATCTCTCAAGAACCAGGATAACCTCCTTCCAATTTCCGTGCGCAGCCGGGTATTGTGCCTTTCCAGCCAACAATGCCTGTTGCTCCATGATTTCAGCAGCATCCACCAGGCCAGCCTCAGCTAGGAAGTCCCTCGCGTCTAGGTAACGCCTCGCCGCGAGTGGGAAAGTGAATTCAGCAAGGTCATTCACGACACTTGGCAACTCATTTTTCACAGCATCAATAGTTAACTGCAACGCTGAGACCCCGCCTGACTGACCAGGAAACATGACATTGCTCTTGATCTGGTCCTGAAGTATGCCAATCGTGCGCGCAATCATGTCTGGCCGGGAAACATCCTCAACGTGGCAAAAGTGAGAGCGAAACACGAATGGCTGGCTGATATACTCTATACCTTCACCACGCCACGACTCAATAAATTCTTCTAGTGGTAGGAGCACGGCCGGATATCCCGCCGGGTCGTGTAGCAAAACCATTCCCTTGTCATCGTCCACACCCAAAACCACAACGAAGTGGTCGGCTCCTTTAAGAGCGGTATGGTTCGGGTTGTAAGAGAGGTATCCCATATTGAGAGGGCCCGCTAGAACAGGACCGTGGATAACTGCTTCACGCAGTGCTAATAGGGCTGAAGCAGCATCGTCACCGCGGTGGTTATTGCATATCCAGCCCATCGTTTAAGGGCCACATTGATACCGTCATCAGGATTCGTGTACGGGTTATCGAAAAAGGAAAGCGGGCCAGTGTCAAGGCAAATGAACTGTTTGCCAAAGGGCATTGTTGTGAGACACTCAATGAAGCCTGACGAAGGTAGCGATTGCGCATCGTAGCCAGAGGCTAGGAGGACCATGTACAGGCTGTGGGCATAGCAATAAGGGCCACCACCAGTATAAGAGAACATGATTGTAGTAATGTACTCGTTGCACTAGGTATCAGGATGGATACACTCGCGATATAAGGTAAGTTACAAATTGGAATGGTTACAATTCAGCTGTTTAAGTATGCTGTGTAGAGATTTAGGCAACAATTTCTTGACCTCGTCTAAGAAGAGCCCTATTGGCTACAAATTCTCCTCTTGTGGATGTCCAATGACATAGGGTATAATCCAGCTGATTTGGCCTTAGAGTTTATCCATGCTTTTTGCAAATTAATTAAAGCTGGTATACAATGATTATAGGCTTTATCCTGGATTGCTTGTTGTCCAGCCTACTGGATCTGTTCCCCAAACCTTCCGCTCTGTATGAAGTATGAAGAGTCACGAGGCATTCTCAGGTCACTTCCTGCCCAGAACGATTGCAAATATCTCAACTTTAATTGTAATTTGAGACATGGCTATACTGGGGCCACTCGATCAGCGTACTGCTCGCACCAGATGCGCAGCCTGCGCTCGACGCAGAAATCAAGGCCAGTATTCCCTTCCCATGGAATTGATCAGCAACCCTGTTTGTTCCTGTCGCCCTCCATTCTAACCCTCAGTAGTGCGAACGTGGCCCTCCCTGTCGTTATTGCATAAAACGAAAACAACAATGCGTTCCTCAAGAAATTCAGCCGCAGGCTAGCTCAGTCTTTGTTAATGTCTCCGCGCCATCCAAAAGGTCCCACTGTCTCTCGCCGGCAACTTATCTTCCTGTGCTTAGGCTCTGCCCCAAGATTTCCGAAGGGAGCCCGACTCTCTTTGTAAAGCATTTCTTCTCGGACTTTCTGGCAAGAAATAATTTTGGAGGCCCCCTGTGATCTAAACCTATTCCGGAAATTGAAAGTTGATTCCGTTCCGCAGAAATCATGTTCAATAGTGCTTCTAGTAGCTCTACTTCGTAAAGCCTAAGAAATCGGGTAAGACTAACCACTAGTGAGTCACGACTCACGACGTCTGAATAATCATTCTATCGGCCACGGTGTTTAAACCCCATCCCGCAGGCAACGAACTCGAAATCCGTACCTCTTCCTCACCAGGCCACTGACTATACTCACGCTATGTCTGTGACACCCTGCATGCCCAAATTTGGGTCTCTACCCACAGAGCTGAAGGAGGCCATCTTGTACGCATGCCCAGACCTGACCACAGTCTGGTCGTTGGCCCGATCGTGTCGTGTGATGCACGAACTATATGTGTATCGGCGGAGAGCACTACTTGAAAAGTCCCTTCAGCTACCGGTCTTGGTCGACGCAATTGCCGTGCTTTTCGCCCGCACCGAACGACAACAAGTCCACGATGAGCTAAAGATGCCATACACTGGACTCAAAGACTTTTTAGACAAATACCATCCATTGCGCAAGGCCTTAAATGCCCCCAGTTCGAAAGACGAAGCGAAATGCACCCAAATAGAGCTAAATGTATATGATGTGTTTGCAAGCCTGTGTGATTCGGATATAGACTGCTTGATTAAATTCCATCGCGAGGTGGAATTCATTTTAAACGACATGGTCCAATCGTTCGAGCAACTTCGACCGAACATCAAAGGACAGAAAACAACAACAACTGATACTGTCCATCTTTCGAGCTCGGAATCGTTCAGGATGATGCGCGCTCTCTATAGGTTGGAGATTTTCTATCTCCTCTTCGAGGATATGGTCGAGTTCAACCATCCAGAAGCCTCTGGGTCCTGGACGGAGGTCAATTGCTTCAGGGATTTCCTTCAGATTTACGCCCCGTGGGAATTAGAGGAGATCAAATGCGCGCGAAAATATCTCTTTCGGATATACAAGCGGCTTCCAGGCGCGTCTTGCTGGGAGGATGATTTCGAGGGGATGGCAGGGCAGCGATGGGCGAACTATCCGCCTCGTCATATCATGGAGGTTGAGCTGATCGAGGATAAAGCCCGCTTCCGCATCGACGATGAGATCAGGGAGTTATATGTAGCTAAGGGGCTGGAATATGCGTACACCTGGCTGCGAGCATGTCACATACCATGTCCGGCAGAGCGGTTTGTCCAGCAACGGGCGATTGCTCATGAAGATATTATCGCGACCGATTACTATGGTGGAGCTCAGCTGGCCTTCACGGCCACTGTTGGTCCTGAGTATGCAATGAGGTTCAGCCGTGGACGACCCCAAGAGAGCACTTTCCTATGTGACGAGGACTGGAATACTTCGAGTTTGGCGTGGATGTGGTGCCTAGACGAGGGGGATAGCGCCGTACCTGCTGCTGCGCTATATAACGATATGGAAAATCCGCTTTGTCAATGGGGATATGTTTTTTGGGACCAGCATAGGCTGGAAAAATGGGAGTATAATCGCGAGATACTTGGGGAAGAGATGAAACATAGACTAAATTGCGACGATGAGGACGAGGAGTGGAGTATGTCTTACTGAATTATCCCACCTTTGAGGCATTCCCTGCCACCTACTCTAAGACTACTCGAATGATTTGTTATCATTTCGAATATTCAATCAGCAGTGCAAGTTCCCTGGCACAATTTCAGGTTCATGAGTTCGCCATGAAATGACTCTGGCCACCTCCTAACTGATAGTAAGCACATAGGGCTTTGACGATAAGCCCAAGATTCACTTGGTAAGAATACTATAATGCTACACACACACACACAATTTATTAACGCCCGGCGGCTAAGCCGAAAGGGCAACTATCACTGATCTATTATACATGTCCAACTATATATGCCGTGTCTCCTCGGAGCCCATGCATGATCACGCTTAATTTATGTCATATCAGCTGTCAGTATCGTAGCGGGTCCTTGTGGGTTAGTAATTTTGTTGGTAGACTAGCTTGAAGGCGCTTCTTCAAGTGTTCAACATCCTATTCTCGGCAATTGAAGCGCGTCTACCACCTCTGGCACAAGGTGGTTGTTGTAGGTTAGTTTGGGGAGGATATCGTTGGTGTTGGTTGAAATGGTTAAACAGCTTCGAGTCGGCCTGTGGCGATTGCAAACCGTATTGAGGCTCGTACCGCTTTCAAGTTCGGCGACCAGTCCTGATCGTCGGAAGGAGATTTTCCGCCTAGGAAGAAGGATAGATTCCCTCGGTGGGTATGAGTACATTGCAGCATTTCCGTCCGTTGTATGGTCCACTTCCGACATCGAAAGAGGAAGTGCTCAACTGTTTCACTTGCTTGTCCACATGCACACTGATCCGTCTGTGATATCTTGATTTGATAGAGATATCCATTTAATCTTGCCATGCCGGTTCGGAGTTGAGCCAGAACGCTTGCTTCTTTCCACGATAAACGGTCATACAGCCGCCGGGTGTGCTTGCCTGGGAGTGCTGCATCCACTCGTTTCGCGTGTCTCCCTACACTCTCTGGCAGGCCATTGCTGGGGACTGCTTGGGAACGTGCGATATTCAGTGTCGTCGACTTCATCCTGGGGACCTGTTCTTGCGGGACAGCATCTTTTCGTGTCGCGGCTCTGGCCTGCTCTTTGGCCAAACCTAACAGTTTATTGTCTTCGTTAGCGGGGATCCA
This sequence comes from Aspergillus persii, assembly GCA_002215965.1. NCBI lineage: Eukaryota > Fungi > Ascomycota > Eurotiomycetes > Eurotiales > Aspergillaceae > Aspergillus > Aspergillus persii. The sequence continues at coordinate 4,419,774 of NGZO01000001.1, forward strand.
ACGGATATTGACTTGGTTTCCATTTCTCCGCAGTCTTCTCATCAACTTGTACAGTTGCGAGACGAATTCCTGGCCCGACTGTTGTCGAGGATTCCTTAGTGTCAGAGCCGCCGCTTTGTTGCTCGTGAGCAGCGTGATCCTGTAAGCTTTCAATCCCATTGCCGTGTTCAACGCATATGCCATTGCTGCTAGCTCCGCAGAGAATGGATTTTGCTCCGCTCTTACCCCCAATGTGACGGAAAAGGTCTTCAGTTTCGGTTTTCGATACCGAGGCGGCTGCTTCTCGGTCGCTACCCCAAATCCTACCACCTCGTTTCGTGCCGAACTGCTGACCGCGATCTGCATTGGTCTGCCTGGTTCGGTCTGCGGCTCCGGGATTACTTGTACATCAGCCTGCACGCGTGCCTCCCATGGTGATAATGTAAACGGATTGATAGTTTCGAGTGTTTCCATCTCAATGTTCTTCAGCGCGTCCGCTACATGGTACAAGGGTGAGCGATGGAACCTTCTGAATTTCTTGATCCGCGCTGTATTTCTGCGGAGGGGATTGGTCTCTGGTAGGGTGTGGATGTCCGTCCACATCTTCACGGCCCGTCTCCAGAATCGCTGTTGTGCAGTGGCAATGTGGGCCTCCGCCTCTGCTACACTGGTGGCGACCGTGAGGAACGTTCCTACAATGGCCTGCGCTCCTACTCTTTGGACTCGGTTGATCGGTCCAATGGCCTTGTCCTTGCACGCGTGCATCCAGACATTGGACGCGTAGTCCACCACCGGGGCAACCGTCGATGTGAAGAGCTGCCGCGCTGTTGCGGGGGATAGACCTCGAAGTCGTCGAAGCTCCATCGCCGCCTCCAGGCCCTTGGATGCTGCCCTCGCGATATGTTCCTTGTACTTGAGTCTCGTGTCCATCAAAACCCCCAGGATCTTGACATGGTCTTTTGGCTCAACGGTTTGTCCCTTGATAGTGAACGGATCCTGGTCTAATTTGTGCGCCTTGGGAGCAAAGTGTATGATGGATGTTTTGTCTGCTTCGAAAGTCGCTCCGCTCCTCTTTTCCCAGTCGAGTGCTTCACTGATAATCGTTTCAATACCTTCCCGGTTACTCCGTGCAGTTGGCCCGGTCACCCATGCGGTAAAATCGTCCACAAAGGCGATCGCTCCGCCCTGGCTGTCGATCTGTCGTTGCACAAGGTCTGCATTAAAGAAGAGGAACAGGATCGGGGACAGGGGCGATCCCTGTGGCAGTCCAGCCTGTGGCAGACTTTGGACCTCAGATAACTGCCCATTGATTTGGATATTCGCTGTTCGTCCCGAGCAGAACGCCTCAATCCACCGAAGCAGGACCTCCGGTATGCCTCGGGCTTTCATCCTCTGAATCAATCGTTCTTTACACACTCCGTTGTAGGCTCCTTTGACATCGAAGCTGATCAAGCTTAACACCCGTCGGCCGCGCCACGCCGTATAGATTTGCTCTTGTAGGAGCACTAGTGCTTGTTCCGCGGACCGTTGCTTTCGGGCTCCGAAGTGGCTGGTCGGGAGCAACCCGTGAGTCTCTACCGCATATGAGATCCTTTCTGCGACCACTGATTCCAGTATCTTTCCTAGCGTCGCTAGGAGTGAAATTGGCCTCCATGCCTTGGCAATTGTATAGTCCTCTTTATTCGGCTTTTTGAGCGGTATGATCTTCGCGTGTCTCCACTGTCTTGGCAACGTGCCTTCTTCCAGCGAGGATTGGAATAGATCAATGACCCTGTGCTTGACCGTGGGCCACGTCATCTTCCAAACTATCACTGGTAGGCCATCTTCACCAGGCGCCTTCCACGACTTCGCCCCCAACAGTTGCCGCTCTACCTCCTCCATCGTGATGGCTGGTATCTCTACCGGTGCTCTCTCGGGTCTGGTTCCTTCATCGTCAATATTATCTGGAAGAGGCGGAAAGAATTTAGTCAGCAATTCTTCTGCTTGCTCCGTATGATCGGTGGTGGTGCTTCCATCTGCTCTCAGGAGCTGCGGGACCTTCCCGAATGCTGTATCCTCCCCCGAATTCAGGTATTTAGCGGCTTTCCATATGTTATCATTGTCTGCAAGAAATTCATTCCAGTGCTTTTTCTTCTGTTTTCGGATGGCGTCATGGTATTGTTTTGCTGCACTTTGGGCCGTCTTTTCTAGGTGTGGTACCTTTCGCCCTGCCCGTCGCTCAGAGCGGGCGCGATTTCGCCAGTAAGTGTATATTTGGCGGAGCTGTGTCAGATCAGCTGTCCACCATCTCTTCGCGTGTGGCGACGGTTTTGCTTTTGGTGTCAAGGCATGTACTGCTTCCGAGACCGCAGACATTAGTCGATCGGTTTTCTGCTGCACTGTGCCTTCCGACGGAGTGGCGGCCAAGGTGCTCGTGATTCTGGCATTGATCTCTTTCCATGGCGCGTTCTTCAGTAGAAGCCGTTCCTGATGCTTTGGGATCGGCCACGGGGTATCAAATACAGTCTCAATGGTGCAATGATCCGAGCCGTGGTCTGTCCCATATATTGCACACTTAGCCACAGAGTCTGTCAGGTTTTCCGAGGCCAGAACAAGGTCGATTGTGGACTCGCAGTCCCCACTTTGTCCTTTACCATGCCATGTTTTTGTGCCTCGTTTGAGTAGACTGCTGAGGGAATATTCATTCATGAGGTCGATGATTGGATCCGCTTCACCTTGCCTCGTCAGCGACACGTCGTCTCCTCCCCAGAGTTGGTCATGACGGTTGAAATCCCCCACGATCATGAGCTCCACCACGGTGCCCGTGTCTCGCCGTACTTTCGTGATCGCCTTTCTTAGGTGATCGCACACGTTGTCCAATGCTGAGGCATCCCCTCCCTCTACGTAAACTGATGCCATAAAGATCAGTCGCCTGGGAAACCGGATGACTGCTGCTGTCAGATCCGGGGATTCTATCGTTACTTGCTCCGCCTCTATATCTTTATTGATCCAGAGCATGCTTCGGATCGCCCATCTGCCTTCCCTCCAGGTAGAAGGCACCATCTTTGTCCATTTGTGATGTCCCATCGGGGTAGTCAAGAGCCGGCCTTGAATTCTCCTCGCTTGGGGTTCCTGAATCGCCAACGCCACTGCGTTCTGTGTGTCTTCGTCATTCATTAAGCTCTCGTGCACTGCACCCTGCTTCCTCACATTAAGTTGAATTACTCGGAGAGTTTTATTCATGGCGTGATGGATAGAGCCTCTGACAGTTTTTGCTGTACGATTCATGAGGGCCTCCGCATGGAACGCACCTTAGAACCGTTTGGTCGCAGTTACTGTGGCGATGGCCTTCCGCGGCGCATTTTGCACACTTCTGGACGTTCTTGCACTGGAATGCCTTATGGCCAATCTCCTGACAGTTGTAGCATTGTATCGGTCGTGGTCGGTGTTCGAAGACCCTGGTCACACCAGATTCCCCTCCGGCGTGAAAGAACCCGTCGGCTAGAAGTCTCCGTGCATCAGTGCCTTTCGTTAGGTAAACAACCATTGACCCATAGGCTTTTGCGCTCTCCTTTCTGCTGAGCCATGCAATCTTAGCAACAGTGGCCTCGTTCTCCTCGCTGAAGGCTGCAGCTGCCCCGGCTCGGACCTCATAGTTTTCATCCAGCACTGCGGTTCTGTTGACGCTGTCAACCTTGATCGGGTAAAGCTCGTCCCGAAGCACCCGGGCCCCCCCTCCGATCTTTGCTTCCGCCACTTTCTTGACCAGTTGGTGTTCGGCTTCATCGCGGCACGCTATTCTTATTCGGTTTGTGTTTTTCGGATCCACCGTAACAGCGCGACAGCGCCAATGCTTGTGGTTTTCCATTGTTCGGATCTCTGTTTCAACCGCCGCCCGGATGGGTGCTGCGGACATCTTCTCGCTTTCGTTGTTTATCATCTTCGAGGTATCTATCGTGCAATACAGCGTGTCGGTGAAGGTGCTCGGTGTCGTGTGCGTCGCTGAGAGAGTCCGTATATTGCTCGGGTGACTGGTTGGCGGAGTGCGGGCAACATCTGCATAGGACGGAGATCCTGCGGTGGGGTCTAAGGGGCTGATTGCAATGCGCAAGGATTGGATTTCGCGAAGTATCTCGTCGTGGCTGTTTTGGGAGCATGGTTCGGAGGGCTGCGGTGTCAAGGGTCTATCTGTCAAGGTCTGTAGCTCCTGCTGGACTTCTGTAAGGGCGGCGCTAAATTCCTCCTTGACTTTCTGCAATTCTTCTTGTACTTTCTGCATCTCCTTTCTATGCAAGTCATCTCGCCGTTTGATGTCTCTCCTAAGTTTCACGAGCTCTTTCACCAGACTGGCGGTGTTTGTGTCGTCACTCTCGGTCGAGGCGTCGTCCGAAGTCACCGCTTCACGTTGGGCTACTGGCTTGCCCTGGGTCTTCTTCTCTGCTGATAGCGTGTAGGTCTCTGCTGGACGTCGATTTCTTGCTCTTGCCCATAGTTGTTAGGCGGTCTGATGGTGCGTCTCGGTCTGGATAATCGTGGTGGTGATTTTTCGTGTTCGTCGCGGTCGGGCGGTTCAGGGGTTCGCGTCTCGGCCCGTCCCGACATTTCTGTTCCCTCGCGTCGAGTAGCAATAATCGCTCTTCAAACACAAGACGATCGATCAGTGACAATACAGCAAAGCCGACCGCTCGCGGATCAATCTGCTAGGTCTCCAATAATGCACGATACAGTATTTCCGGAAAAAATCCCATATGGTTACCACTATTCGATACGATGTACAATCTATAATGCTACAATGCTTGTTGTTTTGTATCCGCCTCTCAACGTGTCAACGAATAATACTCTCAGGGACTGCACATGCAAGTGGCCAAGCCGCTAGGGTCATCTCGTAGATTCACATGTTCCTATCACACACTATAGTCCGTGGGGGTGGCGGATGGCCAGACTGAATGTTGAGAGTATAAGTATGCATTCGGGCCTTCCGCTCTTTTGCCTTCCCTTCTGTTCCTCCCAACTTATCATCTTGCCCTGTCTCCGTTAAGCCATAATTGAAAATCCTAGCCCGTGAGCGACGATGTGGCTCTCATCGTCGTCCATCAGGTTGCGGTGAATCCGGCTTGAATCCAGGGAACTGGACTCTGTATTTCCGACTCGGTCGGGTGTCAACGTGCAACGAGACTATGTTGCTTGATTTCCCCCTCTTTACCTCTCTGCGTAAGGACGAGAGTATTCGCGCCTGCACTGCCAATCCTACAGTACTATTAAGTGCAGACAGCGCTATTAATACCACTAGTGACGCTTTTTGTCGGCCTAGCCGCACTATGGTCTAGGTCAACGAGTCGCTACAGCTGGCTTTTAACAAGACAGGCGTTCCAGCCACACGAGAGATCTTTGACGCCGCATCGCACCATCTCACTACCGCCTTGTCCCAACATAATAATTCGAAGTGCACCGACACGACCTCCTTCGCATACTCCAATTCTGTTGCTCTAGGCATCTTTGCCGGGTCTGGAGCCAGTGACACAGCAGCTTCTGTGCTGCAGCAGTTCAGCGCGAAGATCAAGAGCGTCGTAGTACAGCTTTGTGCTAAAGGTGGCCGAAGTTCCAAGTACAGCTTTGGCATTGTCGCGAGCGGAGACCGAGATGTGCGTTTGGTCCAGGATGTTGTGGCAACGTGGGCGTCTGGCGAATGTATCACCTCCTTCGACGACGCCGAGGATTGGCTTGACATCACATTGTCGGTACCGAGCGTTGTTAGTAACAGCATCGCGGGGAGAAACAGTACTCCCCGCACCGCTTCATTGACAAATCGTAGCTCAAACATGTTGAATGAACGAGCCACGTGTTCGACTAGCAAGGTTGCCTCTGGGGATATTTGTGAGTGGGTCGAGGAGCAATTTCCTATAATGAACAACTAGTTGATCGACAGCCACTAACACTCTGCTTAGGCGACACTCTAGCAGCTGAGTGCGGTATCTTCTTGAAGGACTTCAGGAGCAGCCGAACCCCGACGGAACCTGCGCCGCGCACTACGTCGAGAAGGGCGAGAACTGTGCGGTTCTCGACGCAGCGAACAGGCTCACGAACAAAGAGATAGAGAGCTTTAATAAGAACACATGGGCGTGGGAGGGTTGCGGCAATGTGCAAGCCCATCAGTATATCTGCCTGAGCTCGGGAGCGCCGCCTATGCCGGCACCTATTGCGAATGCCGTCTGTGGCCCACAGAAGCTAGGAACAAAACAGCCAGGGCCGGATACATCTCTGGCAAGCTTAAATCCTTGCCCGCTCAATGTTTGCTGTGTATGTCTCCCTAGCCTCATTAACGAGTTCATAGCTAACCCGTCTCTAGAATAAACACGGCCAATGTGGTATCAACAAAGACTTCTGCACCAAATCTAAGTCGGCGACAGATGCACCGGGAACATCAGCTCAGAATGAAAATGGCTGCATCTCTCACTGCGGAACAGAGATCGTCGTAGGCGATTTCCCTACCAAGTATATCAAACGTCGGGTACTTCGAAGCTTATAACCTGGGCCGTCCCTGCCTGAACATGAAGATCACCGCCATGGATCTGACGCCCTACACGCACATTTGTCTAGCGTTTGGTCATATCTCCTCGAGCTACGCAATTGATGTTAGTCCCATCCTAGATCAGTGGGAGCTGTTCCTGCAGTTATCGGGCTTCAAGAAGATCCTCTCGCTCGGTGGCTGGAGCTTCTCCACCGAACCTGCTATATATCATATTTTCCGCGACGCGGTTAAGCCAGGCAACCAGAATGCATTTGTCGCGAATGTCGTCTCGTTTATGATAAAAAATGGCCTGGATGGCATTGATATAGACTGGGAATGTATGATGAATGGGGTCTATGTAACGAGGAAGTACTGACCTGACTCAGAACTACCCATAGGCGGTAAAGTAACTAACTAATCAGAAGTCAGGGAAAGCACAACAACTTGTGACATAGACAAGATATATATATAATAATAATATATATAATAAATAAATAATAAGTACTCTTTTAGCTTAGCCGCCGGGCGTTCTTAAGCGTTTTTAAGTCTTCAGATAATGCCCAGCATCACATGCATTCCCTTCCTCATACAAACCTTCAGGGTCATCCAACCCTAATCCAATTTAGGAGTAGGGAGAGTGCTGCCTTGCCTCTTCCCGCATTGCAGCCTGCATCTTGCTCAAATTTTCCATTAAAATCTGTTTGGAAGAACAACCCGACAATCGAGGCGGCTTCAATTCCTATCATAAGTCTATTGTCGTAACTCATCAGGAAGTTTGCCGAATATATCATGATTGCACTGAACCGTCCGGGACTGGAGTGTCTTTTTCTCGCTAGCTAGAATGTCTTGAATTGTTCCCAGGTAAGTTGTCAGCTGAGGTATCTTGACCGGATGCGTCACCAAGACCTGTTGATTTACTTTCTTAGCAGGACCGCGGTTCAGTTAAGTAAAGATGCAAAGTTACCTCTTCGCCTTTTCTGCATTCCCAATATTGTTCACAGGAAGGATTAGGGTCGCCGTAATCCAACGTCAGCTGGTCTAGGTAGTCCTCTCTGTTCTCTTGACAAAGAGCATGAAGGACATCTGTGTTTATCTCCTCATCCTTAAAACATCGGAGAAGGATGTCCTTATAGCAGACCTCGTGAAATGGAAACACAATTTGGCTTCCTTCATGGGAGGGGTCATAATATCTGAAGAGGATTAGAGACCGCGTTGAGACGAGGGAAACGAAACATACGCGCACAACCAGGGCATTTTGCCTCTTTCGTCAAGGGGAACATTAGGATCTAATTCAAGATCAGCCAAGATGCAAGCCTAGGATTTGGGGATTATAATCCAACCCTCGCCTGGAGTCACGACAACTGATCCCTAATGCTGCCTGTTAGGGAGTTTTACTGATAATCATAATCAAGAAGTGACTCACATGATCATCATAATAGCCTGTGCCTGTGATGAAAGATCTGTGCTTATATGGATAAGCCCGTGGCTTCATTTAAAAAAAAAAAAAAAAAAAGATAATACCGACTTTCTCTCTTCGTGGCTGTTGGCGTTGAGGCCAATGGCACGGAGCGTTTGTAGCCATTCAAGATCACTGTCACCAATAACTTCCCCGCTGTATGTTAGATCGGTCTCGTCATCCGAATCGACGGAGAGATGGCTTCTGAATGTCGAGCCACATATCGCGCAGTAGGAGTCCCAACCGCCCATGATCGCATCGATCTCCTTCCCATTTCATCCGTGCTTGCCCTTAAAGCTGCGTCGTTCTCGATGCATGATTGTCCAGACCGATCCTGGAAACAGAAACTTCAAACCGAGATACCTTGGCTTTGGGAATTGCATGATATTGATCCCTTCAAATCACAGGCGCTGGAGGCCAGATTGTCTACAATTATTGCAGAACTTGAAAGAAATAGTCGGTACAAAGAAGGGAAAGTTGATTATATTCCTGGACTGGTGAATCGCAGACGGATTTGGGCAGTTTGTGAAGAAATTCTGGGTTTGTACCAGGACAAACTAGAAGAAGCAACCGGTTACTAGTTAGGCAGCCTCAGCTAGTGAGGAGAGCCTACTAAATACAATGAAAGTATTGCTGAAGCACTGACCCAAGCTGAACATTAAAATCAAAAGATATTCTCTTGAAGTGGACGGTGATGACAGTATGCGGCTCCAAGTATGGCTTGGTATTTCGAAAAGTCCCGAGTAATGAAACAGCTTCTTCTTGATGCTAGGGCTGACAAAAGTCACGCTGCAAAATCGACACTTTCCAGATAGCCGTCTCTCAAGTCAGCAGACTGCTTCGTATATAGCCTTCTATTCCCAAAGAACATGAAGATGAAGGGGAAAAGAACCGTTTACATGGAACATCTGGGAAGCTTTCTTGTATCTGTCAAGATTAGAAGCACAACCTATCTCAAAGGTCTATTGCTATCATCACTGATAATGCTAGATAGTAATAATGGAGCCATGTTTCATGTCCTAACAAATGATTTGAAGGCATAGCTTGACAGGATATTACATATATAGCATACGGCAATAAATCCTGCGTTTTCTAATCTTACGGAATCTAAATTCCCCTTCCAGGTCTCGCCCATGTCATTTAACTTGCTGTCAAACAATGTCTGGCAAAGCTTCAGCTTGAACTACCTATTTTATGCTATAACAAGTTCATAAGCCTCGAAGTTCATTGTAAGTTTTCATAACTGCCTGGGATTCATAGGATACTTCCTCCCTCTCTACAACTTGATCAACGGGGGTGGACGCATATTGAATGCTGTTGTGATTTCAGGGGGAAGTAGGGGAGAATGAGGCTGTATCAACTACATGTAGGTAACCTACCGAAGGACTGGATGACATTCGATAAATACTCGAGTTAACCACGTCTCAACCGCTTACCCTCTCTCTGATTAATTTGTCAAGCCTTTGGAGTTGGAGCCGGTGATCAGCTATGGCACTATGACTACCCTACGCTAAGTAGGGTTGACCCTTTTTTGGTGTAGTGGAAAAACTGCGACATTGTCAAATGCCACTGAGCCAAAAAAAAAAAAAGGGAGGTCCATTTGCATAATTTATGCTCATCGCACTTCAACAGACATCAGCTAAGGCACTATAGATCACATAGTCTCGTGGTGTTGGAGTGCAGCACTTACTAAGCAGTACCTACTTAGCGGTGAGGCAGATCATCACCTTGTTTGAGGGGTTCCTCCCCTCCCGCAACTGCCCCTATCTGACGCGATGGTCAGACCGCAGCGACAGGTGACCCATTTTAAGCTGCCTTAATGGACACATCATCTAGGCAATGATGGTCTTTTATCTATAACGATTGGAAACATCTGTAACTATCCGGTTGTAATTAGTTATCACATCTCCCCACAGTATAAACTGTCGAAAAGGCAGCTGCGATTTCTCTCGATATTTGATTCACCCCTATTCTTGCACTGGCTCTATATTCTCACTTTTGCTTTGCGTTATTTATCTGCATTTAAGTTTCTGAAGTCATAGCTATCATGGAAGGTAAACTATATTGTATGCTCCTTTATATGGCTTACAATCCCTTAATATGACTTGCGTTGTACTAGTTGGCTATTTTACACATCGCTAACATGACACATGATGACAATGCAGGAGGCATTGCAGCGGTCGTTATTGATAATGGGTATGAATGAAGCGCACATCTTGTTGTTCGGCAGGAAAAATTATCGCTAAATGCTAACCCACTGTCTACTTACAGTTCGGCATTATGCAAAGCCGGTTTTGCTGGCGACGATGCTCCCCGCGCCGTGTTTCGTGAGTAAAACCTATAAGTCCTTTCCCTGGAATTCAAGGGGGCCGAAACTGACAATCTTGAACCAGCGTCGATTATTGGCCATCCCCGTGTTGATCCGTAATACCTCCCTGCCCTTTCCGTCCAAACGAACACAATCTTTTAAAGCATGGCCATAGCATGGCATAATTAGTTCTTCCGTTGGAGATAATAATTGCAGAAGGCAATGATCGGATATCTAACACTCCTCCAGGATCAGGTTTGGCATGTGCCGGCAGGACCCCTTCGTTGGCGACGAAGCCCAATCTAAACGTGGTATTCTGTCAATCAATTACCCCATCGAGCACGGAATTATTACCCACTGGGTCGATATGGAGAGGATCTGGTCTCATACCTATGCCGAGCAGCTCCGCGTGGCACCCGAGGATCATCCCGTCCTCCTGACCGAGGCTCCTATAAACCCTAAATCCAATAGGGAAAAGACAGCCGAGACCATGTTCGAGGCTTTCCATGTCCCTGCCTTCTATATCTCTATCCAAGCTGTGTTATCTTTGCATGCTTCCGGTCGTGCTGATGGCATTGTCCTCGATTCCGGAGAAGGCGTTACACATGCAGTACCAATCCACCAAGGCTTCTGTATACCTCACGCCGTCGAACGCATTGACATGGCTGGCCGTGACCTGACCGGCTACCTGGCGAGAATTCTAGCTGAACGCGGCCACGACTTCACCTTACCCAGCGCGCGAGAGAGTGTCGTCCGCAATATCAAAGAAACACTCTGCTACGTTGCTCTTGACTTTAAACAGGAGATCCTCCAGGCCGCAGCGCAGAGTTCCAGTATTCAACAATCATACGAGCTTCCTGATGGATTAGATATCACGGTTGGGGATGAGCGATTCCGAGCACCAGAGACCTTGTTTAAACCTAGTCTACTGGGGATCGAGAAGGGCGGTATCCATCAGACTATATTCAACTCGATCCAGAAATGCGATGTCGACATTCGCAAAGAGTTGTATGGGAATATTATCCTTGTATGTAATAACTCCTCCCTTGATTTGATTGTCCTTGAGTACTACTTCGGCGTTTAACTAATTCTTTCTCTCTTTTCTTCTTGTCTGCTTAGTCTGGTGGTACTACGCTTTACCCTGGTATTGCAGACCGACTACAGAAAGAGCTCTCTAAGATGACTCCTACGTCGACAATCCAGGTGATCGCTCCACCTGAGCGAAAGTACTCGGCCTGGATTGGAGGGTCGATTCTAGCATCACTCTCTACGTTCCAGCAGATGTGGATTTCCAAACAGGACTATGACGAAATCGGGCCTTCTATTGTGCACCGGGAAGCTGTTTAGATGCTTTCTTGCAACAGGTATATTAGAGGTGTAGGCGAGAAGGACTAGTCATTTTTAAGACTATAAGTTACCTAGCTAACGAAGATACACAAGAAGATTCACTCCAAAGTTAGGATATGTACATACAGATATAACATTGTTATTATTCTTAATAATGTTAGCGCCGACGATATCGGTTCATTGGACAAAGGGTGGATGTGAGCGGACGGGAGGCCCTGTTGTTTACACCCTGTGGCCGTATGTATACTGTACTTACTTCCTCTCAAGAGTAGGTTTATATAGTACGTACTGGAAAGACCTGACCAGGCCTGACCTGGTTTGACCCTGTGACTGTTGGAATGGTATGGTAGAGTAGAGTAGAGGATAAGGCTTCTCGTCGGCATTTGATTCCTCGGGATGAATAATGGCCAGCAAAGCTTCTCATATGAGATAGGCACGCTATATGTTTGGAGGGCCATGAGGTAGTTACGGGAGGGGAGGAACCCCTCAGTAAGGTCGGTGTGGTCATCATGTGAGGCAACCCCAATAAAACTATTGCCTTTACATCTCTGATATCTGCATACATACTTGATTTTCTCGCCAGGCCGAAGACTTTCCCTTTCCGTTTTAGTGCTCACCCCTCGCCGCTTTTTGCTCACTGAGTAGACCTGAGCACGATCTGAGCACGCCCTGAGTAGCCTGAGGCGATCACTGAGCACGGGATGAGCGCAATGTGGAACAGGATGTCATGAGGCGTTTGGTTCTTGTAAGTAGAGATGTATACTATATGTCAGAATGTACAAGAAGTTAGACTGTTATTCGGTCGATAGCCGGGTTATTAATACCAGCTGCCAGTCACGTAGTCCATGGTCATCATCTTGAGAACTAAGGGAATTGATGAAGCCATACCGAGCGTATTATTAATATTGAGCTACTGGCCAGTGTCGGTTAGATATGAGGCCTTTTATACACCTAAATATACGCTATCTAGTAGTCGTTAGTGGTGGTGGGCCACTAGTTAAGTGTCGCCGCGGATATACACTAGAAATAAACCCTTACTACTAAGGGTTGACCCTTTTTAGTGTAGCGGTATTTTTCTGCCACATTAAGTTAGCGCCGGGTAACTTAGCCGGGACCGGTGACTAAGGGTTTTTGGTCATGTGGGGGTGCAGCGGAAAGAGTCTACAAGCATCCGTTCGGACCCTGGGGCCTGAATTGTTTTTTCAACTCAACTTCTACAATCCACATCCCATTCTGCCCTTTTTGGAGGCTTGCCATGGGCGCCCGGGAATTCCTCAGCGACGTCGAAAACGGCGTGGTGCCTGTCAACAGCCACGATCAATTATTACGGATTGCATGGATCTATCTGGATGAGCCGCTATGGAATGGTCAGGGTGTATTTGATGTTATCGAGAAGCTGCACACGCACGGGTGGTCATTCGGTGAGGGCGACTTGAGGTTCAATCGGTTAGTTAACTGCTATTCATTTAAAAATACTATACTAACCTTGGCAAACACAGCACCCTGGATATGTTCTACCTAGCCCAGATCGCTGCAGCCCTCTACATCACCGTCCACAGCTCCTCCGAGCAAATTGACGGCATCTTCGACACCTTAGACGAATTTAATACATTCTACGTTGAGCATCACGCACTCCTGCACCCCTCCGTCTGGCGTGAATATTACTCGGAGTCATTCTTAAAACAGAATACCACAGCCCGCTTCTACTGCCTCCCTGACCTCCAAGATCTACCGGGCTCAAACAACCCGCTGGACCTGCCGGTTCGTGAGCAACCTCACGTCGGCGGTGGTCCACATGTCACGAAACTCCCGCGCTGGGCCTATAATATCGCACGTACATCTCTTAGACAACATTTACTTCCGATCGCAACTCTTACCGATATAGCCCTCCGCACACTTGAGACAACAATTAACCGCCAGCGTAAGACGCACCCTAGTGTGCGGCCCTACTCGGAAACGCAGGCGCGCTTCTGGCTGGAGTATATGTTGGCCCCACACCTTAACGCACGCACCAGAACTGAGGCGCCGTGCCTAACATGGTGGAGGGAAAACTGCTTCGGGATACTTGCGGCGCAGGGTTATTATGATATGTATGAGTGGGATAAGAATTACTCGGTGCAGCGGTGGGAGGCAAGCTGGGAGCAGAAGGGAGTAGTTGAGCCGGATGTGGAGGATGGCGTGAGGAAAAGCGAGATAATATACTGTGGACAACCGGATGGCGGGATCTCGGCGTATGCGTGGTGGAGGGGATGGGATGGGGAGCTTGGCAGTGAGGAGGAGATCCAGTTTTTGGCTGCTGTTGCAGTAGAGGAAACAGTGGGTGTGGAGGAGCAGCTAGATAGGTTGGATCTTGCAGTGCGGTCACATATACTACTCGGGGTGATGCGGGCTGCAGTGAAAACAGGGCATGAAAGGGAAGATTTTCTTCGGGAGCTGGAGACGGGGATGGTGCAGAGTGGTCGAATTAAGGAGGATAGCGTCGGATTATGGCTAAGGGAGGCCTTGGAGGTTATGAAACCATACGTGAGAATATGGGAGGGAGTGTGGCCTGACGTAGAGGAGAGACGAAAGATGCTACGGCACATTTTAGGGGAGAATGGGCAGCTTTTTGCAAGATGGAAGCCTTCGCCGCATTTGAAAGAGTTTAGTTTTATGCTGAGTCCGCCAGTATATCAGGGTTGATTAGGGCTGCGGATGATCCTTTGTACAAGAATTTTGAACCGTATTGGCAATAACAGGGACTTGCCAGAGACTGGCGAGATGAAGGTAGAACTGGCTAGTACTTTTTCTCTCGTCGATTTCACAGGTCCTCACATGCTAGTTGTAACCTCGATGGCTTTGAGCAGGGTTTACCATGTTCTTTGCTCACAGTGAGTGTAGGTAGCTAATAAAGTATTGGTTTATGCCCATGCCCCGAGGTTTTCCGAAGACAGCTTCAGTAGCAAGTTCTTACAATTCCACCCGAACAAGAACGACTCAATGTGAGTTCGTGCCACCGCTGGAGAATCCACTGGGATGGCGTTCGACGCCTTGGGGTGCGAAGAGATGGCTGACGGTGCCATAGTGGATAATGTGAAGTTCTTCTGCAGTTACTGCCCAGATAGAGCTTTCTCTAGAGCAATTCCCCTCTAGATTGTATCCATTACTCAGATTGTAGGTGTCTCGGATGATTAGAATCGATGAGATCTGAAATGAACCGTATTTTGTGCCATCTTTGAAGTTGTCCCCAGGAGGAATCGCTCTGCCGATGTGGATAAGAAATGGAAAGAAGTATCAGACCGCAGAATCGGTCGAAACACTAGGTACAATCGGCGTTCCTTCGCCTGCCGCAGGGCAGCTGTCATCTCCTTCCTTTCTTCTGCATCAATCTAGGAACGGTAACCCAGTCTGTGACATCGGGCATCGTACGCGTAGAAATCGGGATGAGTGTGTGTTGTGCAATTACCAGCATCAATCGCTTCTTGGTGGATATTTAGATGTTTTTCCACCTCTGCTGCTACCTCCGCAGCAGGCTTGCTAGCACTTAAGAGCCGTTTGTATTGTCGATATCGTCCTCGGGCTCAGCGAACGGGACATATTTCTCGATATCTTTTTGAACTATTTGTATTATTCCATATCCAGCCCCTAATGCTTCCTCTCGTCGTAGCCCAGTGCTTTGCTTTCGTGGTATCAAGCCCCTTATAGTGATAACCGGATCGAGAGGAGTCTTGTTCTGGAGGTATTTTCTTATCGAGGGAATCTTCGGCGCGGGCGACAACGCGTTCCCTCTACTCCCTTAATTTTCGATGCATGCCTGGCAAGATCGTGGTACAGTTGTTCTTGTTTTCTGCATTGAGAGACAGGGAAATTGGCCACGCTCGGTTTTGACGGCTCGGTCGACGTCGATATCGATGTGTCGAAAATATGTCGAATCGCCTTTCTGAGAAAGCTTACAATGATATGGACAGCTTACTAGGCGATAAGCGTGATCGGGCTGCATAGCAGTATAGTATGCTGGATCCTGTCTCACATGGAGCTAGATTATGAAACGGCAATTGATGACCCAAACTGTTTCGTATGGACGGCCATCTGTCCTGGGGATTCTTTTGGGGCATGTGCAAGCTCCACGCAGGCTTAGAGCTTGCCAATGTGCTAGCTTGTTCGCCCTCTCTACCATGGCAACTACTCCGTCCTATACCGAGCATCTCCTTGGGCCTTCATCCCCTCTCTCCACTTCGAACCAGCTTTTGGGTACATGAGGCATGCGGTACGCATTGGCGGAGGCCTTGGCAGTCAGGGACAGTACACTGAGAGGAAAACAACGTGGTTGCTGATGGCCTTTGTCCTGCGATTGCTCTCCTTCTGGGTAAGGGTTGGTGATCTCAAACTAACACCATTCGGTCCAGGTTTCGTTAGACAGGAGGCATATGACAGAAGCCGGGGTAGCGGAAAGAATTTGCTTCATCAGAGAATATTGCATCTGGACTTCGCTGAGCAGGCTTTTGGGATCAGAGAATGTAGAGTGGGTGACAGGGCAGATTGATCCGTTGTTGGCGTGGATGGCTATTGAAGACCGTTGCACATTACCTGACGGCATCCTGTCTTGTCTGGAATAACAAGGCCACAGGATATTTGGACATGTTCTCTATTGCATATTGACAGCACTCTCCTGGAATGACGTATCCATGTTATGCTAGATTAGATAGCTGAAGTTAGTACCGTATTATAAAAGCACTGATTAGGAGACGTACTTCGCATCTCTAGCTTTGTTTCAGGAAGCCATAATCTGGCCTATATTGTATACTCAATGGTCCTTGATACCACAGACAACCCCAGATATTGGATAGGTGAATAAAGTTCAGGCTGCCTGCCACGGCTAAGCCTGGGATCGGGCGTGGCGGGGAGGCAACAATGTGTATGGCCACGCGGTCAGGGTGTATGCTCTGATGAGGAAGTCATTCTCCTAGTGCAGTTCAACACATCCAAGAGTCTGGGTGCAAGTGACATGGAGAGCGGTTAGAGCAGTTGTGTACATGAGCGTCTCTCCGGCTGCAGTTCGATTTCCTCCACCGGAAGCCCTCCTTCCATGCTGTCCATCTTCTGTCTCGCCTTGCGCCTGCTTCGCATATTGGCCAGGGTCACCAGGCGCACGAACAGCTCGCGGTGCAGGTCTCGGCTGATCGGCGTGTGCTTAAGCTCAATGGTGGAAACCCCCAGCGGCGGAATCTCCTCTCCGATCCGGACCAGCGTTATCTTATGGCCCGGGGGCGATATCTCTAGGACGTCCCCCATCTCTCTGGCCAGACATACCATGCGCATGATCACGGGAAGTGTAATCAGGCCCTCCTGGGCTGTCATGTTTCGCCCCCCAGGTATATTTCCCTCGCCACGCCAAATATTCTGTCTCTAGTAATGAACGGAAGAGGCGGCGAAACACAATAATAATATAAATATCATGCATGGATGAAACCCGTTCAAGTACTAAAACCCCTCATTCTTAGAGTCATGAGTCTCCCTGATCGACTTTATCGTTATCGTTTTAGTTATCCTTTCGGTTATTCTTTAGTCATCGTTCTGATCATCGTTTCTGGTCATCGTTTTGGCCATTGTTTTGGCCATTGTTTTAGTTATAATTTCGGTCATCGTTTTGGCCACTCTGTTTGGTTGCTGTTACTAAAAGTATTCCACATTAGTATATGCAATATCAAAGACTGGAGACATATAGCGTACCGGAAAATCCATGCGTTGCCAGATTTATAAATTCATCCGATGTATTGACTTGTCTGTTCACCGAAATATCAATGGCTGGCTTGCTATAAGTAAAGTCAATAACCGTACCGAACATGTATAACTCAGTAAAGATATTATCTGTTTACTCACCGACCCCGGACAACGCAATCCCACAATGTATTTGGCCGAGCTTCCACCTCCACTTCCTAAATGCAAGCATTTCCACACCGATAGAGCTGTTATATTGAACCACGCTCATGATATGATGTGAGAAGCAATACGGGTACCAAATGCAGGAATGTCTTGAACATTTGGATAGCTTTGTTCTCGAACCAGACCCGGGCAATTGTTGCAAATTTGTTGAATACTTTTTATATTGTTGAGTAGCATTTGTCACTTCACTCATCTTGTCGATATCATCGTCAGAAGGATCAAAGTACCATTTTTCAAGATCGTCCTCGATATCTTGCTCGCTATAATAGAGATCTCTAAGGACTCTAATTTGTCTAAGCCCGCTCGTAGCGGTCTGGGGCGTCAGAGGATCTAATTGTCCTCCTTAGGGCGTCAATTGGGCAGCTCTTGTACCAAAGCCTGATCCTTGATTGTTTCACGACAGTCTCCAAAGCCATTCTGAATTATTGTCTTTTCTGTCATTGCGAGGAAGTTCTGTGCTTTGTGGGCCAAGAGCGCCTGACTACAGGCCTCTATTTGCTGTCTGGAGAGGTTGGCACTCGGCCTATGGGATCGTACAAGACCTCGTGCCCTCTCCCTCAACTCCGATCGGATAAAGAAGTCGTCGACAAGGAAATCCGAATGCTTACTCGGATGCCCGACGCAACCGTCTCAAAGAACTTCGTGAACCATTCCTGGTCAGTGTTGAATGCTGGTTCCAAAGTACTTGGTCTTTGTTACAGTTTTTTCCTGTCGGATCTGCGACGTCATAGAATTCACCGTTCAATTTCATCTTCAAGAAGACAGCATCTGTCATAAGGCTGGCGTATGCTCTAGGGGAGTTTGGTCACCGGTTCAAGCTGGGTGTGTTACAATTGGTTTCGAACCCCCTCATTGTACCAAGACCTGGTAGGTTTTCTGGGCAGCTCCATTGCCTGACTAGTACTGTGTTGTTGTCGTTGTCGTTGTCGCTGTTGATGTTTTTATAGAGACCAAAAACCTGTAGATGCCATTGGCCTTCGTGTTTGATGATTGCGATTGCTGGCTTGCCACTCGGAAACGCATGCAGCACATATTTCTCCACAGGAGGAATCGACGGGCCACGGACTGCCTAGTAATTGTTCCATTTGCTATTCGCTGATAGATGGCCAAAGCGTGCCAGGTGTCCCCTATATTAGACCAGGTTGAACGGACTGGGCAGTCAAGTCATTTGACGTGTATTAGAAAAGATCCGTCAATGATTCGGACAATATGCTCTCTGACTGGGCGCCAGCCTTTATTGATATCGGGGTTCACTGATACGAGAATGGTTACCTGGTTTCTCTCATACCAGCATAAGCCCTTTTTATGAATTCTGCCCGAGCAGGAAGTATCCTATTTGCATCGTGCTTCCACGGATGTAAGTCGAATAAATAGCCCATGCTTTGGTTGCTTTTTCGAGAGGATCAGGCATCCCACTAGTCATGTACTTCTGTCGGCATGACTATGACCGACATACCGCCCGAGACATCAAGTTGGGTTCTAGAGAGATATTGGCATGCGCATCACACCGGTCAAAGACATGTCTTACCTCGTTTTTTATTGCCCCGTCCCTTGTCCTTCAGTTATTCAGCGACGTTAAATAGTGCTGCCGGCAGTTTCTTGGCATCACCATCTACTTGTTCCCCCTTCATATAGAATATACCAATGACGAAAAAACGCCAAAATGTTCATTCTGGCCAGCGCATGATAGAAATGGCCAAGATGACAATGGACACCGTGGAACCGTGTGAGACCAAGCATTTCCACCGGTGACTATAATTGGAATAAACTGCTAGCAAAACTGTTACTACCGCTGCAGTTTGAAGGGACACGAATGAATCTTACAAGTCCTTGCTGTCCGGAGACAGCCATCGCTCTGAAGGACGATGCAACGCCCGCTACGGAAGGTCTGGAGAGTCTAATGCCAGACTGGTTAGCATCGGGCTGATTGTAGACAAGGGAATCGAGATTCATACCTGCAACAATATGGATTAAATAGGACCCCTTAGCTATTGCTTCGCTTTTGTATTTCCTTCACCTGGCGGGCTCTGTTTATATTTCCAGAGGGAAGAACTCCGCAGGTCTGGCCAAAAGTAACCAATTCCATCGGTTTTCAAGGACTTCCTAGTCTGGGATTGCTATATGTTCCGGCTAAATTGAAGCGGAACCGGATCATTAGGTTCATCAAGGTGGACCCACTGTAGCAAACATGCTAACTGATATGGAGCATGTTAGCGGATGATTCTGCTTACAGACAGACAGGCTGGTAAGTGTATAGGAGGAGCCAACTAGGATGTACATACCGCTCAACCATCCCTTGTAGAGGCAGACAGGCTCATGCGTCATAAAATAGTCTCATCGACCTGACTCATAAGCTCCTCGACTATGCTGGAATCAATATCTTCTGTACTATTGACACGATGCCAGTGTCTTTTCGATAATCGAACCAACAGTGTCCCCTTGCAGTAGCCAAGGGCGCAGTTGTTCAATCCTATGGTGGTTTTTGAACGTTACCCCATGCCTCATGCCCTGGTATCGATCTGGAGATTGAGTGCAACCAGGGGTCTGTTGCTTTGATAATGCCTTGGCTAATAGCAGTAGGCAACTTGCTACTCATATTAGAGACCATTCTGTGGGATTTGATGGAAGATGTAATAGGCAGTGTTTAGAATAGGAGAGCCCCATCTGGACTATACCCAGGACAATGAGGATGTTAGAAAGGTGAGTTGGACCCGGGGAAAAGATGCTGAAGGAATGGATCCGACTACTTGGCTGGATATCGGTTATGTCTATTCACTGCCTTGCCTTATATTCCCCAGTCCCTACTTGATGTGAATATTATGCCAGACTGTGAAGAACTAGAACCAGGTATACTCAGGTGAATGCTTGATAGTGCACTGGGCTGCCTTGTCAGGGATATTAACTATGGCAGATTCAGTTTATCTAGGACAAACTCTAGGACATTCTAGGCTTTACAACCATCTTCTGTCAAGGCTATATACTTAGAATGCAGAACCTGTGGCGTATCTTGTATCCTGTATGCAACACATGGTGGCTCAACACCTAAACTTCAAGTGTCTGACCACATCAAGCACTCAAAAGCCTGATAGACACATTGGAAGCAACAAGCTACCGCAACCGCGGAAAAAGACCAAAGCTTGAACGAACATGGTCATCGTCATTCTTGCTGAAAGTGAATATGGATGTGCAATAGAGTTAGTACATGGGCTGGTGATTTCTCATCCGGAATTGCACAGAAACCACGCTGTATGTTAAGACCCATTCCAACTCGGCCCAGCTCTAACATATCTTAGCTCAGGTTCTGCAATCAACTCCAACTTAAACTCGTCCAAAGATGTCGTCCTTGCCTGAATTGCCCTGTGATTACGAAGACTTACGGACCCAGTTTATGCTCTTTGCCCAGCCCGAGAGATACATCAGCAACATGGCCAATTCTTCCAAATATGCAGCAGCAGCAAAAGTGGGAAGCTACCTAGAAATGCACCGAGGACTTCTACGCTCCCGGTCCTGCCAAATATATGCACAGCATACCCGGTTGCTCCTTCTCCGAATCAGGTAGACTTGATTTTGGGTGGCAGGTGCATTCAAGAGTTTAATCCTGTCGAATCCCAAGCCGTATGTCCTTTGAATGAAAAATCGCACCAGACAAAAGCCATTCAAAGCTAGCTTGAACGATGGGGAACAAACCCAGCCCACCGGACAAGGCCTAAAACGGCTTCAAGAAGAGCAAGACGCCCACGGTCAAGGGCACGGCCTCAATCCAGCTCCTCGCCAAAAGCGCAAGGCTAAGTCAAGATTGCAGTTGGCCGGAAGTGCTGGTCATGCGGAGACCTAGCGTTCAGGTTGGCCATGTAATTGCAAGTCGGATCAAGCTGGCACGCTTCCAGAAGATATTCTTGATAGTACAATGCAAAGGCTGCATTTGAGGGACAACCAGATGTGTGGGACAATGGAATCGAGCAGTTAGTCAACTACCGAGATCTGGGTTGGAAGAACGTTAACTAACTGAAAGTGAAGAGGGACATCAAAATGAGCACCGACAAGAGATGTTGGGCCTGCGGACATACCAGGTATAAGCTGCACATGTCATTGCTAAGGAAGACCATGCAGTATGTGCTATAGCTGGGAGATTCTGTATAGCACTAACTCCTCTGGCTAGTACGGACTTCTTTATTCCAAAGGGCTCATCAACTTCGATGCGTCCTCGCGGAGGAACGCAATATTACTCTGCCCAAATTGCCATGGACCGTCGATTCATCTTCTGGACTCATGATTCGGACTTTTTTATCCGAAATTAGGAGATGATCTTTTCGCAAGAGGCCTTTACTAAGAAAGTAAGAATGAACGGAATATTGCACTTTCAAGCCCCGGTGAACAAGATTCCGATAGGGATGAGACTCTCTGAGCATGGGAATCTTGATATCTGAAATTCAAGACGGACCGGGGACATCAAGCATACATCCTTCTAGTAATACTCTGTAGTATAAATCTTGATTCCGAGGCCCGCCGATCCCGGAATACCCGGAATACCCCCGTAATTCCCGTCCATCCGGTTCTTACATAATCCTGCCATACTGTCATTCTGCATTGCACTTTGCATCCTGCAGATATCGTCTCGGAAGGAGTCACCCAAAATGACAGGCCATGCAGGCCAGCTAAAACGCAAGCGCGCTAGAGTCGCCTGCGCCCCGTGTCGCGACCGCAAGCGCAAGTGCAACGGCGCAGACCCGTGCACGACCTGCCTCGACTGGGGCTACGAATGCCACTACGGCGCCCCCAGCCAGAAGAAAACAGAATAAGACGGCGCTTGCACCGAGCTCCGCCTCGCCGGGGAGATCCTCGGATACAGTCCACAGCGTGGATGCTCTGGGGACTGGTGCTGCTGCTGGTACAGGTACAGGTACTGGCACTGGTCTGAGAGCGCCTCCAGACCCCCACCGCATCACCCGCTCGTTAGAGGCGAACTCCGGGGCGGCGTTCGTGCGCAATCTCGGCCTGAAGGTCGACTCCACCAACGCCCCCCGGCTGAACCTGTTTGGATGGAATATCGGCGAGCGTCGGCTGCCGTCCGGGATGGGCACCGGGGCCGTCTCGGCGCTGGCGATTGTGGACATCGTGTCGTTGGAGGAGATGAAGGCGCTGGCGGGCGTGTACTTTGCCAAAGTCGATCCGTGCTACGGGTTTCTGGACGAGCGCCAGTTCTACGCGCGCCTGGACGAGCGGTGGCGCTCGCCGCTGAGTAGTAGCGTCTACGATAGCGTGTTGGCGGGCGTGGGCGCGTTGGGGTCGCTGTTCTCGCATCGCGTCATCGACGTGACCGAGTTGCTGCTGGTCGAGTCGGCGCGCTCCATCCTCGAGCTGAATAACAGGTGCGGCACCCCCTGCTTCGAGACCGCGACGGGCTGGACCCTGCGCGTGGTGTACATGCGCATGACGGCGTCGCCGCACTCCGCCTGGATCGCCAGCTCGACCCTCATGCATCTGGTGGAAGCACTGGGCCTGCATCTGGAGTCGTCGGGGAGACCGTCCTCTCGCGCCGCGTGCAGTGCAGCCCAGACATCAGGCGGCGGCTGGTCGGCGTCGCGCAGCATCTGAACATGTGGGTGTCGTACGACCTGGGCCTGTCGCGGGTGGTGTTCTGGAACGACCAGTGTCTCGCCCCGGCAGCCAGACCGGGGGATTACACGACGGAGCTGCTGAATCTGCTGCCCGTGTCGGCGAGTCTGGGGCCCGAGAAATCCCCCGACGATCGAGACCTGGAGGCCTCGCTGCTGGCCATCCTGGACGGCAGCCACACGCAGCCGCCGTCCGTCATGGCGCAGTGTAACCTGGCGCTGTGTCTGCTGCGGCGGCTGCTGGTGATGAACGCGAGCACCTCGTCGGCCGTCAAGGACCGGGTGCTGGCGCTGTTCCGGAAGGCGCTGCAGTGCGCGCGCAGCATGGCCATGAACTGCAGTCCCTGGCACCATATGGCCAACGTGCCGTTCCAGATCATCGGCGTGCTGCTGGACATGGATACGCGGACGTCGCTGGCCGTGCTGCCGAGGCCATGCAGACGCTGAAGTTCGTCGCGTCCACCTACGACACGGACACCATGCGCGAGGCGTACAGCACGGCGTGTCTGCTGGTGCGGCTGTATCAGCGCCGCCGACAGGAGGATGTCGATCTGCTGGGCGGGCTGGTCAGTTCGCATCAGCCGGAGCCAGAGGTGCCGGTCGAGCAGGCGAGTCGAGAGGAGATCAGCTGGTTGGAGGACCTGGTGGCGGAGATGCCCAGTCTGCAGGGGATGAATCTGTACGAGACGCTGGACGACGATCTGATGAGTTTGTTTCCAACCAATTTGTAAATTGTCCAACTGCCCAGACATGAAAGAACAAGTGTAGAAAAGACGAAAGAAGATGTTTATATATGCCCATCACGTGCCGCAATACCCGCGGGCCGCAATGACATCATCCAACATTCTGATATAAACATATAGAAACTTATATAAAGCATGTAAAACACCCTGAACAGTCCTATACTCCAGACAAATCTACACATCTATATCGATCTCACCATGATCCGCCTCCCAAAATCCCTCCTCTCCCTCTACCCATGGGTCACCGCGCCCTTCATCGTCAGCGCCCCCATGCGCATCATGTCCGGTCCAGCCCTCGCCGTCTCCGTCTCTCGCGCCGGCGGACTCGGCTTCATCGGCCCCGGCGCAAAGACGCAGGACACCCTGACCGATCTCGGGGAGGCCCTGTCCCTCCTGGAATCCCCTCCGGGCCCTTCTCAGCAGCCTCTGCCTCCCAGCAGTATCTCTCTACCTACGACGCCCCTCCCTATCGGCGTCGGCTTCCAGCTCTGGAGCGACGACCTCGACACCGCAGTGCGCGGTATCCAGCAGTATCAGCCCTGCGCGGCGTGGCTGTTTGCGCCGCGCGAGTTTAAGGATCTTCAGATCTGGATCCGTCGGATCAGAGACGCAGCCCCGAAGACTCAGATCTGGGTGCAGATTGGGACGGTGGCTGAGGCGAGAGAGATACTGCATTCTTCCTCGGGCGAGTTCTCGGACTCCGTTTCTACATCTACATCAGCATCAACTATGCCCGATGTCCTCGTCATCCAAGGCGCCGAAGCAGGCGGCCACGGTCGCGCCACGGACGGCATCGGACTCATGACACTACTACCAGAGATAGCAGACCTCGTCTCATCCGCACCGGGGCCCAAGACGAAAAAAATTCCCCTCTTCGGCGCAGGCGGCATCGCCGACGGCCGCGGCGCCTCGGCCGCGCTCTGTCTCGGCGCGTCCGGCATCGTGCTGGGGACAAGATTCCTAGCCTCTCACGAAGCGCGCATCAGTAGAGGGTATCAGGCCGAGATTGTCCGCGCCAGCGAAGGCGCGGTATCCACGACGCGCACGCTCCTGTATAACCACCTTCGAGGGACGTTCGGGTGGCCTGAGAGTTATAGTCCACGAGGGATTGTGAATCGGTCGTTTGCTGAACATCAGGCGGGTAGGCCGTTTGAGGAATTGAAGAGGGAGCATGATGAGGCGCTGAAGATGGGTGATAGGGGGTGGGGGCCGGAGGGGAGACTGGCGACGTATGCGGGGGCGGGCGTGGGGTTGATTCATAAGGTGGAAGGGGCTGGGGGGATTGTGGAGAGAGTGAGGAGGGAGGTGCAGGAGAGAGTGAGGGTTGAGGTGGTTGAGGGGGAGGTTGTGATGTCTTTGTTCACAGATACATACTATGTATGGAAGATATACAGGGTAGACAAGACTGAATACGAAGTACAAACGTGCTCATTCTTCCGTCTGTTGACCTGAATACAACCAGGGTTTCCTTCGCCCTGTTGTAATAAACCAAATGTTAACTGGTTTGAAGGCAAAATACAAATGATTGCAAGCCTATTTCTCTCCCCCCAATCCAAATACCGGCGCCGCATCACCAGAGCCACCAGATCCTCCACCCCGGCAGCACCTGTGATATCCAGCGCGGAGATCTCGACCGCAAACACGCGCGGGATCCAATGGCGCAGCTCGATGGCGAGCAGCGAGTCCACTCCCTGCAACGCCAGCGAGCGCTGGAGATCAATCTCCTTGGCAGCCATTCCCAGCGCCCTTGCCCGCTTCTGGGTCAAAGCCTCGGTCATGACCCCCAATGAAACACCGAGGTTGTGGAAATCTTCGATACGTTTGTGGCTTCTGAGGGAGTGTGTAGAATAACCTCTCCTTTTATAGGCTTTAGAAGTAGCAAGGATCTGTCTTATTGCCCCATAGGTTGTGTCTTCGGGGCTGATGTACTTAGTTATTTCTCCGGGCAACAACCGACTACTACGGTGATTGGTTGCTGGTGGATACGCAGTAGACCTAGGAATCAGTGGGTCTAATGAGAGCAGAAGTCATGCCTCATTGCGTATAGAGAAGAGGAAAGGGGACTGGAGCGGCCAATAGGGACAAAGGTAAAGCCCATTTTTGTACACTTTTCATCCCGTCCCATGTCTCTTCGGAATGTTCTCGTCGTGCACGCCGTTATACCAGAGGTAGTACACAGTTGTATTTGATGTCAGTCTCCACAGTCTTTGTTTCACAATAGTTCCGCTCATCAAACGGGTTCCGCTTTCGGCTGCGTACCTGGCAATCCAGTATTTACCGTCTTATACCACCACGGATGGAGCATGAATCTGCCTACAAATAGAACCATCGCGGTCAATGGGCCCTGTGCTTGTCTGCAAACATTTCCCTTCCCATTTCTCCTATTGCCTTCTGCCCATCAGCATTATCCGAAATGAGCTCCACTCTCTCTGCCCAGGTACTGGAGACAATCCTGAATGCGCCTGCTGGCAGTCCACCGGCTGGACACAAGTCCAATCTCGTTGACCCCCGAGCATGGCAACCACCGGGGCCATTTGTTTAATTCTATGTACTATTCTGCCAACACTGTTCGTAAGCGCTCGGCTATATACTCGGGTATTTGTTATCAGAAAAGTAATGCTTTCTGAATGTAAGTCAGATACAACTGCCCTGAGAAAATACCAATGATAACAAACCCGAGACCTCATGACTCTTGCATGGGTAAGACGAAAATACAACTTGGTCTTTCTCGCTTTACAGCCCAGCTCATTTTGATTAGGCCATATCGATTATGTTCATGGGTATTGGCTGGAAACTCCATCAAGCTGCACCAGGTGTGGACCAATGGAATATTCGGGTCAAAGATTTTATCTCCATGTTATACGTGAGTTTGCCCTTTCAGCCCTTCCTTCAGAGTAAGTGGTGACTTTACCGATCGTTGCAGTGGTTCTACATCCTCTCCCTGCTATACGGCATTGCCATTTGTGCGATTAAAGCGGCAATTGTTGTGCAGCTTCTGGAGATGTTCGGACACTGGCGCGATGGCTTTTATTACACATGCCACGGGCTGATCTGGATCAACCTGCTCTTTTATTTCATCCTTACCTTTATCCAAGCCTTTAACTGCCATCCAATCCATTCCTTTTGGAACATCCTCGTTCCCGAAAGAAAATGCTTGAATACAGCTGCCCTGGGCGTTAGTACCAGCACTGTGAACGCGCTCTCGGATATTGTCATCTTCATCCTCCCTCAATCCCGGATCTGGAAGCTGCAGATCAATCGAACCCGTCGGATCACCGTCGGTGGGGTGTTTATGGTAGGACTACTGTATGTGGTTTCCGTTTGCTTGCATCTGCCTGTCCACGCAGGGGTTGGGACCGATTCTGACACAGATGCACAGGGCTAGCGTTTGTTCGATCATGCGGCTGGCTTACGCGGTGAAGTACTTCCTATCACCTACCAACACGTCGTATTTCTGTTATCTGGCCGCATTCTGGTGTGTCCCTGAGCAAGCCGCCGGTATCATTTGCGGTTGTTTGCCCGCGATCCCCAAGTTCATTAAGCACCTCCGACAAGGCCGGCAGGGCCTCATCACCCGTGGATCCATCCAGCAGAAGCTGAACGCCTCCCGACAAGCCCCGAGTGGTTAATATTCCATGAAAAGGAGGAGACTGGCAGGATCGTCCAATTCAGACTTGTACCCGTCGACGACCTACGACAGCCACTCGGAAACCGCTCACTGATCTTGACCCCTCAGGTCAGGGGTCTGTCCGACTTCCAAGACCTACGCCATTTTCGACGGATTCAAAATCTGACTGGCACTAGTTACCTAACACTGAGATTCTGAGAAACACAAATATCATAGACAGAATGACAGAATGACCCTCTCTAGAGCAATGTGCCGTAGTGAGCCTTGGGGGAAACAGCCAGAGGCTATACGAGTCCTTAATGCTGTTGGCGCTACTACTTAGGACCTTATGGGACACAGGGGGGAGGGATATGGTGTACTGGATGATGGGTAAGCTAGGCCACGTCTTCCCCAAAATACGGACGTGTGGCAACTAAGAGGCCCGAAACACGATGGGGGGTTGGTCTAGCGAGCGTTTGATTCCGCGTGCCAACTGCACCTGGTGGCCATCTCCTCCTTGCTAGTTTAAACCTGCGCTGTTTGCCTGTTTTGTTTCTTTTTTTTTAGCTTTTTTTCTTTTTCTTTCAGGGGTCCAGATAGTGCACTGTTACCTAGACCTAGTCGAAGTAAAAACAATTTAAGCAGTATATGCCGTAGTAAGCAATTTGGGTACAAACCGCTGGCTGCATGGCGAGTCGTCGCGCGAGCAATGGAACGAACTGCCTTCAGCCTCGCCTTGGCGGGTTGGGAGGGCTATTTTTGACTAGGCAATTAGGGTGGAGAACACCACTAACATTCATTGGATAGCATGAAACATGAAACAGCAATGCAAATCCCCCAACCTTGCACATGGCTGATCGGACCATATCCGCAGACGAATTTCACACGCCGGCACGAGCAATGGTTCGTCGAATTGCCCGCAGTGTCCGCGCGAAAGCCACCGAATCTCGGGGGTCTGGGATTTCGTGCCCCCCATCGTGCACGTACACTTCCCTTACCCTGCCTTGACAGACCTCACTGAGCGCCGGTCCAAAGTGCCAGAGGTGGTCATTCTGCCCCCAAATATGCGCCGTCGGAATGTTGATGATCTCTCCCGTGAGGCTATTTCCCTCACCTCCGCCAAACAAGGCAAGGGGATTCTGTGGAGGAGCGCCACAAAAGAAAATGACACAACGGAAGGCTGGGGGGATTCCTTGTTGCACTTGATGGATCAGGTACGTAGCACCACAGCCCGCCCCCTGCGAAAAGCCCATCAGGATGTCAAAGGGACCTTCCTCCTCAATATAGCGCTCCAAGTGGATTAGGGCTTGGGTCTGGCTCTCGCGGCTGTCGGTGACATATTGCAGAAATACATCCCCAGGGGAGACGATTTCTTCGAAGCCTGTGAATTTATTTTTTTAACAGGTCAGGTTACTCAGGCAGCATGTCCTACTGTCCTACCTACATTAACCGACCCTGCGCCGGAAGCAGCCCGGTGTGCGGATAGGCGAACCCCGGATGTTTACGGCGCAGGGATTGGTTAGTAGGCTGGGTTGTGGAACGTACCGGTTTGGCTAGCAAAGATCTACATGTCACAATTGCCTGTCAGTGAATCCGATCATCAGCCCGCAAAAAAACCAGATAGATGTTTCTCACTCGGCTGTTCGTTCCCATTCCGTGTAGGCAGAGAAATCGCATGTTGACACTATTGAGTAGGTAAGTTATGGATATGTAGAGGGTTATAGATGGATGCGAACGGGAATCCATCCCCTGGCCAGTTTGACGGGAGATATTTATAATTCATGTGCACATACGTTACACTCCATTCAATTGTTTGCCTCTATCCCCCATCTCACGTACGTACCTACCATTTCCTATAACGTCACCGGATGTACTGGCAGTAATTGCAAATTAGGCTGCCGCGGCAACTCGGGACTTTGACGATCCGGTTTGGCCCCCATCTGTGAGCAAACGGATGCTTGTTGCTCCTTCCCAGGGTTACGGGATATACATATCCGTTCACAGGAGTACAGGACAGTCACTAGACCAAGATAGGCAAACAAAGGAGAAACAACTCCGTCACAGAAGGACATAAAGCCAGGGGGATCCACCTTTCAAAGTTGGCTAACAAGCCCCTCGTGTTGTTGGTAGTCTCTCTTCCCCCCAAAATGGCTCACCATCAAACCAAGGCACAAGATGTCCAATCGCACATGGAGACCGCAGTTACAGAAGATGGAAGTATATCGGAAACCCCTCTCGATGCAGCTGCACCTTACCTCCGTGGAGCTCAATTGCATATAAATACTGCCGTGTAAGTTTTCACCGTCCAAAACAGCTTGCTTTCATGCGTGATACCTCGCTAACCTAGGCTCTCAAGACTTTGCCTGTGTCTCTTCTTGACCAATCTCGAGATCCCTATTGTGACAACATCTCTGGTCAGTATAGCAACCGAGCTGGACAGACTGGACAAGATTTACTGGATTACCACAGCATATATGCTTGGGTATGCCGGTAGGTTGCCAGCCCTCCACGTTTCTTTCTTGCTGGTATACCGAATTAATCAAGCTCTCTAGGTGTCCTTGTCCTCTCCGCCAAATTCAGTGATATCTTCGGACGCAAGCCATGTCTTCTGGTTGCTGTAGGGCTGTTTGTAGTCTTTTCCGCGGCCTGTGGTGCGGCCCAGACAATGGAACAACTGTGAGTTCGGCTTTGGAGCTACTACGAAGACCAACTCTAACCCTAAGTAGGATTGTATTTCGCGCCTTTCAAGGCCTCGGCGGCGCGGGGAACTATTCTCTCTGCACGATCATCCTCCTGGAGATGGTGCCCCCTGAGCAGTATGCGAAATATACCAGCGGAGTCGCGGTAGTGTTTGTCTTTTCCCTTCTTCTGGGCCCATTGTTCGGAGGTGCCATTACCCAGCACTCTACATGGCGATGGATATTCCTCCTGAAGTAAGCCTCCCCCCTTCTCTCTTGATCTTGTCTCTATAGTTGAAACACTGGAAACCAAATAGTGTACCTCCCGGAGTCATCGCCGCCGTGATTTTGATCTGGTCTTTGCCCAACAACTTCCCCAATCATCACCTTCCCCGCGCAAGTCACGGCCTAGGGTTCGCTGGGTCCCTGAGGAAAACATACTTCCGCGTTGACGTCCTCGGAGCGATCTTGCTCCTGGCCGCGACCTTACTGCTGGTCACAGCCCTTGACGAAGCCAACCAGCAATTCACCTGGCAGTCCGCGTTCACCATCACGCTGCTCACCGTGTCGGGGGTGCTGTGGGTGATTTTCGTGGCGTGGGAGCGACGAGTGACGCGGAGTAGCAACAGCATGGAGCCCGTGTTTCCGTGGCGGTTTTTCCAGAATCGAGTGTGGCTCGCAATGCTCCTGTAGGCTTAAGCCTAGTTACTCCTCTCTCCTTTTCCTCGGAGTATGTACTCTATCCTAACGATTGATCTCATCAGAAATGCGATCTTCCTCGGCATGACCTGGTTCGTGACCATGTTCGAACTGCCCCAGCACTTCGAGATCGTTAACCAGCTCTCCCCCCTGCAGGCCGCCATCCGATTCATTCCCTTCACGGTGGCGGCCCCCGTGGGATCCATTCTAGCCCCGACTATCGGGAAGCTGTTCAAGGTTCCCCTGCTGTATCTGCTGGCCATCGGCTCGGTGCTCCAGGTTGTTGCGTACATTCTCCTGGGGACAGTGTCCGGGCAGCAGGAGATTCCGGCACGTCAGTATGGCTACCAGGTGCTTGCTGGGTTTGCATGCGGGATCAATATCCCGCTATTATCATTGATGACGCCATATGCTACAGAGAAGAAAGACCTTGGTATGTTTAACCCTATGGACCCAGAGAGAGAGAGAGAGAGAGAGAGATAGAGACGCTAACTTCTCCAGCCGTCGCCATGGGAGCCATTGCCCAGTTCCGAGTGATGGGCGGCAGCATCGGATTAGCCATTATCACGGCCATTCACAACAGCTATCTTCGCTCGCATTTGACCCGATTCCTGGGCCATGATGGCACGGAGGCCGTGCTACGTTCAACGGGTGTCATCGCCACAGTGCCTTCAAGAACCCAGGAGCTGATCCGCGGCATTTATGCGGACAGCCATGCGTTGCAGATGAACGTGTTGGCGGGTCTTGCAGGGGAGCAGGTCCTGACTGCGATGGCGATGTGGCAGCGAAACCCAATTGTAGCGTGATGTTTGTAGGCTACAACTTCTCATAGAAGCAGACGATGAAATAGCAGGATATCCAATGTTATGGAATTTATTTATTTTCAATACATGGTAGAGGGGATGTTTTAGAGTAGCACCTACACCCTCTAGCCTGCATTTTCCGATTTCACTCTGCAGCCATAGTTCAAAGGCCATCAATCCGTTTCCGAATTACTTGCCCCTATAGAATAACTCTGCTCCTATAGAAATGTGGTGTTTGCTACCGTGTAAATAACAATTACAGTCGGATTTAAAAGATGATAGGAATGGCTCTTTCACACCTGCAGCTAGGAAATATGCAAAATGCAGGCCAGAGATAGTATACAGGGAAACGCCGGCTCGTTGTCCCGCCACTTCACGGTCATGTTACAACGACAACAGTAACTCCCTGCTTGATATCTTATATTATCTGCGGCTGGAGCGTTAGTCCTCCTGGGTGCTCATGATTTCTTCGTCGGACAGTGGAGGTGGAGGACAAGCACAAGCACATAAATATCTTCTTGTCCTCCATTAAACTCCCCGGAACCCATCCGTCCCACCAAACCAACCCATCAATCCACATCCAATTCGCCAAACTCCCCGGCTACAAGGTCTTCACAACCTGCTTGCCCACACACCATGCCCTGGTACGCTCGCGCGGCGCCCACAAGACCTACGACCACCATGACCCCGCCACCGCAGGAGAAATCCGGCTCGCAACAAACGACCAACTCACCCCCTAGTCCTCAAGTTCTCCACGCCCGAAACGGCGCTCTTCTGCAGCAAGACGATCAGCAGCACGCCATGGAGGCCAGTACACCGCACTCTTGCCCGGCTGTGTCGTGCCCAGGGACGACGTCGCCAAGTCGCTGGACGCTGGCGTATTCGGCGGGCGGGTGCGAGTTCCTGTTCCATGGACAACGGATCCCTGCGAATCCCGCGGATCGGGAGTTTGCGCAGGCGTGGTTGGAGACGGCGACGGGGTTGGTGGCAGGGAGGGTGATGGTGGTGCATCCGGTAAGGATGGGGGAGGGAGGGTTTGCTGGGGTGGTGGAAGAGAGGGTGAGAGGGTGTAAGTTGTTTTTTTAATGTTGGGAGTAGTCAGTAAGTATGTAGGTATACCTATAGTTACTTGAGGGTTGGTATATGTCACATGACCATCCCATCTGGTCTCGACAGTCCCAAAGCGTGCGACCCTAAGAGTGTGTAAAAAACGGCGAGACAGCTGCGCAACACAAAAGCGATAGAAATTGGCTGAAATAATTATGGTGTAGCACTTGTACCTGTGCGATGTTGTATTTGACTTTTCTTGAGGACACATCGTAATTTGAAGGCGTGGGGGTTATGCAAAGTTTGTCCATTGCTGCGATCGGATCGACCTGGAGACACGGCCGATGTACTCTGTACTACCCCATTTTAGGTTAGAGCCTAATTAGGGTTGTCCACTTTAATCCTTCGATCTACTTTATCTCGTCGACATCGATCGAGGTTTGGATCCCAATTATGTTCAGCTACACAAAAAGCCATTTGTTTGTTATATCTAATTATCTTATCTTGTTTTTTTATTGATTTCTTTCTACGAAATCAGTATCAATATATATAGATGGGCCTACAATCATTACTATACCGCAGACCGATACTATACCAACCAATTGATACAAGCTAAACATATACAAGGTACCCATATCCAATATCAACAAATCCGATCATAGAGTAGAGTAAGTGCACTGAACCTAATGCTAAGACACACGCAGAAGAATAAACAAAGCACACACAAATTGAGGTAATCGACAACGCTCGGCCCAAAGTCAAAAATCAAGTCGTCATCACTCTGGAACCCGGCCTTTCTATCATGAACAGATGAAACATGCACAGCTTTCATACTCATTACGTGAAATCCATCCCCGGCCTTCGACGAAATTCAAGCCAACAACCCAAGTGCCAAACATCAAAGACTGGGGTAATAATCAAAAGAATAAACAAACACAGCAGGATCGGGTATAGCAGAGGGTATAGAAACGAGATGCGCAAATTATCATTAGCTCCTATCCTTGAACCCCAAGGATAATGTGTAGCAGAAATGAAAAACGACATAAGAGATAGTCGAAATGCAAATAGATAAAGGGGGGGGAAACCTGCACATTCGGGAAAGGGGGGGGAAGTTCCAGTAACTACCAACGAAGTGTCGCACCATTTGCAATCCCGACGCCTCATGTACCCATGAACGCCAAGTTCTGGACAACGCCAGCCCATGAAATTGCACGAAGAATAAAATTAAAAAAAAAAAAAAAGCTGTTTTGTAAAGGTTTTCTTTTTCTTTTTCTTTGTCCAATTTTCTTCCTAATAGCCGGACCATCCAAGAGGTCCTCCGGACTGGCCAGGCTGTGGATGGCCTGGTTGCATCGGTGCCCCGGGTTGAGGAGACCAACCCGGCATGGCTCCGCCCGCGCTCATTCCCATCGCCATTCCAGGCTGTTGGGGGGTACCGGCCATAAATGGTTGCCCTCCCGGACCTTGCGTTGACGGGTACATGCCGCGAGCTGCGGTCATGGGGGGATAAGGGGCTGCCGTGTTACCAGGGAACCCCATCGAAGCCATGGGTTGCTGCTGAGGCGCCTGTGGGTGGTGCATGGGGAAAGACTGTGGCATCTGAGGTATGGACGGACGATGCTGATTCCGAGGTGACTGAGAGGGATGGGACTGCGGCGGCAGAGAATGGGCGAGAGGCGAGGGGGAATGCTGTTGCTGCGCATGTAACTGCGAGGCATACTGCGGCATCGCCACGCCGCCCTGAGGCCCGCTAGCTGGCATGGGCGAGGGCTGCGGCTGCGGCGGCGGCTGACCCCACATTTGCTGCGGTTGTGAAGGGAATCCGTAAGGCCCCTGGGGCTGCGGCGTACCCCCACCGGACAGAGCGGGGTTGGATCGCTGATGCATGAGGTCTGGGCGGACGGGAGGCATAGCTCGAACGGGCGACTGACCCACCGGGGGTGGTGGTTGATGGTGATGGCCAGCCGGTGGTTGGAAACCGGGCTGACCGGGCATCATGGGAGCAGCCTGATGGGGAAGCATGGGCTGCTGCGGTTGGGCCGAGTTCATCACCCCGGCCGACGGGATCTGAGGCGATTGTAAAGGTTGGGAAACCGCCGCCGCGGTGTCTAGCTGCCCCGGCTGAGACTGGGCCGTAGACTGCGGGATCTCGCGTTGCTTGGCGTAGAAATCTTCCAGACCCTTCTGGCGATAACTGCGCTGCGAGCTCAAAATTTTGTTGAAGTCGGCCGTATGCGACGCTTGGTTCAGGATATCGGCGGCCGAGCTGGGCTGGGATCGGTCCTGGTACGGTTGGCCGGTCAACTCCTGGCGGGTTCGGGGCATGCTGTTATATTCCCTCAAGCGCGGATCGTCCGAGGTGGTGGCCATATGAATCATCGGGAGCGGCGCGTGGGACACCGAAGACGGTGGACCCAGGGGCAAGCTGTTCGGCATCGCCTCGAGGGCATTGCTATAGATGACATCGCCATGGGCCAGGGCCGGCAGCAGGTTGGCCGTGCTGGCCGCCTCGGCCGCCGCCGCATCGCGGGCCTTGGAACCCCCGGGTCGCTTCTCCCCGGCCAGGTCATCTTCGGTGAACCCTTGTTTTCGCGCCTTGCTCTCCCAATAATCATCCCGCACCCGTCGACCGTTGACGATCACCCGACTGCCGAACTGTCGGAACATGGACTTCGCCGTCACAATGGCAATCTGGCGTGACCGGTACGAGTACGGCAAGATATCTTGCTGGATCAAGTCGTCCTTCTCGATTTGGGTTGCGATTATTTTGTGCAGAGAGCGATTCTTGTTGAAAAGAAGATACGAGTCGCGATACCCCAGAACACGCGCGCATTCGGTCGCCAGCATGAAGAGTTTGGTGCCGCGAAGAGGGACCCGGAACGTACGGCATTTGTATTCCCGATTACCCTGGGGATATCCCATGGCATCCACCTTCTTCTCACCGGCTTCGTCGAACTCCTTGGGGATGTACTCGTCTCCCTCGTTGTTCAGTTGGTCCGTGGTGTGGTCTCGTACGGTGGGCAGCGCCTTGACTAGAGTGGTCTTGGTCGGCGTCGTCTTGTCCGGAGGCGATGCCTGCGGGGGCGAGACCGTCACGGCGGCATGGGGCGGAAGCGGTTGAGTTTGCATGCGAGGGGTCTGCACATGAGCGCCCGCCGAGGGCGGGTGATCGCTCGTGTTCGCGGTCGAGGGTCGCGGCGTCTTCGGGGGGCGCCCCCGTTTGCGACGACCATGGTCATCTGCGACGTCCGTCAAGATTAGCTACCAGATCTTTGAAAAGGAGCCGTATGTGTTGATGCACGTCCAAAAGCAAGCAAAAACATCACAAAAGAATATATCAAGTTAAATGAGATGACGCGGCTCTTTCGAGTATCCCACGGCCATGGAAACGGACCGCAAGAGTACTCGCGACGCACACATACCGTCATCGTGGTCCCCGTCAGCGCGTGCGATCCCGCGCTGATCCGGAGTTCGACTCCGTTTCACACCGCGAGGTATGGAGTTGAGGGTTGCTGCTGCCGCAGGATACGACGGTGCAGGGAGAACCACCGCGACTAGCAGAAGGCTGTCAGTTTGGAGGTTGTCGCGACGGACAGACAGATGAAAATATTGAGAACTGTAAGAACCTCCATAAATGGTGACAAACGGCGCGATTCACCGTCGCACGGTAAATACCATGAAAAGATAGAAAGTGCCGAAGCGTAGAAGGGAAGGGATCATCAACTCCGGGAAAGAGACAAGGAAAAAGGATTTGCGCACCCCAAACAAAATCACAACACGAGGGTGGATGGGAAGGGAAAAATGGAAGGAAGGGGGTGGGGGGGGGAGTTGAGGAAAGGTTAAACGAGGTGGCATAGGTTATAGGATCGCGATAAATCAAAAAAAAAAAACCAAGGCTACATACCGGGATTGTTCAAGGCAGCCGGGTTGATAGTCCCCGAGCCATCAACGAGGTCCCCCCCGATCCCATTCATCGGGGCGGAAACGGAGGAGTGGGAGGTGCCATACATGGCGGGCCAAGGCAGGACGGGAGGAGGTTAAAGAAGCCGTCGCAAAAGGCCGCGGGCGCGTCAAGGAAAAACGCGAGAGGTGTCCAGACACCAAAACGGGAAGGGGTGACAAGCTGGGTCGAGTCCTGCAGCGAAACGGAAGCGAGAGACAGGAATGGGTGACGATGCAAGAGAGGCTCGGAGGGAGTCGACGGAGACCACGACGCGCATGCAGTCAGAAGGCAGAGCGAGAGACAACGGAGAGCAGGTCGTGGTTTCGACTGGATGGTGGCAGGAAGCGGATCAGCGGCAAGTCGAGCAAATCGCTTGGATTGCGAGCTTCGACCGGGGCAGGAAGGGGCAGGCGGTGAGCGCAGGGAGCAGAGGATACGGGCAGAAAAGAACGGCGGAATACGAAAAATACGAAATGAAAGAATGAATAAAATGAAATAAAATAAAATGAAATAAAATGAAATAAAATGAAATAAAATGAAATAAAATGAAATAAAATGAAATAAAATGAAATAAAAAAAAAAATAAATAACGTGGCTGAACACCGCCACAGACCGAAGGGGAGACTGGAGAGACTGGACAGTACCTGGTCGGTGGTCGGTGCACAAGGGTAGGCAGAAGGGGTGGGCGCCTATTCCAAGGTTCTTCCCTGGGCTGCAGAAAGCAGCAGCGGATAGCGATAGGGAAGAAGGGGGGGGAGCAAAGCAGACGGACGAAGGAGGGGAGGTT
The DNA here is from genome assembly GCA_002215965.1 of Aspergillus persii. Classification (NCBI taxonomy): domain Eukaryota; kingdom Fungi; phylum Ascomycota; class Eurotiomycetes; order Eurotiales; family Aspergillaceae; genus Aspergillus; species Aspergillus persii. The sequence continues at coordinate 4,457,195 of NGZO01000001.1, forward strand.
GCAAGATAACGCTGAAGATGATTCACGGCCGCTGATGGAACCGATCAGTGGGGACGGGACGACTGGGGTTGTGCGACTTGGACCTTGGAGAGTCTGTGTGTATAAGACGAGAATGTATGTGAGTTGAAGGAGTCAGGGAGTTAGGGAGAGTTGCAGGTAGACTCAGGTTGGAAATGGATTAGTGGATGAGAATGAAGGAGGGGGGTTGCAAGAGGGGGTGTGCAGGTGCAGGTGGGGACGAAGGTTGGGTTCAGGACTGGGAAAAAGGAAGAAAGGAAGGGAGAACGAGAAGGACCGGGTGCAAAGAAGGGAAAAGGGAAGGAGCGACCACCACCTGGTTGGCCGGATCTCCGTCGCCGGGCGGGAGGCGGCGCCACGCAGCCGGCGATTGGCTGCCAGTCGCCATGGACAGGCAGACACCGGCTGCCTTCATTATTATTTTTATATTTTATAAAAATAATAATGATTTCCCCGTGCGTAAACAATAATAATATTTAAAGAAAAAGAAATAGGAAAAGAAAAAAAAAGAAAAAGAAAAAGAAAAAGAAAAAGAAATGGAAGCACCTCGTAGGACGTGCGCTCCGGGCCGAACTCACCTGGGCCTGAATTACCTAATCCAGGACAACCTGCATCTCCCAAGTCTCCGTTTGCAATCCAATCGAATCCAAACTCACGTCCAGCCCAGCATGTGCGCGGGGGGTTCGGGTAGCGCGGGCGCATGTACGAAGGGTTAACCTAGTCGGATTAAAAAAAAAAAAAAAGTCAGTCAGAAAGGCTCGTTCTCTGGAAATTCAGTCGTCCTGGGGCTCCTTGCTCCTGGCGCCTGTTTTTCCGACCTCCGTTCTCGTCACGTTGCTGGTGCAGAAAACGAATCGGAGGCCTCGGTGATACCGATCGACGGCCGGAGGAGAACAGAACAGATGAAGGCCTCTTGCAGGAATTCTCATCAAGTCATAGGCAATGCAATCAAATACACCCGCAGGTCGGGGGGCCAGATGTGATTGATTGCGTGGATCAGCCTTAGGGTAGCAATGGCCAGAGGATCAACCGAATTGACTTCGCACGGAGAAATGAGGACAAGACAAACCGGAAATCAGAATGGAAAAAAGAAAGGAAACCCCACCTGCACGATGCAGGAAGAGATTGAAAATGAGAAATCAAACCAAACCAAGTGGAAAAAGGAAAAGAAGCAACGATCAAATAGTCTGAGATCCGAACCACCACGGGGCGATCCTTGGATGGAACAGACGGACACAGCCGCTGTCTCGAGCTGAGAAGGAGATATGCGTGACTTGCTGCGGAAATCAGATCGAGATGGAAAGGAGGATACCTTTCGTTTTGCTTTTTTCGTTGTTCGCAGCCCCAAAACTATCGATCCTCTTCTTTGGCCTGCTTTCTTTTTCTGCCGTGCACGGGGATCAACCACGAGTGCAGAGACTGGGTGCTGGAGAAGCGGATGTGGCTTGTACGCAGTGATAGTACATGAATAGCGCCGAAGCCAAACAAGGCAGATTGGACTGACGAATCCCCGACGGGCCAATAATGCCCGTGCGGCGTGCAGTCGGCTGCTTCTGCTGATGAGGGCGAGCTGCGCGCTCCAGTAAGCACCGAGCAGTGTCCCTGGAGAGGGGCTTGCGGCATGCACTCCCGAGGTTGGACGGGATGTTTGCCAAGGGCTGGCGGTCCGTTTTAGTCAATAGAGACTAGAGACCAAGCTAGAGACAGAGCTCGGTGATTAGAGGGAGTCGAGTTGGAGGAGTTGATGACCAAGAATCAATCACCTTGTGGCGCCTGGGTTCCGGAGAGAGGGGAGAGAGGGGCCGTCTTACTAGAGGTGGTAGGTTGTTGGACGATGGGTCGGGAGATCCTCAAACGCTCCGAGTCAAAGACCCTCCCTGGGGGCTTTTTTTTTTGCTTTTGAATGCGGAGAGGGTTGGAGGAGGGCGAGAAACCGAGACGGTGGAATCGACAACGTGCAAGACAGGGTCAAACCATGGGAGACAAGCAACGGGAGAAGAAAGGAAAAGAGAAAAAGCAATGAACGAAGGGGGTAGGATCACCATTGCTATTATTATAAACTAACAAGAGACTACAGTATGTCTATGTATGGGTTCATCCCATTCTGAATGCCTCCTTCGGTCATACTACCTATCTACCTACTAGGACCCAGGAGTGAGTATAGGAGATGATATCCATCCAATGACACTCCCTTCCAATCGATCTCCCGTCGACATTTCACATTTCCTGGTTTACGGCGGATGCTCACCCTCAACCACCTGCCCGATTCCAGCGGTGGGTTTTTTTTTTCGTCTTGTTCATTCCTTCATCACCATCGCACCTTTCCCCTTCAGGACCAATCACAAGACTGGCGCTTCTCCTCGCTTCTGATTGACGGACGACCGGTTGGTATCGTATTGTCATGGCGGGCGAGTTTTTCCATTGGAGGATGCATCGTGGCGAGGACAGCCTCTGGATGCAAACTAGGAAGATTCATCCGGTGCCTACCTATCGACCGGCCAGCCCGAACACGAAGCCGTCCGCGTCCCTACTACTTACAACTGGTAGCAAGTAGAGTAGTTCGGTAGTCCAGTGGCCCAGTAGTTCCTTGATAGAGACCCTGGTAAGGGACGGAGATGGCATCTAGCATTCCCCCATAACTCCGATCGATGGGAAGACTGCAGGGTACCATAGCGATGAGATGAAAGCATCAAGACAGTTGGGTGGGTTACCCCAGTTCAGCGGGATAAGTTTGTTTAGACTTGTGCAACAAACAAAAAGCTTCCGTGAAAAGTCCACTGGACATGCGTCTTTTTTTCCCTAGAATCTCCCATCCACCTATCCATCCATCCAGCATCTCTGGGCCGAACAGGCATCGGTCGAAAGATGGAGGAACGATAAGTTTCGACTGAGCTTAAGATGCAGAAGCATGGGAAACAATCGGAATCCTGCCGAAAGCTATCAAATATTCCCCGTCACAACGGTTACATCTAGGGACCACGGCGATGCCATTCTTGTTCAGGATCGGAATCCTTTCCATCTGGAGGCGTTAGCCTTTACAGAGTAGATCGGGTGAGGGAAAGGGATCCATCGAAACGCCGACAGTGTATGATACCGCCATGAATGATTACCTGGCACGAAGCCAATGAGAATGGCGGGAAAATCAAAATAAGCCCAATCCATTGATAATCCAACAATGGGAAAATCAGTGCGCATTCCTCGTCGGGGGGGGCAGATGACCGGCCATTGACTTTGGCGAAAAGGTCACTTGAGCGGGAACTAGCGGCGATCCCCCAAGGGCCGTGCGCCCCGGTTCAAGGGCTGCCCCGTCGGCAGTACTCGGCTGGTAGCTCTTCAGCGGGTATGGGAGAGCAGATAGAGCAGAGCAGGTAGGTGTACATCCGTGCTCTCTCGGGTTCTGGTTCTCTTTGTATCTGCGTCTTGTGTCTGTCCGTCTCCGTCACACAAGGCCTCTTGGTTCAGCGCCCCGTTCGTCTATGCTCAAGGTCTTTCGCTTTGTGAACTCTGTGACAGGACGCCTGCAGTGACACCTGCCAAACTTCCAAACACTCCATTCGGAATCGGTTTCTTGACCGTGCCTTCGTGCCGCTTTCTTGTCCCTTCCTTCCCCTCACCACCACTACCGTCTAGCCAGTGGTTCAAGCTTTCCTGTCCCTCCAGACGCAGCGTAACAGCACCCGATGCCGGTCGGGAGATAATGGGATGGACAGCAGCCAGGAGGCTTGACCGGGACAGATCATTGGAAGGCAGCCATGGTGCCAAGCGACTAAAAGGAAAGGCGCATGCAAGTCATCAGCAGAACAGGGAGGTGCAGAAATTCAAACACAGACATGAGAAACAGTCCTAGTCTAGCCCCGACGGACTTGGTCCGTGACTCCTGGGCTGACACCGGTCATTGGTTAGTCTAGGTCTCCATGGGCCATCATTGTCCAACCGCTGAAAGGCTACCACATCTTCCTTTCTACCCTTGATATGGGCTGATAGGGGACATGCCCAACTTGGAAAGATGGCCAGGCAGGCGAGTTCTAAGAATAGATGCTTATCCATTCCTCGCGATTCTTCATCCAAGTCGGCGCGAGTAGGGTCAAATGGCCCCGCTCCTATTGCCATCGCTCATGTCATCGCTCAGGTAGATATCGCATCGTTGTTCGGTCCAAGAGGAAGCATGGTTTTCATTTTCTGCACGACCCTGCATTGAGCAGCTAGCTCGATGCGGATTGGGCTGTGTTTGGACTCGTCCCCCTCATCCGATGACTTTTTTCTCAGGCTGCTGGCCGTGCATCCGGTTGGACACTGGTGGTTAGTATTTCCAGGGTCTCGAAATATCTCCTTCCCGCGCCATGCAATTACCCGAGACAACCGCAACATCTCACCGGCTAGTCTGTTCAACTCGTGTGCGACCGTAGGCATGGAGAAAGCGAGAACCGAATGAGTCGAGACCTGCGCAGACGAAACAGTTTCTGCCTCGCCTGGCGCCTGCGAGGTCCAGCCACGTCCACATCGGCACGGCTATCTCCCTCATTCCGCTCGCACAATGAATGAAGTTGACTGCCGAATCTCTGTGCCAGCGGTATCGGAGCCTACAGTGCTGGAGAAGTGCAGCACAGTCTCTAGAGCGCCGTGTGCTCGGGCCACCTTTGTTCGACGACGGCCGGGGGAGATGGGTCCAGACCATTTTCTGTTCCCTTGCCCCTCCATGTGTATACCTCCTTACCCGTGCGAGGGTATCAAATCACTGCGAGGCCGTTTCAAGAATTGCCCCACCATGCGAAAGTGGCCTGAGAGCCTGAGGCCGTCGGATTAGTTTTCGTGTTGGTGCCTGAGGCACCACACTGTCTCGAATCTGATAAGCACATGTTTGCAAATTATAAAGATTCTGACCAACGGCTCCGGGGCATCGGCTAATTGCAGTGACATGGGGGATGTGAAGTTTATTCGATGAGAAGGATCCCAAGGTTTGTCACGCTGTGAACTTTGTCTCAAGGCAAGCAGCTAACGAAGCAGTTGGTATCTACCGTGGCTAGCAAGCCGCACAGTCTGTCGATACGACGATGACCCGGGCAGGGTCATTCTTCCAAGGCGGTTGAGAAATGCGATTATATCACACAGATAGAGCTCCCAATCGATGGCTGGTACACTGTCAATCACCAGCCTTATCTGTCATCACGTTTCCGTCATACCTTGGAAAGGTTGGCAGAGACTAACGCAGTCTGGGAGCACACACGCCAATGCCATCTAGACCATCAATTGAACAAAGAACAATCCAGTCTCCTTGACAGCCCCGCTGAGCATGCGGGGAAAAGATGAACCCATCGATTAAGGTATCTGGCGACTCCATTGTTCGATAATTGCAACCATGGGATCATCGAACTGGTGGCAAGATGGGATCGAAAGCCACCAATGAAGCGGTCATCGTTGAAGGCGAATACACGGGTGGAACGAACGATGAGATCATGAACTTTGAGCGCTCGCTTGTCCTGGCAGCCCTTACATCATTATTACGGAGGATGGATATCTGACGATATCAGATCAAAACATTAGATCATTATCAGAAGGGCCCGAAACGGCCCATTTCATTTTCGTAGTCTCGTCAGGCCTTCCGACGATGAACATGATCGCGGCGAGAATCGGCAGGGGAACGTCAAGGCCAGCGCATTCTCCCCTGTCGCTCTCCGCCCGGTTTTTCCTGGCCAGGCCAAGTCACGGGGTTGAGCCAAGAAGCTTAGTCAGGCGGCTCAGGGCTAGGCTAGGCCCCATGGGGACTAGCCTGGACGGGCTAACCGGAACAGCGCAACCCCGCAAAAGACAGCCAATGAGAGCTAGCGGCTATATTGGGCGACTCGCCGTCCCTTACTTGGGACTCCTCTTCTATTTTGTACTATTTTCTCCAGTGGACTCTGGTCTGTCAATATTCATATTCCACCGTCCATATTCCATAATTCCAACGGATTCCTTGGCCAGCGACCACAAGTTGGGCCATTCTGAAAAATAATGACAAGGGAAAAAAAAAAAAAAAAAACAAGTATCACCAGTATATTCAGACGAACAACGCATCAGGAGACCGTCACTTGAACACCTGCCCCAAGCGATCAGACAATTCAACAGGAGGACTCTGTAAGTCCAACGCGCGCGGCATGGAACATTCCACGGACTGCCGACCCAGCCGGACCCACCGCGACGAGGTCAGCTGCTCGATTCTAGTTTTCCGGTGGGGCCGCCGCGTCTGCGTTTTTCGCTGTCCGGCGTGACTCAGCGTTGCCACCGACCTTTTGAGAACCGGCGGAGGTTCTTTTGATGCGACGAAATCTGGGGAATATCACACGGTATACACAGGCAATATAATAAATCAATTCCATCGTATAATTCACTGAAAAATAGGTTTACTCTGGATAGAGAGTTGACTCGGTGGGGAGACGCTGGTCTAGAACCAGGATCATCCGCTTGCAGGCCTTGCCAGATCAGACGGTGCTGCCGGATTGCTGTTTTGGGGGTCCCGCCGCGTAGGACGGAGACTACTGGCAGTACGACCCCTACGCTGCTCGGGCGGCTTAGTCATCGCCGGAGAGACTGCGTGGTCCTCTGGGTCTGGGTCTGGACTCGGCATCGTGACTCTCTCTTTTTTTTCCACCCCGTTCCCTCGCTCCCTTTCCCTCTTTCTTTCTTCCCTCTCTCTGACTCTTAAGAAATTCTCTCCCTCCAGCCAACCCCGGATTCCCTTTTCCTCTCTCTCTTCATCATCACTACATTTTCCGATCGCAGGAATCCAGCCCACATCACTTAGCTGCTTCCTTATAATCCTTTACTATATACTATATACCTCCAGAGCGCCTTTCTGCCTGAACGCTAAAGACGCCACATTCTACCTTCCCCCTCTATACAACGTCTACCAACCTCGTATTCCACCTACCCCTCCCTGTCACTTCGGAAATACTTGAAAAACTTCAACCTCCCTCTCTCCGCTTTCAAATCAACCTGTCCCTAGACAGAAATACAATCAATTCTATTCCACCTCCGTCCCGGACGTGATCTGAATAGAAGAAAAGAAAACCCTTGGGAGTCATATATAGCATGGCCGTTCAGTCCCTCCCTCCCACCAATACGACGACAAAGCCATCAACCATGAATCCCCGCCTGCCTCCCCTCGCCAACAAGTCCTCCCTCACCTACAAGCTCACCTCGCTGTCGAAGCAAAAACTCGCCCGCGAGGCCACCGCTCCGGACCCCGACATCCGCCGCTGCCTGGGCCACTTCCGACTGCACGTGATGTCGATGGAATGGGCGCAGAAGGAGATGACGTCGCGCATCAACTCGTTCGAGCTGGAGGACGAGAGTGACGACGAAGAGGAAGCCGTCGTGGACGATGTCAAGGAGATGGCCGAGCAGGATGCCGTGCCGGCCCAGCCGTCGCTGCCGGTGTCGAGAAAGGAAGAAGACGAGGACAGCGCCGCCGTGGCGGATGACGAGGAAGACAAGGAGGCCAAGGCCCGCTTCCACGTCTCGTTCGAGCAGGCTTCCACGCAGCCTTCATCTACGGCCGGATCTGCGGATCTGCTGGACGAGGTGACCACGACGATCCCGCCCTCTGGGCTCCCCGTGCACGAGTCGGAGATGGCGTCGACGAACCCGTTGCCGACGACGCACATGCAGACGCAGACGAATGCCTCGCAGAACTCGACGCCCGTGAACTCGGATACCGAGGAATCCGAGGGCGAGAAGGAGGATGCGGAAGACACCGCCACCGAGACGGACTACGAGACGGAAACGCAGACAGACACCGAAACTGAGACGGCGGCCACCGACACGGAGCCGGAGCCTGAGCTTGAGCCTGAGTCGGACCAAAAAAAAAGTTCGGACGGCACGTTTTTCGAAAAGGGCCGCTCCTGCATTGAGAAGTCCGTCCAGAACTCGAACTTCTGGCCCTCGTCGCACGGGAACTGCGTCCCCGTCAGAATCTCCGGGTGATCCTTCGGATCGACCCAAAAAGTTTCAAGACTAGACCGAAGGGCGACCTTCCACCGAAAACCCCTCAAAAACATGCATATAATAATCACGACGTCTACGAAGTGCAACGATTTTCTTTATCTGTCATAGGCGAAGCGAGCAAACAGCAGATAGCAGGTTGGATGTTGGTTTCTTTTTTTTCTCTTCTTTCAGGATGGCATGGTGTTCGATACTATGGATTGGTGTTATTATTACTTCAAAATTTCCTTCATGTACTGTTACTTTATTACTACCTTAACTATACATATTGTTTTCTACAGGACAGACAGACCAACCACTAATCTAATTACCATATATTCACATGTCATCCACACCGCCAGTAAGGAGTCTAATTAACGTCGGCATAGCTTCCTCATCCACGTACAGAGTATGATCTGTCATTCTACAGGTACTGTACATGCACATGCATGGATCCATCTTCCGGATTCAATCAGCAAAAAGGAAGGACTACAATGTACGAAGTCCAGTACATCCTTAATACTCTCAACCACAAACAACATACACATACACCTACCTACACTCAGAAGCGATTAATTACCCTGCCCACATCATCAACAATTAATCTTCACAAAGTACAGATAATATAACTCCTGAAAGAAAATAATACTTGAAACCAACACCCCTGCTCTGTACCAACTGCATCTGCAATGCAACAAGAACCAGGTATGATGCCAGGGGCTAGGGCTGCTGGACCTGACCTGACCTGACCTAACCTGCCCAGGCCCAACTGACCCCAACCCTGAACTCCTGCCGAGCCAACGGGACGCGAACTAGTGCTGAAGGATTGGATCTAGTGTTCTTGGAGTATGGAGTATTTATTATCCTGGGGTCCGTGCAGATAGGTAGGGGCAAGTCAGGGGATGGGGATCAGAAATGGGTAAGTTGTCGTATGGGCAATAGGATACATGCTACTCCGGAGTACTCTGTAAGTGAGAGTAGATGAGTGTATGACTCTTCAGGGGGGAAAAAAAAAACATGTGCAGTACTTTCTGTTATGTCGATCAGAGGGCAGACAGAGTGACAGACAGACCCAGAAATTAGCACCGAAACATGGACTAGATTGTGCATGCCGAAGGAAATACGGAGTAATCATGTGGCAAATAGACTCAACGCAGGATCTACTTTCGTACTTTCGTACTTTTCCACCCATTCTGGCGTACCTTACCTAACAACTGATTAATGAATAATAAGAATCGTGGAAACTCCGTGGATCGGGCTATGGACTGTGGAGACGGAGAGAGCCCCGACTTGCCTCCCCCTATGCACCAATCAAATGACCTGATCAAAGAGAAATCAACATCTCCTGCTTTCTCCACATTTGTTTCTTTTTCCGGCGTTGAGGCGAGGCGGCCAGTTGACTTCCGTACTGCTATGAAATGTCGGCTACTCGGTCAAGAAGTCGCCGATTCCGCCGAAGGAAGGAACATGCGGTAGTTACTTAGGTAGTAGTTAGATGATTCACGGAGTAAATCAATATTCGTAGGGATATCCCCGGACTCTGTCCGGTTGGATAAAAAGGAGATACCGAGGTTAATTATGTAGTAACTCCATATGGCCAAGGCTAAATTCTTCTGTCCTGAACTTAACCAAGAAGTACCCCGGATGATTACGGAGCCTACAAAATAGAAAATAGCCTGATTTAACTCTAAGGTAGGAATCGAACAGAGTATCTCCGTATTTCGGAACCTCGACCACTACTCCGTACTTCTAACTTCTAAGTTCTGTCGTCTAGAATCCGGGGACACAAAATGCTTCTATTCTAGGCAGGTTTTACTTTTGCCCCGTCACGCGCCTGGTCGGTCGGGTTACTTTCCTGTTTTACCGTCTGGCTGTCTTACTCCTAAACTGAGGTTATTCTTACTAAGCGTCTCTTGTTCTGGAATTTGTGGAATCAAAAGATATATATATATTTAGATCTCGATTTCAAACTGTTGGAATTTTATAGACTGAACTCCGTACCCCTTAATGAGTTGTTGCCACTACTGTGTTCGCGCTGTCTATCCATACAATATACGGAGTACTTGGTATGTGTTTGCTCAGTGTCGCGTGTCCTGCGTACTCGGAAGTCTCCTGACTGTCATTCACGGAAATATTGCATTAATCCAGTGCTATATACTATCTATCTAATTCGTAAATCATATCTCCCATCCAGCACATGCATTCGACCATACCCTAACGCCCGCTAAGAACCCATACATCAATCAAAATCAGAAAACACTACAAATCCATCTCGTCGTCCCATCCTAACTGCTCGTAGATCGACTTTTCCGGTGTCACAGGCGGCCCCGTCGCGGCCGGGACGCTCAGTTTAGTTGAGCTCCCTCTCACCGGCGTGCTGAAGATCTTTCCGGCAGGAGGCGTTTCCTGCATGACTGGCACAGTGGGTCCCTGCTTCGGCGGCGTCTCCATGATGATGGACGATTTGGGTGCCTCGGCGGGGTTGCTCGTGGCATGGCGTTGATACGCGTCCACGTGTCGGGAAGACACTGGTGTCGAGGGCGCTAGCATGTCCGTGGTCGTGGAGCGAGGAGCAGGCCGTGGAGGAACACGAAATAGATTTTTGGAAATGGTGGGGGATTCGCCGATGTTTGTGACCATGTCGTCGTAGGAGCCAAGTGGCTGTGCCGGACGACGTGCTGGAGTCTCTTGGATGATCCCCGGGGTTTTAGACATAGGGGTACCCGAAAACGAATGGGATCGCAGAGCGCTACTACTGGAGATGCGCCTGGGTGATCCGTCGCCACCGAATAGGGCTGCAGAAGATCCCTTTGGTTGGGTAGATGATCGCGTGAGGCTTCGTGGCAGAGGAGGCATGCCGATCACCGCGTCTTTCTTGCGACTGCCCTTAGGCGTCGCTGCAACCTGCACGCCCTGCCCCATGGGATTGCGGACGGGGTTCTTGGGCTTTCTGCCGCTGCCGCCAGTTCGTCTCTTGTCAGCGTCCTCGGCGATATCCTTGGCTACCAGCTCGCGATTGGGCTTTCGCAGGGTGTGGATGGCAGCGTCGAGCTCCTTCTTCTGGTCCATCATCAACTGCACCTTCTTCAGTTTAGTCTCGTGTTGCCGCGCCACGGCGATCAGGTCGACTTCGCGGTTCTCCACCCGCTTGGCCTTTTGTATGCCACCTCGCACGCTAGTGCTGAGATTAGGCAAGAGGGGGTCAATAGAATCACGCCTAGAGTCCGGATTGGAGGGTGCAGTATTGGAACGATTCAGTGACGGTGGATGTGCCTGTGACGTGGCTTGGCTGTCGGTTAGCACCCGCTGGAACGGGCGACGAGGATGTTTCTGGGCTGGCTTCCGCTCGACGGCCGCGCCAGGCTCTGGATCTTGAGATGCCTTCTTCGCTTGAGACTGCTTCGAAGATGATGGCATGGTTCCGGAGACGCCCAGTTTCCGCGTAATGGCCTTGCATTTATCCGGCAGTCGAGCAGCGTAGAAGGGGATGATTACTTCGGTACAGAAATCACGAACCGCATCACTCTCAACCTTCTTTCCAGAGACGCTGCTTGCCTTGGCCGTTTCGGGAAACACCAGTGTCCTCGAAGTTGACGGCATGCCAAATACACAAGCGGTCGAGATGGAGCTCAAGCATGACCTTTAACTCTTGTAGCTTCTTAGTTTTCTTCTTCGTATCCGAGCGCTCGCCAGTCTCCTCCGGCTTTGTTTCGGCGGCAGCGACAGCAGCAGCGGCATCTAGAGCCAGCGTCTCCAAAATAAGAAGAATCTGAAGTTGCGTCTCACGCATTCGTAGATCTGCAACGTTTTTCTTCACTTCTGCCTCGCGCGAAAGTTCAATCGTTGCACCCATATCGGCCATGGCGCGGCCCCTCCACCATCGCCGGACGAATTGCTCTTCTCCAGGGTAAAGACCATTCTTCCCCATTTTCTTCTTCCTACTTTTGGGCTTCTTTTTCCGGCCCGGTTCATCATCGGAGAGAGTCAGCATAGCATCCTGTATGGTAGCCGGTAGCGTCTCCCTGTACTTCAAATCCATCTTCTTAGCAGTCAAGATAGCCTCCTGATAAAAGTTAATGAGGTCAGCGGGCTTCGCCAACTCAGATTCTGCTGACTGAAACGCAACACGACATCGAGTTAAAGGGCCTTTAGCGAAATACGCCACAGAGGTCTACAGCTGTTAGCAACAGTGGCCTTAGCAACCAAAACAAAGAAGGGAGGTCTACCTTAGACACATAGAGCGCCTGCAGGTACTGCTCCCTCAGATTATCCAGAAGCTCCTGCGGCGACATCAGCGCATCAGGTCTATTGGCATCCAATCCACCATCGACACCCGCCGATACCACAGCATCGATAGACCCAAGCACCTGCGCCCCTTCCGAGCTCGAGCCCCTCTCGACAGGCCCACGAGGCGCCAGCGACTGCGCGCGACTTTCCGCCGAGTCCAGCGGCGAAAGGTCCTTCATGCGAGCATCGGCCGGATCATTGACCATGTCCACACCACCAAACACCACCGAGACGTCGAGTTTGGCGCGCTTCGTCGAGAACTCGGGCTCTGGGACCGGATCTTCAATCCTCGCCATCTCCCACCACTCCGCGCCCTGGGTCACGGGCAGTGAGCCCAGACACGCCTCGTCGGAGGAACTCCATCCCTTGACCGCGACGAAGATGTCGCCCTCCTCGATGTCCCGGGCGAGTTTCGAAAGCGCATAGATCCCCGCCTTGACTCTCTCCACCACATAGATCCCGCCGTCGCTGATCAGCCGCACCGCCAGCACCGCGGGGTCTCGTGGCGTACCGGGTTCCAGGACAGGGATGTCCGCGACGAAGAGACTCCCCGGCTGGATGTGCGATAGGGCGGAGGGGGGCTCGATCCACGAGAAGGGCAGACGGGAGCGCGGGACCACGGTAATGGGTGCAAGGACGAAGGGCTCGTCTGAGAGCGAGGCGGCATGGGCCTGCAAGTTGGCGGATCAGCGTACTGTCAAAGCATTGCGAGGACGCATATTGAATGTAACCCACCCGGATGTTGATCGTCTGGTTTGTCCACTCCACGGCCGTGTGGCATGTTTTGCGCTTTCGAATCAGCGGGCGGGCAGCGTCTTGGGAGGAGCGGGATAGAGGGGTGGGTTCGACGAGGGATCCGCGTGAGGCCATGACGGCGGTGATTTAATCATACATCGTGTGTTCGAGAGAAGGGAGGGACAAGGAAGTAGGAGACGAACGAACAGAGTCTCAGCAATTGAATTGGCTTGGTTTGTCAAGTGAGATGCGGTTGTTGACGACGAGTTCGAGAAGATCGAGACGCGGTCTCCTTCCGTCTTGGCGTCACGCGTCGCTGCCTGGACTCAGGTGTCGATTTCTACATGCAGAGGCATCCATACAGCATAGACAAAAGAGTACAATTGAATCTTTACTAATATTGGCAATTGATCACGGATGAAAATGTATGTTCATTACTCTATAATGCTAATGTTTAGATTAGCACACCCATGCTGGCCGAGTTGGATTTGGCAAGCCATGGAAATGTTCCCTCCTCCGCCAGGCGTCAATCCCAAGCACAGCTTGCAATCAAAGACGCCTGGCAACTTCCTGGTGGAAATGCGGCCCTCCCACGGTAAGGATATGGGCGGCTGCATCCCCCGGTCCAGTATGTCGAAGCCCGAGGAGGCCGTGTGTTGAAGACTATCGCTCCCTGAAAAAGATAAAAACGCCGAAACTTCCCTCCCAACAGATGAAAGTGGTATCATGTTGAATTTATCCTCGCCGAACCCGCCGCCCGTGGGCGACCATGCAAATATTAAACAAACGTTCCAAATAAGAAGCTTTTTCACATGTCTATGCTCGTGCTTTGAGTTGTTGAAAACAAAGCAAAATCATCACATTCGTAAAAAGAAATGAAGGTGTCACTCAAGGCACGTCAAAGTGATTCTACGCGGCTCGCAAACGAAGAGCGAGCGCACCTAGTACTTGAGAGCCTTGGGCTTCTCCCAGGAGAAGCTCTGGTTGGTGAAGTGGCCGTTCTTGGCGGTCTGGTTGTAGATGGGCTTGGCCAGGTCAAGCTCCTTCACAATGACACCGGGACGCAGATCGAAGTTGTTGCGGATGATCTGGACCAGCTCCTCGGAGCTCTTGGAAGATTGCCGTAGGTCTCGACGAAGACGGACAGGGGCTCAGCAACGCCAATGGCATACGAGAGCTGGACCAGAGCACGGCGGGCCAGGCCGGCGTTGACCAGGGACTTGGCAACCCAACGGGCAACGTAGGCGGCCGAGCGGTCGACCTTGGAGTAGTCCTTTCCGGAGAAAGCACCACCACCGTGGGCACCCCAGCCACCGTAGGTGTCGACGATGATCTTACGGCCGGTCAGACCGGCATCACCCTGGGGACCGCCGATGACGAAGCGGCCGGAGGGCTGGATGTGGTAGACAGTGCGGTCATCCAGGAGCTCGGCGGGGATGACCTTCTTGATGATCTTCTCCTTGATGACCGCGCGGAGCTCCTCGGTGGTCACGTCGTCGCTGTGCTGGGCGGAGACGACGACGGTGTCCACACGCTGGGGCTTGACGGCACCGTTGTCGTGGGCATACTCGATGGTGACCTGGGTCTTGGTGTCGGGACGGAGCCAAGGGATGGAGCCGTCGTTACGGGCCTCCTTCATGGCGTTGTTCAGCTTGTGAGAAAGGAGGATGGTCAGGGAGGAGGAGTCGGGGTCTGCCGCATGATAGCCCATGATACCCTGGTCACCGGCACCGAGCTTCTCCAGAGCCTCCTCGTAGTGCAGACCCTGAGCGATATCAGGGGACTGCTGCTCAATGGCAACCAAGACGTTGCAGGTCTTGTAATCGAAGCCCTTGGCGGAATCATCGTAACCGATGTCCTTGATGGCGTTACGGATGACCTTCTGGTAGTCCAGGTTGGCCTTGGTGGTGATTTCACCGAAAACCATGATCATACCTGAGGAGTCCTATTAGTCACATGCATTACAGACAATCGACAGTCGAGTTTCATAAACATACCGGTCTTGGTGGCAGTCTCACAGGCGACCTAAAATTTCCATCTTGTTAATGCCCGGTCAAAAATTTCGTGCGGAAATGGCCCGGCCCAATCAGAAGCGGGGACGGGAGCCGGTGGGAACCAGACAATCGCAAGGGGGAGAAGCAATTGTTGCCTACCTTCGAGAGGGGGTCCACGGCGAGACAGGCATCGAGGATGGCATCCGAGACCTGGTCGCTGTAAGAGCGAGTCAGTAGATATTCAATACGAAGAAGTGAAGAAAAAAAAGAAAAAAGAAGAGGGCACCGTACGCAATCTTATCGGGGTGACCCTCGCCGACCGACTCGGAGGTGAACAAAAAAGTTCCGGGCTTCTGAGCGACGCTACCCATTGTGAAGGATGTAGATAAGGAGAGAGAAGGGGAAAGAGAGAATTGAGCGGAGAGAAAGAAGTGCAGGAGGGGGGAAGGGGAAAGAGAGAAGAAAAAAAAAGATCGAGAGTAGTGGAGAGAGAAAGAGAGAAAGAGAGAAAAGTGGATAGAAAAGAGAGGGAGGAGGAGGGGGAATCGGCGAGAAAAAGAAGAGGGGAAAAACCGTAAGAAAGTCGTTCCGATCGCGCCATCGCTCCGGCGGTCGCACTTGGCAGAAAATGTCCCGCCGGACTAGTCTTCATACAGAGTAATAGAACAATCCATAATCAACCGACTCTGTCTTACTCCGTCTCTCCTTCCTCCTGGCGTCGGAGTATCCCTGCCCCCTCGCCTCATCTTACCCTGATCGGACCCGATCGTCCCCGTCTGACAGACTAGGTAACAGTCTGACAGTCCCGGAGCTGACTGTACTCTACCCACCCCCCCCGTCATCAACCAAATCCCTCCCTTCCTTCGGCCCCTCTTTCACATCGCATCACCATGTCCAAGTTTGGCGTCTTGGTGATGGGCCCGGCGGGCGCTGGGAAAACCACCTTCTGCAATGCCATGATCCAGCACTTGCAAAATACCCGCCGAAGCTGTTTCTACGTGAACCTCGATCCCGCCGCGGAAACCTTCAGCTACGAGCCCGATCTGGACATCCGCGAGCTGATCACGCTAGAGGATGTCATGGAAGAAATGGGCCTGGGCCCCAACGGCGGCCTGATCTACTGTTTCGAATTTCTGCTGCAAAATCTGGACTTTATCTCGGACGCGCTGGATCCACTGAGCGAGGAGTACTTGATTATTTTCGACATGCCCGGCCAGATTGAGCTCTACACGCACGTCCCGCTGCTGCCGTCGCTGGTGCAGTTTCTGTCGCGCGCGGGCCCGCTGAACGTCAACATGTGCGCGGCGTATCTTCTCGAGAGCACGTTCGTGGTCGACAAGGCCAAGTTCTTCGCCGGCACGTTGAGTGCCATGTCTGCCATGCTGATGCTCGAGATGCCCCACGTGAATATCCTGACCAAAATGGACCAGGTTCGCGACATGGTGAGTCGTAAAGAACTGCGGCGCTTCACCAACGTCGACGTTCAGCTGCTGCAGGATGAGAACAACGACAGCCCGGCTGCGGTGGCCGATCCGATGGCCAAGGACGCGTTGATGAGCGGCGGCTCGTTCAACCAACTCAACCGCGCGGTCGCACAGCTCATCGACGACTTCAGCATGGTCTCGTTTCTACAGCTGGACGTACAGGAAGAGGACAGCGTCGCGGCCGTCTTGAGTCATATTGACGATGCGATTCAGTACCACGACGCACAAGAGCCGCGCGAGCCCCAGGATGCGCAAGAGGTAAACTGGGAGGATGCGGATATGTGATCTGATCGAAAAGAAATTTTTGACTCATTTCAAAAGATGCACGAGCCGTCTGGAATAGTATATCCCTGTTTCCAAGACAGCGGTTAAAACCACCCAGAATCCCAGTCGACGACTGTGATGACGGATACCCACGGCATGAAATCTCGGATCTGCAAGGGGGACAGGGCGGGCCGCTCAAAGCAGACTGGCGGATGCAACCCAAGAACGAGAATCTCCAGCCGTGCGGATGTAACCCGGCGATACGATGATATGAATCATCCACGACATGTTTTCAGCGAGGCCACTTAAGGATAGACAAAATACTTCAATCAGAACTTGATAATAATCCAAGCCATTCATCCACATGATAACCATCGTAACAGTATCAAAACAAGACTCTTTACCCAATGCAAGAAGACCGACAAAGAAAAAATATATAACAAAATAACCGCTGAAACACGATCGCTCAACCGGACAAAACCAAGTTTTTATTCATGCGAACCTCCAAAAAAAGTCCCCCCCAAAGCCAAGCAACCCAGCTGCAGTTCACCAAAAGAAAAGAAGAAAAAAAAATCATCCCCGCACATGCTGTCCCGAAGACCCTCCCCAACCACCGGCAGATTGCCGCTGTCCGTCCATCCCGTTCTGGAAGCTATCCACCGATCCCTTGATCACGCCGTAGAACCAGCCGAGGTCCTGAGCGGCCTTCTCCAGACCAACGTATTGTACACATACACGCCCGCGCTGATGATAAAGCCCCAGTAGACCAGGCGCAGGATCAGCGTGACCCAGAACATGATCAGGCGGCGGCCGTAGTCCAGAACCTTCAGCGAGATGATGAGCGCCAGGAGCAAGATGAAGACGGACAGGAGGTCCGGCATGGTGGCGAGGAGGTTTGCGAGCGGTTGGATGACCAGAGGGTCGAGATAGGAGGTTCGGAAGTGGTCAACGAAGGGGTCGACGTAAGCGGTGCGCGCGTGCTCGAGATGGGCCGCGGCTTCGGAGGAGAGGAGTTTTTGGTATGTGGACTGTACGTGCTCGTTGTTGAGGACAGTTTGGAAGTGGTTGTATACGATGTCGGAATGAGGCACGGAGGCCAGCTTTTCTTGGACGAAGGAAACGAGGGATGCTGGAGATGAGTGAGTGGGTTGTTAGTGTTGCTGAGCGGGCGGGAGGTTCCAGCGACCACGACTTACTTGGAAGGGACGCCATGGCAGATTCGCTATGCAGGTGGCTTCAGGTGGCTGTGTATGGATGAGGAGTATACGGAGTATGTTTGAGATGGGCGGATTTCAGGTATATAGGCGAAGCGTTCTGTCAAAGGAAGAATTCCGTTGATTGATTTGGTTTGGGTGGTTTGTTTGGTTTGGTTTCATGTGAAAGAACAAAGTAAGACAAACTATGCAAACTATGCAAACAGGCCGATCATTTCAACAAACATTCTGATTTCTTACTATTTTGTATACCTCACTTATACTTCATCTCCATTGCAAGGTATATGAACTAGGGGTAGAAGGTATGTCTGCGGATACACCATCTTCCTGTTGCCACAAGCGCCTGCGATCCACTTAGCCAAACATGATTCCACGGGTTTCAATTCCTCCGATAAGATCTAGATCTAGACCTAGCTAGATCTACACTAACACACACTACTAGAACCTTGGAAGTCTAGAATAACCAATCCTGGTGTATACCTACACAAGCCGCCAGGACGGTAAATCCCTAGAATTTGATCACAGAGCAATCAGAATAGTCAGGCCGATTATAGTTAAGGATCCTGCAGTAGCTCCCCTGCCAGTTCTCTCGCCTCCATCGTCCATTTGAGCATTTGCGCAAGAATTAGAGAAAAACATGCTGCCGACTGCCCCCTAAATTTCTCCAAGCTTTTCTAATAGTACAGAAGGGACATCAACATTTCCTTTCCCATTTCCTATTTCTTATTTTACCAAAATCCCTTAGGAGATTATAATTCATACATCCCGTCGCTATCAAAGCATTCGGTTGCGTATGCACCTCTCTACATCATTCCTTTTGGCAGCGGTCCCATGATAGCAATTGTTTCCGCAAGATGATGACTATTGGAACATTTCTTGCCTGGATACCTAGCTCTCTATGGTAGGGAGAAGTTGGTTGGGATAGGGATACAATCTCCGGGCAAAGGTCACAGGCCCAACGCTAGGATCAGCGATACTGTTGATCTCGGACTCCAGCCTTATCATTCCGAAATACTTAAGAGTAAGTATGGTTGTTTTATAAAATTGTTTAGAGAGAAGCATCTACCTCCCTCGTAGTTACCAACTCTATACTTCCGTGTTCAGCCTTGCCGCAGTTCTTCGGCGGCAAAATTAGATCGATTGGTTGTTAGGACACAGTGTAGATATTCGGTTAGTTGGTCCCGAGGATATGGTAAGCTAGTATGCCTCTAGTTACTAATGGGTTCTGATCTGTGATTGAGTAGGTGAGTGAGTTTCTGGTGTCCACTCATTTACCGCTGCCTTCCTCTTCCCCCCATCCCTGTTTCAGATACAAACTTGATTGACGTAATTGTATGTGCATTTTTAGTTTCTGTGAGGAATGGATTGTAAAGCACAGCCTCGGCTGCTAGATGTTGATCGTTGATAATTAAGCGCGCGGCGCATGTCTGTCCGTGATGAGGGGTTGTAGTATTATGTCCTATCGGTTGCCGCTGACTCAATTCCTGTCCGTCGGTTCTTATTCTATATGCATGATTTGCATGTGTAGCTGTTTAGGTAGTTTCATGTAGGAAACAGTGTGTACAGTCTAGACTGAACGTAGCCTCAAGGATAATTTCTATGTATAGATTATTGTAGGATTCTGTCCTATCTTTTGCCGCTGGCTTATTATCTCATGCATACTGGACCCTGTCTTGACATAATGTGCTCATTCACATGTACTCTGTCTAGGTACTAAGGTTTGCTAGAGAAGGAATATACGGATTCTAGACCCTAGAGAACTGCTTAGGCAGATAGCGAAGCGCTGGACGTATGTCATGCCGAGAAAGGAAGGTAGTATATTACGACAATCTTTCGTTTACCGCTGCTTGATCTTCTTGAAACTGTTCCTTAGCTCATATGCTGTCTCTATGGATGGATTATCCACGCTGGATACGAAACAATACGTGTCTAGAGTGTCTACAGAAATAGAATTCGCGGCCGCTGTGATCGATTGGATGTTAGATTCTGGCTGGGAAGCGTTGAGCGTTACGCTGATCGGCATCATCTTGTGAGCTGAGGATTGTTTAGTTTGAGTGCTTGGCTGGATAGGCATTTGACATGATAGAGAAAGATTTAAAGGGCGTTAGGATCCAGTGTTCATCTCATTCAGAATCAGCAAGCAAGATACGAAATCACGACCTTTTCTTTCTATACCTTCTTTCTTGTTTGAATCCTCGCAGTCAAGTTCATTATCTTTTCTTCGTTCCAGCTCCTAAGCTCTTGTTTTATATATACGCATTCAGAAGACTTTGCGTTTCTATATCCGCAATATACCTCTACAACCCATCGTTCCAATTTCTCCCTTGCACCGCCTCCATTCTGTACAAGTAGTATGTACAAATCCTATGCATATCGATCCAAACTAACCTCCCAAGCATCGAAACAATGCCTCTCTTCCGAAGACGCGACAGTAGCAGTAGCAGCAGCAGCGCCAACAGCGACAAGTCTGTCGGCCGAGGCCGAGACAAGCGACCAGAGCGCGACTGCGTCATCTGTCGCGGAAAAGGCTACGAGCAGCTCTACAAAAAGTGCCCTGACTGCAATGGTACTCGGTACAACATGGCCTACCCGGAGCTGAGCTGCTACGATTGCAATGGAACTGGAAAAGTGCCTGGCGGAATGAAGAAGTGTAGCTGTCGGCATTAGATGGTGAATTTTTGGGGTCCTTGTTCGTGTTTGTTGGGTTTGTGGTTACTGTCTCCGAGTTTTGGGCATTATGTATGAGTGACTTTTGTGTGTTTTGTATCTTTTGTGTTTTGTAAAGTTCTGCAATGCATTGTATTGGTTGAAGGTCCTTCCAGTCCTGCGTGATTCTATCCTCCAAATAAATCTCCAGTATCTGGGATCTGTCAGAATTAATGAAATAGCATGTTCGAAGTAAAGGTATCCAGTCTGTTGTTTATCCTTTCATAACAATCTCCTATAAACCCAAGCCAATTCAACAGTCCTTGATTGAGCCTCCCAAACAAGTCCCAGCTATCAATACGTATCATAATCAAATACACGAAGCCTCTAGTTAAGTACGTTTTCTATATAATATTCACACGCAACATATCCCCTCCTCAAAAAATATAGAAGAAAAAGCAAAAACACTTAAACCCTTTCAATCACACCCCGGCGGACTAGGAGGCGGGCAACTGATGATCCCCAAGCGCTCCTCCTCCTCCTTCTCCTTCGGCCGCGACTCGATCTGCGCCAGAAAATTCGCCCAGAACCTCGGCTTGACTTTTCGCTCCAGCCATGCCATATCCTCCGGGTGCTCCTGCATGTACTCGAGCTCTTTGTCGGGAATTCTCTGCGCCTTGCGCAGCCGTCTCCGCACGATCCGTCGTACGGGAGTCTTCTCAGAAGATTTCTCCTCGGACGGCTCGTACGGCGGCTCGGTGAAGGGCAGTTCCTTCAGCTCGGCCTGGACTTCTTTGGATTTGAGAAGTTCGGGCATGGGTTTGCTAGGGGAATATTAGCCATGATCGATCTAGTGAAATACATGTGGGGGTAAGGGCCATACAAAGTTTCTCCCGTCCACTCGTAGCAGAGAACCGGCACCGCGTCGTCGTTGGTCGCGCTGCCGTAGTCGATCAGAAAGAAACAGAGCCGGTTGTTGTAGCCGAATTCGTCGCCGTATGAGTTCGATCGGTGCACTGCGGGATCAAAGGCGCAGTTCCAGTGGTGTCGACATATACGATCCAGCATGGAGATCAGCTTGTCGCTGTAGGGATCATTACTGGGGGCTAGTCCGTCTGATGGGACGTGCTGTGTCATAGACTGAACTAGGATGCGGACGGGAGCGTCTTTGGAGAGGGGGAGGTCGGGAGGTTTTTCTGACATTTTGAGGGTGTGTAGTAAGTAGAGGGAGAGCAGTAGGGGAAGTGTAAATGTAATAATGTCAATCGGTTCAATTGTTCTATTGATAAGGTAGAAGCGCCGCCCCGCATCGCCGGGCCAATCACCCACCCGCCCGTTAGCGCCGGGAAGCGCCTATCACAACAATCTCTTAAGCCCACTAGTTGTGACCTTACCTACCTCCCACAGCGATTTGCAAGATATGAAGCAATTCAATTTCTTACGATTTATCTCCTACTTTATCGATTTCAGAAAACCTATTTTCCTGGCCTTCCGAATGCGCTGAATTCGATAGTTTTAATATCTTTTTTTAAGCGTTTCGCAGCGGGGGTAAATGTAGTTTTATCGTAGTCTTTATCCTATTACCTTTTCAATCTTTTCTCCTTCTGTATAGCTCTTTTCTTCCTAGTTTCTTCTATTAATCGATTTACACCTCTAGTTGATAGAATACCGATATCTAAAAGTTTTAGAATCTACTACTTCGTTAATTAATATATACATGATGATGGAGATCGATTGTATAGTTGCTTTTGAAGGCGTCGATAAAGAGTATGATAATTAACTTTAAAATTCCGCGTGATTTCTGCGATATTCAGATGTATTTGCGTATGAGCTAATTCGCAAGCTTTGATTAATTGATTACCGCGATCTTTATTCAATTCCGGTATATTGGGTGGTTTGCGAATAGAGTCGTATAAGAAAGAATTGATGATTTTATTAATTTCTTGCAAATCGCTGTGGGTGAGCGGAACGCCCCAGGTACACCTACATATATGTGATTTCTATTTACATATGACATTAAGTGTACATACATACATACTTATGCTAAGATATGGAAATTACCCAGCAGCAGCAACCAACTCCGCAAACCGACTCCCACCCCTCCCTGTCAAAACCGTCGGATTCCCCACCTCCACCACCTCCCCGCGATCCATCACCACCACTCGGTCAAAGTCCATGGTCATCTCCAGTCGATGACTGACCGCGACAATCGTGTAGTGTCGGAACTCCGCGCGAATGATCTCCTGCATTACCTGCTCGGTTTCTCGGTCTACGCTGGAGCTGACTTCGTCGAGGAGGAGGATTCCTCCTTCATATTCATCTTGGTGGTTAGATCCCTCGTCGAGGGAAGAAGAAGAAGAAGAAGAAGAAGATGTGGGACGCTGACGAAGTATAGCACGCAGCACCGCTCTCCCTAGCGAAAAAAGCTGTCTCTGTCCAGCACTCAAAGCCCCTGCCGTGATAGGGGCATGTAGCCCCTCTGCTCGCTCCTGAACGAACTCCCACAGCCGCACCGCTTCGAGAACCCGCTGGCACTCCGCCAGGGTAGCGGTGTTTGTCGGGTCGAGGTTCGCGCGGAAGGACGAGCCGTCGGGCAGGAAGACGGGGTCCTGGGGGACGGCGATGAGGCGTTGGCGGAGGGTTGTGCGGTGGATGCGGTGTAGGGGGATGTTGTCGATTAAGATGGGAGGTCTTCTCTCCTGGTCATGATTGTTGTTGTCGGTCGAGGGCAGCGGATCGAGCAGTTTCAGCAGGAGCGCGAGGAAGCTCGATTTGCCGCTGCCGGTGCGGCCGCAGATGGCAACTTTTTCCCCCGGGTGGATGGTGAGAGTGATGTTCTTGAGGGCTAGGGGGGATTCGGATTCGGATTCAGACACGGTCGTGGACTTATACTGCGCGGATACACCGCGCAGCTCGACCAGCCCCCGATGAGGCCAATTCATGTCCGGCACGATATCTTCCTCTCCGGGACCCTCGTGGTCCTCCGGCGTGACAGTTGCGTTGAAGGTTTTCAGTCTCGCGATCGCGCCGATGGAGGTCTCCAGTCTGGTGTAGAAGATCACAATTCCCGAGAGACTCTCTCCGAAGGTCATCAGCGAGTACATTGAAGCACCGGCGAAGGCCGAGTTCGACCGGAGCCGGACGGCCAGCGTCGTCATGGCCGCCGCGATGACCATCACGACGAGGTTGAGGACCAGGTTCAGCCACTCCTGGATCATGAGGAGAAGATACGCCGCGCGCTGGCTGGAGTCTACCAGACGGGCGTTCTTGTGGATATCATCCGGAATGAACCCGAAGGCACGCACCGTGGCGATCCCCTTAAGCGTATCCAGGAAATGCGTGTAAAGCGGGCTTTTCGCCTCCAGGTCGAGTAATCGCAGCTGACGCGACGTGCGGAGGTAGTATTTCTGCACGAAGTACAGCAAGGCGCCCAGGATCGGGTAGCTGATGGCCAGGTAGACGGACGAGGTGAGCATCACGGCTGCTTGGCCGAGCGACTGAAATACGCAAAAGAGGGAGTTAAGGGTGGCCTCGGGGAGTTCGGTGTCGATGAGGTTGAGATCCTGGGAGAAGAGGTTGGTGACCACGCCCGTGTCGGTGTTCGTGAAGAAGGAGAGCGGTGCACGAATGAGGGTGCGTAAGGCTTGCTGGTGAAGATTGGCGCCGGCTTTCTTAACAGAGAAGATAAAGAGCGTTATTCCCAGGAGGAGGAGGGCGATAATGGCGCAGATCTGCAGGAGGGCATAGATCCCCGCGTAGTAGGAGTTGGAGTGCGCAGGATGGACAGACTCGGTGGCGTCACTCCAGTATGTGAGCCCTGCATTTATCAAGTTAATTGATGAAATCGATCAAGATAAGGCAGTGGAGACGCACAGATGGTTGGATAATTGGTGAACAGACCCCAGAGGGCCGCAAAGAACAGACTACAAGCCGCCACAACCCAACCCATGCTTCTGATATACAGCTTATAGACAGTGGCATCGCCAACCTGCCGGGCTGAGGCCACCGCTTGGGGAGATTGCGCATCGTTAACTGTGGCGGGCTCTAGTTTCTTACCAGCCCCAGTCGAACCCTCGTGTTCGAGACAAGAACCAGGTTCAACGTCTGCAGTAATGTCCTCCTCGCTCTCCTGCTTTAGTCCCACCTCCAGATGTTGAACATAACCCGCACAGGTCGACAAATCGATAAAGGTGCCCTGCTCTGCAACGCTGCCGTTTTCGAGCGCGATGATGTAGTCCGCAGTTGGAAGATGTCTGACACTATGCGTACACAGAACGGCCGTCGACCCGCGTCGTCGCAGGAGCCCATCTGGTCCAAAGACCTGCCGAAAGACCTGCTTCTCGGTATCAGCGTCCAGCCCGCTGAACACGTCGTCCAGGATCAAAATGTCCGAAGGTAGGTATAGGGCTCGCGCAAGAGACAGACGCTGCTTCTGTCCACCCGACAACGCTACACCGTCTGACCCGATGTTCGTCAGGTCTCCCTGGGAGAGGGTGGCGAGGTCGAAGCGCAGGGAAGTGGCTTCAAGGACATGCTCATACCGCTCGCGATCAAAGGGGGTGAATCCGACGATGTTGTCTCTGATAGTACCGTTCCAGAGAAAGGCGGATTGTTCGCAGAACCCGACGTGACGGAGGGAAGTGCTCGTCACGACGCTGCCTTGACTAAAAGGAATTTCGCCCAGAAGGGCCTTGCAGAATGTTGATTTGCCTGAGCCAACGGGACCAATGACCATCGTCAGGGACGAGGCCGGGATTTGAGTGTTAACATTATTCAGGACGAACTTGTCTGCTTTCCATCCGAAGTTTGCGTCTCGGATAACGATGCAATCGGTGGGATTGGGGTTAAGCTGTTTTGAACTCTTCTCCATGCTGCTACTCTGTGCCTCAGCCAAGGGCTGCCGATAGTCCTGACGAGGCTCCAATTCCAAAAACGCCTGAATCCGACCCAAGCAAGCCAGGCCCGAGACGAGCTCCGGGACCGACTGGAAAAGCTGCGACAGCGGCTGAGTCAACAAAGTCAGGAACGAAAGACTGGTAAACATAGTAGACGCATTCAGCGTATTCTGGGCGAAAGCGAGGGCCAACGGGGGACTAATCAACTGGGGCATGAATGCGAAGACAGCGGCGATAATCATGATCCTGCGGTATCGGGCACCAGCAGCGAGTTCATCGGCACGCAGCTGCTGCACATACTCGGACACCGGACCAGCAAGACCAGATATCTTGAGTGATTTTATGCTGGCGATGACGGTAGCTGTGAGCCCGACTCGTTTCTGGACCCCGGACATCCAGGATCGCTGCGAGTCGCCGGTGAAGTTGATCAGGATCCCTAAGCCAATGAAGCAGAACACCACCATACCTACGGGTGCGACAAACACGACCCCGAGTTGCCGATAGAGCATCCAAGCGGCGAGACCTGCCTGGATCATGCTTGCCCACGTCTCGTGCACGAAGCGGAGACCCATTCTGATGCGCTCCATATCGATGCTCATGAGTGTCAGCGCAGCGTTATCGTCGTCTGCTCCCAGCCGGATCCTTGTGGCTGCTTTGAACGTCTCGGTGACTAGTATGGACCGGACCATCGTCCGCAGTCGGTGGTGGCAGTACCTAGCGATCGTGTGAGTGACTGAAATATGCCGCAACAGCAGGTAGGTATCCGTACCAGTACAAGGCATACGAGATTGCGATTCCCGAGTAAATGAGTATGGCCGCGCCGATTAACCCATATCCCACATTTGGATCTGGCTCGGAATGAGACAGATACGTGATGAGACTCTCGAGAAAAAGAGGTTGGCAGATGTAGAACGCAATCAGGGCCGCCCTCGGAAGAATAGGCAGGAGTAGTTGCACCCACAAGGTACGTACTAGCACCTTCAGAAGGCCGAATTTATCTCCCTTCAGTTTGGTGTAGTCCATTTTCTTCGCGAATTCCTCATGCAGGGCTTGTGCGTCGAAGGTGCTGTCGAGGGGGTAGAGGCTTTCAATTGTGAAGGCATGTCTGTATCCAGTCAAGAAGAGCTTATTCAGCCAGAAGAAAATGCCTAGCGAAAATATGCCGCTTGTCTCCTCGGGGCTGTGTTTCGTTGCATCCCAGGTCACCCATCTCGTCTTTTGGCGGGCCTCTAGTAACAAGATGGCAGTCTTCAGCCCTACCGATGCACAGAATATACTGCTGTAAACTATCTCGGAGCTGTGGTCTGACGACAAGAACAGAGTCCTTGCTTGGGCGATATCGAGCAGCAGGGTGAAAAACAGGTAGCTGCTCAGCAGCATCGATGGTCTAGGGCTGCGGCTGTGGTCCACCACGCTGACCGTCAACATGAAAAGGGCCGATATAAGCTGCAGGACGGAGGAAGCGATAAACAGGCGGCTCATGTGGAAGGACCCGGCCGCTGCTAGTATAAGGAGTGCGAGTTCCAAGCCAGCGTAAAGTACGATAGCACCCTAAGCAGTCAGTGGGCACAAACCGTGGAATAGAAAGGGCATACTGTTTTGACGAATTGCAAGACAGGTGCATTGACTACAATGGGCTTGCGCATCCGTGCCAGAGTACGCCATAGCGATGACAGAATAAATAAGACGGAGGGAATAATCGAGAAAAAGAGACTCTCAAATTGAAGGTTGAAGTCGAATTGTTCTTGGTTGAGATGGAGCATGTTGCCCTCCCCGGTAGTGAAGGGCATTTTGACGACAGCGATCTCCGAGTTTCTACTCTGGGGTAAAAGATGGAAGGAAAGAAATGCCAATGAATTAGAGTGATAGGTGCAGTCCTTAATATAATAGGCTACAACCATAGGGAGGACATTACTGACTGGCACTTACTACAGGGCGGAACAAGGCGGCCTTAAGCCGAACATAACGGCCTTCCTGTTTAGGTATAACCGAATAGCTTCAAATAGCTACTACACTCCGTACTAGACGAAAATGATATATTTGACCACCTCAAGGGAGCCAACTAAATTCATATCCTTCCGTTATATAACATAGGGTTTATCTACTAGACAATCATTAAATCATTCCCTTGTTTGACTTATCCTGAGTATAGTAGACGGTCATACACGACGCCATCACGCCTAAAAGGCTCGCAGCCTCGCAGCCTCGCGAACGTTTCTTTGTTGCGGGGTTCGTTGCGCGGCCTGGCGTGATTGACCAGGGTGCCATTACAACCCAAGATTACTTGGCAGGTTGCCAAGGGCTTGGTGGAAGCTGGCCTACTGGTCATTGGGTTTGAGATAAGTACCATGCTTGAGGTGTTGAGCGTGACTTTCGATTTAGTGTGTCTCCAGACTACGCCAGACGAGACCTACTTCTAGTGCTCGGTAGTGACTGTTTCTTCTCTGACTAAGAGATGTTAGAAGACGTTCTATAGATCAAATATCTTGGTTTTCTCTCTGAATAACAACAGATTTGTTCTAGCATCTAGCACTACGGAAGATACATTCTTTTCTCGGATTCTAATGGGACTACGAGAGGTAGATGGGGTGTGTGTTCTGTTACTAGATTCCCATGAACTCAACCAGACTCTTTCTTATTTAATAAACGCACTTAATATATCCTCAGAAGGCTGGCTTTTTTCAAATTTATAATGCACGCATGCATATACGCGAGTGTACAACCTTGATATCAACTCTTTACTATTAAGAAGCTGCCGCCGCCGATAGCCCCATTACACGCAGCTTAAATCATATAGGGTTCTTGGAGAAAGGCACGACCTTGAACCATTGGAATTAGATTATTGATCTTGAGCTCGGCCGGAGAAAAGCTACAGCTCTATACCTGCCTACCTACCAATCAATGCATGGTACACAGCTGTGGTGGTATCATCGCCGAGTTAACCCCCGAGTACAGCTCATTGTACCACCTCAGGTAGGTAACGCAGACGGAACCGTTACCAACGGCGTTGTCACAGGGGTCGCACCCGACGGGCACTCGCATGCCGAGACGGAGGTCACGGGTGGTTCTGTGCAATGCGCACTCACGGTCCACGAGGGCGAGGTAGGACTCGGAGGAGAGTAGTGCCGTCTCTGGGCCTTCACTAGCACTGGTATCGCGCCGCCGGTATCCAGCGTGAACGACCGGTGGCCTAGAACTCGTAGTAGGGAGGCGATTTCGCCCGAGTGACTGGTAACGGAGACGAAGATGCCCGTTCGCTTGCTGTTGCAGGCGGCGAAGATCGACTCGAGTGCCTTGCGGGAGCGCAGGTCCGTTGCATCGGGTGTCTCGCTGGTGGCCCCGTTCCAGAGTGAGTCGTTCTCCGGAAGATCAGACTCAGGGTCGATGGGCCAGTTGGGGAAGAGGGAGCGGATGTAGGAGCGGGAGCTGCGCATGTTGCAGGTTTGGATGTTGATGTACTCGCGGAAAAGCTCGTGGATGAGAGGTTCGAAGGCGGCGCTGCCGTGGGGGAGGTCTAGGGTGCCGAAGGTGACGTTGGCGGTTTGGAGTGTGCGGGTGAGAGGGCTGACGAAGTAGCTGTCGGGGGTGTGGATGTGCTGCGTGTCGATTAGCTTCTGCCAGAAGTTGTGCACCCTTTGAGCTTGTTGAATCCCGACGTCTGTAAGGTTGGAGTCACGCCAGGAGGCGGTGCCGTTTCCATTGACGAGGGACCAGTAACACTTGTGTATTTGTTAGTGTTTGATGCGATCAGAGCATGGGGAAGAACAGACATTCCATGCAGGCCAACCGTAATATTGGTCGGCGGCGTTGTGCCACCCCTGGGCCATGTCGGCCCAAGAACAAGACCTTGTAGTCAACATCCGAGGGAGATTCATTGTTCAGATAGACGACTTGATTGTAGAACCGCTGCCACTGAGTGAGCGGGGTATCGGTGGGGGATTGTCCATCCGCGTCATATGTTCGATTGATTAATCCGAAGTTTGTGGTTGTCTACTGACCATTAGCAATGGATATACAATATTGAAGCGGGCATACAAAGTTAAAGGTAGAATCGTCTGTATCAGGATCGTCCTGAAGAAAATACCCAGCCACCGAGGTATAATTGATATGTGAAGCCGTCGCTATGGACTGGCGAGTGCGATCAGGGCAAAAGTCGGCAGTTTCATTGTGAAATAGTTAAGCCCCAAAGCTCGTCCGTCGCGCAGGTGGTTGCTATCCCTATTATACCGTCAAGGGCTCCCAGGAATGCGAAAGATGAAGAATGCCAGATGTTATGTCGTCCCCTTCTCAGTTAACACAAGAGCTGCCAAGGAATCCAGCACTAGCATATATCCGCCCAATTGGACATGAATGCATATGACCGAGGGCCGTGCAAAACTAGAAGTTGAGTTTTAGAGGGCCTGCGACTGTTCCAGGCACCGAAAATGTTGATGTCATTGTCGCCTTTGCCAGGGACATGCAAAAATGTACAAAATAGAAGAGAGAATTAGCCAAGAGAGTGACTGGGCGATGCTTCCAATGCATCGCCCTTGCTGCCATATTATATGATTACATAGTAAGTTGTAAGTTATAGATACGTGCCAATAAACAAGAGCCTCCATATGTATGTCAAAAAGAAAAACCCAGCCGCTTCCAAATTCACATGCACAATCAAAACACGGAGTCAAATCCCAAGACCAACCAAAAAAAACGAATTAAACCATGGCAGACGCCAAAGAACGACACCAACACGAATGCTCTGGGAATCATGCAGCCAAAAAGCACTGGGATATTAAACGAAATCCCATGGATATCAACAAATAATGCCAGCACGGCTTGAGCATGTCAAAATAGTATCACAGGAGAATATAAATGAGAGATTGTTGTAGTATGTATTGGTCGAATTTTTGCCAGTCGACCTCAGAATTAAATAGTCCGGTATTAAAAAAGAATTCTCTTGATTTCTGTTCAATTTCAGAAATCATTCGGCGTTTGGTTAGTGAACGTGTACGCCTTGGGTTTCTGAGGAAGCTGTTGGGCGACAAAGCGGTGGGCCTCTTGCTGTTCTGGGAATTCATGAATGTAGAATTCAGTAGGCTTAGCTTCATCAGCCAACGATGCCGTCAATGTCGGCATGTCGGCATCGGTTGTCGGGTACACCAAAGTAGGGGAGCCCGACACGCTGTTGACGGAGTGGGCGTTGTGGTCCATAGACTGTTCATACCCTTGCTGTGAGAGTTGACAGTGGTTCTGGAAAGCGGCTTCTGGGGAAGGCATTGAGGTGGCGTCAGTCCAGCTTCGCCCCGTCAAGACAGCCCATCACAAGCAGCCGCCGTAACGGGAAACGACGTATAGTGGGCAGAGAGCAGACATGGGCGGTGCCACGCCCTGATAAGGGTAGGAGGACATAATATCGACCGCCAGGGTGTGGCCGGAGGTGACGCAATGTTGGTCTGCATTGGCTGCGTGGTCGGGAACAGCTGGCTGGTTGGCTGGGCTGATAAGCAATATCCTGCGTCACTAGGTGTCGTCGGCAGCAAGTGGTGGAAAGTTCAGGTGTAAGGGGGTCGGGGGAGCTAGCGCGCCTGTCGTCACGGTAGGCTGCAGCATGGATGACATCTCGGCTTTGGAGGAAGCCAGAGCCCGGCCTCGGCGAACGTAGAGAGATTGAGGGGCGAACGCTGGGCCGCAGGCCTTTCTCACTCCGGCATACCGGGAGTTCAAGCACTGGGCGGATTTGGATTGTCTCACGCCATGCCAGAGCCGTAGCTTGGCAGCCTTGACGTGGTCGGAGACATGGAAGCCGATCCAGCGAGCATTGACGAAGACCTCGACGTACCAATGGCGCAGGCCTAGGTCGCTTCCTCCGGCCGCGAGGTCAAGTTCCTTCCCGGCATCTTCCATGAAGGATCGGCTCGGTTTACGAGGTGCGACAAACCGTGTGGCCCTGTCGTATGAATTCCAATGCCTTCCAGGGTGTCGGCCAGTTCATCGGACGACTCTTGCCTGGACAAGGACAGCTCGGGCTGCATTTGGTATTGGGCGGTGTTGTAAGGAGCCTCGGCGTCACTTGCCGAGTGATAGCCCGAAAGCGATTTTGTCGACACTTGGCCAGCCCAACCCTCACCCTCTGAAGGGTGGAATTGAATGTGCTGCATGACATCGTCATGGGAGGCATCTTGATGTTGCGAACTGTCCAAGCTCGGCACAGTCAACGACTCGGCCGCGGAAGTTAACGGCGTCGCGTTCAAGCTGGTATACCCCAGAGTACCCTGCGAGCTGTGGGATGAGGTCCACGACATGGCGGAATCCTTGGTATGGTCCCATTCGGACAAAGCCGAGCTGAGCCCGCTCTGATGGTGGTCACCATGATTGGCATCCTGGCTGCCATTTACCGAAAAGGCCGCTGCTGGGGACACGGATCCTTCGGCACTTGTAGCGCCGGGGTGGCCCTCTTCTTCTTCCGAGCCGTACCGCTCACGAGCTGCGACGGCAGCATTCAAAGCTCTCTGCAAAGAAGCAAATGTAGCTTCGCGGGCGGCTTCACTCTTGGTTTTCTGGTGCTTCGAACGTGAGGAAGCAGATGTCTTCGTGCGACTGTGGGACGTGGTTCCGTCCGAGGGTTTCAGGGTATCTTTGTAGGTGCCTTCCTGAGAAACCTTGGCATCCTGGTTCGACTCAGAACCATCCGCGTTTTCGGACTTCCCGCGGGCAGCCTCCTCGGCTTCGGCCTTGGCCTTCTGCATCCTTTCGAATTCCTCCTGTCTCTTCTGTTGTTTTGCCTTTGCTCGTCGGTTCTGGAACCAGTTCTATAGCGAATAAGTCAGCTTCCATGTCCACGGTGTATATTGAAAGATATAGGACCAAAATCCACTCACAGCAACTCGAGGGAGGCTTAGATTGGTTTGAGCGGCCAATTGGCGCTTGACGTTGCTGCTTGGCTTGGGGTGTGCCTGGAACTGAGCTTCCAGGGTCTCGACTTGCTCCTTGGTTAACCGCGGTCGCGAAAGGTTCTCTGCATATTCTTCGTAGTCCATGATCGGTTGATGATAGAAGTCCACCATGTCGAATGGCGGGTGGGGTACATGTAGCCGTCCATCGGGTGCATCATGGATGGGTGTGCCATGGCCGGATCAAAGGCGATCGGCTGGTCGATCGGGATATGGCTGGCATATGGATACGGATGATGGATGTAATTCATGATGGCGAGAGAAGATCAGAGAGGAGGGAGAAGGATGAAGGTCGGTGAGGTTGAGGGGGGGGTTGGTTTCGACGAGTTGCTCGGCGGGCGGCAACTGAGAGGAGGGAACGAGTCTATACCATTGAACGGACTGGACGACTGATTGGGATGGAAGATAAATAGCGGCGGGAGATGGAGCTGTGGAGGGCAAATTGACACTTTAAAAACGTAAGGAGATTGACGGAGAGGGTGAGAGAATGGCTAGCTTGCTGGAGGTCGGCAGTGGATATACAGAGAACGACCACACAGCAGTTCTGGATTTAAGAAAAACAGACGAGCGGATCAATGAGGGTATAAGTTCCCAAGAGAGGTACTAATAGGCAGATCACAGGCACTGTGAACGCAAATCAAATAATCCGAAATAAAATAAAAAATCAAAGCAAAAGAAGGAACGACTAAGCTGACTGAGAAAAGGAACGTAGAATAAAAAAAAAAAAAAAAAAAAAACCAAAGCACAGAAAATAAAAAAGAGGGGACGAAAAAGGAAAAGGAGAGGAGAAAGAGAGAGTGAAAAGCAAGAGAGAGAGAGAGAGAGAGAGAGAGAAAAGGACGAAAAGGACGAAAAACAAATTCAGGGAGGGAAAAAAAAGAAAATCAAAAAAATGGAAAATCCAAAAAGCAAAAGAAAAGCCCAACGAAAAAAGAAACCGAAACAGAAAAAGAAAAAGAAACAGAAAAAGAAAGGGGAAACGATTGACGGCGAAGGACAAGAACGGGTGTGGAGGGGCCCGCGCTGATTGGAAGATCGCCGTCCGGAACTGGGAGGATCGCGCCTTCCAGGTTGGTTGTATTTCAGTGTTTACTGTTTAGAGTACTGTATGGATGTATTTACACGCCGTCGGGCTTCACTCGTATTGTCTTTGGTCATGGTCATGGCCCTAGGTAGGTACGTGATATCGTTCTGGGTCTACACTGAATCTAAGTCCATTAAGTAACTAAGGACAAGAATCTACAGTTATCAATGCTGTTGTTGCTCAACTGGGCTGTTGGTACATACACTACTTAGATTGGCCCCAACCCCGGTACTTGGGTGCTCATACTAAAGGTTAAGGCAAAAAGGTTAAGGCCCCGAGGTACCGGTATTATTATTGTACGCAGTAGATCAAGCCCGGTTCTCGGGGACTGTCACAAACCGTATCAGGTACGGTATCAGACCAAGGCACCAGAAATATTGGCCGACCCGAGTGGGTTTGGCGGTGCCGCCCGCAGGGGGTGGCGGCCCTGTCCAGCGCTGGCAGATGGAGGCCGCTTAAAATAACAATTCATTACGGAATCTGAGAGAGTCACTCTGTAGGTAAGTACGCAGTAGGTAGGTACTTGTGTGGCATCATGAATGGGTGAATCCACTCCGTAATCCTCCTGCGTATGAGAATTTATGAGGATGTTGTTGTTATTACTCTATTATATTTACTACGTCGCAGGTTAAAGCTTGGACAGAGAACGGAGCCTACCTAGTACCTACTTGATTAGCTCCCATGGCAGTCGTGGCGGTGACTGCGACCTCTTCGGAGGGGAGGAGGGGAGGTGTGTGCTGTACGACGGGTCCATGATGCATCCTGTGCCTCGGGGGTTGTTGTCAATTGCTTTTTCCCCCTAGACCTGGTAATCTGGTATCACTGGGAACCTCCAGATGTGATGACTTTTGGTTTTTTTTTTTTTATTGTTTTTTTTTTTTTTTGGAGAGGTGTAGTATTGTGCCTCATGATGCTATCTTTCAAATCCATCTAGCAGGTACCAAGTGACTCTGAGTTCTAACAGAAACTTCCTGAGTGCTGACTGCCTCTCCACCCGTAATTCCCTGAGGACTCGACGATGGAGACTTGGGATGCGCTCCGGTGGAATCCGACATTTCCGCGCAGCAGTGCCACGCGAGGGGTAGATCTCATTGGCGGATCAGTGCCAGAGAAAAGAAATCCTTCCCGTCCATCATGTCTCCTTTCCAACCCAAAACCAAAAAAAAAAGGGGGGGGAGGAGTTGCGACAATGCTGACTCAACTGAGGCATATTTCAAGCAATCAAGCTTAATATTGTCGGGTGTCCCCCTATGATCCTATCCTAGTCCTACACTTCCCCTAATGTCCAACACCCAAGATTCAGAGTGAAACTGCAATGGACCCAAGTAGATCGCAAACGAGCTTTTCGTCAGTTCCTGCATTAGCGTGAGAGACAAGGACAGATTTAGCTTTGCTAACAGGGGGGGAAAGAAAAGTGGAAGAGCCTAAGAGGCTAAGAGTAAGAGAGCTCCATAGTGGAGGAGGCTAACCCGGGCGAAAATAGCACCAAACGATGCCAACACCGACCGTTCATATTAGGCGATGGAAATATAGCGGGGGTAAGAGCCTAAGAGGGGACAGGACGAAAGGAAAGGAGGATGTGTGGCGACGATGACCACAGATTAACAGCAGAGATGATTCTCATTTCTCCGGCTGCATCAGAAGAGGGGAGAGGGAGGGGAAGGAAGAGAAGAAAGAAGCAAAGATGTTGCTGTACCCGAAGTGGGTCGGCGGTCAGAGAAAGAGGGCAGAGTTCATGTTCACTGTGCACTGTTCAGTCACATCTCAGTACTCTGTACTCTGTACAGAGTACAGAGCACAGAGTACAGGGCAATCAGGGTTCGTTCCTGATCACGGGGCAGCGGATGATCCGGATCCATTCCATGGTTGTCCCCGGCCATCCATTCACAACCGCCCTTCCACTCATGCTCCTGCGCTGGATCTGGTTGACTTTGGGCGGTCCGCTTCAACTCCCAAGGTCCCAACTTCCGAATGTTCCAACTTCCAACGCCTCTCGTCATGGTTCTTGATTTACCCGGAGAAAGCTTCTCCTCCCATCGTACATGATCTGAGCACAGGGTTAAAGTTATAATTATGGTTTGAGTCTCGCATATTCCATACTGAGTGCAATCGAGCAGGAGAGGCGGGGAAGTCGATCCGGGAGGCCGAAAGGAGAGGGATTTCTGTGCCACTTTGGGGGTAGTACAGAACATACAAACCGTATGTACTCTGTACGTGCCTACGTACAAGTACCTACGCTGTACGAAGGTATATACCTAAGGAGCACGGATCTCCGATCTGTCATGTTTTCCCGCAAACCTCCTCCATCGCTCGGGCCTGCCAATCCCTCAGAACTAATGATTTCGGGGGCAAAGCGAAAGGAAACGCGAGAATTCAAAATGGGGACGATATCTCAAAACCACAGGCGGAAGGATGAGAATTAGATTAAAATTAATTAACCAGCATCTCCGGGGGAGCAACAAAAGCACGGCAGCAGCCCGCCAAGCGCCGCTAAAACCAATAGTCGACAGATCCCGTCGATCAACCACCCGGGATCTGTCGATTGTTCGAACATTTTCCATCACAGGCGGTCCCTCGATCTTCGACCACGCTGGGTTGGCACTTGGTGCGGTTAGTCGGTTAGTCGGATGGTCGACGCAGTAGCTCCTGGACGGCGTCTCCCGCCATTCGTCCATGGCTTCCACCAGGATTCCTGTCACCTCCATGATCCATCTGGGAACCCCCATCGCGGCGCGAATCATGCTGCAGCCAGAAGCGCCCACGCCAAGTCACGAGGTTACGCAACAGCGGTTCCCAATCCATTCTCATGCAGAAGCCCATGTTAGGGGGAGGGGCGGCGGTCTTTGCTGGGCTATCATATGCTTCGTTTTGGCGCTGCTCCTAGCAACCTGGAAGCTGGACGCAGCGAGGCACGTCGGGTCCATACTCCATGCCGGCACCGTCCTCCATCCACAATCCACATGGACCAGCCCCAGTGATGCTCGTCCCCTCGCGAACGGTGTGTGCATACTTCTCCTCTGGTCGGTTCTGCTTGACGTACGTCGACTCAGCATGCTCCTCTTGCCAACCACTACTGTACGTTTATCGTGTAGATGCATTGAACATTCCCCTTCGCAACGTTCAACCTCAAAAGAAGTGAGCTCGGATTGGCAGTCTATTCCAACGTTCACATGGGGGGATGAAAATCCCGGAGCGACACAGCATATTCCGACACCTTGGAACGATCCCCTAAAGTTCCCGTCGGATGGATTTTCCGCCTGTCTCTGATCGTTAGTCAGAAGGAAAGGGAGGCCCGGGGTGGGCGTCAATTGTCAAAGTGTGAATGGAAAGTCGTCAACAGTGGGGCCTCGAAGGCGCCAATAGAAGCATTTCGGAGTCATGGAGTCTTCACCTAGCGTTGGCCTCATAGACTACTCCATACTCTGTAGAGTGTAGACCGTGTGCTCTACCCGGCGGGCTCCCTAGTGTTGTCGAGTATGGAGTATGGACACAATTGAATGGTTCACGTGTATGCAAGACTTAGGCGCTTGACATGGCCGGCCATCCGGCGCGTTACTCGAGGCCATGATTGGTAGGCCATGGCCAGCTACACCATGATCAAGCACGGTGGACTGCATTCGTCACAGGTTCCAAAAACTCTCGTCATCACAGGAGAAACGACAGACAAGAGAAAAAAAGGGGGTCCGTCTGAAAAGCGGATCGATCCATCATCAGCGTGATCCGTCGTCATCTCACTCTCACCCTCCCACTTCTTTCTCCTTCCTCTTAGGCTCTTCCCCCCCCTGTGACGATCCACCCACCGTGATCTTCCTCGCAGGTGATTTTCGAACACTGCTCTCACTCTTAGTTTCCCCTCTTAGCCTATACTTCATACGAGCCGTTGTCGCCCGGTGCATTGATAGAGGGAGGGGTAAGCTCAAATATTAGACCCTATAAGCCAAAATTCGCCGAGGATCCTGGCGCATCGACGTGATTGTGACCTGTCGGCCTCTCGGTTTCTGCCTGTTCATCCGTCCGTCCGTCTTTTTGGCTGGGAACGCACTTGGCCTAGTAACTCAAGCAACAGTGCATGAACGCCGTCGCCAACCCCTGAAACGCTTTGGCATGGGCGGCGATCAATAATGATGGCATCACATCCCTGCCCCGGCGGTATAAGGTTGACTTGGCGCACCGGGGGATCTCCCCTAATTGCTGCCCGTGAGCAGGCCCTGCCTATAGTTCGTACTGTAGCGACATACAGAACATCCTCCCCCGACAACCCTTCGATCGCCGTCAATCATTCAGTAACGTTCAATATGCCAATGGCCAGGGCTTTTTTTTTCTGCTCCATAATCTAAGTTCATCGAAAATCATTGCCCTTATTCTCCGTCGGCGGAAGATGCAAGTTTGACCTCCCAGGACGATCCGATAGGTCCCTGCTACCTGGAAGTGCTGGGCATGACTGCTGGATTATCCACCGAAGTACCTACCTAGGCAGTAGGTAGGTACATATAGGGAGGTATCTGTACAGTATGTATGTATGTATGTATGAGGGTATGGTATCCGATACCTTACAGTATCTACCAGTATGGAACCGTAAGATAACCAGATGGAACTTCATCCCTGAAGGACGACGCCACACTCCCATGGCTCCAATAGGCAGGAGCAGCTGATGGCGGTGCTTCTCAGCCACACAAGAACTCAAGATCCTCCGGGATCGCCTGCAGGGTCGTCCATCTCCCCCCGTCACTCCCCTTCTAGCCGTCCTTCTCTTTTCCCTGCTTTCTTTCTTTTCCTCGTTCTCCGTATGGGAGTAGGGCAGTCCATCTCTTGTGCACGGATAAGCCAAGCAATGGATAGCCTCAAATTTGTCACTCCTGGACAATAGCGCCGGCGCAGATGGTCGAATGAGATCGATTCTCGGGCCCAACCCTTCACGCCGTGGCGCCTGGGTCCGTTTTTCGTTCTTTTTATTAGTTTCGAATTCCTCTGCTCTGTGCAACAGTGCTCAACGCTCAGGGCGACTGCCATGTTCCAGCCTGGCCTTGTGTCTCTATCGGGTGTATGTTGTGTACGTGCATGTATCGTAACTCGGCCGGTACGGAGTACAAAGAGATCACATTGTCTGAGCCTCATCAGGCCGACGACGCCTCTTGGCCCAATTGTCCCATACAATGCTTCGTCCGTGTCCCCGAATGGGCCTTGGTCACCGATGAAAACCTTGTACGGATACTTACTGTCCGAACCGCCTAGAGTGGTCAAACCCACACGGGTCTAGAGGGAGGAGAGAAGCGGGCACCCGCTCCCTCTCTCTCCTTCTTTCCCTCTCTCCCTGGGGGGTTCGTCGAGCCCGCATCCCTTACTTACAGTGTCAGAGACTGGTTTGGGGCCAAGACTGCCCCCAGTTACCACCGCATCGCTGACGAGTTCGGCCAGATCTTCCCGATGCAATGCAGCAGAAATCCTTGTCGATCGAGCCGTGTCTGGGGCGGTCCAGTCGACACATCCGTTTTCCAGAACCCGATCGTCCCCTTCGGTCAACGAGGCAATTGACCCTGGAGCTCAATCCTGCAATCAGGGAATCTTGCAACAGCTCGTGTGCTCCGAACGGTGGCGGCCTGAGACGGTGGCCTAATCGATTTGTCTGGGTTTCCAGGATGCGCGGGAACCACGCCCCGATCAAAATCATGATTGCCACCTTTGGTCCTTGTTTCCCAGCTGCATGCTGCAGCCACATTCATGCAACAGTTTCGACTCTTGTCCCTCCGTTTTAAACCCCCTTTTTCTTTTTCCTCCTCTTTCTTCTTTTTTCCTCGTATGGGAATGTGTACTCATGGCCAGCCGAAGGTACAGTAGGTTGTCCGAGTTGTCGGTGAACATGCCCGTATGTCTAACTCTCCAGCTTCGTTTTTAACTTTAGCATGAGCTTCTCTGTGATATGTTGCTTCCGGCCTGCCGGATTGAGTCGGTCCGTGAGACTGGTCATACAGGGTCAGAGAGCGGTGTTGTCCTCGGCAAACATCTCGGTGTGGTTCGTGAAGCTGATTAGCCCAGACCTACAAGGGCATGGAGAAACCCGCCAGCCAGGTCTCCATGGGAGCCGATATCATCCTAATATGCATTGCTGTAGTCCGTACACCGCCAGCAATGTTGAGTTCAACAACGATGGAAGCCCCATCTGATGGATCCCGTAGTCAGGATTCTGCATCCCGCGCCTATTGTAAATTCGTGTGATCCCCATTTCCAATGCACTGACTGCGCCGTATCGTGTTGCCAGCTCGGTGACGCAGCCGTGTCTCCCCCGTTGGCTTCTGTCGATTGGCTTTGTTTCATGCACAGGATGGTTGCCATGGCGGGTCGATAGGGACCCTCTCCAACACGAATACAAATGGACTCTCGCATCCGTCTGCACATTAGCGCCATGCAAGGCACTTTGCACCCGCACCACACGGCAGATACATGTCATATCATCCGAGCAGAGGTAAAAAGAAAATGAAAATGAAAAAGTACTATAAAATATAGGCAATGGTTCTAATGCTATGTACAACAAAAAGTCTATCCAGAAAAAACAACTTTATGACCCGACCAAGTAATATGCCGTAGTCCATTGGAAGTCAATAAACTCCGCCGTTAAGACCCTTGCACCCCCCCCCCGAAGCTACCTTACACTCTATTGGAACGCGTTCCGAATCTCCAGCTGAATCTGGCCATCGGCAACGGCCTTGACCGAAACACTTCTCAGATCCTCCACAATCCAATCCGCCCCGGCTTCCTGAATCTGCGCCAGCGTGTGGGTCGTCGCCAGCGCAAGCACCTTAAACCCTGCCGCCTTGCCAGCTCGGATTCCCGACGGCGCATCCTCAAGCACCACCAGGGACGAGGAATCCTCTAGTCCCAGCCGCGTGCGGCCCAGCAGGTAGCAGCGCGGGTCGGGCTTCCCCAGTTCCACATCCTCCGCGACAACCAGCACGTCCGGGTGCGTGAGTTTCAACACCTCCAACCAGCCGTCTAGCAGCGCGCGAGTGCCAGAGGTCACCACGCCCCAGCGGGCTCCAGACTTGTCCAGCGCCGCGAGGAGGGCTCTGGCGCCGGGGATTTCAACGGCGTCCGCGCCGTATTCTTTCGGGACGCATCCTTCGATGTAGCTGACGTCTGCATGGGTAGAGATCATATAATCGTCAGGTCAGGTCTTTTTTTTTCTCCCCTCCTTCGCATATCATATAATATCTCCCCGTATCCATGTATCACAGGGAATTCGGCGACTTACACTCCCAGTTTGCCTTTGAGGGGTCGTACAGGGCCAAGGTGTCGATGCTCCGGCGGCCATGAGACGTAGCTAGAATAGTCTTGGGGTCGACGCCTAGTTCTGCTCCGATTCTGGGGGATAGGATTAGGATTAGGATCAGGGTCGTATTGCTTTGCTTTGCGTCGTGCTGGAAGGCAGGGGGGCGAACTTGTGCCAGTGCTTGACAATTGCTGTTGATTGGGCACGATTGTTAGAATTCCCTGTTGCTATTTGATTCTATGCACACAGTGGTGTTCTTACCATCTGTAGAATCCACGATAGTCCCATCAAAGTCCGAAAGAAGGCCGTCGAACGAGGCGACCTGCGGCGGGGCAGAGAAGGAGCCTTGCGGTTGGGCCATGGGATCTGTCTATGGGGGTTTCTATGCTTTATGCAATCGAAGAAGAAGAAAAAGAAGATGTACGGTTTTTTTGCAATATGCAAAACACTAAAGAGCAAACAATCTAGAACGAAAGAAATAAGCCGAACCGAAGCAGAACAAGCAGTCACTCCTCCCTCCAAGGCAAGAGGGACATCGGCGATCGGCGGTTTGATTCTCCGGTTATCTTAGCGCCGCGTCGGGCTTGGCGGCCGCTGAAAGTTTGCACAAAATTGTTCGGAGACGCTCTGGATCTTAGCAACCGTCGTTTTTACCTCTCCCTGTTGATTCCAGTCGTGGTGCTGGGAGTGTGTCTGCAGAGTCAAGATGGTTAAACTAGGTATTTTCCCCCATGCAGTCTTATTAGAAATTGCCTGCGAGTGGAGGGAAAATTTTGAAACTGATATCGTCCAGGCAAGACCTCCAAGCGGACTCCCGTCCGACTACGACACAAGATTGAGAAGGCTTCTGCGGCCAAGCAACGGAAACAGAAAAAGCTTGCAAAGAAGGTATGCTCTTTGGCTGTTCTATCTAGTGCTGTTGCTGCTGTTTTTATGATATACTCCATGTTCTTCGTGCAATCACTAACAATTTTTTCATCAGGATCCCACATGGCGCTCGAAGGTCAAGAAGGACCCCGGTATCCCGAACCTGTTCCCTCATAAGGATAAGCTGCTCCACGAGATCGAGGAACGCAAGCGGTTGAAGGCGGAGGAGCAGCAGCGAATCCGCGACGATGCTCGTGCTCGCCGCGCTGCCCAGAAAGCTCAGTCGGGACAGGACGCCCAGGTGATCGACGGTCAGATTCAGCAGGATATCGACAGCGATGACATGGACGACGATATGGATGAGGGTGGAGACTCCTCGAACCCCATGGCTGCGCTGCTGGCGTCTGCGCGCGCGCGCGCCGCCGAGTATGGAGACGACGAGGAAATGGACGACGACGATGAGGATATGGATGTGATGGACGATGACGAGGACGAGGACGAGGAGGGCGGTGCGGCTCTGGATGACGACGAGGCTCCTCAGCTTGTCTCGCAGCCTCACTCGAAGGAGAGCTCGCGGCGACAGTTCGACAAGGTGTTCAAGCAG
Source organism: Aspergillus persii (assembly GCA_002215965.1). Taxonomy (NCBI): domain Eukaryota; kingdom Fungi; phylum Ascomycota; class Eurotiomycetes; order Eurotiales; family Aspergillaceae; genus Aspergillus; species Aspergillus persii. The sequence goes on from NGZO01000001.1 coordinate 4,499,439, forward strand.
GTTATTGACAATGCCGACGTCGTTCTGTACGTGCTCGATGCTCGCGACCCCGAGGGCACTCGCTCCAAGGACGTCGAGCGCGAGATCATGTCCGCCGCTGCGGGATCCAAGCGGTTGATCCTCATCCTCAACAAGATCGATCTGGTGCCTCCCCCGTGCTGAAGGACTGGTTGATCCATCTGCGTCGATACTTCCCGACCCTGCCGCTGAAGGCGTCCAACGGCACCGCCAACGCCCACAGCTTCGACCACAAGCAGCTGACCGTCAAGGGGACGTCCGAGACGCTCTTCAAGGCCCTGAAGTCTTTCGCGCAGACCAAGCAGCTGAAGCGCTCGGTCTCCGTCGGCGTCATCGGCTACCCCAACGTCGGCAAGTCCTCCGTCATCAACGCCCTCACGGCCCGTCTCAACAAGGGCTCCAGCAACGCCTGTCCCACCGGCGCCGAGGCCGGTGTCACCACCAGCCTGCGCCAGGTGAAGCTCGACAGCAAGCTTAAGCTCATCGACTCGCCGGGTATCGTGTTCCCCAACGCCGGCGAGAAGAGCACCAACAAGAAGAGCGACAAGAAGAAGGTGGATGAGCACGCCCGCCTCGTCCTGCTCAACGCCGTGCCCCCCAAGCAGATCGAGGACCCCATTCCCGCCGTCAAACTCCTCCTGAAGCGCCTCTCCGCCACCGACGGCCTCCTCCAGAAACTCCTCTCCCTCTACGGCATCCCCGCCCTCTTCCCCACCGGCGGCGACCAGGTCTCCGACTTCCTCATCCACGTTGCCCGCAAGCGCGGCCGTCTCGGCAAGGGCGGTATCCCCAATCTCGACGCCGCCGCTATGACGGTCATCAACGACTGGAGGGACGGTCGTATCCAGGGCTGGGTCAACGCCCCCGTGCTGCCCGTCGTCACCACGACAGAGGGCGCCGCGACCACGGAGGTCGGTCCCGGCGTGGACACTCGACAGATCGTCACGGAGTGGGCGAAGGAGTTCAAGATCGAGGGATTGTGGGGGATGGGGATGACGAGATGGCTGAGTAGATGGTCTGTCTGTCTTGGGGACTTTATTTTCATGTCTTGATTTGCTGCTTCTGTGGATACCTAAAAAAAGAAGGCGTTGTAGGCCTGGTTTTTCTTTCTTTTGTTCTCTTCGTGTTGATCTAATGATGGTCTGTCTTCTTGATAGAGATTCGATTCATGAAATAGATGCTTCGTTCATGGTTTCCTAAGTATATACTTAGTGTCGTCCTGTCTCAGGTAGATCGATATCCATGTCGTTGCAGGATACAGGTGCCAGAGTTACAACCCTGTTAGCTAAATCATGAATATCATATCAAAAGATACCACCCTCTTTTAAGGTGTTCGTAGCCTATCCTACTCGACACAACTAATAACTATACTTCTCAGCTCCACTCCAGAAAAAAAAATCCAATCCCGAACCGATCCACATCCCGCACACCCAACCATCCAGCGGGTACCAGAACCGAAGCAAAAAAAGAATCCACCAGATACATAAAGTTCCAGGGTATTGAAGCAAAAAGAAATGACAAGAGTGGGACTCGAACCCACGCCAACTTTCGTTGAGTAGGAAACTTCTTGAAGTTCTGAATTAAGGTATACCTTAACCTACCGCCTTAACCGCTCGGCCATCTTGCCGGTTTATATTGATTTGCCGCATCTTTTGTATCGTATTGGAGGGGGTTTGGTTGGTATTCGATACGGGCTAGTAAAGTATGTAGTTAAATGGATGGTCGTTGGGTTCGTTGAGTAGGGTCTTGGAGCTTTTGGTTTGGATGCTATGGCCCATTGACTGTGGATTTTGTAATTGGGTGGTGCTCTTGGCTAATATATACATGCTTGGTGATGGGAATGAGGGTTATGTTGGGTGGACTGGTTATATATTGTCTTCCAGTGGGCGTCGACCATAGAAACCACGGTGTGCAACGAGTGTTGCAACTGAACATATGGACACACCAAACCTCATGCATGGTAATATAACCAGCCACTGAGCCGGCAGAATGTTGCAGTCCTTCACTAAAAGGCCCACAATCAACATACCACACAGGCCAGATCAATAGCCACTATGAAATGTAACACCGGAGATTCCAAACCACCCGCTTTCCTGTTTTCGTGGGCCCCCTTCCTCAATTATTTTTATTTTATTTTCTTTTTTAACTTATTTACCTCTGTCTACATTGGATCCTCAGTGGTCTGTTTATTTGATTCCGCAGCTACATACTCGAACACCGGTTATTCCCACCACTACCTACTACCCGCAAATGGCATCGCAGATATGTACATAGTTACTCTGGTCAAGGAAGCCCAAGATTACAGTACCAGACGCAGTCCCACAAAACTGGAAGACATGAACTACAGCCAGTTGCCAGAGTCTACGCAAATAACCATATCTACATATACCAGAAGTCAGCAGCACAAGCTGCTCCAGGCAATAATAGTCACACGAAACGAGGCATCAAGCAGTAAGGTAACCCGACCCACGAACGACCAGACACCCAGTATACTAACTGGATTCAAATAAAAACATATCAGTTTAACACTCTACCCATTGCTCCGAGACCACGCGGACATGCCCGAGTATGCCGTATGATGTCCATTGCACATACCACACCCACACCTGCCAAACCACCATCGTGAGACACCCCCGACACAGCTGCAGATGCCAGAATGTATCCAGATGCCGTATTATTCCACCACAGAAGTAGATGCCATGCCCGAGCAACATACAGATATTGTATGTACTATCCTGCCTATCTCTAGCTACTGTCCAGCAACATAGCTACCCACCAAATGACCACCACTGATGAAACTTGCTCTACAAAGCCTATAGAAGAGGGTAGGAATAACTCAGAATAGGAAGATATATACAGAAACAAAGCGACCAGCCACAAAATGCAGGTACCACAAACATGTCTTCACTCGGAAATAGTACGATGATTGGTGAGATGTTAGCTTAGGCCTATGATGTCAAAAATACGACAGACTTTTCAACATCCGGCAAGATGGCCGAGCGGTTAAGGCGGTAGGTTAAGGTCCACCTTAATATATAACTCCAAGAGTTTCCTACTCAACGAAAGTTGGCGTGGGTTCGAGTCCCACTCTTGTCATTACTTTTTTTGCTTTCTCTTTTTTTTTTCATGGAGTATTTGATACAATAATGTCCATCCCCTCTCTTCTGTCCCTTCTTCTTTTCCCAGTGGCCGGCTCGTGCTCCACGGACTACTGGTATACACATCTTGATTCCTCTACAGGATACCCTCTTCCTCCACACTATCTGCAAACTCACCAGGTAGATCTTAACCCCACTAACACATAGCCTTTCATCCACCTATACCTACTCCGAGAAGCCAATTGCAACAGACTGGCAATTCTAATCAAGCCCTGGCTGTACTTATCGCTTGCCAAGTTCGACGAATTGATATATCAAGCTATACTATTCCAGTCTCCATTTGTATACACCTATACGGTCACAATCTGACGAAGGAAACACCAATGCCCAGTTCTCAACCCCCAGTAGCGGAGAAATAAAGCTCATAGAACTGGGCATGGGCAGGGTCCAGTGCGGTGCAATCATTTGGCCCTTGGACAGCAGGAGATGGACCCTGGAGAGAGATTGAAGCGACGGGTATGAGCCCCTTTGTTGGACATGAATTGAAGAGGGAGGGAGGATCCTGTAAGAAGTATAAGAAAATGAAAAATATATGAAAAAAAAAAACAAAAAGAAATGACAAGAGTGGGACTCGAACCCACGCCAACTTTCGTTGAGTAGGAAACTCTTGGAGTTATATATTAAGGTGGACCTTAACCTACCGCCTTAACCGCTCGGCCATCTTGCCTATTAATGCAGGAAAGCTGCAAATTAGTGCTACATCAGCCTGGGAACTGCATATGAACTATAGTTTCATATCATCTTGTACTCTCCACTTGGATGATTCAATGTGAAAACTTGATTTGTGGATCGGGTTTCAGGCTAAAACATGCTAACACCACAGAAAAACCACAGCTAGAATTATGCCTACAACTCCAAGGGCAGCCTATGGATACGAAAATAGGGAGCGGTGGCTGGTACTCCCAATCCTTGCTGCGGTGGTCCATATTATATTCCAGCCGGTGGAACTGGCATATCGAGACCGAGTTATCCATCCCCGTTCCTTTCCCATACAACTTACACAGCCAACAAGCCAATCGAATAGATGATGCGGTGATGCCTATAAACGCCCAATAACCCGAACAATAAAGCTGCAGGACTTGAAGCCGGACAGCATGCCCAGGACTGTATCTTCACTTTCATTAGAAGTTTGCAGGATTCTTGTATATAGTTGCTTATGGAAAATCAAAAGATAAATTCTTATTTCCTATAGTTTTCCATTTCAATCCCTAGATCCCTCCTTCCTGTTTCCTCCGTGTCGGAACGGGTTATCAATCTTCCCTCTGACAGTGCCTTAAGCGAATGTCGCCCGGATAGAGAACGATGTCGCTCGGTTAGCGGCCTACTTTGTCCTCGAGCACCGCAATCCTGTGTTCAAGCTGTCCAAATCGGGTGTTGAGCTATAAGTTAGAGTGTTAGCTCTAGGGTTAGTTAACTAGCTATAGTTGGTTTACATAAAAGCTTACCTCGGCCATCCGATCATCACACTCTTCGCCCTCGCCCTTGTCCTGGCCCTTGTCCTCGCCCTTGTTCTCTTCCACTTCCTTTCTCATAGCCACCTGTCCTTGGGTATTAGCATCCTGTATCCAGGGTTTCGCAGAGCCACTTACATCGGGATTAGGTTCACGGCCCTTAAGACACTCCTCCTCATTCTTGTACAGCTTAGTAGGAGCATTGGGGGTGCTGTGGAATCGGCAAAAGGCTGCAGTACCGCAGGACTTCTCATCTGTGCCGTGGGAAAATGCACAACCAGAAGGATTGTTACCCTGGTACCAGGGGCTTGGCTTGTGGGCATTCAGGCATGCCAGCTGACTCTCGTACTTGTTGCCAATCCAGTGATTATTACCCTGTAGGCTGCAGAAGTATTTTGTACCGCAGGCCTGCTCATTTGTCGCGCGGGAGGCGGCACAGGCGGCAGGCTCATAATTTTCTATCCAAGGCAATTTATCCTCGGCGGCTGTTTTAAGAGCCAGGCCAAGGACAAGAGTAGGCAGAATAAACTTCATGATTGATGGGAGTAGAGAAGGAAGTAGAGAAAGAGCGTAGAATGAATGCTGTGAGAGTAAAACAGGAGATTTTCTAGAAATGCTGAAGTGTTTTATATCTATCCGGGAGAAATAAATCTAGATGTTTATCGAATTAGCTAAACTTACATAACTACCCTCTTAGGGTATATTCAGCGTTAAAGAATCCTCTTTAGGCATACGGCCTCCTAGGTATCCATAAAGTATAAACTCAATAGTGGTCATTTTCTGGTTGACACCTACTTTATCAGTAGATAGATAGAACCCCCACAGCTATTATAGCTTGGCACTGTTAATCCCCTGATTACTATAGACCGGTCCCGGCCGAATGTGCTGTTTGTCGATATAGATTACCTCTACTCGGAAGATTACATATAATATTCAATATAGTTATACAGAAATGATTCGTATGATAATTATTTAGTAGCAAAACTAAGCTTACCACCCACATGTAAATAGGCAAAATAGGTGTAGTACAGGAGATAAGACCTTTTATTCTATTAACACTACTATATTTATTTAGGACTGATGATAACTACGTAGAGTATTCTTGAAAATAATAAAGTACTAATTAACCATGTAGTTTCCGTTTCCTAAGCTGCCAAGGTTTTAGCCGATTCTAGACTGACTAAAATAGAGTAATAATAATAAACTGGATCATGTTCCTGATATCAAGGTAAGTTCTAGATCTTGTGTTTCCACATGTTGTTTCATCGTCGAAGAATCCTCTTTAGACATACGGCGGCGGAGGTTCCAGCTGATTCTAGACTAACTGAAATAGAGTAGTAATAATAACCTACATGTTCCTGATTTTAAGATAAGTTCTAGATCTTATTCTTATGTTTCCACGTTGCCACTGGCGTGCCCAGAGGAGACTGGTCTGGGGTCTCGGGCAGGCGAGCTGCTCCCAAGTTCCTATGACACTATATATGGCGGGTTGGGTACTGGAACTCCATAGGAGTTCCATGTTGGTCTTTTTTGGTCGTGTGGCAGATTGCCAAGTACCCGGGCGCCTTCTACACACGTGTTGTTTCATCGTTGAAGAATCCGCTTTAGGCATACGGCTTCTTAGGTATCCATAAACTCAATAGTGTTCTTGTTGACACCTAATTTGCCAATAATACTAGATATAGTTAGATACCCTTGCAGTAGTTTCCGAAGGTGGAGAGGTAGGAAAGCAAGGTTGGTTATCAGATGTCATACTAGGAGGTCAACGTGGCAATAACAGGGGTTCGTCGTGCCACCCGTGTGCTTGCGTTGCCCATACATTCTAGGTGTGTATAATAGCCGAGGGCTCGTCTCCAGCGGGCTGAACGTGGAGATACACCGTTAGTGGGGGAGATATACCAAGCGTCCAGTTCATAGCGTGACGTAGGGTGGTAATATAAGGGTAACTTTGCGTTGAGCAGTATGGATTCAAAGGTTTATCCTGTTTTCTTGCCTCCCAACTGCCACCCTGGCCCACTTAGGAAGTTAGGGAAGAGTAAAAGGCAGGGCGGAAGGCGCCTGAGAAATTGCTAACCATAAACGCTACAGGCTACAGCGGTCATTCCTGGTAACCAGGATCCCTGGTGTTTTTATGAAAAGGATCCCTCCTGCACGGTGAAGCAGATGCCGCTCCATCATACGAAACATTTACGTTATATGACAGAAACTGCCTGTCGGGGTAGTTAGAAACTCGTTGAAAATGCTTGTTCAGATAGATGTAGAAGGTCGAGCTAGTTAGGCTAAATATGATCACCTACGCCCGGCCCCACCTGACGCCCGAAAACCTTGAATTTGACCGACCTTTTCAACATTTTCAAAGAGGCATACTCAGAGTATCTCAACGAATATGGCTCCAATTGATAAGGCAATTGCAGAATTAGAATCTCCAACATCTAAAAAATGTTCTAACTATATATCTTTGGCGAAAAAAATAATAATATAAGCTATATAATTTTAGTACAGCGGTTTCGCGGTATCCAGCTGACCACATCGTGTATTACCTTTCTCTCTCCAACAGTCATAGAGACAATTCAACGCCTTCAGGTCAAGCATATGCAATACTCAATGGTCAGAATGATTCAACAGACAAGCAGGAAAAGAAATAACTTCCACAAGAAAAGAAAGTACCTCATGCAGCCTTAAAACTGTAGATTAATCCTATAGCCTCATGATGCACTAACCCGAACGCTCTCTTTATCAACCGGCAAGATGGCCGAGCGGTTAAGGCGGTAGGTTAAGGTATACCTTAATTCAGAACTTCAAGAAGTTTCCTACTCAACGAAAGTTGGCGTGGGTTCGAGTCCCACTCTTGTCATCTCTTTAAATTTTTTTTTTTTAATTTAATATATATTTTCCCTTCTCGTACTGCAGATTTGCTGGAAGCAATACTCAGATCTTTTTGTATATCAAGTATACAGAGAATGAATAAATAATCCCTTAAGGCTTTACATACTGAATAGGGACCTGGAATTGGCCAACCATGCTAGACCTGCTTTTATCTATAGATTCCAAGTAATCTAGGTAGCTCTAGAGTAAACCTACCACAAGAATCTCTTTAGCTCCGCGACGACTTCATAAGTGTAGATCTAGACCTAGTAATCATAGCCAATTGACATTTCTGCCCTGATACATAGAAGTAGGCAGAAGCCTCATTCGGCAGACACTGGCATGCCGATAAAGCGCCGTCTTATCCAGCCGAATCGCCACCGTCGCGCTCCGCCCATCGCGTCGCGTAATTTGGCCAGCAAAAAGAATCCCACCTCCAGGTATCAAAATTCAAACCCATACCGCCATGTCATCTGACCGAACTTGATCTATCCAGTCGGTTTTTCTGTTCTCACCTTGCTCTTCATACCTTACTCGACTCCTGCGCCTCCACCTCCACCTCCGCCATCCATTGACGCATCCTACCTCTTTATCCTCCCTCCCTCCCCATTCTCCTACCTACCTAGTTGCATAGGTATACCGCAGATACAGACAATCGAAACCGACCTCCGATCTACCCAAAACACCATACCCACAGAACCGAGCAGTGCAATCAGCAAACATGCCTCGAAAATCCACCTCCAGCACGCCAGGCGACATCGAAGACTCGCTCACGCACTCGCCCGACCTACCCGACCAGTCACCCTCCCAGCCCGCTTCGCAATCGGTCCAAGCGACGGAGCAGCAGCTGAAAGCTAGAGCGGAGGGCGTGAGCATTGAGGTAGGTTTGCTTGCTTGCATGTCCTGCCCTTTCTTCCATTCTCTGAAAGTATACTATATCATACTACATGAGGAATGAATGAATGAATGAATGAATGAATGGAGAAGAACAACTCCGTGATAGAGAATTAGATGGAGGGGGATGGCTAATCAAGAAATAAATAGGACTACCTCCTCCCTCGATCCCTAACCCTCCGACTGGCCAAATCCGTCCTGCCCCCGAATACATCCCTCCAGAAGGACGCGGTGCTGGCGATCCAGAAGGCTGCAACGGTGTTTGTGTCGTATTTGTCGTCGCAGTATGTCTATCTACCCTTCCCCTGTTCTGTTCTGGTCCTACTGTTGCTGCGAAAGGGGGGGTTTCTTCTTCTTCCTTCTATGCGTGATTTGTGACCATGTTCTGAACTATCTCCTACCTTGACACAACCCAACCACCCAATCAGCCAAACTACCAGATAAAACAAAAAAGCTAATACAAATAATCTCACCAGCGCCAACGAAGCAACTCTCAAACGCACCGTCGCGCCCTCAGACGTCTTCAACGCGCTGTCCGAACTAGAACTCGAAGGGTTCCGGCCCCGGTTGGAGAAAGAGCTCGATGCGTTCACGGAGCTCAAGGCCGGGAAGAGGAAGAGTAAAGGCGGTAATACCGGTGCGGCTGATGCGGCCGGTAAGGAGGGGGGTTTTGCTGGCGTTGGGGCTGGGGAGGAGATGAAGAAGAAGGGAGAACAGAAAAGTGAGAAGGAAGGGCTAGGAGGGAGTGCGAGTGCGAGTGCTGTTCGGGACGCAAAGAGAGTCAAGAGGGATGAAAATGGAAATGGGATGCGAGGGGGAGAGGAAGAAGAAGAGGAGGAGGAGGATGGGGATGAGACGCAGGATGAGCCGGAGAAGGTAGATGAGAATGAGACGGAGGTTGAGGAGGAAGACGAAGACGAAGATGAAGAGGAGGAGGAAGTGGATGAGGCGATGGAGGAAGATCCGGATCGCGTAGAGGATCTAGATCGAGACTCGAGAACGAAACGGACGATGGATCCCGACGCGGCGGGCGATGACGAGACGGAAAGTGAAGATGAGAATGGGCCGGGGTCGCAGCTGCGAGGGGATTTGGGACTCGGATAGTATTCTTTACGAACGGCGTTGATATCCAGTTGGTGTTAATACTTATATATACGAGATGAAAATTGTATGATATGACTGGCATACAAATAGCATTCATATTGCTTCAATCCTTTGACCAGTACAATGAAACTTCATCCAACCATAAATATTATTCAGGTATCATCGTTCATTGTCCTGATTATCATAAATGCAAATAAAAAAAAATAGGATAAAATGTGACAGGCGACTCGATCCCCAACGCCGTCTTTCCTCAAAACGCCCAACGACCATGCAATGCATCGATTACTACATGATCACAGTGTCCCATCATTGTACACGAAAACCACGGACCGTGTCCCGACCAGATCATAAGGATGTACAATTCCCAGGTCGCGCATAAAGAATAAACAAGGAAACGACCATGACTGATTAGCCTCATGAGGTAAAAACCTTCCAGGTCATATTCCACCCTAAAGCCCAACGCCAAATGCAAAAGCAACGCATGATAGTCTATCGTTGGTATCTTGACACTCAAGCAGACAAAATCAAGTAGTAGACTCGGACCGTCCACGACGCAGTCCCAGGAAGAGAAAGGCAAACGTGAAGGAGAAGAAAACAAACACATAAGAAGACAAATAAACTAAGTGATGACAAAGTAAGAGGACTAAAATCATGCGGCCGGTTGGTTGAGCAACTCACTCATTCCATTAGGTACCGACTTGGGAGAGATCGTATCTGGCTGCCGCCACCGATCACTGCTGCGCGTCGGCGTCGTGTCCCCCTTCGGTTGGCTCAGATGAGGGAACATCGGTCCATTATTGCGCGCAGCACCCGGAGGAAGAGGATGCATGGGTTTCGAATCGTCCTTCTCGAGTTTGACGGACTTGTCTTCGGCGACCTTCGCGGATTTGGTGACCTTGCTGAAGGTGGTGATTTTGGAATTCTTGGCCGGCTCCTTCTTGGTGCGTTTCCGAGGCGCAGCGGTCTTCTTTGCAGCGCCCTTTTTGGCAGCAGTAGCAGCAGCAGCAGTAGCAGGCTTGTTCCCAGTGAAAGGGTTCTTGATTGCCGCTCCGCGACCGGCGGCAGGACGCGCGGCTTTCTTGACCCCCTCGTCTTGACTGGAGGACGGCGTAAGACAGCCCGTCGTTGTCTTCTGTCTCTTCCTGGGCGTCGAGACCACGACCGACAGCTCCGACCCATTCTTGACGCGCTCGACCTCGGAGGAATTGCATTCGTCAAAGACGTCTTCCGAGTGGTCGTCCCACCGTTTCAGCGCCGCCATGCGGGCGACTTCTTCGCAGTCGCCCGTCACGACGAGGTCCCAGCAATCCTCGAACTCCTTCCCCACGGGGGGCTCGTTGTTGATCCACATGGTCATTCCGTTGCGGCGACCGCGGATCACATGACAGAGACTCTTGACGAGACGGCGCACGCCCGGGATTTTGAGGCTGGTGCCCACCACGATCAGCGCGTCCGGGCGGGAGCGGATGTCGGCGTTCATGACCGACGTGATGGCCTCCTCGTCGGGGTTGTGCTCGTTGTAGAGCACGATGCGGGGGCGCATCTTGCCGATGCCATGGCTCCGCTGCCCCGTCTCCATGCGGAACTGGTTGTTTCTGGAGCACTCGGGACATTCGGGCGCGTCCGGGCGGTCGAACATGACGCGATCGAAATCGCGCAGGTGCCGACATTTCTGGCATACCATCTTGTCGAGACTCCCGTGCAGCTGGATCGTGCGCGGCCACGGCGCCTTGACGTTTAGGGGGATCTGCGTAGCCAGCGGGGGCATGGAGGTTTCAATGCCGTCGATATTCTGCGTATACAGGCGAGTCAGGCGGCCCTCCTGCCCCAGACGGGCCAGCATGTGGTGGAACGCGGTGGGTTCGGTCTTTTCGGCCTCCTCCGAGAGCGACCGCACCATATCCTGGAAGGAGGCGGTCAGGGTTTCATCCTGGTAGACGGCGGCGTCGAAGAGTAGTTTGCCGGACGCCTTGAGGTTGTGTTTTTTCTGCAGGGACTTGAACAGGCCATCGGTGGACCGAAAGTCGGGAACTGCGTAAGAATTAATTAGCGGGGGGGATTCCACACGAAAAAGAAAAGTATCCTAGGCCCAAGACGTACTGCCTGCAGAGGTGGAGATGCCAGCGCCGGCGATGACAACAATTTTGCGGTGACGACGAAGGGTCTTGGTGAGCAGATCGATCTGGTCCTGTTGGGCGTCCGAGCCGAGGCGGAGATCGAGACGTTGCGTGCGCCGCTCTTTGGGCGCCGCCGTCCGTCGCTTTTTCCGGGCGGGCGGCAGCTCTGCTTGGCAGCTCTCGTCCGCGTCCTGCGACGGGGCGGCGAGGGATAGAAGCCCGGCGGCGGCGACGGCGAGGCAGGCGCTGAGCTCAGCTCCGACACGTCCGAGAAATCATCGTCCATGGCGAGACGAGACGAGAGGGGATTTGGACCGCTGGGTTGGGGGAGATGGGAGAAGGAGGAGGAAGAAGAAGAAGGAGAGTGCGTTGGCGTGGGAGAGAAAGGAGAAGAGAAAGACGAGAAAGAGGACAGCGAGATGCTTCACAAAGAGGTGAATACCACACCCGCAGAGACAATCATGGAGGTTCAATTGGGAACGAATTGCAGACAATAAGCGAGTTCAATACTTGCGGTCCATCGAAAAGTCTGAATAGTCGCTCCCACCCGGTAATTTCGCGTGAAAACTCCCTGATCGTGGGGGAAGAAGAGGGAGAAGAAGAGGAAAAGGAGGAGAAGGAAGAGAAGAAGCGAAGCGAAGCGTGGAGGGGACGAAGGGAGGGAAAAAAGGGACCGGACGGGGAGATCCAAAACGAGAAAACTAAAAAAAAAAAAAAAAAAAGAAAGAAAGAAAGACAGAAAGTGATGAGGTCAAGGCGGAGGAGTCGAGAGGGATACAGAGAGCGCCAGAGTCTGGTTCTCGCTCGCTTGCAGCCGTTGCGTTGTGTTTATTTTGACCCACGGCAATTCTCCGGCAAGACGGGCGACGAGGACGAGAGAGACAGAGAGACAGAGGGACGAGGAAGCAGGAGGGCAACGCAGCTGGTATGTCGCTGGGAATGCTGTCAAGAGGGCATCTGACGGTAGAACCAGTATGGCAGACGGCAGACGCAAGGAACGGTGAAGTCGGAGAGGCAGGCAGATATGCAATACTAATTTAATTACGAACGGGGGATTGAGTCGACCCGATATCAGTATTACAGAGTACTTCTACTCTACTCCGTAGTTCTGATTCTATCTCGGCATCAGATGATGGTTCTTGAACTTCCCCAAACCCGCCAGAACAACAACAATGCTTCGACCTGCTAGTTTCAATCGGGTTTAACTCGCTCTCGTCGGGGCTTCTTCTGCAGGGCCTGATTGGCAGCCAGGTCGCATCGAGCTGTTGGCTTTAATTTGACGAGAGATCACTGTCTCTCCGCCCATCCCATGGATACTACCTATGCCGTAGTACCTATAGAGTAGGACTCGGACTCCGTTAAGGTCGGCCTGCCTGCCCTGCTTGCTTCTCTGCCGCAGTCTCTTGACTCTTCGGCCGTCAGAAGCTGCCCCTCAGCCCTCTTACCTACTCTTGGCCCATCTTGGGACCTCCGGGACTGCGCGTGCCTCTTGATCGCCCCCACGACGTGGACCCCGGCGTCGTCGGCGCCTGCAATGCTGGTCTAGTTAGTTAGTTTGAACGGGCTTCCCTGTTCCCTCGACATGCGCATATTTTCCCGCAGGGCTCGAGCACAGTTCCAAAGGTGAGACAACCTGACTTGTTGTCATCGACATCCGAACCACTCGGCTTGACGCGGACTCCCACCTCGTAAGGTCGTGCAGGGTTCCTGCCGCAGACGTTGCAACCGTGGATGGAGCCTGGCGTTGAGTAATCGATCCCACCATTCGGCCTGTAATCTGCAATCCCCCCATTCCTGGTCCAAGGAGACTGGGCCAGACAGAAGTCCGTGCTGGAGAATACCGTAGTTCCTTTGTTCTCCGTCCCGGTCAATATTGGAGTGTCGCATCGTTATTATTCTTCAACATTTTAATTTCAGGGAATAACTGCATCGCTGGATTTTGCTGGAAAGACCTTCATGGAATGAACCAGAGCTGCAGACTCGGTCATTGAGAGCATCCACTTACTCTGAGGGCAGCACTATTCCTCCAACAGAGCACTCCGTAGCGAGTAAAGACCTCGACGTTGGCCGGGAAACACGTGTCTTCACGTGATGCTGAGTCAGCCAGCGACGGGCTTCGAACTCCCTCGAGAAGTAAAAATGACGCCGATGAAGTGTTTCGCGTGAGGATCCCGGGTTCGGAAGAATGGGCGGCCGTATTGATTGAAGGAGCCCTTTGTCAAGTTGCTGCGCATTCAATCCCCCCCCTTGTTGGCTGCGAGCTCTTTGTCGCAAGGCGCAGGAAACCCCGGGTGGCATAGACATCTACGTACGCATTCATTATCTCCCTAGGTAGCCGTGGATCGGGGAGATCGTCCTCCTCTACCATGCCGATGATGATGGACGACGGTATTAACGTCGATGATTTATTTGGCGAGCCCGCCGCCCTGGAATTGGGCCTGCCGTCTTCCACCTCTACCAAGGGTCTGGCGCAGCGGCTGGACGAGCTGCGCCTCCTGGGTTGCTGCCAGTAAGTGGACTTGACAGTTCAAATTCTTTCAAAAGAGAGCGCAGGCCAACTAGTTATGCAGGAAGGTCGCCTGGTCCCGACAGGGGTGTATTGCCTATATCACCCACGACTCGCTACGAGTGAACCTCCGTCACCTGGAGTGTCGGCCGTCCGATGGCAAGTGGATCTTAAGCGAGGCCACGCCTCTGAACCTGGTGACCGAGACTCATGCTGGCCATCATCTCGTTCACCTCTCCTGGAACGAGGTCGGCTCAGAACTGGCGGTGGCCGATTCGTCCGGTCGCGTGTCTATATATAACATTGCCATTGCGCTGAATAGTCTCGCCGGACAACGCCAAGCGATATGCGACCCCGACGACGATGGCGCCCAGATTGTCGGTATGATGTGGCTGAACATCCAGCGCTCAGTGAGTATCCCTGTATCCCTTCACGGCGGCGGATTGGATCGTGTGCGCTGATTTGACCCAGGTCCATGCTTTCAACCAGGCGGCCAAGGTCCAGGGACGGTGGGCGTACTCCCCGTTTCGACGCCGTCCCATCGGCCCCCTTCATCCGGCTGGAAAGGCGGCGCTGGTTTGCGTCACCAAATCTGGGATGATCCGGCTCTTGTATCAGAATCCCGACGCTCGATGGGCGGAGATCTCTGCGGAATTGAAGAGCACAACGTACTCGGACCGGCAATTAACCCACGCGGCCATCGGGGCGGTCCAGGGTGGGATCGTCATCGCGACTCACTCTGCTTGCCAGAAGATCTCTTTCTACCGGGCACAAGTAAACTGGACTCCTGCGCAGTGGGACCCGACCCAGTTTAAACACGCCCCGAACCAATTCCCCGTCCCCAGTTTCCGCTTCATGCATGCCAAAGTCGAAACGTCCTGCAGTCTGCCCTCTGTGGGCCGAGGCGAGGGTCAAAATCCCAATGAGGTCGCTCAACCTGCAAACTCTCTGTACTGTCTTACACATCTGGACATTATCATGGCAGCACATGATAACCCTTCTGGGATGACTGCGGTGTTCTCCATTCCTCCCCATGCTATGCCAGATAACTCGCAACAACTCCCTACCAGCGTGCTCGTTCGGTGGCAACTGGAATCGGCTTCGCAGGCATTGCACCCCAAATTCGACGAGGTGAACTCGAAGAAGAATGGCGCTCAAATTAAAGTACGAAGAACCCTTTGAGGAAGACTAGATGATTCCTGTACTAACCTCGAACTTAGCCAAAAACGGCTGTCCGCCGACTAGAGGATATTCATTATGATAAATACGTGATTTCGATTGATCAGACAGAATTTGGGAACGTGTTGGCCATCACCTACGATGACAGCACAATAACGTTCTACGACCCGAAAACGATGGTCGTACTCAACGGAATCGATGATGCGAATACAGTGACCAGCCTCGCCCAGGCTGGCTTCCACTATCCGCCCGACACTCCAGGTTTGCTTCCTTGATTTGATTCCTTGGTGCACTGCTGATGGGCAATAGGGCTATATATTGGCTTCTCCCCGAGCGGTTGTGTTGCCTTGACGCTTGACAGCGAGGGACAAACACAGCTGCGGGTCATGGAACATACGTATGGCGTGGAGAATGGGATTACGGACGAGAGTATGTGCTGGCTCAATGTGGGAGAAAGTATCCTGTGCTAACTACTCAGGTAAACTGTCTGCGGCCATTGCCTCACTGACGCTGGCTTTCTGCCGTGGCTGCGGCAGCGAGCTTAACACGGACGACATCCTGATGATTATAAGACGTCAAGTATCACCTGGTCAGTGGAGCCTCTTTCCAAGCCAAGTCCATTGAATCTAATATATCGTCCAGATGACCAAGCGACTTTCATCAACGAGGTCTACCGCGCGTTGGCCGTCAACTGCAACTTCACCCAGGAGAACGACAAGCTCATGAGCCATCAATACCTCCCCGGTGTCTCAGTATACAAGCCGCCCTCGGCTTCAAGGATAAATATAGGTCTCGCAGCTTCGCATCGAATGTCCCCTGGACTATTCTCCAACTGCGACATGCATCCGTTCTATATGCCTTATTCCTCCAATTCAACAAGGGCGTGCAGACCGAAGCCCCAGACCCTGGTATGACCCAACCCGATTAATCGATCTTCAACCGATCTCGCTGATCCAGTTCTTTCCGGGAAGACGCCCTGCGCATTCTCCTAGGCAATACCAAATGGGCCCTCGACTTCCTCCACTTCGTTCTCAACGACATCCTCGACCTCGCCGATGAATTCGAAGACGTCTTCTCCGACCAGGAGGCCTTTACTCAGAAACGTTACTCCCCCTCTACCTAATCACATAAACCAATTAAACTAACTAAAATCCACCAGTCAAAACCACCACCTCCCTCCCCCTCGTCATCCTCCTCTCCAGCATGTCCCGCGCCTTCCTGCGCTTCATCTGCCGCGGCCTCCGCGGCATCTACGCCGGCTACGCCGCCGCCCCTCTCACCGGCGACGCGCGCCTCTACTACGCCGAAGTATGCCAGACGATCGAGTGCGTCTCGACATCTACGACAAGTTCATCACGGGCGCCGACGCCGCCGTCCGCCACGGCTATCACGGCGCCGGGTTCGGCGACGCCGAGCGTCCCGGCCCCGAGCGCGAGTTGCTCGTCAATGCCCGCATCGCGCCTGTCTTGGTCCCTGCCGTGGTGACCATTCTGCGTCAGACTGTCCCTGACTTGAAGCCCGATATTGATCGCCTGGCGATCTACACGGCGGATTATTCCTGGCTGGGGCTGGGCGATGATCGGCGTGCTGAGGCGTATCGGCGTGCGAGGGAGGTTGATATCATTAAGAAGATTCCGGTGAGGGTGTCGTCGTCTAGTTCGTTGGGTTCTGGTGGTGGGGTGGCGAAGAATCAGAATCAGAATCAGAATCAGAACCAGAACCAGAACCAGAACCAGGGCCAGAACCAAGCCGCCCATCTACAGGGTCAGGGTCATTTGCATCCCAGGAGACGCTGCGTTCGCTGCTGTGGGATCCTGTGTGGGACGTATCCGCCAAGGCCGATGCTTTCGTTCCGTATGATGTATAAGTTGGGGTATGTGAGATATTGTATCTGTGGTGGGGGGTGGGCTTTGGAGTCGGAAGGGAAGTAGTGATGTATACATATATAGGTATGGTATAGTATGAGTATAGGTATAGGTATGGGCTAGCTAAGCATGATACACTGCTGCTCTGTTGGGACACTTGGATTGTCTAG
The DNA here is from genome assembly GCA_002215965.1 of Aspergillus persii. Lineage (NCBI taxonomy): Eukaryota > Fungi > Ascomycota > Eurotiomycetes > Eurotiales > Aspergillaceae > Aspergillus > Aspergillus persii. The sequence goes on from NGZO01000001.1 coordinate 4,516,766, forward strand.
AAGTAAAGTAGAGTTGGCTGATAAAGTGTGGATAATCTGACTACGGGGGTATCTAGTATGGAGTCAAGCACCTGCCCAGGCCCAGAAAAAGGACGCAGAGCCCATCAGGGGTAAACAGCAGCGAGGACGTAGGGGTACTATATGCGATAAGGCCGCAGGGTATAAAGCTGACAGCAAAGCATTGCAAAAACCATCAAACGGATATCATGATCATTCACGTCAAGAAAGCCTTCATTTATGTCGACCTTGCATCCTTTCATCTTTTAAGGTACATGATCAATTTTCTCAAAAAAAATAAAGAAACGTATTTTTGATGAAACCGACCCGTTGTCCTCGTAAGGTATAGGTCAACCCGTCATCATGATAACGACGTTCCCATAACTCCATCCAGATCAGATCCACACGCAGCACTCCGGGACTTTATTTAAGCCTGAGCGAGAATTTTATCAGCGATATGTTCTTCTCGGTCCAGGTAATGCGAAAAAAGAATCCAGGTCATACCTTGATGGCGTACTTCCGCTGGGGGAAGTGGATCTGCTGCTTTCTCTTGCGCTCCGTCTGCAGGGTAGACTCGTGCTTGGTGAGACGGCGGCGGAGCTCACGGGTGAGCTTGGGGCGGAGGTCAAGAGGAAGGTACTTCTTGTTCTTGTAGAACAGACGGAGCTGAGCGCGCTGGTTGGCGTTGATGACGGTCAGAACACGAGCGATCGACTTGCGGACGTCGTGGCTAGAGAGAGAATATATTAGTATCGTGGTTCTCCTGATTCGAGTCTGGGTTGCTGGACGCTGGACGTTGAATTTGAACGATGGAAAAGAATGCGCCCGGTGGGGTGTTGTCTGGTCTGGTGTTCTCATTTTTTTTTTTTTCTTCATGCACTTCCTCCTCTTTTCTTCTTCTCTGGAAACCATCTTTTGTCCCAAGACCGAATTGTGTTGTTCCTCCGCTTTCAACCGGCGCAGATTCTTTCTTCCATTGATTCCGTCCATTCAACCGTCCTTTCGGGTTCTATGCAGGGGATTATTCATGGAACGAACATTCTGTGAGTCTTGGACGAGGCGCCGCCAGTGATCTTCTGGACGCGGAGCTGGTTCAGCTCGAGCTTCAACTCCTCCAGCTGCTTGGAAAGGTCATCCTTGCTCTTTCCCCAGAGCTGACCAGCCTTGACCTTGGACGACTGCAGAGAAAAAAAATCGTCAGCATCTCCCAATCTCCCCGGATCAAAAATTCCAGTTACAGAAGTGACGGGCAACATACCATGGTGGGCGGCTTCGTGTCGTATCGTACGGGTTGTCGACGTGAGGATTGAAGATGGACCGGGTCAAATTGGATGTTCGTTGTGGGACTAGGGTTAATTTTTTCTGGCCGGTGGTGCGCCGACTAAGCGGCCACGTGATTGTGGCTGGTGCGGGATGGCGTTCTGCCGCTGCTCTCCGCCCGGGCTGAGTTGGTCGATGGTTGCGGCCATGGCTTCATATGCCGCTATCAGTACAGAGTACTATCTATCTAATCATAACCACTGCCATTTCGAATCGGACCTTTTCTCTTTCCTACCCTCTAGCCAGTGCCAGTCTCCCCTGCTTTCTGATCTCCTTATCTATGGCCACCTCCACCGGCACCGGGTGGACTCAGCTCCGGCAGCAAGCCCGCTCGCTGGAAACTCAGGTATGCTGCTGCCGCCTAGTATCCTGGTCATCGCGAATGATCAGATAGACTCCGATGCTTGAGAAAGCAGGAATACTGACAGGTTTAGACCGAAACCCTCTTCCACTCCTACGCCCAATATGCATCCATGACCAAACTCCCCCCGACGCCGTCGGAAGACGAACTCCGCCTTGAATCGCAACTCAAAGGATACCTGGAAAAGGTACGACACTTCCAACCGGAGACAATTACAGCCTAACCAACTAACAAATGCAATATTAAAAAAAAACAGCGCTCCTCTCTCATCTCCCAACTCGCCCGCCTCCTCGACTCCGAAGCAACCCTGACCTCGTCCGCGCTGAAACAAAACAACGTCGCCCGCCACCGCGAGATCCTCTCCGACCACCGCCGCGAGCTGTCCCGCCTCTCCGCCGCTATCGCCGAGGCCCGCGACCGCGCCAACCTCCTCTCCAACGTCCGCTCCGACATCAACGCCTACCACGCCTCAAACCCCGCCGCCGCAGAGGCAGACTACATGCTCGAGGAGCGCGGCCGCATCGACAGCAGCCATAACGTCATCGACGGCGTGCTGAGCCAGGCGTACGCTATCAATGAGAACTTTGGTCTGCAGCGAGAGACCCTCGCCAGTATTAATCGACGGATTGTGGGCGCCGCGGGGCAGGTCCCTGGGATGAATGCGTTGATGGGGAAGATTGGGTCGAAGAGGAGGAGGGATGCGTTGATTCTGGGGGGTTCATTGGGGTTTGTTTTCTGATGTTGGTGTTTTTGAGATGAGCGATGTCAGGGATAGGGATCTGGATCTGTCAGTGATGTAAGGTTGATAAGGAGGGGTCGCTGTCTTTCATTGTCTATATTGGTTTTTTTCTTGGCACGGTTCATTTGGGATGGCGTTGAATGGGTGTCTTGTTTGCCTCGTCCATTTCTTATTACTATACAGGAAATGCTAATCAGATCGGCGCGCTGGCGTTTCGACATTGCCGATATATACTATCTTTTGTACATAAATTGAGATTGCGAAACTGATCATGCATTGCCCGCATTGCTCACGGCTTCACAACCACTCGGGGTTTCGGACTGCCCTTGTCATCATAGCCTGTCCTGGCCTCCCACTCCTGAGCCGGCAGCTCGGATTCCATACTGATCTTCTTCTCCTGGATCAGCTTGCGTACGCCGGCGTTGAGCGCCTCCAGCTCCGCTTCCTCGGCTGGTCCGCTGCCTGCCCACCGAATCCGACAATTCTCATCCAGCAGGTAAACATATCCCACCTTGCTGTTCATCATGCCGATAGACTCTCGCAGCCCCTCCGTCAGTCCCTTCCGCACCATGAACCACCGCGGATGCTGCTTGGCATCCAGCTTCGCCCGCATCCGGAACATGAACATGCGCACCAGCCACGCCTTCAGCGTATTCTCCTCCACGTTGATATCGACCTTCTGGACGAGCTTACTCCCCGTCTTGAACGCCTCGTAGAGCCCCGGGTTCTGTTTGGGCCCCGTGAAGGTGGCGACTTGCGATTCGGCCCACACGCTGGAGAACAGATTGACGACGCTGACTTTGCCGCGGAGCACCGAGGTCGTGTCCTGCGGTTCTTTGGGTGAGGTGAGCGTGATGCCGCTCAGGTTGGGGAAGTAGAGAGCCTTGTCGCGCTTGAACAGCCGCGTGTTGGACCGGAACGTCTTGCCCTCGTGGTGTCGCATGTTCGACCATTCGCGGAAGTACGGTTTGGCGACTTGTCGCGTTCTAGGTTATTTTCCAAGTCCATGGTTAGCAGTGGGTAGGGTTTGGGGAGGGGAAATGGGTCGGGGAAAAGGGGAAGTACAGTTCTTTCCGTCGCTCCAGATGTCGGTCGTAGTTCACGAAATCGTCTCGTCGCTGCCGCATGCTGCGCGAGTCAACGCCCGAGTTCTGGCCCTCTTGCGGAGGGATGATGGTCCCGATGGGTCGGTCGAGGGTCGGCGGCGTGAAGTCTTCATCGCCGGGTTCGGGGCGGAAAGAGAGGAGGAGGGTTGGACGTTTTGTTGGAATTGGACCTTGTCGGTGGCCGCGGGTTTGGTGGTTGGAGGTTTGTTCGCATCGTTGCCATTGCTGCTGCTGGCATAGTAACGAAGAGCCGGTCTTGGCCGAGCGGCGGCGATGGCACTGCGTATTTGGAATTGACAGCTGAGGCAGCGACTGGAGCCTCCCCGGAGGAGGGCAGCCTCTGGGAATGAGGACAGAAAGGCAGTAGGCCGCCACATTCTTTGTTGATGCGTGATCAAGCGCCGGAGAGAGAGAGAAACAGAGAAGCTGGACTCCCAAACGACGATCCACCAATTTCCAAGGCGCTAGTCCCAGTCGGGCAGTCTAATGGGAAACACTGGTCCCGTGATCTGGCGGCATTTTCGCGGATGCTTAAATACGCGTTGCCTGGGAAGCTTCCCCTTACCATCAACCAGTGTGGGCTGGGTGGGTTGCAAAAGATTAGAAACTTGTCGGCAGCATCCGCAGAACAAAGCCAACTCGTTGCCTGCTACCTAGCAGGCAGAGGTCATATACCCCATCCATGGCTCACATGCCGGGAAGGAGTGAACCTGAAGAATTCCCTCATCAGCCACCATGAGGGACAGGATGGAAGATAAAAGGGCCTTCTTTGAGGCCCTTGACAATCTCGACTGCCTGTCCGATGACCCTGAGCGTCAAGAGACTGAGGAACTTGCTCGTGCGATAGCGCGTTCAAGGAAGGGAAAGGAACCTGAGCTTGAGTCCTTCGTCGCTTCTTCTTACACTTTGACTTCCACTTTGAATCCCCAAACTTCAGCGCCAGCTTCGACGACTCTGCCACGCACGCGCTCATCTACAGGCTCTCAGCCTCCTGTGCAAGAGAACGTTGTCAGTTCGAGCCACAGGAGAAGTGATTCAGCCAGCAGTGACAACCGAGGAGCCCCTGCATCGAGAGAATCAAGCACCGACAGGCCTGAGACAGAACAGACAAAGGTCAGCATGCCACCTTCAAAGGGCAATAAGCGGAAGCGTCAAGCGTTGCCGGCCATCGTGGTCCCCGAGCATCGGCAGATCTTCAGGGGATTAAATTTTTGTAAGTGATCGATGGATTTCCCACCTACTGGGTGTCGGCTGATAAGTGGCCCCTTAGTTTTCTTTCCCAATAATGACGCTTCTCCCTTCCGACGTATACGTATCCAGCGAGCGCAGGAATACGGGGCTCGGTGGGTTCAGACTTGGGGGAAGAAGAAAATATTACCCATGTCATAGTCGACAAGGGTTTAACGTTTCAAGACGTCTTGAAACATTTGAAGCTGGAGACTTTCCCGGTAAGCTTGGAGTTATCTCTTGTTCCTGTTCCGTCTGCTGACCTTGCGAAGTCTACAATAGCTCTTGTGGACGAGGGCTATCCCGCAGAATGCATCGGTTTCCGGGAAGTTCTCAGTACGAAGCAGACGCGATTTCGCGTGAAGGGGGTTCCGGTACCCCCCGTCATTAAAGAGCCGGTGCCAGCGGAAGAAGCTTCTTCGATCGGTTCTCTGCAGTTGAAACCAGCTGGCAAACAGCAGCAGGCCCCGACACCGTCTCAAAGCCCCACAACCTCCAATAACCAGGTTGAAGCTGGCGTTCAAGTAGCAGAGCCTCCGGAGGTTGGGCGTGATGAGACAGTTCTGGAGGCCCGTCCTCTACGGGAACGTGATGCCCTAGACGAGATGATTGATGAAGCCAAAGCTGTGAAAGACCTGGTAGGTGAAATGACCATTGAAAACTCTCAAGATTTTCTATCTAGCGTGAACTAACGACCCACAGCCTCTTGAGCCTCTAGATGCCCTTGACGACGAAGTTACGATCGAAGAATCTGATGCGGAGATTTCCGAAGGGTCTGATGATTCTGAGAGAGCCATGCGAAATAAGAGGTCGATACAGAAGGATACGAAAACGACACGTGACTGGCAGCAGAATTTCGCTTGCATGCAGAAACACGATGCAAAGTCGAATGCTGAAGGGCCGAATACTAGGACCATCGAGGTTCTCCAGCAGATGCTGGATTACTATACCCGAACGGATGATAGCTGGCGCGTGATCGCCTATCGAAAGGCTATCTCTGCTCTGCGTCGACAGCCCAAGAAGGTTGTGAGCCGCGCTCAGGCTCTCGCCATTCCGGGAATAGGAACACGCCTGGCAGATAAGATTGAGGAAATCGTGCACACGAATCGCCTCCGTCGCCTGGAGAATACCAACAAAACGCCTGAGGATCTTCTACTTCAGTTGTTCCTTGGCGTCTACGGGGCGGGGGTTTCGCAGGCATCGAAATGGATTGCTCAGGGGTATAAATCCCTAGAAGACCTCCAAACCAAAGCCTCGCTGAGCCAGAACCAGCGCGTGGGTGTAGAACACTACTATGACTTTGCTCAGCGGATCCAGCGCAGCGAGGTTCAGGCACATGGCGATATTGTCCGGCATGTCGTACAAAACGCCGACCCTGAGATGGAAGTCATCATCAGTGGCTCGTACAGACGTGGGGCGGCCAACTCGGGTGACATCGACGTGCTCATCACGAAGCCTGACGCGACAAGCGAGCAGATCCGAACCCTGATGCTGGACGATGTGATTCCTCAACTGTTCCGACAAGGATTCCTCCAAGTCAGCCTGGCTAGCACGTCCCGAGGCGACGGGTGCAAGTGGCACGGTGCGTCCAAGTTGCCCGACAGTCCTGTCTGGCGTCGTATTGATCTCCTATTTGTGCCGGGGTCGGAAATCGGGGCTGCATTGATCTACTTCACGGGGAACGACATTTTCAACCGGAGCATGAGGCTCCTGGCACGAAAGAAGGGCATGCGTCTCAACCAGCGAGGGCTCTATACCGACGTACTACGAGGGCCCCAGCAGGTGAAACTCACTACGGGCCGACTCCTCGAAGGGCGCGACGAGCGCCGGATCTTCGATATTTTGGGCGTTCCCTGGCGACCTCCTGAGCACCGCATATGCTGACGTGCCTGATCGGCTTTTCGTGGTTTCCTTTTCCTTCCTTGTCCTTCGTCAGTCCCCAGTCCCCACGCATGTCGTTTCCAAAACCCTACTTTCTTCTGTGGGCCGCCCAGAGCGGGTCCCCCGATGGGTGACAGATAACATCTGATCTGTACTCCGTATGTACCAGAGTAGTTAGGGTTTTGCAGTCGCTCTGGGAAGATGAGGATGGAACTGCATTCGCTGTTCTAAGTTTGCAGACCGACTTCTCTGCCTGCATCCGATAGCTGTCGGCTCTGCTGCACCCGACGAGAAAGAAAATCAGACACGGCTTGACTAGGAATGTCAGACCTGCATCATGACCACAACTAATCCAGGCTGCAAGGAATGAGAAAAAAGCGGTCACTGGCAACGACATCGGCGCCGAGCTGTGAGACTTTTAATTTTTAGACTGAATTTATTCATTTGTTGGGATATTTTTTTTTCCCTTTGTGTTTCTGGTAGAGGGACAAGCGTAGGACAGCAGAGCAGCGAGTTGGCTCGCATACCGGAGACGGAGACGGTGACTAAGAATGGAGAGAGAGGATAGGTGTCCATGCGAGCGACAGCAACGGCATCGAGTGATCCTCTGGCTTTCTTTCCAGCGAAGAGCGTAATCCTAGAAACCCCTTCTGGATCCCAACAAGGCTCGTCACCGATCTCATCACCGCCTTTCATGCGGTGAAGGGCATCCCAGCCCCGTGACCCTCCCGTGACTCGACGTGAGGGCGGCAACGGCCAGACCGCCCGTGCAAAAGTCGGCGTTTTGCCGCAACTTGCACCGTTTCCCATCCATCCCACTCCTTCGTCTCGGTCCTGTCGAGCTTCCATTCCTATCGCTGCCATCGTTTTGGCCTTCTCAATCCTCTCTGCCAGGCTGATTCTGCTGGTACGCCCTGTTCTTTTCGTATTCCCGCCTGTGTGCTAGCGTCGTGGTGGCCCACAGTACTGCCTGCCTTGGTGGCCACTGCCATTTTGCCCGTCTATCCACCCCTCGGCTCTCTCTCTCTCTCTGTTGTGTGCGCCACGGTCCCTCGGAATACTCGGTGTCCTCTCTGTTTGCAGTCGCGTATCTGTAAGGGAGGCCGAGCTCGACCTGTATCATTCTCAAGTCTTTAGGGAATCCGTCGCTATCCTGTCGACTCCCTTGGAAAAGACCTTGTTTTTTTTTCTGCCACCCTTCCCTCTAGCACCCTAGTCCTCCGTCCTGTGACGATGGGTCGCAAACCCAACCAGTTGATCCTTGAGTTTTTTATTCGCGGCCAGAAACTCGAGGATGCCAGTAATCGCTACCAGCATACCTGCAAGGCGTGTGGCGAAAAATTCCCCAAAGGCCGCATTGACAGTTTGACCAACCATCTGGTGAAGAAGTGTCAAGCCATTCCGTTACGCGATCGACAACGCGTCCTGCTGCGACTCCACGAGCTTCCCGACTTGGCCGACGGCGACCAGAATAAAGATCCGAATCTGGCGGGGCAGAATAAAGGCAAGGGGGTGGATCTGCCATTCACCACGCGTCAGAACTTCGACGGTCTCAATGTGTTGGCCGAAGCCTCGAGGCAGGTGGGCGCATCCGACCAGGGAAAACGAGGCGGCGGAGGTGGAGGCGGCAATAATAATGCGAACGGTCCTGCATACACCCAGTCGGTCACCGTGGGAGGCAAGACGGTGGTTGTCGACCCGGCGCTCGAGGCCGAAGGGTTTCAGGGACATCCTGCCCAACCGGAACAGATTGACGAGGATGTGAAACCACCAGGTTAGTGTGAAATTTCGCCCCGGTTGGCTTATTTGTTGTGTTTCGCTCTCTTTGTCCGCTTTGTTTGTCGTTGGCTTCACGTCGTGTCTGCGGTGGCGCGCTAATGGAAAAACAATCCCACAGTGACACCACAAGGTTCTATCGCGACAACCCTTCCTTCGCTTCCCGGCACCTCCCAAGATCACCACTCGTCCGCATCTCCCACACTGGCTGACGCTTCGTTGACCCCCGACCCGGCTGCCAATGCGCGCCAGCACAACTTTCGATGATCGCCGCCTCGGCCAGTGAGATGGTGCCGCAGGGGATGCCAATGGATCATGATCCTAACGTTGGGCTCCCTGACGGACTGTCCAAGATGGGAAACCCGTGGAATCAGCAGCTTTCGACCCAGGAACAGCTTCTATTCGATAGTCTTCAGGAACACGATCCTTCCCTGACCGCCGCGACGCAGCGCGCCGCCACCTTCCCTCGTCCGATCGCGATGAATCCGAATTCCCAGGCGAAAGGATTTGTGAATGAATTCGGCAACTCGACTAAGCCGACAAAACCCAAGGTTCGCGGGCGGTTCTCTGCGACCCGACGTCGAGAGGTCCAGGAAGTCCGGAAGCGGGGCGCGTGTATTCGGTGTCGCATGCTGAAGAAACCGGTAATGCTTGAGCGATGACCGCCTTTTCAGAGTCATGCTAACAACTTTTCTACTAGTGCTCCGGCGACAGCCCTTGCACCACCTGTGCCAGCGTTGAGAGCGCGCGCCTGTGGAAACACCCGTGTATTCGGACGCGCATTGCGGAAGAATTTGAATTGTATAATGCGAGTATGTGGCCGCCTTGGTTTCGCCAGTTTATCTTGATGAAACAACACTAACGACCGCCTTCAGATCTGCACGCCACCCTTGCTTACCACGACGTGAGCAGCATCCGAAACCAACTCAAATTCGAGCACTATGCGGGACGCATCGAGGTTACGCATTTTGAGGAGAGCATGGTCTTTGTTACCTTCAGCACTCTTCAGGCCCACAAGCCGTCAGCCTCGACATTAGACCCCCAGCTTCAGGGCCTTGGAGACGACTCGCAGTTCCAGGGACCCCTCTCCGAGCTTTTCCTTCTTGACAGTGATGCAGATGATCTTCCTGGAAAGATGGAAATGTACATTAAGAAAACCGCATCTTTCTTCTACGAACGTGAAGCCTCGGAGTTCATGAGACCGACATTGATGCTTGCATCTGAATTGAGTCAACAGAAGAAGGTATGTTCTTCTCTCCACTATCGATGGATCTAGGCTAATGTGTTTAGGATGTACTGCTGGAACGAGTGTTGGAGCTCTGGGTTGCAACCCATATCCTTTCCGACTCGGAGTTGCGCTGGAGAATATTCTGCAACCCTACTCTTCCACCTACTTCAATGCACTCTCTGGCCCAGCCTTCGGACGACGGACGGATGCCGATCGACGAGGTGACCAACACTGAATCTTACGGACTTTTGAGCAGCCAGTTGCGCGCAGCCACCGAGAAACGTGCCTCTCAGCTGAGCAAATCGGTAATGAACGATCTTGAGCGACGACTCCTTCAGCGCCAGCAGAGCGGCTGGTTCGAGACTTTCCTGGTCTCAATAATTCTGTTGAACTGCGTGGAGAGAACTTGCTGGTTGTTCCGCTCTTGGGATGACGAAGCGTTTGCTCAACGGGTAGGTTTATTCCTCTCTTTATCTGATGAATTAAGTAGATCTAACTATTGGCAGTGGCCCTTGGACAAGCGTCCCCCTTATTACGCCAGCCAAGGCGATCGCTTTTCGGACATTTTACACATGCTGCTGAAGATGCGCAGTTTGCCGCCCAAAGCCAACCCTCGTCCCGACAGTGGTATTCTGAAGGCCGTCGATGGGAGCGACGAGCACGCAGCGCGCTGGTTCGATATGATCAAAATCACCCGTGAGTTTTTCCTTCTTGAGACTTAGGATAAGATGCAGTCATTAACTAGTTATGCCACCAGCTCTATTCCTCGAAGAACGTCAAGCTACCGTCTTCGACCCGAACGACTCCCGTTCCCTCGACCTCCATTACGGAGCGAAGCTATTACCTCCAGCAAACGTCTACACATGAGTTTAAGTTCAACAATGGGACAATCGGTCTAGGCTGGAAGGAGTTTTAATTGTCTTCTCAACCCCACCACATCATACCAGTATCATCAGAACGGGGGTGTTCAGGAATGACCTAGGTACCTTCGTAGCTAACTAACTAGGTATGAACGACAATCGTCAATGATCATGAGGAAATCTTTGAAATTCAGCGGGATTAATTTCCAGGATGGTCTGTTTTCTTTGTTCGCTTTTTAATTCTGCCTCTTGATTCTGTCGTTGTTGAGTAATTCATTGATTGTGTATGCTCAATGGTCAAATTCATTCTATTCTATTATCTTAATTTGCTCGACGTAATTGTATTGATTAACATGGATTTGAAAATAAATTGAAATAGACATATCACCACCTGGTAGGTAAGTAGGTAAAAACACGTAGGTCATTTCCTTCAATACCGTGTAGGTAGGTATACACGACTTCTTCATCATCATTCTTAAACAACTTACGGGTAACGGGTATATGAACATGAATGGAATCGTAATCAACCCATACTCTCTCTCTCTCTCTCTCTCTCCCCCCCTCCCTCTCTCTCTTGCTCCCCTCTTAAGCACAGGTATCTGAAGTGACCACACCTCTCCATAATCTTTGCTTGCATGCCAATACAAACATGACCCACCCCACTATCTGTTACCAAGATCTCATAGTTCAGGTGGGGTAGGTATGTAGGCCTCTCCAATCAAGGTCAGAAATCCAACGCGCTGTAGAAGTGTGTAGAAAGACTCGTTGCAAACGGATTGGGCGGCCAATGCGCAAAAATCGAAGGAAGTGTGTCTGTTCTGTCCTGTCCTCCTCCTCCCCTGTTTTTTTTTTTTCTTTTTCTTGTTTCGGTGCGTGGACTTCAACCCGCGAAGATCTTTAATTTCTGATCCGCTCCCCCCGTCGCAACAACGCAGCGGATACTGGATTTGTTTTCCTCGCCTTCTGGCGCATCGCCGTCTACCTTCTTCGAGATACCCGGAGCCCATCGCAGACAGGTGACGAAGCCGTCGTGGGCGTCGATCGTCTTGACACATCGGCCTTCTTGGCTTAGATCCCAGCATTTCATCTTCTTGTCGTCCGAGACGGACAGCAGGTATTTCCCCGCCGGGTGGAACGCGAGACCCTGCACCCAGCTGTCATGGCCGACTAACGTCGTGAGACACGCCCCGCGCGCAACCCAGATCTTGATGGTGTTGTCTCGCGACCCGGTGGCTAGGAACTCAGCGCCGCCCATGGCAGCGCGTTTGGGTAATCCGGCGAGGGGAGCCAGGTACTGGTAGGAGGTTGAGGGGGCGAGAGCGCAGCATTCGATGAAGTTCTCGTGGCCAAAGAAGGTGCGCTTCAGCTCGGGGTTCGAGATGGTAGAGATATCCCATAGACGAGCGGTCATGTCGTCGCCGGAGAAGAGATACTTCCCGTCGTTGGAGAGACAGATGTCCCGCACCCAGGTCGAGTGGCCGTTGATGGTCGTTATGCAGTAGCCTGTTGTGACGTCCCACACTCTAATGTCTGTATCTCTGCTTGCACTGATGAGCAAGTTCCCAGACGGCACGAAACGAACGGCACTGACAATGTGATCGTGACCTTGCAGTGTCCGAATATTCTTGTAATCATCCGACGGTTTCCATAGCTTGATAGACAGGTCGGAACTGCAGGACGCCAGGAGAACGTCGTTGGGTGGACCGCCGTAGTCGATGTCCCGGACTGCTCTTGTATGGCCCTTTAGCGTCCGCTCAAGCTCCCCTAGTTCCCAATCCCATATTTTAATCATGCAGTCGTCCGAGCCGGAGGCGAGGGAGGTAAACGTGGGGTGGAACGCGATGCAATTGACTCTATCGCGGTGCGACTCTAGGGAATAGCGAGTGGTGCTCGGAAGCCATGAGGTGGGGTCTTGGTTGCGTTGTAAACGAGAGGCTGGCGTCGTGTTATCGAGTTCGGATTGCAGTTCGGTGTTTCGTTTCTCAAGCTCTGTTATCTACCACGAAAGAATCATTAGAGATCAACGCTGTGTATATGGGAGGTAGACAATCACCAGAGGGGGGGGGGGGGGGAAGTGTGGGATGTGGAATGTCGACCTACCCTTTTCTGTAAACGTGCTATGCTCGTCCATTTTTTCTCCAGCATTCCTTCGTATTTCGTGGCCGTGGCGGGGCTAAAGACATCTTCCCCGAAGTTCGCCTCCTGTCGGAGTGCCGCTTCGGTGCCTGGGAGGTTATTCGCGATGCAGTAAGCTATCAGTGCCTTGTGACTAGCGGAAATCTTAGCTTCGTCGGCCGCCTTGGACAGGATATACTCACAGCTCATCGGCTTGTCGGTTCGTCAGCAAGCGAGTCATGGCGACGCAGGCCGCCGAATACCCTGGCGATGGACCGATGGATTACCGGTGGACACGCGTTGTAATCGGTTAGCGGAAGGAGTTTTGTGTACTGCGATGTGAGGAACGGTGGAGGGGTAAATAGCAAGCAAGGAGGCGTGTCGCGGTAAAAGGATCCCTTTGGGGGTTGTCGTTGCAGGGAGTTGGAGCATCGCGCCCATTGGCTGGTCTGGATCCACCGGGGCTCTCCAATCAGGAGTCTGGATCTGGGACCAAGTGGGTCCCATCCAAACATTCCGTGTTTGTTTACGATGTTGTCACATGAACTATGAACTATGAAGCCTAGGTAGATCCTGGTAGTAGATAGGAGGCTATCCAACCAGCGAACACAGTGTAATATTGGCAACATGACCGTAAATCAACCCAGCTATTTCAAGAAACACCATCCCGGCCATAGAAAGGGCATAAGCAAAGTCGGAACGGTTTGTCAAAGCAAGGAAAGACAACGAAGAAAAAGCCTAGAAACTAACTACCACCTCTTGATGAAACCCCACGAGAGCACATCTGGCTTAGAGCTCACGGTGCCAGTCTCTCGTGGCCCCGTAATACAGATCACATCCTTTTCCATTCCAATCAGACCGCGTCGACATCACTATCGTACCCAAAATCCATCACCAACTGTAACACCGTTAGCTCTGCGCTCATAACTAGCACCGGAAGCAGTAGTATCATACGCAAAATCGTTGTTGGCATTGGAGGCAATGCTTGGAGATGGAGATGGAGTGGCCGGTGTAAGGGTTTTAGGGCTGTCCTGATGGTAGCAGTCGCCGACGCGTCTACCATTGGCGGGACAGTCCCAAGAATCATCCGTTTCAGTGGCCGGCCCAATGTACCAGGACGGTTCGTTCTTGTGCTTGCTAGATCTGCCGGATTGTTTGGGACTCATAAGAGGATTTGGGTGGGCATGAGTGTGTTCGATTCCAAGAGATGACAACGGACCAGTATGCAACGACAACAAGAAACGCGAGAACTGTCATGTTGCTTGATAGCAGCACTATTACTATCCAATTCCCAGACACCCTTGGAGGCACTGAATTCTGAAGCGGCGTTATCACGAGGCTCATGTTTGACGGGGTGGTCGAGAAACAGGGGAATCAACGGAACGAGCCGGGCCAACGGAATCCCATTCAATGTTGTCGATGTTAGCGGCAGGTTCGTCAGCCCACCCATCGGCGGCAGGGCTTTCATCATCAACGCAACCCTGGTCGGGTGCGAAGTGGTCAAAGGCAGCTTCAGACTCTGAGAATGAGATATCCGAGTTTCCCTTTTTCAAGATCACGTAGTAATACTCATAGTCTTCATCCGGGAAGCTCATGTGAAATTCGCTGGTCAAAGAATCAGCATCCGGATACAGCCAACGCCGATGCAGAATAACATCGAAGACGTACTATCCACTGTACTCAGCCTGCTTGTTCTCGATCTCTCTTGAGATGAGGAGCAACAGCGCAGGATCGAGCATGAACTTTTTCTGGCCAGCGGCAAGAATGGGAGAGGAATCCGTGATAGGAAGACCCGGGTGATCCAGGCGCTCAAATTGTCTGCCATTCTTGGCGAAGATAATAAGCAACATGTTCGCATTCTGCGGTCTGATTAGTCTCGTCTTTTAGAGACGCGATGGAGAGATGGAGGCTGGACAGAACTTACGGCAGTCATGTTTGGCGAAGTAAGGATAAGCTGGTAGTGATAGGGGTAAGTCTGTACTATGGAAGTCGAAGTGATAGAGATGATATGAAAAGGACGAGCGCACAAAGATAAAATGAAATGAGAAAGAGAAGTGGGCGTTGAGGAGGAAGTAGATGAGGCGCAGGAGTGGTGGAAGGAAAGAGGGAAGGGTCGAGGGGAGAGAAAGCAAGCAGATGGTCAAGAGCCAGCCAGGACCCTTCACATTTCAATCAACTTGGCAGGTGAATCACAATCAGAAAACCGAATCCATCACAATGGACCTCACTTGCGTCGGTGAATGATATGCAGCAGACATGAGGGGATGGCCCACAACAAGTCCACCGCATCTCACAATCCTCACACAAGAGCAATCATTTTGTACAAACAGGAAAGGTCTACAGGAAGAAACCAAGAGAGAAAATAATCCAAAACATCATCAGCATCATCAAAACATCATGACCACATAAAAGATGGGCATCAGCCTGGCCAGTCCCGTCGCAGGGAAAGAAGGGCCCTCCATCAACATTTAGCATACAGTACGTCTGCATCCCCCCTATCCCACAGACAGACGGCAGACAGCTAGCCCGCTATCCAGCTAATGAGCTCACAGGCCCGTTGAATCACTGGGATTGAAAGAATCTCGCGCCTGTTCTAGGATTACTGCATAGAACTTGCCCTCCTCAGAGGTATCATGATACGGGCCAGCCGAGAGAATCGACCTGGAAAGATAGTCAGCACCGGTACTTCATCCATTGCGCACCAGAATGCAAGCAAAAGAATTCAAGTAGACACGTACCATCCCTTGTATTTGGGCTGATTGAAGATCTCCGTGAACGCCCTCAGCGCGCGCAGCGGCAATTCGAGAATCGAAGGCAATTCAGGCCCTGGCCCGCAGATGGGAAGACCGAGTTTATTGACGGGCAGATACACCATCTCTGCGGACTGCGGGCTGCGCGTTTCCTGGAAGATCAGGAGGCGGCGGATGGGGTGCTGGATGCTCATTTTTGGCTGTACTCTGTAGAGTCGTGCAGATGTTCTCCTATGGCGAGAAGATATGCAGGCCGAAATACCCAGTAATGCCTGCTTGGCGGGTATTTCAGCAGGTAAATAATAGGTGCCTCATTTAGTAGGCGGTGAGAGGCCTCGGATAAAAATTGGCAGATTAAATATAGGCGGGGCGAATGGCTTTCATTACCCCTTTGGAATCGGCATCGTGCTTAGTTATCTTTCATGTGTTTGCGGCAAGCCATATTTATCCATTGCACTTTTTAATATTTTAATGGAAATGGCCATGATTGCTGCTCAGGGATCACTTGAAGGGCATACTTGTCATGGACATGGCCGGACGGAGAGACCGATCCGATGCGATAGATATATATACTCTCATATAAAACAAAGGCCAGGCAACAGAATGAAGATAGAACGACGAGAAATCAAACACCAGGGTATCAAATATCAATAATCCTCCTTCCTCAACAATAAACAAAATAACTAAGTATCAAGCTCTCCATCTAGCACTCGTCGAGCCGCGTCCAACCGCCACCGCAGCAGCCGCACATGCTTGGGGTCTGGCTCCGCGGAGGTCGTGGTGGTCTGAAGGTCCATGCACACATCACCCAGGCTTTTGAAGAGGTGCTCCAGAAGCCGGGTATCGTCATTGTTGAGGCCCATGTTTCCATTCTCCAAGTTGGGATGAGGGCTAGCGGCCGCCCGCACCGTCGACACGAGAGTTGATGCCAGGGCCGTCGGAGTGGCAGACCCCGTAGTCGTCGAGTCCGACCGCTGGGGTGCCGTGAATGACTCCTTGCTATCCCGCTGACGGTTGGCTCGCGGAGTCCCCATATTCTCGGGCTCGTCGCCGTTCTCGCCCTCTTCTTCGGCGTATCGAGGGTGGGCAAGTAGTTCTGTCTTCTTGTTAGCATCTGCAAGAGATCGGAGCTGCTTTAAAAGAGTGGCCTTACCAGCATTGAACCTCCTATCCCAGTAGAGCACGTTTTCGAAATCATCGGGGTCCCCTTCCGTGGCAGTTGCGAAAGTCGCCATGGTGGAGACCGACGTGTTGCTGTTCGTCCGAGAGTGACGGACAGGTTGGCGATCTTGGGTAGGACGCGTGGTCTCCACAGACGAAGTGGAAACGTCGCTTTTCCTGCGCATTCGGCCCTGCGTATAATTGCCCAAGGCGCTGTGGAGGATGAAATGCTCATAATCAAAAGCATCTTCGCGTTCCTCGTGAGGCCGAGAGTCCTGGTTCGCAGGCACGGCGGGGAAAGATTCAAGGGGATCCTGGAGATCGTCGTCCAACGGCTCGCGCAGGATTTCATTCAAAGCCTCCCGGTCAATTTCAGAGCCCGACGAGCCGTCGGTGTCGTACTCGCCTTCCTGCGCATCTTCATATAGACTCTCAATGACCGAGTGGTTGTCGTCGTCCTCCGCTGGCTGGGGAGTTCGGGAAGCAGGCGTATCGTGATACTTCCCGCTTGACCGTGCTGTGCCATTAACGCCAGATGCCTCCTGCCCATTTGGAGCAGAATCGCGTTCCCGGCTAGATTCGTTAGATCGCCGGTCCCGAGGGTACTCCGGGGTACTCCCACGCCCAGGGTTTGAGGCACTGTGCTGATCTCTCGTTTCCTGTAGATTGTTGTACCAATGTTCCGCCGCGGTGAACGGACTCGGGGTTCGCAAGCTCTGCAGGCTCCGTCGCCGTAAGTTATCCTCCTGTGCTTTGACCTTCAAACTGGATATCTTGATGTGCAGTCCCTTCATCTGATCTTGGAGATCTCGAACCTGAAGTTGTGACTGGGAGCGAGATGGCGGATCATATGTTTGGTGGCTCGAGTCGAACTCCTCTACAGTCGAGAGCTGGTCATCTTCTTCCGTCGTCGAGATCCCCAAGCCTTGGGGTGTATCGGAGGGTTTTTGTTCTTGCGAGGCCGGGTGCAGAGAGTTGATAGATGCTCGGTGGGTGAGGTATGCCCTGTTCGGGGCATATTGGAACGATCGGTCATTGTTGAAATTGGAGGCGGTGCTCGATCCCAGAGCACTCATGGACCGGGACAGGTTGAGGTCGGCCGGTGGTAGGCTTGACAGGGAGGTTGACGGAAGGGTGGTCTCGCTGTACACACGCGAATGGCGATTTATCGACGAATCCTGAGAGGACGAGTAGGTTGCACGAGGGCGCAACGTGGACGCCCTACGATCGGCTCGGGATATTGATTGGTACAGGCCGCCGACTGGCTGGCCGAGTCCGAGAGGCTGGTTGCCGTTTGGCGTTGGCGACGTCGGCAGTGACGGGGATGCGCGCACTGAAGAACGAGCACGCGTCAGATTACCTTCCATTAGCTAGGTACAGTGGAACAGTCAGTCAGTCATTGAAGGTCTTTTGCTCTTGGGTTCATCCCACATACGGTGAGTCGCTTCTTTGCATTTTCAAGAATTCTTTCCGCCTCGCTGCTTAAAATCACCGACGACAGCTCATCAGCCGGGCTTCCTTCCTCCGTGGTCGACACCACACTTAGTCGCGAAGGGTCGCCATTGGTGCCAGTCTCAATTGCGCGTATGGCTTGCCTCAATTGATCGTTCTTCATGTTGTCAACGTCCTGGGACACAACCCCTTGATCTTGTGCACGCCCCTTAGTTTCTACTGAGGAGGTTTCGCTAGTGGCACTAATTGTTGAGCTAGACGAGCTACTCCACGCACCAGCATCCTTATTCTCGGGGTCCTCGGCGACGCGATATGGTACCGGCGAGCTTGCCATTCCACCGTTACGCGCCGCAAGATGAGTATTCTTCGAAAACCCTCCCAGATATGATGCCGGCGACGGCGTTTCTTCTTCCCCGATATCCGATAAGCGGCGACTAGCCTCGTGACCCTCTTGCAGCCACGTGTGGCGCGGAAATCCCTTCTTTTGAGGTCGGTAGACGGGCGCGTAGGTGCCGTTTCTAGTGTAATCGCCGCTAAAATCAGAGGTTCGAGGTCCGTAGAAGGATTGTAGGTGGGACAGCGACGGTAGATTGAATGGAGGGGATGGAGTGGAGGATTCGCGCTCGTTCCCGTCAAAGGGCAGGATCATGTCAGGGTTCGATAAGGTCGGCGAGGGAGGGATAGGCGGGGGATGTCTCGCATCCTCCGCTGAGGCTGTACCATAGGCCATCTTGCTTTTGACAGGAGAGCGAGGGATCACACGAGAGGGGCGTGACAAGCTAACGGCGAAGCGATGATCCAACTCAAAAGATGGCCATGGAGAATGCGCGACAGACAATCTGCTCTTTCGTACGGGGAGGGTGTTTGGATCTGCAAAACCAAGTGAAGGTAGAAAAAAAAAAGGGATGAGTCTATTAGCTGTAGGTGGGATGTAGATGCAGTCGCAAAGCCAAAAAAATGGGAAACAATCAGATCACAATTAATACAATTGATCAAAATTGCCAAGAGGAGTAAATTAATACAAGAGGGAAGAAACAAATTATTAGAGGTAGAAGAAAGCGAATGGGCGAAAGAGAAGACAAGGATTAGAGATTAAAAAAACGAGGAATAAAAAAAGCAATTAAAGAGCGATGTAGAAGGAGAAGAAGCTGAGCAGCCAGAAGAATCACAAAGGATAACAAACCAAGAGGGCATCCATTGGGTAGCCACCCTCTTCTCTTCACTCGTTGCTTTTGTCCCTGAAATGAACCACGGCCCGATTTTTTTTCTCTTCTTCTCCTTTGGCCTTCCTGACTGTCCCCGAAAAGGTAGGGATCTGAGCCGTGGGGATCGGCCGTTGATGAGGCCTAATTCAATAACTATCACTAATTTATGGTGGTAAGACTAATCTCCCCTCTCGTTAGTTCTGTCATGGGGCCGAGTGAGGGCCATCAACTAAAAATTTAGTGGCCTCGGGGTTGATTGGGCATCTCCAGGACTGGAACAAAAGCATGTCATGTCAGACAGGCTCAGGTAAAAGGGACCAACTTCCAAGCAAAGACTTCTGAGCAGCCTGGACCTGGTGGCCATTGCAATCTATCCAGGACAAGAAGCACCTACCGCAGGATGAGTGGGCCAGGTTAAAAGTCACCTGCAGGGAGATCATCATCAAACAGAGATTAGATGGGTTGAATACTTGACAAGCCGTCTGGCCAATACTGAGTATGCTGGAAGAGGTCCTTGCGCCCGGTCGGCTTAAGGAGAGGCCGATCGGCTGAGTCTTAGACTCTTAGTGCTGGACTGGAGCCCCTGAGTCCAAATTGAATGGGGCGGACACAGAATGGAGATTTCATGCAGGGCTGGTCGCTGAATGCAGCCACTCTGACGATGCCAATAATCGATATAAATAGATGGGGCCCGTTGTCAATCCCGCCCGGAATCTCAAATGGAAGTGAAGCTGGCAGCTTCTCTGTTGGTCCGCGTTGGAGGAGATGGGATGGACACGTGATATACCGCAGACCAGTCACCTGATTTATGCATGTGGATTAGTTCGGCCTAGTATCTACAGCTAGAACTTGCACCACCCTACAGAGTAAAACCAACGAGTATATAAACAATGCCATTGACAATCTGGGCCTCAACTAGTTGCAATCAATTGTACGCCATGACATGACAATACATAAAGAGCGTGGGCACCGCGGAACGATAAAGACAAGAATGCATTCAACCAGTGACATGAAAACCCTGGACAGAGCCTGATTCGATACTACTACCTACCTTTGGCCTCTTTACGAGATGACCAAAAACACCTACTAATATATTCTGAGTGCTCTTCTTAGCATCAATGATCAAAATTGTGTGGGGGTTGGCAAAAGACAAATGACGAATGGTCCAAGTTCAGAATCACCCGAGAGTCGGTTTATTTCTTCGAGTTCGCTTGCAACTCATTGTAATAACTCTGGAAATCGGTCTCCTTGGGCGAGTCGGTCAGGTATGCGATCTCCTGGTATTGCCGTGCTGTGACATGTTAATGGTCCTGGCTTTCATAGAATTCGGATGCCAACAATAATGGGTCTACTTACTATACTCTCGGAGGTCATTCCACTTCCGCCGGATCTTGTCCAGTTCTTTTATTGCCATACTGGGAACGTCAATCTCATCATTTTCATTGCTGAAGGCATTGTTCAGTGCCTGCAGCATGGTCCCCATGGTTGTCCATGCTCCTTTCAACTTCCCGAGCGTCGTGATTGCAGGTGTAAGAACGTCGTTGAGGTCATGGACTTCGGTCTGGAAAGTACAGTTAGCACATAAAGGGGAGAGTGTTAGCAGGGATGAAAGGTAATTGCCAACCTTCATGTTGGAGACATGGCCTTGCACCGCCCCTACAATTCGAATCTTTTCCTCGTCTGAGTTGATAATATCCTGCAACTTCTGGATCGCGTCCATCAAATCGGCAATCTCTGCTTCCATCACCGCAGTTACGATGGCAGCAGCGATGGCACCGACCCAAGGGCTTTTCCCTCAATATCAGCCACGTTAAACCCTGGGGCTGGCACAAAGTGATACTCACATCCACTCGTAATAAACTTCCTGCTTTTCTATGAGGCGGTCTAGGTCCGGGGTTAGCACGGGGCATCAATTCTCTCAAACAAACCATCTCGATATAATCTTACCTGCGTCAATCTTGCCCTGCTTTGACTTGATGATCGCCGCCTGCTTTTCGATGTCCGCCTTCAGACTCTCGATATCTCCATACTCCTTCGTCAAGAGACTTTGCATAGTTTTCTCATGACCGCTCAGCTCTGTGCTGTACTTTGAGCACCGTGTCTGGAACGCACCGAGCTCGAGCTCGACCGCCCCGGCGGCCTCTGCGAGCTTGGTGCAATCTTCCATCTGCCTGGTCGTGTACTTTTTGATCAATTCCTTCTGGCTATTCTTTTCTTTGTCGCTCGTCGCCTCGTTGAACGCATTAATGGCCGCTAGCATCGCCTCGTAGAACGAATCGCCCTCTTCACCGCCGGCATTATCGGAGTACGCCCAAATTTGGCCCGCAACGTCAACTGTCTTGGCCCAGGTGCCCTTGTTGCCGCTATCTTCGCGCAAAAAATCGTTGCAGTCACCGTTGATCTGAGATGTTCATCAAAGGCAGGTCAGAAGGTCTTGCTCGCCCTCGTTCTAAATGTACAACGTACGGTTTTAAAGCTCGCAAGCAGGCTGTCTACTGCAGCCCAGACGTCTTCGGTAAGTTCGGACTCGCTGGTGAGACCCATCTGAATCTGGTAGTCAGAGCGCGTTAGAGGAAGCTTCCGCCCTGTCTGGGTGAATCGGTTCAGCGCAGCCATGTCGCTGCGAGCCAGGGTGAAGGTCTTGGTGCCGTCATCGTCATCGGTTGCGCCGTAGTTATCCGCGTCTTCGACGTACTGGCCGAGGGGATACCAGCGGGTTGGGTCATTGATAGGTTTGTCGGACATCTTGAGACACGGGAGGTTAAGGTTCTTTTGAATCTTTAGATAGGTGCCCTGGGAATCACAGACAATTGAGTTGGAGACTTGGTTGGTGTTGAAGAAGACGAGGAGTAGAGAGAACGGCGGTCCTTTTATCCCTGAGTTGCATACCCTCGTCCCCTCCTACTCAGGGCCATGACACCGGCAATGACGTGTATGAGGTGTAGAATGTGCGTCAGGCAAGTCGGGGATCGCGATAATCCTTGCGACTATAGAATAGCCCAGGCTCTTTGTCAACAGATGGTGGCGACACCACAAAAGCGCGCAATTGACTTCTTCGGTGGCTACAGATTCTGCATTACACTTATGATACTTGATCAGAACAAGATCAAGCCTCTCTTAACCCTGTCATCAATAGCTGTCTGGATATTCGAGCAAATTCATGTTCATCTGTGTATATCAAAAGACCGCACAGCCCGAATACATCCCCAGTACAAACACAACTCATAACATCATAGCAAACAAGTACCCCCGCTCGAGCTGCATTGTGTTACATTGCATCATGTTTGCTACTCATTGAGATTGCACCAGTCAATGCAACGCATTCCGGTTTTTCTCTTCCTACACGCAAGCCAAGGGCAGGGGTTTTGTTTGCCAGCTGGCAAGGTGGCAAGGTGAACAGAGGCGAAGACGAAAATCGAAGAGATCTGCAGCGACAAGGTGATATTGCAGGCTCAGCTATATTGTTTCCGCCATCAGGATTGCACAGCTCATGCTCGTCGTGTCTAGGATAAGTGGGCCAGCTGAGAGTATGTGTCCTGGATATGTATATGATCATGTATAAGCACAGGGATTATATGCAGCCATGCGGGGTAGGGTTCTCAAGTGGAGAAAGCGATTGGCAATAGAACATGTCTCAGACATACTGGAATAGCTGTACTAAAACTGAAAGCCTTGGAAACTTAATGCTCTGGATCTCTGGATACCGCATACCTCTGGCCTTAGTCTCCGATAGAGGGCGTCTGCATGGCATGACTCGAGAGATTCAGGACCACTCACGAGATCTTCCGAACGCCCCGAGCGACGCAGCTGTTATTGACATGCATGAGATGTTCAGCAGTGGCGCCCAAGTTTGCTCAGAGATGTAATGCTCATGGCGTAAATTGGCGCAGTGGGATGGAACCCGCTGAGCCTGGTTCATTTGACCATCGCACATATCAAGGCAGCCCATCTATGTAAACTCCAGCGGATTGTTGCAAAAGGAAAATAAATCGTTTAGTTCGAAAAAGAAAAAGCCATATTCAATTCTTCCACCAAAATGTCTACAAACGACGAAGACTTCCTCACTCCTCGGGGTCTGCTCGTCCAGGGTAGTTTCGTCTGCGATGGCCCCTCTTTCAAGGAGTTCCAGAATGCCGTTGATGCAAGTCTCAGTCTGCCATATACTCAGCAGAGCTTTATGATCTGGTGCGGGATATCACCAATGGGTTGGGATATTGTATGGTCTCTACCATGCACCTGTTTTACTTCGTGCTGACGATGAGAAGCTCGTCACCCAATTGAATCCAATAGTGGATACCTGCTATACAGTAAGAAAAGCTAGTTCTGATATTATCTCATTATTTGTTTTGACCACGCGAAATTAGGCTGCGCAAGCTATTCAGTTGCTCGGAGTGAGTTGAAATGCCTCTCTTCATTCAAGAGAGAAAAAAACCTCATATATCGGAATTGTTCTAGTACGCGTACAGGGAGGTAGGCACGGTTTGTGACCGAATCCTCGATACTTCATCTACAGCGGAGCATGATTACGGTAGGAAGGAACATGACTATCTCCCACCATGCTCGAACACCACCTGCTGATCGAATAATGATAGACGCGATATTCCAGGGTCTGAGCGACCTTACAGATGACCCCGACAATGGGGCTCTGCGGCAACAAGTGCAAAAATTGACCGCTGACCGTCTGGACGGTGTCACTGTTCTGGAGACCAAGACAGACACTACCTTCAGTCTGTTGAACGAAGGCACCAATGGGGTGAAGGATTGCGAAGATCAGCTCAAAACAATTCTTAAGAACCTCAACAACTCGGAGCTGGAAGACAAACTCCGCGAGAACGACCCTGCGGATGATCTGGAGGGCGATCTCACAGCACTAGGAGTGATTCGAGTAAGTATAACCTTGTTTTTATCTGTCAATCACTTGAAGTGGATTCATAGCTAAGGATCTACTCCCAGGAAAAAGTGACAGCCATGGACTTGGCAAACCAGTCTGGAGAAGCCATACACAACATGGAATTAGTTCTAGGTAAGGCCAGTCCGTCATCTATTAGCCTAAAGCGGGACTAAGCTGCGTGTAATATGAAGGCTCGGTTCGTGTTATTATAACCGATCTCACGGCTATCAAGGACTCGATCGAGAAAGCCAATGCCCCTGCGAATGAGATTATTCTCGGGCATGAGAAATCCAAGATCATTAGGAAGTGGAATGATCTTGCAGTGGAAGGTAGGTTTCCGTATTCTTCAGTGAGGAATAACACCGTGCTGACGAAACCCCATGAAGTTCAAAAATTCAAAGATAAATATCTCTCATAGACCCCATCACCGTGAGGAAAAGATGATTGCAGAGAAGTTTGGGTATATGAGGCTCGTGGTGTTTGAAGTGATAGGATTTGCTCTCTACAATGGTTTTGCCTGTTTGTGAGTATACTGAAAGAGATTCAATTCATTCATTATCGTCCTAGGCTGTTGGGCCTTCTTTTGGGAATATTTTCATCTTTTCCTTTTTTGCTCTTCTTTTCGTCCTCATGTCCGTTGTTCTTGCCTTACAACTACTATAAGCAGAGCCAGAATGGTCCTACCTTATCTACGGTTGAGAAATCCATGATTGAGTACAATGGAAAATCAAATGCTTTTTATAGCTTTCTCGGTCCTATAAAAATATACCTCAGACCCTGTACAAATGAAAGATGCAAACCCTAGAACTTAAACAGTATTAAGGAAAATATTCTCAGCTTGCACATCTTCAAAGAGACACAAAACCAAGCCTCTAATCAGATGAGCTAGATCTTCTCAAGCAACAGCTTCGCACCGCTGCTGGCAGGCCCAGCCTTCTTGTTATCCTTCCCAGAGTCCACGGCCTTCTGTAGGGCCTTCTTGTTCTTCTTTAGCGTCTTCAACAACCCGTCCTTCTTCTCGAACTCATCCGACTCCGCTAGAGCCACCACCACGAAAGTGTTGGATCCGGTGGCCCACGCCATGATCTCATCTTCGATCTGCTCGTACAGGAGCCCGTGGAAATTCAAGGCCGGCTGCACCTTCTCCACGGCCTTTTCAGCGGGGTTGAATCGTCCACCCTGGACCAGAGACTTCAACAACCGGCCCACGAACGGCGAGTCTTTGGTATCGGCTCTGGATTTGGCGGCCGCTGCAACGGCCGACAGAGCGGCGCTCTTGTCTCCGTCCGCGTCGAAGAGCACCTCCGAGATGAATTGGCAGCCAAAGCTGGTCTCAAGCAACGTGTCTGCACGGGCAGCAATAAGCTCGAGAAGGTTGGGAGACGCCGCCTTGATCAGCTCCTGGCGTCGGACTTCCGGGTCCTTCTTCGACGTCTCCTTGCGCACCTCGCGAATCTCCTTCAAAACTTCTTGGTCCATCTCGGGCAAAAGCCACTTGACCCGATCTCCTGCGAACGGATACAGCACCGGGATACGTGCTGTCAGATCGGTCACTTGAAAGAGTAATTCCTCAATGCGCGTCTCCGTCTCGGCGTTCTGGTTCAGAAGTTCGGGGAAGACCAGCTTGGAGGTAAGCTTGGTGTCATCAATTACTTCATATGCAGCCAAAAGAACCATGTGTCCGTGGAGGTCGCCCGCCATGATCTTGATGGTGTCTCTGTAGAATCGAGTGAGTTGTTTCCGATCCTTAGCATTGGCGTAGGCCAAAGCCAGACACATCAACCGCGAGCCGGATTTGGTGAAAGCCAAGTTTTTCACCAGATCACCCTCTTCGTCTCCCTTGAGCAGCTCGATGAACTCGGTAGCCTCCGAGCTGCCAGGTTTCGTGTTCAAGAAGTACTGCAGCATAGCGTCGTGGAGCATTGTGAATCCGGTGCTTTGCTTCTGAATAAGTTGATTGGTGAGTTCGCGGAGATAATTCATGATGGGACCTCTCTTCTCGGGGGATTCTTTCAAGATTTCGGATAGTTCGGCGGAGGGGGACTTCTTCTCGTCTCTGAAGATCACAAATTCCGGTCCGTACCACTCCCGAAGGAGGACTGACTTCTGTTCCGGCGTCGCAACCATGCGGTAGATGTCGTCGAGAATCCAAGACCCTTCGGGGTGACGGATAAGTCGTTTCACGTTTCCATAGAATTCGGGGATGATCATATCGCGGGTCTCGTTATCGCCGTGGACGATCAGCTTTCCGACCAAGAACTTGGCATATCGGCTCTGCGCCAACTCATTGTAGTGACCCTTCAGTTCCTTTGCGATCTGCTTCCGCTGCTCGGTATTCGCGTATTTCAGAGCCGTCTGAATAACCCGGACAGAGTCGTGCTTGAACACAAAGTCCTTGACCCGGCCAGTAATGATCCCAAAAAGCTCGGTGATAAGCTTCTTTCTCTCCTCCAGCGGAACGTGCGACTTGCGACGCAGGCGCTCCCACAGCTGCTTCGAACGGATAATGATATCGGCGTTGGGTCTGGCGGCTTTGCGTTCTTGCTGGAGAGCCTTCTGCTTGATGTGCGATTCGCGAGAAGAATTGCCATCTAGATTAAGCGACCGTTAGCTGGAATTCGGCGACATGACAATCAGTGTAAACAGAGAAGATTGGACATACTCTTGGCGGGCTCTGCGGATTTCTTTCCCTCCTCCTCTTCATCCTCGTCGTCTTCCTCCTCGTCGTCCTTCATATCCTCCATGGGCACGTCCTCATCGTCCTGGAACCCGCTCTCCCCGTCGATATCGGAGTCCGAAACATCGTCCAGGTCAAATTCATCATCATCTTCATCATCGTCCTCCGATTCCTCCACCTTCTTCTTAACCGGGGCCTTCTTGTCCTTCTTTCCGGGCTTGACGCCCTTCTTAGACTCGGCCTTCGAGGGGCCCTTCTTCACCGGCGCAGACTTGTCCTTCTTCGTCGGAACGGCCGTCTTCGTCTTCGTTCGTTTGCCGTTGCGCCCGTCGGCGGCGTCAACTGGACGTTTCACTCCGACCATAATGAGAAGTCCGACTTTTTTCAATAAAAGGAGAAATAAAAGGACGGACGGGGGTGGGAGATATTCAAGCGGAGCAAATCTAGGTCAAATGCTGCCGGCTTGGGATAATTTTCTGCGCCGACAAATTTATTGCCGCGGAATCAGCCTTTTTTTTTCTTTTTCTTTTTTTTTTCTTGCGGGCGGTCGGGGCGATGTTTGCACTGTTTGCACGGCACTGATAAGAACGGCTGATCTTCATCGGGGCATTTTCGAGACGCTCGAGACAGAATGAAGAACAAAGAGAATAAAAATACTGAAAATCAAGGAGAGCACAAGTGAAACACTGTTCTATAATTTAACCATAGCATTAAGTGCATTACAAGCAATCGGTCCGTATACAGCAATGATGATCAAGCTACAAATCATCCAACAAACCCAGGAACCAACAACGTTTGTAGGTAGAAGACGGAAATAGGTCAGGTCGCATATCTCATTAATCGGCTCCATTCAAACGCCCGGTAGAAAAAGTCCCCCAATTGTACATCGTATCGAGTGCGAGGGGAGTCTGCGCTCAACCCTCGCGCACTTCTGCGGTCTCTGCGCCCTGCGGAGTTTTCATGGCGCCAAGTTCCGAGCCCACGTTGCTTTGTCCCCGTTTCCTGCCGGGGATGTGGAAGCCTAGGTGGGAGGTCTTGGTATTCGATGATGATGGCGTCTGCGAGTCGCTGGTGAGATCGCCGAGGCGCGAGAAGATGCCTTTTTTCTTCGGCTTCGCTTCTTCGTCGTCCAGTCCCACGTCCTCGAATTCCTCCTCCATTGACTCCGGTTTCTTTTCGAATCCGGAGTGGGCGCGAGAGGGCGAGGTCATGCGGGAGAAGCGAGAGTCGAGGGAGGTTCGAGAGGGCATTGCGTCGTTGTAGCTAATGGGGGAGCGGGCGGAGATGTCCTTCACAGTGTGTATGAGTAGGTATTCCTTGCGCGAGTTGGGGGCTCGTTCTCGGGAGAAACAAACTCACAAATGATCGTCGGTACGAATCGAACGATTCGCGAGATATGGAGAATGGCTCGTTGTCATCTACTAGGTCTCGGTGATTCGATGATTTCGAGGAGCCTGGGTATCGTCTCCAGAAACTCTGCTTCTCCGGCGGAGATGGCTGTTTTATGGGAATTAGCCCTTAGCCCGTACCGCAGCATTCGAAAAACATCGAGTGTGTTATTGCGAAAGGGGTCTGAGATACCGGAAGGTAGGCGCCATTGTCGTCGACAACTAGGTTCCACGAGTCCAAGTTAGCGAGACCAAATCGTTGTCGCATCGAAGGGATCGGGAACATACCGCTTAGTTTATACTCGGGCGGCTCGTCTGAGCTCTTTCTAATATTCACAGCACTTGAACTGGGGGTTTCGGCAGATAAATGGCCATTGTTGAGGTTGGAATCGATCTCCCCGCCATTGGGCGCGGCGGACCTTTTGGCCAAGAAGTTGCGGAACGGAACCATGATGGGACAGGAGGGGAAGGCTGATTGCGCGGGAAAGAATCGGACATGGAAGGGGGGAAAAGAAGAAAAGAACGAACAACAAGCAGTTCTATCGGGGCTGGAGTCTAATGGGGATGGGAACGGAGGACAGGAACAGGGACAGGGACAAGAAGGGTGGCCAAATTGAAGGGACCCAACCCTCACATGATCGGCGGTTCGGCGTCGGTACAAATTCTGACTTTTGATGTTGTATCCTCGACGTGAAGGCAATTCGCCGATCTTCGTTGGGTTCTTATTGGGTTATTACCTTATTGGCCACTTGGGACAGGGACAAGGAATTTTTGGGTGGCCCCACAGGCTGCCTCCTCGTTGTATGACATGAACCTCGGCGTCTACGCCGGACTCCGGAGTACTCTTCTTTATGTTTAACATCAAGACTCTGACTGTCTGCAGATATCATATTCTCGATCTAGCGAGGAGATCTTATCTGCTGGAATGTTGACCTATGGCGCAGATGAGGTGCAAAGAGCCCAGCCAAATTTATTGGCTGGGTTTTGTATATCGTCTGCCCTATCTTGCTAGTGAATCGGGCTCCTCTCTACGCTCTATATCCCGTCTCCTACGCCTTAACAGTCACTCGCAGAGGCTGATCGTTGATTTTGTCATCGATGATGATGTGTTTAGTTCACCTCTGGGGGTCCTGGGTAGTTACATATCACCTGCATCATCTTCTATTGCTTGTGAATGTCTGGACTTTCCTCACGACCCGGCGGATCGTTGTCTTTGAAGTAAGTCGCCAGGATAGAATCTCTCGGAGATAGCTTGCTTATACCATTATAAATAGCATATAGAAACCTCAAGGACATTGCAGTACTTTTATTCTAGCATTTCGATGCAACACTCTTGGTGCATGTATGTACTATGGTATCTAATTTCGTTCGAGTTTCGTCACTGTTATGTGTACCTGTGGCCATCCGCATCTCCTGAATCGCCTTTCACGAAAACATGACGATATTCCATTCACTTTTAACGGATTCTGTTGTAATAATAGTGCAATCATGACGAGTACGTCTGCCTGTAACTCACAATCCCCTATTCCCTCCCTCTTCCCTCCTCTTCGAACTCTTCCTCTTCACACTCTTCACGGCACACTCTTCGACAACACTCAGCGCTCACACTCGACAAAGATACTCACGACACAGCTTCATTCTTCTTCTTCTACTTCTTCTTTTTTTATTTTATTTTACCCTCTCCCGAGAACATGGTCTGCCTCAAGGCTTCCGTTCTCATGGCCCTTGTGCCTCTTATTGCCCAGATGGGCCTTAGTGGTGTGGATGCTATTGTCATCCCAGTCTCCGTTCGAGACATCACCACGCAGGATTTGATTGCACGGGACGTTTCTGTCCCTGTTGCACCTGCATCAGACGCCACTGCAAAGGACGTCTCGGTTGCCGACGTTGCTGTCCCTGATGCACTCGCATCAAACGTCGTTTCTCTCCCCGATGCACCCGCATCACAGGCCGTTCCAGAGGGCGTCTCTGAAGCCGACGTTTCTGTCCCCGATGCGCCTGCATCAGACGTCGCTTCTGAGGACGTCTCTCCAGCCGATGCCGATGCCCCCCTCGAGAAGGGAAAGGGCCACTGCAAGCCCTACCCTCGGTATTGCGAATCTGACGTTGAATGCTGCAGTGGGCGGTGTTATTTTTGGTTCCTGGCATGGCACCATATTTGCAAGTAGTCAACTTCGGTTGATTACACACTGCTGCTTTGCGGTGTTGCTTTACGGTGTTTGTTGGTTTGTGGTGTTTGATTACCTTGTTGGATCACCTTGTGTGATCTTTTGACGATTCAAGAAAGCAGTTGGGACTGTCCTGGCTTTCATTTTCTGCTGGTACTATTTTGCCTTGCTTGTACCATTTTGCCTTGCTTGTACTACTGTATCTTGCTTGTGAGTGTATTTGGGTGTTTGTGCGTTTGTTGGGTGAACTGCCCTCCTACAAGGGGTCAGTTTACTGATTCATCACGAGTGAAAGTGAAAACTGAAGGGTATATATTGCAAGGATCGTATATGGGCATGTATTTAGAGCAGAGGTTCTTGTAGGTTTTTTTTTTAGCGATTTTTCCCTACAGGCCTTTATGCCTCTCTAGTATGGTCGTCAATTGCCATGCTAGAAAGGTATGAAGGATAGAATTATGATCTCTTTTATTCATCGCAATTTATTACATGACTGCCTACTTCATAGTTTGATGATTCTAACGTAGCCTCAGAGTAAATGGGACCGAAGTAGAACCAACTGTCAGAAGTGAACCCGACGATAATAAAGATTGCATAGATGAAGAGTACCTAGAATGTGTGCGAACATGTGAGTAATATAGCAAAATTAGGCCTTAGAATCCAATCTGTTACGGATAGTCGAGCGGGAGGTCAACCGCTAAGCCTGCAACCTTGCTTCGGCGTTCGCGCCAGCGGGAGAGGTGCCTGGTACGAATCCGGGGGTTGTCATCGTACTCGTGCAAGTAATTCACGATCGCTGCGAGGCACTAAGCAATGAAGATGACCCTTGAGGGAAGCAATTCTGCAGAGACATCTTCACCCTAGGATGGCGTCACCAGATTACACCTACCCGTTACAGGGAAGTTGGCTGCTTGGTTGGACAACTGTTCTTTTGCTCTTTTATTCTTTTTTTTTTTGTCTTATCTATCTTTTCTGCCATGACTTTGTTTTGCACCCTTTTCCCACCATCATATTTTTTTTTCTATCTCATTTAGCTATGAGGTGCTTCTTAAACCCAGCTATGTCAAGTTGTTTAACACATCTACACCCAATTCCTCCTAGTATGGTGATACCAGCCTATTCCCAGGCATCTGATCCGCCAGGCAGCGAGGCCTCATATCCGCTAGCGGCCTGACTGCCTGGACCACGTGACCTCGTGACGGCTCGACGCGTTCACCACAACACCAGGATGACTGTCTGCCAGAAGTCGCATCCTAGTCATTTGCCACCTCAACAATCTTCTTGCTGCTGCTTCCCGCTCTATTCTGCTCTCTGAATCACCAAACCTGTCTCCAAATTCCTATCCGCCAAATCCACACGGTTACCTGCATATCCTGATCAACCTCAACGCGTGTCTCGCGCCGTGCCCCCTCAATCAAAATGACTGCCGACATGGACACCCAGAATGAATATGACGAGAGCGGGCTTCCAGGTCCAGGAGCGCCGACACCACTTTCTGCCCTGGAGGTGAGTGGCCTTTGTTGGCAATACGCGTACGAAGTGCACTGGGATGCTGATTGATGGTCTGCTACGCAGGGCGTGGCGGGGCTTACGGCCAGAGATATCAAGCTATTCGTCGAGGAAGGTTATCGCACGGTCGAATCAATTGCATATACGTATGTTCAGTAGTCCTGCCATCCCTCCATTGATAAGTTAAACCTTGGCTGATGGAACTTCAGACCGAAGCGATTGCTGGAACAAATCAAGGGTATCTCGGAGCAGAAGGCCACAAAAGTCCTCGTTGAAGGTATGCCAATTTTATCAGTCACCTTGTGAATGGTACAAAGTCCCTCCCATGTTGAGCCGACGGTTGACTGTAACCATGAACAGCTGCGAAACTTGTCCCGATGGGGTTCACAACGGCCACGGAAATGCATGCACGACGAAGCGAACTGATCTCGATAACAACGGGTTCCAAACAACTGGATACTCTGCTAGGGGGCGGCATCGAGACTGGCTCCATCACAGAAATATTTGGCGAATTCAGAACCGGTAAAAGTCAAATATGCCATACGCTTGCAGTGACCTGCCAACTTCCTTTCGACATGGGCGGAGGCGAAGGTAAATGCCTCTACATCGACACCGAGGGGACCTTCCGACCGGTCCGACTGCTTGCCGTTGCGCAGCGATTCGGTCTCGTCGGAGAAGAAGTTCTTGACAATGTGGCGTATGCTCGCGCGTACAACTCCGACCATCAGCTTCAGTTACTGAACCAAGCGTCGCAAATGATGTGTGAGACTCGTTTCTCGCTGCTCGTCGTTGATTCTGCGACGTCGCTGTACCGGACGGATTTCAATGGTCGAGGCGAATTGTCATCTCGCCAAACTCACCTGGCCAAGTTCCTGCGTACCCTCCAGCGTCTAGCGGACGAATTTGGTATCGCCGTCGTCATTACAAACCAGGTTGTCGCGCAAGTGGACGGGGGTCCCAGTGCCATGTTCAACCCAGACCCCAAGAAACCCATTGGTGGTAATATCATCGCGCATGCCAGCACGACTCGACTCAGCTTGAAGAAGGGCCGAGGCGAGACGAGAGTTTGCAAGATCTACGACAGCCCTTGTCTCCCTGAAAGTGATTGTCTCTTCGCCATCAACGAAGATGGCATCGGGGACCCCAGCCCCAAGGACCTGGAAAATGAATGAGGAGGATGTGTCTGCTTTACTTTTTCAGCCATGATAAGACGATGAAGACGTGCGTTTATGTAATTTCGCTTTCGAGGTAGTACATATTAGATAGTTTATGTTTAATGGACACAAGGAGTATGATGAGGATCCTTCTGAATAGATGTGACAGTAACAGTAAAAATATAACGAGGTATATAACGAGGTAAAATCAGGCCTGACATGAAGCAAGTTGGAGAAGTTGGAGAACTGAGCGAAAGGCGGCGCGTGTCAAAGGCCCGTGCCAAGACCTTGTTTTTTCTGAGCGGCGCTGCTGCTTGCTTCTTCACTCGATAACTTCCGCTTCCACTTCCATTTTCCTCCCCCCAACGGGCAGCGACCAACCCTTTCTCTATCTCGGCGTCTTCCGGCCATGGAGACTTGAGGCGATTGTTTCTTCTCATCCGTCCAGGTGGTTTGCCGCAAATACAACCATGGCCAGAATTTACAAAGACACCCGAGTCGACCTCCGGCCGTACTCGCGGAGCTCCGTCGTGGCCGTCCGCATCCCAACAGAAGCGAACACCCTAGGCCGCGCTCGATTCTCGACATCCCCCCTCACCAGACCCGAAGAACCGATCGCGAAGGATGAAGACGAGTTTTCTAGGCGCTTCTTGACCACCCAGGGGTCTGTTTATTTCCGCAAGCGCAGCGTTTATCCGCGAGCGTTTCTATGGAGGGTCGTGGACGACAGCAAGGTGCTGGAGATTCAGTGTGTGGATCTGACAAAGAATGGCATTGAGCATCACGAGTATAATGTGACCTTGCGATTGGACTTCAGAGAGGAGATTCTTCCGTCCGGGGTTGGTCTCGCGGATTTGGAGGATCACGAGGCGCTCAGCGTGTTTGTTATTACCGCCTCCAAGCAGCTACACACTCTGACCCTGCGCCCGGAATTCTTTCGACGGACGGAAGCAATCGACGAGAACATCTCGGACTGGTGCAAGTCTTGTGTCCCAGCGCCTCTGACCTTCTCTCACCCCCACCGACTACATGCTAGCAGCCCGCTAGAGCTGTTCATTTCCCTCGACAACGGCTCCCTCTTGCGCCTGACTAGGAGGTCTGGCGATGATGGTAATGCCTCACCCCCACTCGGGCTCCCCGGCCTCTGATTGCGAAAAGCGCATTGTTCTAACATGAATCGCTAACACAATGTCTTTCTAAGGTTCTCACTGGACTCCATTGACTTTCGATGAAAGGACCTGGGGATCGTCGATCCGAGGCTTGGTCAGGTGGAATGCGCAATCGTCGATAAAATACAACGGACGTCATCTTGACTCGAGTGTCGCCAATGCGATCGCTACAACTTCCGACCAAACATACGTTTTTGCTATCTGTTTGAACCACACCTTGAAGATATGGAACCTTGCCACGAATAAATTGGTCGCGACGAAGGATTTATTGGGTCGCGAAGTGCCACAGTCGGATGCATCAACCTACTCACTCAATCCATCTGAGTCATCTTTCATTCGGGTTTTCAACGTTGAGAGAGCGTTGGATGGAGGATACCGGTATTACCTCATCACATACTCGCCTTTCGAGGATGGCCGCTTCAAATTTTGGGCCATCAAGGGGGGCCTGACATCACCTCTTGTCATCGAGGACCTCTTCCCAGAT
Source organism: Aspergillus persii (assembly GCA_002215965.1). Lineage (NCBI taxonomy): Eukaryota > Fungi > Ascomycota > Eurotiomycetes > Eurotiales > Aspergillaceae > Aspergillus > Aspergillus persii. The sequence continues at coordinate 4,551,381 of NGZO01000001.1, forward strand.
GCATCGCTGCGGCCCTTAGACCCGGACACGTCAGGCAACATGTTTTGGACGATTGCGGATTTCCAGGTTAAACCAGCGGAAGAAGGGAAGGGAATGGAGCTCTGGGTTCTGTGGAGAAATAGCAGCTTCTATCAGCTCTACACACTACACTTCAATTTTGAGAGCTTGCCTACGGATTGGGATAACAATTGGGTGTCGACAGTCATGGATACTCGAGGAGAAGAGCATCCCCCGTTACCGCCTGTACCTTCCGATGTTGAGGACCCGACAGAAAAGTGGTTGAAGTTCCTTTTACATCCTAACAGACTCTCACCCGAGGTGCTTGAAACCGCATTGGCGATTTATCAAGAAGCCCTCAAGCCATTGTCCTCTCCAAGTATTTTGAAGAAGGACACCCCTCTTCCGGAGCGTCTCTGCTCTACCATTGCTGCGACTGTCTCACTGCGCAAGCACGCCGAGGACGAAATGGATTTCATGCGGTACCGGTCAGATACTGACTCCAAGTGGCGTCAATTCTGGCAAATCGCGGATGATATCAACAGAAGAAGGTTCGAACCAGTGACACTTGTGTACGATTCCTACTATGAGATTCCGTGGCTGCTTCTTTCTGGCGGCTGTGCGGTGATCCGAGAGTGCAGTTCCACAGAACTACTGTTGCATAATTCGGGAGCGGAACTTCGCTCAGAAGGACCCAAGATTGTGGACCGCTGGAGGCACAGGAATCTTGGTACAGAAATCGGTGATATGTTTGAACAGGCGTCTCATCTGATCCAAGTCGCTGCGGGATTTAGGAGAAGGTTTCCTCCAGAGCTTGAGGTGGCTTGCCAAAGAGCCCTGGAAGCAGAGCTGTTTACAGAGCCCTCGTCATCCGTTCCCGATAGGATGGATACCTTCCGCGATCGATGTGAATTTGGGGAGCAAGTGTCCAACAAGGTCTATGACGGCTTGGTTGGTGCTATGAACAAACACCTCAATATTTTCAACCTGAAGAATGAGGTTTTCTACACGATCATCGACACCATCCCGCTAGGCTTCCCCGGCAAGGATTCCGACCTCTTGGCCACACATTTTGGAGTCAAAGTCACTGTAAACGGGGTCCAAGAGGCCATCCTCTTCACGCGCCAAGTTCTCATTGACCTCCTGGCACTGGTTCTCTTCGTTGATGGCGAAGTAGAACAGGAGGAAGGCTCAAAATTCGATGCCGTAGAACTGTTTGCTTCGCTGATCACCTTACTGAGAGAATATGAAATGATGCTGTGGCTCAGCGCAAACTCCCGCGTATGTGCTGATAAGCCTGCTAGCAACGCTGGGGATCTCACGGCATCGACACCCCCCAAGGAATCACCATCAAAGGACCACAACACAAGGACGGCAACCATATTAGAGGACTTGTTTGCCGTTGATATCAAGCCTCGTCAAACCATCGGCCTGCCCCAAAGTTATACTTTGAGTCTTGGCATCCGAGACGTCCTCTCATGGGTCACGCGCCAAGGGGAGGTTGCCTATCCAAACGCACTGGTTTATATTCAGTGTGATCTCATTGCGAAAAACAACATTGATCTTGCTTGGGATTTCCTCCGCTTTCAGCCAAGCACATCTTGGGCGACTTATGTTAAAGGGCGTCTGTACGTTGCTATGTCCGAATTCGACACTGCCGCGTTGTATTTCCGAAAGTCTGCATATCTGCTCTGTAAGTCTGACCTGCTTAATGAACATGGCACGCTTCACCTTTGTTCTAACCCATGACCTAGCCTGCGGAAAACCTCTGGGTAACTTGCACGAGATGTCATCAACTCTCCTCGATATCGTCTCGGTTGACTGCTTTCACAACGGTCTACCAAAGTATTTCCAACACATCTTGTCTATCTTCGAACAAGCTCGTTCGTTTTCCCATGTTGCAGGCTTTGCCAGTCTTGCACTGCAAGCGCTGGCGAGCGAAGGTTACACCGAACAGGACCCCGAATACCTTGGCCTGCGAACGGATCTTCTTTCACGCCTCTTCTATGCTTCGCTTCACAATTGCCAATTTGACCAGGCGTATTCTGCACTTGCCCGCTTTAAAGACCTCACACTTCAAAAGTCTGCACTCAGCTCTTTAATCACGAGCGTCTTGGCCACTGCAGGTTCGGGCTCTGCGGGCCTTCAGCAGATTCTTCACTTCCCAACAGCTCTTATCCCCAATATTGCGTCCTATGTTGATGAAGCCCTGGTCTCGCTTTCTCGGAAGCAAAAGTCCTTCTCCTCGTATTTGGACAGTGGGAACCAATGGGCCGACGGCACCCCCGATTACCAACGGATCCTACAGGCGTATCGTATCGCACGAGGTGACCACCGCGGTGCCGCTGAAATTGCTTACCGCAACGTCCAGCGACTCCGGCTTTCTCGGGACAGCTCGTCGGCTTTAGCCTTGACCAAAGGCCGTGCAGATGATCTGACAGCCGCAGCCGGAGAGGATGACCCGGAGAGTCAGGAGATAAGACATGAGCTTTTATCGCTCATTAACTTACTTGGCTGCGTCGATAAGAGCGAATCTTACATTCTCATCGAGAAGGACGACCCCTCGCTGTCCGCTAAACCGCCGTATAAACGCCGTAGCCTGCAGGCGGACGATGACGTTTTTATGGACGATGCCGAGGGTAGCTCGCCCACCCCCTACGGATCCAAGCGCAGACTTAGCTCTAGCCTCACTGCCATCAAACCTTCCAGCCCTCGAGGAAGCAGATCCTCCGTTTCTGGCGAGACTGCCGGCCCTCGACGTCATGTCATAGTCACTTTGGACCATCTACGGCGCGAATACCAGGCTGAATTAGACCGGGTCAGCCGGATCGAACGAGGCGACTGGGAGTTTGGGGTTCTTGATTCTGATGAGGGTGATGATGATGATACGATGCTACTCTAGATATCTATCACAAGGGTTTGCATATGATTGTGCTGTTCTATTTTGTTTCCCCCTCCTGTTGATTTGGTCTACTCGTCTTCTTGATCCGAGCTCTTGGACTGCATTTGTATTCTAGGCTAGACGCTGTCTTGGTATGTTAGTTTATCTGGCGGTGAAAAAAGAAACAGGCAATATGTAGGGTTGTTTTTCTTTACTTACACGGTGCTCAATAGGATGGATGCGTTGTTTCCTTTTCTTTTCTTGCATGATCCTTTGGGCGTAATCATTGATTTCCACCATAGGTATATTCCGTATACTATAGACCACGGCGTCTCCATAATCTCCCCCAAGTCCATCGCAATGCTCAGCGTACCTAATTTAACAGATTTGATGCTGGAATTAACAAGTGGGTCGTACTATTCCCAGTCCGATAACCATCTGGTCGTTGATGCCATCGCGGAGTTAACGGACTCTATCAAGCTTCCTCTAGCTAACAGGCAGACATCTAAGCTGATACATGTATTTGCTTTTTTTTTTCTTCCCCCCCCCCCCTCCCCCTTCTTCTTGGCTTCTGGGATTCAATTCCTATGGCTCGAGAAAGGAAAGGAGATGAATGTCGGACGCTTGCTTATCTCCATCCGGGCCAGCTTAGCTCCGTTTGGGTACCCGTTGTTTCTTGAACGGAGGAGAGCGAGGACTGCGCAAGTTGAAATCTGGGGAGATAAATAGATGGGAGGGTCTTTCTTTGCTCTCCTCGGTTTAAAGCCTTAGATCTAAGATTTTCTATTCCGTGTTCAAAGTTTTCATTTCGAGAACACACACACATACATACACACATATATATACCCCGTCTGATACAGAAAGATGCCTTCCATCGCTGGAAAAGAAATCTCCTTGAATGGTCTGGGTTTGATGCGTGAGTTTGTCCACCATACATACATGTTCCTTCTTTAGTCACATTTGGGATGGTTGATTGCTAACCGAGAGAGGTATATACTATTACTAGGACTCACCTGGCCCGGGTACGTGACTCCCGAAGACCAGGCGCTGAAAACCCTCAAGACGGCACTAGACGCCGGCGCGAATGTCTGGAACGCGGCGGACTTCTACGGCACGCCGGACTACAACTCGCTTCATCTCGTGAACCGCTATTTCAGCGTGTACCCGGAGGATGCGGACCGGGTGGTCTTGATGGTGAAGACGGGGGTGGTGGACATGATGAACATGCGGATGGATTGCTCGCGCGAGGGCCTCCGCGGGTTGTTGGAGAATGCGCTGCGCGTGCTGGATGGCAGGAAGGCGATTGATGTGTTTGGGATGGCGAGGGTCGATCCGAATGTCCCCGTGGAGGAGAGCGTGAGGGCCCTGGCGGAGTTGAAGGCCGAGGGCCGCATCGGGGGCATCCAGTTGAGTGAGGTCCGCGCGGAGACGATCCGCAGGGCGGCGAGCGTGGCGAAGATCGATATGGTCGAAGCGGAGGTCAATCTTTGGTCGCAGGAGGTGTTTGAGAATGGCGTGGCCGATGTGTGCGCGGAGTTGGGGATTGTGCTGGTGGCGCATACGCCGCTGGGCGCTGGGCTGCTGGCCGGCCGCATGAAGAGTGTCGAGGATGTGCCCGAGGTTTATGTGAAGAGAGGGTTCCCGCGGTTCTTGCCGGAGAACATTGCGAAGAATGTTCGGTCGGCCGAGGAGATCAAGAAGTTGGCTGAGAAGAAAGGCTGCACCCCGGCCCAGTTGGCCCTGTCGTGGGTGAAATCGCACAACGGGAGGCCCGACATGCCGGTGATTATCCCCGTGGCGGGCGCGCGGTCCGAAGAGAGGGTTTTGGAGAACGTGAAGACCCTTCAGTTGACCGATGATGAGTTTAAGAAGATCGCGTCGATCCTGGAGGAGTTCCCGGTTGTTGGCAAGAGATTCCCGGAGCACGCGTCCAAACTGAACGAGTATTAGATAGTTGGGAGGATTCTTGATGTAAAGTCCTCATTCAACTAATCGCACTGAGAAATATTCTTTCCCAACTTTGAGCCATGCTTTCCAGACGTTTGGCTGTTGACGAGTTTGCTCTGGCAGCTCGACTAGCAGCCTTTGATGTCCTAATAGTTGCTTCTGTTGTAAAGCCTACATGCGTTCAAGGATCGACTGTCGCATTCCGTCTGAGATGACTCCAGCCTCCTTGACAACGTAGAGGTGAAAGGACAGCGAGGCCACTTGCACACTAGAGAGGCCGGAAGTGAGCGCATGCTGAGAGCTGTTGTATGGAATAGAGGAGTAGATATCGAGACTGAGGGCACCAGATATGTGAGTAAATTTATGTAGTTTCTCCATGGCTGAGTTTGCATTGGCTGCCGATTTTCTGAGAAGAGGAGCACTTTGTTCGTGAATAATCCTAGCCAGCAAGATGCGCAGCACGCGAATGTTATTCCAAGCCCTCCTCGTTTGATAGTCCGGACAACGGTTTAGTTCTCCTGTGGTGTCTGGTCGTGGCACGGGACACTGGTTGCTGGGAAACCAAGAGAAGAGGTCTTGGGACAAACGATCGGGTCCTTGATCTAGAAATTTAGCCCGGCCTATGGCTTCTTCATGCGAAAGTCTGGTTCGGATGAGACAGTTCAGATGGGCATACTGCAGCAGAATCTCCGAAAACCTCCACCTGGGAGACGAGGAATCGACGCTGCCACTAGCTCTCCGTCTCGTCTTAATAATAAAAGGACAGGCGGGGTTTCAGACTCGTTTGCCAAGGAATTGAGGACGACCATTTCGCTCAGTTTTAAGAGCATCGTGATGCCTAACTTGTTACCAAACTGACAGTCACCTCTCATGAACATCAGCCCCAAAGCTCCTTGCAGGTGACCATCTGAAACAAGCAGCCCCCCTTCTCCCGGATGGGCGAATCTATCAAAAACGCCCAGCAGCAGTAGAGGAAATAAGGTGGTGTCTGTTCTCGCTTGGTCAGGGGACTGAATTGCTCTTCTAGCGAGGATGAGAAGAAAGCCAGGCAGGTAGCGGTTACGGCGGTGGATACTAGAGACGAAGGATCAGGCTTCGACGGATAGAAGAAGACGTGCGTAAAGGAAAATAAGCTGATGGCCGATGGTTCGGCATTCGCGACAGGACTTGCTGGGTCTCCGGCGGTAGACCATGGTGGAGTGTTTTAGTGACACTCGAAACTACGACCCATTGAATATGTACTTCATTTGGTATATTCCGTATAATTATTAGTAGTTATTTTTCATAGTAGCACCGCAACGTATTCATTGCCACTTGAAAATTGTTCAAAAATGGATCTACATATAAAACAAGCCATCTTATCCCCCACATGAGAAGGCAGCTATATCACCGCGTACATCCGCCATCGATTCATATTCACCGTTCCAACAACGCGTGATGACGTCCTTGAGCTGCAGAATTTCCATGTCCGGGTAGTCTTTCACGACGAAACGTTCCTCTGCCTTCCGCATTAATTCCCAAGGCCCTAATACCTCTTGTAGTTTATGAAAGGGCACGTTGCCTGAATCGATTTCGAACAATGTTGACCCAAAAGCAAATATATCCGTCTTGATATCACGTATAGTAGTACCTGGTCGGTAACTGCACCATTCATAGCAGACCAAGGGCTCAGTTCCATCAAGACCCGAGCCAGCGAAGTCGATAAATTTAATATGACCTGATCGGTCAACAATAAGGTTATGGCATCCAACATCAGCGTGAATAATTCCCTTTTCATGTATATAATGAAGCCCTTCCGCAGCTTCCAATGCCCACTGGAGCCGGGTATGCGTTTTAACCGTTTTATGTCTGCTTCTGAGTATCTTTCGTAGGCATTCACCTCGTTCTAACTCCAGGCCGTTATGGGTAATCGCCCGGCATTGTGCTATTTGGGGATGCGTACCCAATCTCCGATACGCCTTTTGCTCGATATCGTAGGCGGACAAAGCGAAGCTATCGTTTGGCCTGGGAGGTCGCTTGATAACCCAATCTTCATTGAGCGCGTAGACCTTACTAACGGTTCCTGCTGCGACAAAATCGTGGGTATCTTGACTTGAACCAGGGCTAGGAAGACGCGCCACAGACATGATAGTATAGGATAAGCTAGCACAGTAGGATGTGCGAAGTAGGAGGTGAGGTCAATGTATCTTGCGATATCTTATTCCTGAGTCCCTTGCATAAATCGATGTAAGACCGAGATATCGATGCCTGGTTTCTCAGGCAGGATTAGGGCCACCTAGATAGGACCATGTTTTATTTCAATGTAAAGGAATACTAATGGCACTGATTCAATGAATGCATTGCTGAAATTATTATATGCAGTTTCTGAAATGACAATACTCCTAGCCTTCCAACCCCGCCATTTTTAGGATGCAAGTTCCAAAACAAGTTAACCAAAAGACATAAGAAATCAAGTGTTTGTACGGGAATGAAGGTACTAATAAAGTGTGTAGAAAATCTTTTAACGCCCGTATAGTATGTTGAATATATAACCTACTCCGATTCATCGAGCACGGATTTCGCATACAAACTGCTGAAATGAGACTCGGACGCGAGGAGATCGTAGGGGTTTCCTGATTCGATTATGCGGCCAGCGTCAAGGACGATCACTCTGTCATAATCGAGGATCGTCTCCAGTTTGTGGGCTACCGTTATGATTGTGTGATTGGAAAAATTTTCCCGGATGATTCGTTGCATGATCTCGTCGGTTCTAGTATCGACACTGGACCGAGGACTGTTAGCTTGTGCCTAAAAACATATCATATAGAGCAAATCCACATAGAACATACCTGCTGGTAGCTTCGTCGAGTACAAGAATGTTACCGGAGCGTAAAAGCGCCCGAGCCAGGCAGAAGAGCTGTTTTTGTCCTTGAGATAGGAAGAGCTCATCGATGTCTGTGTCGAGACCCCCCTTTTCTTGAACCTTCTTAGAAAGATGGACGGTATGGAGAGCTGTCATGATGACATTATCAGGCAAACGACCAGTCGGGTCAGCGTTTTGTCTTACGCTGCCTTGGATCAACAATGGGCTTTGGGAAACACCATTTATGCGTGATCGTATTGCCTGACGGGGTATCTTGGATATGTCGATGCCATCAATCAGAATGCTCCCGGAAGTGAGGTCAATCATGCGAAATATGCTCATTATGAGGGAAGTTTTGCCACTGTAGACTAAAAGTTAGTCTTTCAGCTGGTTGAGATCCAGTTAGATGTCACTGACCTGCCAGTTCTCCCGCAAATTGCAATTTTCTCTCCTGCTTGTACAGAAATCGAAATGTTGTCGAGCACGGGCTCAGAATTTCTAGATAAAAACCACTGTTAGTAAGCCTTTTTTTTTTTTTTTTAAAAAAATATCCAAAATATACACACCTGTACTCGGCAGACACTCCTTCGAACGAAATGTCACCCCGGGATGGCCAATCTGGTGGTACATCCTCTTTTTCATCGGGATGATCCTCCGAGGCCACGTTCTCACTGAATGACTTCACACGCAGTATCGAACCAATATGAGTCTCGAGATTTGTCCAGAATGTCACGAGCAGTTTGATGCTCTGACTGAACAAGATAACGTTGAGCAGCGCGACTCCGACATACCCCGAGCCAATTGACCCTCGTAGCGTCACGACCAGAATTATCAAGAGGACCGCAATCCCAGCAACGACCATGTCTAGGGTCAGAGTGAGCCACCGCTGAATAGCATAGAGAAAATAGAACGGTCTTTGAGAGTAGTCAAGCAGCCGATGGTTTTTATCCTCCAGTGCTTGTTGCCATCCAAAGGCTCTCACAGTTGTTAGACCCCCAAGACAATCGGTAAAGTGGGCATATAGTGGCGCTTTTGCCTCAAGGTCCAGGAATCGCAGCTGGCGTGAGGTGCGAAGATAGACTTTTTGTATGCTGTAAAGAACGAGAATGACCAGGGGAAATGAAATGGCCGCATATTTCGAGGCGATTCCCATGAAGATCATCTGACATAGGCAAAGAACAAAGGCTATTATACTCGGTAAGCCTACGCAAACCAATGGTGGCGTGAAATAAGGGGCTAAGTTGGAAAACAACCAGCAAAAACTTACTAACAAAGGTATTTATGGCGGCAACCGGAAGCTCCATATCTATGAGTTGTAGGTCCTGGCTGAATCTATTAAGAATAGCTCCGATATCCGTGCTTGAAAAAAACAACATAGGAGCGCTTCAAAATAATTAGTAACTGTTTAGATCTGGATCCTGAAGGCTACTAACCTGAGAACTTTAGCCAAGAGCTGGCGATGAAACTTCTCGCCTGACTTTGGTACCATGCTTATGATCATCTGTCTAACACCCGGAAGACGAATTAGCGTTGAAAAAAAGTCAACGAATTGGATGATATAGAATATACTAACCGGCAACCCATGATTAGAGAAATCATGCTGACCGCACCGAGCATTGCATATATTCCAAGGTAGTATCCTGTCTCCTTGCCGGGATCTGTCTCGTTTGATCGAGCCCACCATTTAACCCAAATACCTAAATAGCTAGTGTCAATAACAGTAACGGAGTGAGACTGGAGAGTGACCGATGACTTACTTGGGAAGGATATGCAAAACACAAAACCCGTTATTGCCACAATAAAAACTATTGTTGGTAACCAGCCGATAGAGCGAACATAGTAAAGGTAGATAGAAACATCGCCTCCGTTTCCAAATTTGTCAATGACAAATTCCTTTTCTTGATCATTGGAGTGGAGCGGTGCCTTTGAGGTTTCTGGCCCTGGGAGGCTTTCTGCTTTGAAATTCCAGTCGGGGCCCCCTAGTGCGAAGCTAGATACGTATCCTGTGGTGGAATCAAGGGCTTTGAAGCTTCCTTGCTCTATGATCCGACCCTCAAGGTTAAGGACCACGATGTGGTCAGCATAGGGGACTCGTTTTACTGCAAACGTTTAGTATGGAGATAATATCCACCAAAAAGAACCGCGTCCGGGCCGAAACTTACCAGAGGAGGAAGCAAATAATACCGTGGAGCCGATTGAGCGGAGCAAGCCATGAGTACCAATCAGGTGGTGGAATATGTAGTCCTCTGTCGCTGCATCTAAGCTGCTAAGAACGTCATCGAGAATCACAAATTCTTTCCTGGCATACACTGCCCTTGCGAGTGCCTAGAGAACGACAGTTAGTTCAGCGACCACGATCGCAGATTAACGAGGAGATGCGCACAATGCGTTGGCCCTGTCCTCCACTTAGGGCGATGCCTTTGCTTCCAATGACCGTCTGATCCCCTCGTGGTAGTTGCCGAAAGTCCTCGGCTAGGGCGCATGCATCTACCACGGATTTGTACCACTTGTCATCGTAGCATGACATTGCCACAATGCTGTCTTTGATAGTTACATTCATATGCCAGGGGACCTGATCGCAGTAGGCCACGCTGTCGGATGATAGGGATATACTTCCACTGAGGCATGGGGTCTCTCCAAGGATAGCCTTGAGCAGGGTTGATTTTCCACAACCAGACGGCCCAACAATGACGGCAAATGACCCCCGGGGTATCGTAATAGTCAAATCTTTGAGTAGAGGATCCTTTTCCATATCCCATCCAAAGTTTCCTCTGTGGATTGTAACCATCTCATGGGACAGTGGCGGAGATGTGCCTTTGAACGACTGAGAGGAGCTCGTCTCGTCTGTGGAGAGCTCTGAATCCCCAACAAATTCTAAACTTTTTGGCTCTTGAAGGACATCGAGTGAAGATGTTGAGGTTGGCATGAGTTTGTGTCTGGGATCTATATGGCTCTTCATCTGGAGGAATTCCTGAATTCGCCTGAAAGACCCGACCGAGCCAACAAATGTCATTAATGCCATTACCAGAGATAGTAGTGGATCTGATAAAAGGGCGAAAAGGGACAGGGAGGTGTATGCATTCGAAGTGTTGAGAGCCGAATCATTCCCCCTACTATGCGCTATACCGACAAAGGCACCGAACGTAAATATCGGCGCGAATATTCGTGTCATCCAAGCTGTATAATTGGGTTAGATTGCACGGGATCAAATATAGGAGCTGACTGTCTCACCAAATACCAGGTTCAAGACTAAGATCCTCCGGAAACCTTTAGAGATTCTTAGTTCCTCTAGACGCAACCCATGGACGTGGTCCATGAAAAAGTGGCTGAGCCCAAGTAGCTTGATCCCTTTCATTGAAGCAAGCATAGACCCTGTTGATGAGATGCGCCTCTCGATAGCCTCAAGCCATCGGGCTTGCCTCGACACAACAAGCGAAAGCGAGATTAAAGATCCAACGAGCGCCACTGATTGAAGATCTTGTTAGAATTGGGGAAATGATATCGAAAGAGAGGGATATGTAGAATCGAGGACAACACCAGAAAGAAAACAGTAGGTGAAGTTCATGCTTACCAAGGGAGACCCCGACCGGAACAACACAGGAAACCCCCAGCTCCCGTTCAAGGAGAAAAATGGCCAAAGCGATCTCAAGGGTATTCCCCCAGATATCGTGAATGGTTTGCCATCCCTGGACAATCCTCTCGATGTCCGCACTCATTAGCGTGAGAGATGCCGCAGGGTCGGCGTCTTTCACACTCAGAGTACCGGCTTTCTTATAGACCATGGAGACGACTCCTCCCCTCACCATTGTAATCACGCGATAGGTCAAATGTTGGTATTGACCCATGGACACCTAGAGTGATCATCAGAATAAGCTTCCGGCAGGATAAATAGGAAGTCCCTGAATTACCTACCGCCATGCCCGTGTACACGAGGATATAAGCACCAATCAACCCATATCCGATGTTTGTAGTGTTGCTCGTATCTGGCTCTGCGGTGAAGGAAAGCGATCGGTGCAGTAATAGGGGCTGACAGACGTTTAGTCCGACGAGGCAAGCTCGGGGAACTATGGCTGCGAGCAGTTGCCATGCGAATGTTCTGAAAATCGCGAACAGCAAAGCATTGTCACCTGGGTTTTTAACTGAGTCCAGTTAGTTTTGGTGAGGCTGGTAGAGCCTGTTTGCTTTCGGGAAAATACCTTGATTCCAATTCGCTTCCAGGGCATTTTGAAGTCTTTGCGAGCCCAGGTTCTTATCGAGTGTGAAAAGATCATCCACGGCCAACTGCTTGGAAAAGCCATGCTTGAATAGAGGATTCAACCACAAGAAAAAGGCCCGATTGAAGAATCCGGCCGTGGCTTCTGGCGGATAGGCCCTGTACTCCGGCCTGAGAAGGTGTCGCTTCTCTAACGCCTCGAGGAGGAGGAGAAGCAGCTTGACTCCTGTAGCCACTGAGGTGACCACGGCAATCGTGCTTCCGGTCCCTTGGATGTCTCGAAGCCATAACGTTCGTGTCTTGGCGACGTCGAAAAGAAGCGTGATGAAAAGATAGACGTTGAGAAGAAATGAGGGCCTGGCGGAGCGATTGTGCTCGGCGTAGGAGAGGATGCCCAAGACGATCACCCCCACTGCGGTCACGGTATTCGTCGCTATCGATGCATGCGTCCGCTGCGCCGAGGGAAGTGACCACAGTGCAACCAGGGCGAAGTGAACCGCGCCGAGAGTGACCCATGTGCTCTGCAAAAGGGACGGTTAGAGCCAGCCTGACATCGGGACTTTCGACATACACTTTTGATCCACAACACCAACGAACCCGTTACTCTGCGCGGCTTTCCCGATAGAAACCACAGGCGGAATGGACTGAGGATCAGCAGTATCCCTAAAGGAAGCACGCCTAAGATGATTTCCTCGAAGAGAAGAGGGAAATCGAAATCTCCCCGACAGCCTCGCACAGGGACATGCAGAGAATTGTCCGCCTGCTGGCATGCCAGAGACAGAGAGCGCCTCTCCATGGTTGCTGCGCTGTGAAATCTATCTACAAGCAGAGGATTGTCATGGGTGGAGATTAAAATGTTATAGCGACTCAACCCTCTTTTTCTCGAGTCTTAGCCAGGTTCAATTCAAGAGAAGGGCCAGACCGCAGATGCCATGCGGATTTGCCTCCTGGTCCCTACATCGAATGACCCATCGTGGCATGGGCTCATCGTCTAAGTCTAAGTACCCCGGCTCCAGTTTGATATACCTGATGACCGCATCAAAGTTTTGATTCAGTTTCTCATCTGAACTATTTTTGACGTTTCTTCTTACCCCATCGTTTGCTAGGATGTGACCTTGCCTTTTTCCTTTTTCCTTTTTCCTTGTTTTTTATTTATTTATTTTTTTTTAACCCCCCCCTTTTTAATTTGATTTTATTTTTATTTCTATTTTTTATTTCGTTAAATCATTTCTCATGTCTCGCACCGGTCGATTACGCGATTCGTATCTCGTATATACGAGCTAGTCAAGGTATATTCTAACCGACATATAGAGTACATACATCCTGCTCTAAGACTTTCTCCTCCCTGATTCGGAGCCCTACCCCCAAGGAACAGAATAGAGTGTCGCCACGCTACGTTGCTGACGATCCCTACATGAGCTAGAGTTCGGCTACGACGCACGGAGTATGGTGATTTGACCTGTTCCAGGGCCATTGCTGAAGATGGCCGACCAGGTCGGGCATATTTCCATTCAGTTGCTTGGGACGAGACTCGAATGAGATCCAGGATCAGAAAAATCTCCTCGCAGACGCCATGGGGGCAGTTGGCCGCCCAACACGAGAAACACCGCCATGTAACCCGGTGAGCAAATCAACTGCCAGAGACTCGAGTCCACCGTGGATGGCCCATCTAGCCTCGCTCAGAGCCCTCTCTGAGCGGTAGGTAGGTTTGGGTTTTGGTTTTTTCCTTTCACCACCAGGATTGATTGTGCAAAACCTCCGTGCTCCACTTCCACGAACCGTTTCAAAAGTACGGAGAATGGAGCCAGCTCCCAAGCACGAACTGACGCGACGCTTACGCATCCATGGGACCAACTAGTTAAATAATGATGGCGTAGCAACTTACTTATGCGCCGCCCTGTTTGAATTCTCGAGTTGCACAAACGCCGTGGTTCCAGTTGTGTCTCATATACAAGCTGATCCTATTTGTTTTGACCTCTACATACACGAGGGATTTCCCAATTTAAATATGCAAAAGGAGACACGAAACAACGGGGAAAAAAAAGAAACGAAGAAAATAGTTGGGGAGCGACGCACCAAGATGCTCATTAAGACCGAGACTGACATAAGACTGCTCGCTTTTTACTCCGTAATCTAAATGTCTTCTCCCCCGTGGCGCCCCGCCAAGTTGTCTCGAATACTACTCTGTCTGGGACTTGGCAGCCCAGCTTGGAAAATGGAAATGCAATCCCTATCCCCATCGTCGACCGATTTCCAAATGGGGCCACGAGGGCGTGCAAGTTGGGTGCCACATCAGCCGCAAAAAAGGTTGAGCCAGAAGGATTTCTAGCCAGCAAGCTAGGACTATCCTCAAGCAACTAATAAATCTGCGTTGGATTGCGGGATGCAGATTCACTACCCAATGGCCCCTGGTGGCGAAAAGCCTCCCCCCGTCCGCCCCACGAATCAGATCACGGTGGCCTACGGAAGATGATCGGGGAGGTGCCGTGGCTTGAAGTCCTCACGAAATTTGTCATTATTGGAACAAAACAGTCCGGGACCGAGGGGGGGATGAAAGCCCGCAGGGTACCGTCGGGATCCCACTAGAACTAGAACGGGAGCTAGAGGTGTAGGGGGCTCGATTGAGTCGACTAGCGAGAGGGCAGTGGATTGGGCCTGGCCAATTCCCGACATCTTCCAGGCTTAATAATAGACCATTGAACTCATAGGGAGAATGATAGGAGCCAGTGATCCATCGAAGCTAGCAGGGGAGTGACGGGAGCGATTGGCCTTGATCGCTGCATCTGGTCCAGTGCTCAGAAGCCAGAACGGCAGTGGAGATGCATCAGATCCCGGGTAGAGGAAGGCTAATATTGAGTTTCTCGTAATGCTTAGGTACCTATGTACCTCCTTAGTAGGAGGACTAGGTAGTCTTACCGTCGTAGTTGGCGTTAGCGGGTCGACGGTTGGTGATGGGCATACTGAGTAAGTAGACGAGACTAACTAACTAGTTAGTTAGTTAGGGGAATCCTGATCATCTGGATTGGATGCCTAGCATTGCTAGCAACGACTCACTAACAGCCACTACTCACCACTAGGTAACCAGCACGGCCTTCCTTCCGCCCCGACATGACAGCCCTCGTCCGGCCGATCATAGGTGGATGCCACGTCCGAGGAGTCGCTGCTGACTGGCGGAGCGTCTGTCAATAATCAATAATAATAATCATCGAGGACCACCAAAGCTAATCCCTACAGCGTTAGGGCCATCAAAAACAAGGTCTGGGACACGCTTACCATTTTTGTGCTCTGATTTGTATGCATCCGTATCTTGGAACCTTGGACAGACCCAGGACAGCGCAGGTGTGGGCCCATGGACTGGAAGACGCGGCGTGAGAAAAAAAAAATCTCTGCCATGTTTTATATTTGCTTTTTCTGGACTTCCAAGATGCCCTTTCCTTTTCCTTTTCCCCGTGACAGTTGGCATTCAGCTCCGACCGGAGCGAGCGACGTGATGTCGATACGGACGAGCAGATCCCAATGTCATCGTTACGATCTGACTTGGATCGATTCCCGGGATTTCCATTTGACTTTGCTTCCCCTTTGTTATTCTCCGGAAGGTTTGAAGATCAGCAATCGGTTTAGAGATCCGGACCGGGAGTTAGGAGCCGGGTGGGGCGCAATTTATCCTACAGGCGAGAGGCAAACGGGGGAGTCCACATTGGGAAATTATTCTTTGATAGAGAGAACCTCTGCGAACCCTTTGTGTGTGTGCGAGGAAGAAAGAGGGAAAAGCAAGTAAAAATCGGCGGGCAAATGACAGGAAACCGGCGGGCTATGCAGACCATTTTGCTAGGCGTCTAACTAACCGAGAGCGGATTTCCCTAGCGTCGTACCCCCTTGCAGCCCTTGCATTTGCATTTAATTAAGTGGTTGTGGTTTAGCTTTCCAAATTGATGCTTGTCTTAGGCCCAGTCGTGTCCCATCCGGGATGTGACCTCTCATTATAGCAGTCGGAACTAAGGCAAGACACGAAAAAAAGAAAACACAAACAAGAAATCATCTTCCCACAGTCACTAATAATTGGCTATACTTGCTCAATCCTAATCCAATAATATCGGCCCAATGGATGAGAGAATTCCCCGGGTTTTGGCCGAAGAGTCCGCCCATGTACTCCGTCTGTACGTCGGGCTCCAAAAAAACCTCCTAGTCATGGGAAAAAAAGCGTCTGACTCTTGGATGGAGACATGCTTACTACCTTACGTATCATATGTAGTACGCTGCGTATGTACTCTGTAAATAATCCTCCGCTCGGAAACTTGGCTCCATGTGCTAAAAAGATTTCTGGTGGGGGATAAGATGACAGATATTTTTTTTTGTTTGCTTTTTATTTCTAATTTTATGCCGAACATAATCTATATCTAGAGGGCTGCATAACGGACTAGCCAGTGGAGGAGGCATAGAAGCAGCCACTCCTTCGACGGGGCCCTACGGCGTTGCTGCAGAGAAAAGGGAGTGCAGATTGCATGCTCTGGCAGTCCATCCTTCCTGTTCTTTGTCTAGCGCTTTGATCCTGTCGAGAAGCAACTCGCCGCTAGGGACAGTACCTGCATTATTGATAGCGAAAGCAACTGACAAACTGACAAAGACCGCATCGCCGACCATTTCCGGCGCACCATCCGCGTAGAGTTGCGAGACTTTCTCGTATACGCAATAGTTTGTCGTGTATTCCGCCAGCGTCCAAGCCATTATTCGGTCGTTACTCGTTAGTCCTCGGCCACTACTCAGTAGACCCGGCGACTAAGCGACACATCCCGGAGCTACCATCTTAGCACTTGGCAGTGGATTGACGTGATTCAGATTGTCAATCTAGCCCCGTTAGCGGATCATCCTCGCAGTTCGTAATTTTGGCTCGGCTATCCGGGTTACTATTCTCGTCGGGCACCGCAAAGGGTGCGTACTCTACTCTGCACACAGAGTAGTCTGTACAAAGATGGCGCCGAAGGTCCGAACAGAGTACGTCACGATACCGGACTATACAGAAAGGATGCCTTAGCTCGCAGGCTATACTCCTGCCAGACCCCGTGATCGTCCAATCACAAATTCGGCCGTTCGCTTGATCGCTTGCTTTCCCCGATCTCACTCCATCTCACTCCCATCTCAAAGACAGCGATCTCTTCGGCCGGAACCTTGGGTGCCAATGAGCCATGCCACTGACTCAAAAGTCTCGAGATGTGCAGCCCATCCTTTTGGACCGATGGCTCCGGTCAGCGGCTAGTACCGCTGCCATCAGCAGCATGCCGTGGAGTCGTGGATCCAGGACCTCCGCCTGCCGCTGCTAAGTGTTATTACGTAGGGCCAAGTTGGGTTCGAGACCCAGCTCGAATGTCCAGGATTGCATCCGGACCGATGCGTGCAAGGGTATCCCCTGATGCCTTTCACTCTCGCGCCTTCTGACTGCTTGGGTTTCGATTATTCTGGGCCTGGGCTTCCCTCGAAGGCTCCACTCTGTGACATCCCAACTTCCCAGGTTCCAAGCCATTCGCGCATAGGTTTGGTTTGCATCCTCCCCCCTCCCCTGCAAGAAGTACCTCCGCCGCTGGAACTATTTCGTTTTCGTTTTTGCCCCCCCTTGGGCTTGAGACCCTCCGCGGAAGGTGGGTTTCATAGCCCGTGGCATTGTAGGGTGGCCAATTCGCAGGCCTTTGACCCATTCCTTGAACTCTAACTCTCGTCATTGGCCCTCGCGGATCTTCGTATTCGACTTATGGATAATGAATGTCATTGTTTGTGAACAGCTGGAGGCGCCGCTACGAAGTCCCCCCTTAGCGAGTTCGATTAGTCTATTTTTGTCGAAAAGGATGAAAATTTTTAAGGAGGTCTGATGATGAGGTACCCACGGATCTTCGTCTCCAATTTAAAGCTAAGAACAGGTACAGCGTCGTTCGTCGAGTGTTGTAAACTGCGCCTGTTGTCTACTTCACGCTCGTTTTTGGATTACTGAAGCTCTTCGGAGTATTACTCTCAACAAACCATGGCTCACCCTGCCCAATGCTACCTACCAAAATTCAGTCCTTCTGCCTGTGGGCTCAGACGGCCAGTGTCGATGAAAGTCAAGACGACTTCGTCGCAAAACCTGGAATTACTGGCTGCCTGGCGTCGGGGGAAAATCCACTCCCTTCTCCAGACCGCGTGGGCCCTCCTTCTCTACCGCTACATCGCATCCAAAGACGTTTGCTTCGGCTATCAGTACCTTGATGGATCTGAGGCTGGAAACCCGTCGACCTTCAGTCTTACTGTCAACGAAGATGATTCGCTTCGGAGAATCCAAAATAAAGTGACAGAGGGAAGCGCTCTCTCTCGGGATTCTGGGGCAGGCGCGGGGTCGGATTTGGCTGATAATGGCTACTTGCCATATAATACCACCTTAATGATCCGCGTCTGCCGCGATTCGGCGACTGGCATCGGAAATGCTCCCCTGCAGCCAGTTTTGGCTATGACTCTCCCGGATCAGGTGTGTTGATTAAGAGAATTGAAATTCAATTCCTACAAGAGCTATCTAACCCGCCATTGCCAGTGCCGCGTCAGACTCCATGTGAAAATCCTGGAGGACGATATCAGCATATTCCTAGAATCCTGGAACGACGAGATCTCCACTCAGCAAATGAAAAGTGTCGCCAGTTATTTCGAGAAAACGATATCACAAATCCTTTCTGGAGAAGACGTTGCGGTGCAAACGTTGAATCAGTTTTCTGAACAGGACTGGTCCCGAGTCTGCAAATTTAACGCAGTGCTTCCGAAAAGCCATGATCATTGTATCCACGAAAAGTTCCACGAACAAGTGCTCCTCAGGCCGGACAGCGAGGCTGTATATGCTTGGGATGGAAGTTTTACATACAGTGAGTTGGATCGCCTGGCTGCTTGGGTTGCCTTCCATCTTCAAGCTCAGGGAGTTGGACCAGAGGTCCGTGTTGCCCTATGTTTTGACAAATCCGTAAGTAACTGATTGTGTTCCCGTTCCTGTTAATTCGCTATGTTCATTGTGTTTTATAGAAATGGTACACTGTCGCAGTGCTGGGAGTCCTGAAAGCCGGCGGTGCGTTCGTGCCTCTTGATCCGACGCATCCAACGTCTCGCCTGCAGTCTCTGGTAAACTCAGTACAGGCAAAACTTTTGATATGCTCCAGAAACCGCCACGACAATCTGAGAGCAGTCATGAGCGACATTATGCCATTGGACGACGAAGCTCTGAAAGTACTTCCGGATCTTGAAGGCAATGAGCTTTCAACCGAGGTGAAAGGCCACCACGCGGCCTATGTAATATTTACTTCCGGCTCTACTGGAGAGCCCAAGGTACGTGTCCCATAATATCTAGTGATTTCATGGCACTAAATCTTGCAGGGCACTTTGGTAGAGCATCGATCATATGTGTCTGGCGCAGCGGCTCACGCGCCCCAGCTTCGTATCGGCCCCAGTTCACGATTATTGCAGTTTGCAGCACACACGTTTGATGCTAGTCTTGTTGATATTTTGACTACGTTGATGCAGGGTGGTTGTATCTGTGTGCCCAGTGAGGAGCAGCGCTTGAACGAAATTGTTCAATTCATCAACGAATCTGGCGTCAACCATGCCTCTTTGACGCCCACTTTTGTTGATTTCATCGACCAGTCAAAGGTGCCGGGGCTAAAAACACTCGTTCTTGTCGGGGAGGCGATGTCCCAGTCACACTTGGAGACATGGTCTAAGATTGAGCTCCTCAATGCTTTTGGTCCAACTGAATGCTCTGTTGCAGTCGCCGTGAACAATAAGATGACACGGTACTCGGACTGCAGGGACATCGGTCTTCCCGTTGGTGTTCGTCCTTGGATAGTGGACCCCGAGGACCATGACAGGCTTGTCCCCGTTGGCTGCGTGGGAGAAATGATTCTAGAGGGGCCAACGCTTGCCCGTGGCTATATCAATAACCCCGAAAAAACTGCAGAAGTGTTTATTCACGATCCAGTTTGGGCGAAGAGTGAGGGTGAAACCCACTCGAGCCGGAGATTCTACAACACTGGTGATCTGGTAAGATACAACTCCGACGCTGGCTCGCTGACATATTTAGGGAGAAAGGATACGCAAATCAAGCTCCACGGACAGAGAATCGAGCTAGGAGAGATCGAAGATCATCTTAATACCGACCCCGCCGTTAAGAACTGTCTAATATTCCTTCCGAAGTCGGGAATTTACGAGGGCAAACTAGTCGCTGTTTTGTCCTTGTCTACAGAGGTGGATTCTCACCTGGAATCGGATAAAGTGCCTCTCAGGATTCTCGAACATTCAAAGAAAACGGCAGCTGTTACCGATATTCGCCATCGCCTATCGTCCCGATTACCGACATACATGATCCCTACTGGCTGGCTCTGTGTTGAGTCTCTACCTCAGCTTGCTTCTCGCAAACTTGATCGAAAGGCCACTGCGAACTGGGTCGCAGGGATGGAAGAAGACCCTGACTCTGACCTGGCTAAGCTTAGCAACTCCTCAGATCAAGATATCATCCGATCCACAGATGTGATAGAGGACCGACTGGCTTCTATCTGGAGCCGTATCCTGAATATTCCCAAAAGCCATATTAGCCTTGACGAGAGTTTTTTGAGCCTCGGTGGAGACTCCATTGCTGCCATTACCTGCATGGGATTCTGCAAGAAGCAGGGTCTCGGAGTTACCGTGCAAGATGTGCTCCGAAGCAAATCAATCCGCGACTTGACGGCTCATGCTACCGAGATCAGCCAGCCTACAGTATATGAGGAGAAGATCGAAGAACCATTTAAACTCTCACCAATCCAGAAGCTTCACTTCAAAGTACGAAAGGAGGGCCAAGGCTATTTCAACCAAGGTGTTCTTACCCGCTTGAACCGGCCCGTCAGCGATCGCGATCTTCGCCGTGCGCTTGAAACCCTAATCAAACGACACTCCATGCTTCGGGCCCGTTTTACGGACATGGGCGCCGATCCAGGAGTTCAACAGCGTATCACCGAGGATATTGCCGGGTCCTATCGCTTCCGCTCGAAAAATGGAATCAATGAGAATGAGATGCAACAGGCCATTTCTAATAGCCAGTCCTGCATCAATGCGTTCACGGGTCCCATGATGGCAGCTGATCTCTTTCATCTCAATGACGGTCAATACGTTCTCTCGATGACTGCTCATCATTTGGTTGTTGACATCGTCTCATGGAGGATCATCTTAGAGGACTTGGAAGAGCTCTTGCTTAACCCAAGAGAAGATTTGTCCCAAAGTGGCTCCCTTCCATTTCAGACTTGGTCCCAGCTACAGGAGAGCCAATGCCAAGAGGTCGAGACCACGGACCAGGCAGAATTGGAAAGCGTTCCTGCCCCTGATTTCGCATACTGGGGACTGGAGAATCAGCAAACTACGTACGGAGATGTGGACTGCGAGACCTTCGAAATGAGCCCACAAGACACGCAAGCCCTTCTAATGGAATGTCATAAGAGCCTCCAGACGGAACCGATTGATGTATTCCTCGCATCTCTTCTCTACGGATTCCGAAAGGCGTTCACCGATCGATCATTGCCCGTGATATACAATGAAGGCCACGGAAGAGAAGTTTGGGATCCTACGATAGATATTTCACGCACCGTTGGCTGGTTCACAATTCTGCAGCCTATGTTGATTTCGAACATCACTATGGACGACCCTGTCGATGCAGTTATTCAGGTGAAGGATCTCCGGCGCCGTGTTTTGGACAATGGACGGCAGGATTTCACAAGTCGCGTCCTCGCAGGCGGATCCCAAAAATGCGGCCATCACGGGCCCATGGAGATCTCATTCAACTACGTTGGTCAGCATCGGGATTTGCAGAGAACAGATGGCCTTTTCCAGCTCATGAACCAGATGGCTGGAGAGACTGGTCGTGGAGGAGGAGCTGCCGATTTTGGTGAAGACACCCCTCGTTTCGCGCTTTTCGAGACATCAGCACTTGCCGTACAGGGGTGCCTGCGCTTCAGTTTCTCTTTCAACAGGTATATGAAACATCAAGATTCGATTCGGACTTGGGTAACGGCATGTCAAAATACATTGAAATATCTGGGGAACAAATTGCAGCTATTGGAGCCAAGACCTACCTTGAGCAGCTTCCCATTGATGTCGCTCAACTATGGAGAGCTGGAAAATATCGTCTCGAAGAGATTACCGGGCATTGGAATACACTCGCCTGATATGGTGGAGGACATCTACCCGTGCTCGCGCATGCAAGAGGCTATACTACTCAGTCGTTCTCGGGATGATGGCCTCTATGCTGTTCATGATACTGTGGAAGTGAAAAGTTTTGAGGGCAAACCGGATGCCCAGCGTCTGACGCTCGCGTGGAAAAAGGTGGTTTCCAGACATCCAATGTTACGAACCATCTTCCTGGAGAATCTCACCAGTCAGAATTTGTTCTGTCAAGTTGTTCTCAAGTCATTTGATGCTCACCCTAGCTTCGTGAGGTGCTTGAGCGATAGCGATGTCCTAGCAACCCTGGATCAACAGCAACCGATGAATTACCATGATCACCAACCATCCCACAGACTTACTATCTGCGAAACAGCGAACTGTAGGCTTTTCTGCAGAATTGAGATTAGCCATACCTCAATGGATGGCTCATCCATTTCCTTGATTCTTCGGGACCTGCAGTTGGCATATAGCGAAAAGCTCGATGATCACAAGCCAGCGTTCAAAAACTTCATCAACTATCTCCATAATGCTCCCCAGAAGGATACCATTGACTACTGGTGCTCCTATCTTTCAAAGTTCAAGCCCTGCCATTTGCCCGTGCTCACTGATGGCGTCACGGCCCCTAAGCAGCTCAAGACTATGCGCTTGAACTTTGAGCCACTTAGAGAACTCCAAAAGGTCTGCGAGCAAGATGGGCTGACCTTATCAACTGCATTTAGTACGGGTTGGGGGCTTACACTCAAATCCTTCTGCAACACGGACGATGTTTGCTTCAGTTACATGGCATCTCTGCGAGATCTGCCTGTCGAAGACATTGAGTCAGTTGTTGGTCCGGTTATAGGTCTGCTAGCCTGTCGGATGACCGCCTCTAGTACAATTCCACTCCGGGAAGCCTTGCACCAGGTTCAAAGCGATTATATGGAGCAATTGCCCTATAAGCATGCGTCACTCATTGATATTCAGCATGCGTTGAAGCTATCGGAAACACTGTTCAACACTGGAATATCCTTCAGAAAGCTCCCTAGCTTCAGAGATGTGCCGAAAGAGGAAATTGAGTTTGAAGAGCTTGGAGCAATTTATGACCCAGCTGAATTCCCAGTCTTCATCAATGTTGAAGTCACTGATGAAGAAGTGCGCCTGGACTTGAATTACTGGACGACAGCCTTGTCAGATGGCCAAGCACAGAGTGTTGCTTGCACTTTCCTCAAAAATCTGGAAAACATTGTTTATTCCCAGAGCAAGGAAATTGGATCATTGGACGGGATGAGCACTTGGGCTTACGATCAAATCGCAATGTGGAATAGAAAAGTCCCACAGATTGCTCACCAGTCTATTCATGAAATCTTTGACGAGAGGGCGAAGTCGCAACCAACTTCCCTGGCGGTTGTGGACCGAGATGGGAGCCACACATACGCTAAGATCAATGAGCTATCTTCAATCCTAGCAACATATTTGATCAAACTTGGTGTCAGCTCTGGGGATATAGTTCCTATCGACTTTGCGAGTTCGAGTTGGAAAATTGTCTCTGTTCTAGCAGTGCTCAAAGCAGGCGGAATCTGTGTCCCAATGAGTGAAGGTTGCATGCAGAACACCGAACAATGGCTTATCAACAACGGAGTGCAGGTTGCTCTTGCGTCTCCCCACAAGGCACATGTGCTCGAGGGTACCATTCCATATGTTATCCCTGTTGCGGCTCCTCTCTTCAAATATCTCCCAAGTCTGAACGAAGAGCCTCATTTCGACATCGACTCGTCCAATGATGCTTATATGGTTTTTACTTCGGGAGAGACTTCAAAGCCCCGACCCATTGTCCTCAACCATCGGACCATAGTCGCACGAGCAAATTCATTCGCTTCAGCGCTTGGCATTAATGAAAACACACGGCTCTTCCAGTTCTCCCCACACACTTCTGATATGTTCATCAATGAAGTATCCAGTGTACTTCTGCATGGGGGATGTCTTTGCATTCCATCTGACAAAAGTTGCAAAAGTCTTTCGTCGTCGATAAATGAACTGCACGCCAATTGCATTAACTTGACTGCGTCTGTCGCTTCATATTTGCAACCAGCCGATGTCCCAGACGTCAAAACTCTTGCTTTGTTTGGCGAAGCTTCGCTCAAGAAGGTGATCGAGGCCTGGGCCCCCAAAGTCCAGCTGCATACCTTCTACGGTACAACTGAGAGCGGTTCAAGTTCCGTCCACAAATTGATCACAGACGCCTCACTGAATGAACAGCTCATCGGATCTCGCAATGGCTGCTTGGCCTGGATTGTCAACCCTGAGGATCACAAGACTTTGGTTCCTATAGGAAGTACTGGTGAGCTTGTGCTGGAAGGGCCTGTTGTTGCTGAAAGTTACTTCCTTGGGGGGGAACATCCTGCAAACGATTTCATCGAAAGTCCTAGATGGATTGCCGCTTTGGAGCAGTGTGTTGGAAACTGCGATCAAGAACCCCTTGGCCAGGAAAATGTCCCTCGGCGGATGTTCAAGACGGGAGACTTGGCTCGTTATAATTCAGACGGGTCACTTGTCTTCATGGGAAGAAAGTCCAAAGAGAATGAATCACGATCACGGGCGGATATGTGGCAAATGGAACAGCGTATTAACGCATTTCTTTCAGCCGAGTACCGCTGCGCTGTGGAGGAAATTGATTACGAGGAAGAATCTCTCAATGGCCCATCTGTTTTCATTCTCTTCGATAATGATGACAACAATACGCTTATTGAAAACGGCCATAAAATATTCTCTGGAGCATCCCCTCAGTTCCACGATATCGTCGCCAGGCTCCATATCCATCTTTCGCAGTCCTTGCCTTCGAATCAGGTCCCAAATCTGTTTTTCCCAGTCTCTCAAGTACCGTTGAACCGAACTGACAAACTCGATCGCCAAAAACTGAGAAACTCTGCACAAAGCCTATCAGGGAATGGTCGACTGGAGTTTGATTTCAAGAGATTCAACGAATTTTGGCGCCATACGTTGGCCAGTTCGACGCTTACCCAATTTCCTTCGGTTCCCACTCGCTCACGGACTTCTACCAGCAAACCCATTCAGGTGAATCAAGCCTGGTCAGAAACTGTTAAGTCAAGCTATGGATCAAAAGCAACTATCCTTGCCGCCTGGGCACTGACTGTCTATGGATATACCTCGTCTGAGGATGTTTGCTTTGGAGAGATTCTGTTGGATGGCGACAAGAGCGCTACAATTGTCCCTCGTCGGTTCATTATCGACGAAGCAACTGATATCCAAAATTTCCTGAGCACTACAAACCATAATTTGGAGGTAAGCCAGCCCTTCCAAAAGGGTGGACTTGCCCGAATCAGCCACCTCAACGCAGACGCTACACGTGCATCCAGCTTTAGAAACTTGATTTGGGTGTCAGATATCAGTGAAGGGCAAACAATCAACCATGGGAATCTCCAATATAACTCAGCACTTGTCAAAATCTCTAATTCTTACCCATTGGTGCTATGCATCACTCTTGGGGAAGAGGGAATAGAGTTCAACGCTCGATTTGACCAAGAAACAGTTACTGCTCCACAAGTCGAGCGAATCATGGCTCGGTTTGGAGACTATTTCAATGTCCTGAATTTGGATTCTATGAAACAAGAACCCATCAGTTCAATGAACGTCCACGATGAGAACAATATTTACTCTATCAGTGCCGAAATCGATTACTGGAAGGACTATCTGACCGATGTTGAACCATGCATTCTCCATGCCTTGCCTTCTAGGAAACCCCAGGAAGGACTTGGTTCTACTGAACTTGTTATTCCTTCTATATCTGAATTGCGCGCATTTTGCCAAAGTGCCGAAGTGGATACCTGCGTACTCCTTCAAACCGTTTGGGGCTTAGTTTTGAGAGCTTACACTGGGCTACATGCAGTCTGTTTCGGGTACAGCTCTCCAGTGGGAAACAGCGATGCTTCCAGAAAAGGGTCTATCGAAAAAGCTGATTCCGCAAACGTTTTAGTTTGTAGGGCACAGTTTGAGGACCATGTCAAGCTTGGAGAAATTTTGCAGTCAAGACAGCAAGAGTTCAAGCGGATGTTGCGCAATTCTCTCTCCTTGAGTGAGGTTCAACAGGAACTCGAAATGGATGGCACCGACCTTTTCAACACAATCTTCAGCTCTGAGAAAATGGGAACGGCCTCCGATGAAACGCTCGACCTGGGGAATTATATGATTGCTATCCACGCCGAAGTTGCAGAATCGTCAGGGAAGATTTTCTTCACATATCAGAGGGAAGCATTATCGGATGACAGCATCGCCAATATTGTTGACTGCTTTGACTACGTTCTTCGTTCCGTTATAAGTCTCGGCATAAATGGCACTGTTGGCGAAGTCGAATTCTTCAACAACGTTTCGTGTCAGAAACTTCTTGAATGGAATGCCACACTATCCGAGCGACCTGATAAATGTGCACATGATATCATTTGCCAGCAGGTTAAGGAGCGGCCATCAGCGATCGCTATCTGCTCCTGGGATGGAGACTTCACCTACGCCGAGATTGATTACTTGTCCAACCGGCTTGCAAGCCACTTAAGAAACTTGGGTGTCAAGCCTGAGGTGTTCGTGGCAATGTGTTTTGAGAAGTCAGCTTGGGCTATTATAGCACAATTGGCGGTTCACAAAGCCGGAGGAGCATTTGCATCAATGGATCCTAGTCATCCGGAAAATCGGTTAAAGGGACTGGTTGACGACATCGGTGCTAAGATTATCCTATGCTCCTCCAAGTACCTCGACAAAGCCTCCAAAATTTGCGATACGCCATTTGCGGTTTGCGAAGGCAGCATTAATCAACTTCCGGGCCCAACTCCTCTTGATTCTGCCCTCGGCCCGACTGTCGGGAATGCAGCATATGTTATCTTCACCTCCGGAACGACAGGAAAGCCAAAGGTGACGGTGCTTGAGCATGTTGGACTTTCATTAGGATGTACTACATTTGCCAAGCCGCTGAACTTTAGCTCCAATACTCGCATGCTCCAATTCTCAAGCTTCACGTTTGATATCAGCGTCCTCGAAACGCTTGTTGTTCTCATGATTGGTGGCTGCATCTGTATGCCATCCGATGAGGAGCGGTTGAATGACTTGCCTGCGATGATACGAAGAAGCAAAGCCAATACTACATGTTGTACTCCGTCAATTATCAATACTTTGGATCCCAAGAGTGTTCCTGGCCTGACGACAATCGCCTGCGGTGGCGAGAAAATGATGGACAGTCATATTGATCGTTGGGCCGACAGATGTGTTATTAATGCTTATGGACCCTCAGAAGCAACCATCGTTGTCACGTCAAGTATGAAAATCAACGCAGAGGGGAAGCGCCTCGATGTCGACGGCAGCTCAATCGGTACTGCCATGTCGGGCAGAACGTGGATCGTTGACCCGAACAATCATCATCGTCTTCTTCCCGTGGGTGCTATCGGAGAGCTTGTCTTGGAAGGCTGCAACGTTGCTCGGGGGTATCTCAACAATGAACAAAAGACAAAGCAAGCTTTCATTCGTGATCCTGATTGGGTTAAGCTCGATGGACTGAAGGATATTCTTGAGCGACGAGAACGTATGTATCTCTCTGGAGATCTCGTTTATTACAGCCCTGATGGCTCGATTCAGTTCATTTCTCGCAAGGATACTCAAATAAAGCTAAATGGTGTCCGCATTGAAGTGGAGGAAATTGAGCAACAGTGCATCTCTTATCTGTCTCCAGATACCCAGGTGGCTGTTGATGTTGTCGTCCCCAAGGAAAAGACAGTAGCCAAGTGCCTGGGAGCTTTTTTCACGATGGAAGAGCAGAACTTCGAGCCGAGCACAGCTTCTGAACTCTTGATGCCCATGTCAGAGAAAATTGCGGAGACTGTCAAGCATCTGCAGGCATCTTTACACGAAACGCTCCCGTTGGCTATGATCCCCAAGCTTTTCTTTCCATTGCGGCGCTTGCCGTTCTCTTCCACTGGCAAGCTAGATCGCAAGGGTCTCCATGCCATCATTGAGTCTCTTACTAAGGAGCAATTACAAAGCTATAATAGCATCAGTGGCGGGACTAAGCAAGTTTCCCAAGGTGGAGTTGCAGGAGAGCTACAGGAACTTTGGGAGAAGGCGCTCGGCCTCGCACCGGGCTCTGTTGGTGCTGAAGATAGCTTTTTCGGACTTGGTGGTGATTCTTTCTCGGCCATGAAACTCGTTGGTGCTGCGCATTCTCGTGGATTGTCACTCACGGTGGCAGACATCTATGCCAACCCGGTCTTGTTGGACATGGCTAAATGCTGTGGAATATCAGATGAAGAGGCCGTTGACATTAACGTACAGCCTTTCAGTCTGCTGTCTGATTCAGTTCCTCGTAAGGAGATCCTGGCGGATGTTTCTGATCAAACTGCGGTCTCGCCAGAGATGATATCGGATATTTACCCTTGCAGCCCGGTGCAGGAGGGTCTTCTTACCTTGTCTATCAAACAGCAAGGAGCGTACATTGCGCAGCCAGTTTTCCAACTCGCGGACGGACTCAATATCGAGCAGTTCAAGGCTGCCTGGCAAGATACTGTGAACGAATTGGACATTCTCCGAACGCGCATTGTGCACACCGACTCCATGGGCTTCCTCCAAGAAGTGCTTAAAAGGGAACCAATCTCCTGGACTGTTGCAGACACGGTTGATGAGGTCCTTGATGGCGCTTTTGGATTGTCAAATCATAACGGAGGCCAGCTGGCAAGCTATGCAATCGTCCAATCCAAGGCCTCCTCCACACGTTACTTTGTCTGGACAATTCACCACGCTCTTTACGATGGATGGAGCGTGCCGCTGATCCTTCGAAAAGTAGAGGAATTCTACTCACACGCGTCAGCCAAGAAGCCAACGCTCCCTTACAAGAATTTCATCAGCTACCTCGAGGATAAGGACATGTCCAAGTCGGATGAGTTTTGGAAGTCTCAGCTTTCCAACCTTTCGTGCTCTCCGTTCCCGCAAAATAAATCGTCTTCGCCAGATGCTGTGCGAGTGGGTAATCGACACCACAGCAACATTGAAATTTCTCAGTTCCAGAATATTCTGGGATTGACGCTCCCTGAGATCATTCGAGCTGCCTGGGCTATTGTGGTGTCTGTTCATACCAGCTCCAGTGATGTCTGCTTTGGTGAGACGTTAATGGGCAGAAACGTTAGCCTTCCAGGCGTCACAGATATCGCCGGCCCTGTTCTTACTACTGTTCCAACGCGCGTCCAAGTGGATGGCGATGTTACCGTTATTCAATACCTGCAGAAAGTCCGGGAATTGACCACAATGATCATTCCGCATCAACATTCTGGATTACAGCGTATTCGGAAGCTTAGTGGTGATGCCTCTGTCGCTTGCGACTTCCAAAATCTTTTGGTCATTCAGTCCGACGGAGGAGATCTTGATGGGTCTATATGGGCTTCTGGGAACGGCCAAACCAGCGGAGACTTCTTTACTCATCCACTTACCGTTGAGTGCAAAATTAATGAGTCTAGCCTTGGTATAACCCTTCATCACGATGAGGTTGTTCTGGATAGCTGGTTGGCGGAAAGACTCATCCACCAGTTTGGTAATGTTCTTGAGCAATTACTTACAGCCTCTAATGATGACATTTGGAAGATCGGCGATCTTGAATTGCTCAGCGCTTTTGACAAGAAGGATATCTCTTCGTGGAACCAGAGAGAAATCCCGGCCGTTGAGAGATGTGTCCACGACATCATCAAAGAGAACTGCTCAGCCCACCCGAAGGCTAAGGCTGTCTTTGCCTGGGATGGTGAGCTTTCTTACAAGGAATTACACGATCTTGCTACCTCTTTCGCGGCTTACCTCAGTTCTCGTGGGCTTGGTCCAGAGATGCTGATCCCTATCTGCATGGATAAATCCCTTTGGGTCGTCGTTTCTATACTCGGTATTCTCATCGCTGGTGGAGCATATGTTCCATTGGATCCATCCCATCCGACATCAAGACACAGTGAAATCATCGAAGAAGTTGATGCCCGCATCATCCTTTGCTCTCCGCAATACCGGAAGCGCTATGCAGGTCTCGTCAAGAACATCATCCCTGTTAGCAAGGAGACAATCAAGGCCTATGGCGCGTTGAGCACTAAAGCCAAAAACCCTCATACGGCTCAGCCATCAAATATGGCAGTTTCGATCTTCACGTCTGGCAGTACTGGCCGACCTAAAGGTATCATTCTTGATCATCGGGCGCTTGCCAGTAGCGGTCTGGCATTTGGTCCTGTGGTAGATATGAACCGAAATTCCCGGACTTTCCAGTTTGCGTCGCTTGCATTTGATGCAGCAATTCTGGAAATTCTCGTCACTTTGATGCATGGAGGTTGTGTTTGCATTCCCAGCGAAGAAGAGCGCTTGAATGATGTTGTTGGCGCCATCCAGCGCATGAATGTCACTTGGACTTTCTTGACTCCCTCCATTGCCAGCATCATTGAGCCTTCAACGGTGCCGTCATTGGAGGTTGTGGTATGCGGTGGAGAAAAGCTGTCCCGTGAGGTGATAACTAAATGGGCCCACTGTGTGAGACTGATGAATGGATATGGCCCAACGGAAACCACCATTTTCGCCGTGATCAACCCCGAGGTTTCTCACAACACGGATGCTGCTTGCATTGGCAATGGCATTCCATGCACCCTGACCTGGATTGTGGATCCCGAAAACCATGATCGGCTTTCTCCCTTAGGTGCAGTTGGTGAGTTGGCTTTGGAGGGCCCGGCTCTTGCAAGAGAATATTTGAAGAACCCCGAAAAGACAGCGGAAGCATTTGTTACGGAACCGGCTTGGATGAAGGGTTCTACGCATTCCCTGCCGTCACCACGAAGAATCTACAAAACTGGTGATCTGGTCAAATACAACCCTGATGGATCGATTTTGTGCATCGGTCGGAAAGACCATCAAGTGAAGCTTCACGGGCAGCGCATGGAGCTCGGAGAGATTGAACATCGTCTACATGAGGATCCTCGAGTTCGCCACGCTATTGTGATTATGCCAGCAAAGGGACTCCTCCGGCAGCGACTGGTCACTATCATGTCCATGGAATCACTCAATATCGACAAGAGCATTATGTCGGACGAAACATGCGAGCTTGTTAACCAGTCCACCATGGAACGTGTGTCGCCCGACATTGTTGACATTCAGAATAACCTCGAGGCCCAACTTCCTATCTATATGGTCCCTCAGACATGGGCTGTGATCAAAAAACTACCAATGCTTGTGTCCGGAAAGCTAGACAGGAAACGCATTACAAGCTGGATTGAGAATGTTGATGAGCGCACCTACGGTCGTATCATGCAGGATTACGATGACATCAAACACGGAGATGTTGAATCTGAAGAGGAAGATGAAGATCAAGGAACCTTCACCAGCACTCTTCGCAATATCTTCACTCAGGTGCTCAACATTCCTTCTCACAAGATGGATCTCAGCCGTTCATTCGTTAGTCTAGGTGAGCAACACCCTTTTCTTAAATTATTAATTAGCCATATCACAAAGACTGACAAAGATCTGCAGGTGGAGATAGTATTACCGGAATGGCCGTTGTTTCCAAGGCCCGCAAACAAGGCATCGAGGTAACTTTGCACAACGTACTACAGAGCAAATCTATAACCGAGCTTGCTGCGATGTCTGGCGCGAAAACGAACACCGTCCAACGCAAGGAAAGATCTGGTGAACTGTTCGGACTGTCTCCCATTCAAAGGCTGTATTTCGAATCGGCTACCGCATTTGATGGCAGCGCGCGCTTCAACCAAAGCATGACGGTTCGCATTACTCGAAGGATCAATCCTGATGCCTTGAGGCAAGCGATTAGAGCAGTCACCGAACGTCACTCCATGTTCCGGGCCCGGTTTATCAAGTCGCGTGGTGGAAAATGGCAGCAAAAGATTAAGGATGTGAGTGAATTCTTTCCGGTTTCTAAAAATCAAGTATTAAATGTTTCCACAGGATGTTGAAAGCTCATACCGATTCCGCATACACACAGTCAATAGCGTCAATGCGGTGTTCCCCAAGATTGGAGAAAGCCAGCAGAGCCTAGACATTGAAAATGGCCCAATCTTTGCAGCAGATCTGTTCGAGGTTCAAAATAAACAGCAGATTCTGTTCCTCGTGGCAAACCATCTGTGTGTGGACATGGTCTCGTGGCGCATTGTCTTGCAGGACGTGGAAGAATTCATCGAATCCGGTTCTCTTCCGTCCGACAAACCTCTCTCATTCCAGAGCTGGTGCGAAGTGCAGATGGAGGCCAGCAAGATTGGAACTAGCAGTGTCGAGCTTCCTTTCGCTATTGAGGCTCCCAATCTTAGCTACTGGGGAATGGAGAGTGCACCAAATGTGTACGGCAATGCCACTATGGAATCTTTCATTTTGAGTGAAGATGCCACAGCATTTGCATTGGAGCATGGTCAGCATATTCTCCAAGCCGAGGCTATTGATGTTGTGCTTGCCACTGTTATCCACGCTTTCCGTCAAGTGTTCAATGACCGAGAAACCCCGACAATTTACAATGAAGGCCACGGCCGCGACGTGGAGGATTCTAGCGTCGATCTTTCAAGGACGGTGGGCTGGTTCACAACGATCAGCCCGTTGCGCGTCAACAAGGGCTCAGGTAAACCCCGTCCACTTTTTCCTAAATGAGGATTTACTAACATGAAATAGACATCATGGAGACTCTAAAATATGTCAAGGACACAAGACGCCAGATTACGACTACAGGGCAAGCTTATTTCGCGCAGAATATGCTCCATCAAACTGGCGCTACCAAGTTCCCTGTTCCGTTTGAGATCATCTTCAATTACCTCGGCCAGCTTCAGCAACTCGAACGCAATGATTCGCTGTTCCAGCACTTCGGCAACACGTTCGACCGTGAGAGACTCGAAGTGGCTGGAGACATGGGCCCGAAAACGCCTCGATTTGCCCTACTGGAGGTGTCGGCAATCATTGTTAAGGGAAAGCTTCATGTTTCTTTCACCTACAATCGACAAATAAAGCACGAAAGCCGAATCTTGGAGTGGATGTCTGAGTGTAAGAGGATTCTCGAGGAAGATTTCCTCTACTCCAAAGACCGCGTTCCTGAGCCCACCCTCACTGATTACCCGCTTCTCAACATGACGTACGATGGGTTGAGGAGTTTGGTCAAAGACACGATCCCGAGTGTCGGAATGAAGAGCTGGGATGAGGTCGAAGACATTTACCCCTGCTCTCCGGTTCAGGAGGGTATTCTCCTCAGTCAACTTCGTGACCCGCAGAAATACATGTTCCATGTAGTCTTCGAGGTCTGCCACCACAACAAGAGCAGGATCGATCCAGCTCAGCTCCGAAAGGCGTGGATGATGGTGGTCAATCGTCACCAGGTTTTGAGAACTCTATTCGTTGACAGCAACTCCAAAGGAGGCTCTTTCGATCAATTAGTGATCAAATCGGTTGCAGACGAAATTGTTGAATTCCAGTGTGAGCATGACGTCGCCTTCAAAACACTTAGTAACATCAAGCTGCACGATATCAACGAAAAGCGGCTCTCGAAGCTCCCTCAGCAACTCTCGATCTGTCAAACAACCTCTGGTCGTGTGTTTATGAAGCTTGAGATGAACCATGCTATCATCGACGGAGGATCCGTCGCTATCATCATGAGAGACCTGGCATTGGCATACAATAACACTCTTGCTTCGGAGCCAGGTCCGCGGTTCAGCGAATACATCAGATACACCCAGAAACAGGATCACAAGGAGGCACTGGCATACTGGATGAGGTATTTGTCTGGAGTGCATCCTTGCAATCTATCCTTCTCTACTGAAGCGACAGGTGATCGCCAACTAGGATCATTGATGATGAACTTTAACCGGTTCCCTGAACTTCAACAATTCTGTGAGAAAAACTCGGTCACTTTGGCGACCTTGACTATGACTGCCTGGGCTATTGTCCTCCGGAAGTTTACAGGATCCAATGATGTCTTATTTGGATACCCCTCTGCTGGCCGTGATTCCCCGATCCTTGGAATCCAGGACGCGGTTGGTATTTTCATCAATATGTTGTGCTGCCGAGTCAATTTTGCGGCCAACCACACCCTCCGTGATGTCACGAAGATGGTTCAGGAAAACCACATCCAGAGCATCCCGCATCAGAACTGCTCTCTTGCAAAGATCCAGCACCAGCTTGGCCGTCAAGGCCAGGCGCTTTTCAACACGACTATGTCTATTCAAAACCACTCTGAGTCAAAGGTCGTCAAGAAGGAATTGATCTCTTTTGATACTCAGCATGCGTACGATCCAACTGAGGTAGGATTCACCAGTCATCAGGATTCATAGATGGGTTTAATGCTAATGTTAAACTGCAGTATCCTGTGACAGTAAACGTTGAGACCGCTAGAGGTCACGAGGGTATTCTGCTCAGGTTTTGGACCGACGCCGTGTCCGAAAATCAAGCAAAGGACTTAGCCGATTCCATTGCTAAGGTGTTCACTTGTTTCGTTGAGGAGCCAACACGGCTGGTTTCTGAGTTGGCTCTGTCCGGCGAGCCATCGCGCATTCCTAATCAGCACCCGAAGGGGCCTGCGCTTTCGGACTTGCAACTTCTTGATCACGATTATCTGCAGAAATTGATTGATCAGCGCGTAAACGAAGCTATCAGCCAGATGATCAAAACAGGGAAACTCGTGCTCGCCCAACCTGATGGCCAGGACAAAACCCAGCCAAGCGAGTATCAGCTTAACGGCTCTGATATCCCCATCCCGGCGGATGACGCCCAAAAAACGAATCTTTCGGACTCTGTGCCTACTCTAATGAGCGAGGACGACAAAGAAACAAGTGAGCTTGAGAGCCGTCTTCGCAAGCTCTGGAACACAGCTCTGGGACGGTCCGAAACTTCCATCAAGCACCAAGACAGCTTTTTCAAACTTGGTGGCGATAGTATAACTGCCATGAAGATGGTCGGAGTTGCCCGCGAGGAGGGATTGGTTTTGACTGTGGCCGATGTTTTCAGCAATCCTGTCTTCGGAGACATGCTGGCCATTGTCAGCACCAGGGACAGTCCGGCAACTTCAAGCGCGAGCACACCACCTCTGACGCCTGAAAACGAGAAAGCCATTGAGACTCCCTTTATTCTCTCCAGGCCCGAAACGCCAAACGAGCTAACGGTCCTGAGATCGTCGGAAGTCGATTCCTCTTCCCTGCGAGCGGGAATCAGCCCAAAGATCGGTGTTTTCCGAGGGGGTATTGCCGACGTGCTGCCGGTGACGGATTTCCAGGCCCTATCCTTGACTGCTAGTCTGTTCAAGTCAAGGTGGATGCTGAACTACTTTTTCCTTGACGGCCAAGGCCCACTTGACATTCGAAGGCTTAGAGAGAGCTTCCTGCGCGTGGTCGATGCGTTCGACATCCTGCGCACGGTCTTCGTGTGCTTCCATGGTCAATTCTTCCAGGTCATCTTGCGCAAGGTCCGGCCGGAGATTTTCGTATGCGAAACAGACAAGAGCTTGGACGATTATACCGAGTCTCTGCAACAGCAAGACCGCGCGCAGATTCCACGCCAAGGGGAACAGTATGTGCAGTTCTACATTGTGAGGAAGAAGATGAGCGATCAGCATCGCATTCTTATTCGTTTGCACCATGCTCAATTCGATGGTGTATGCCTTCCGAGAATCATGTCTGCCATTAAGATGGGATATGAAGGCAGTCCGATTCCTCCAACCCCATCTTTCTCGAACTATATGCGGGTCCTTCCTGCATCAATCACTCCGGAGCACTATCAGCACTGGAAAACGCTTCTCAAGGGATCTCAGATGACGGAGGTCATCCGACGCGAAACCCCTAACAACTTCCGGCACATTGGCGCCTTCACCGAACAGAAGAAAACGATCCATTTCCCGCCAACAGTCCTTGAGAATGTCACCATCGCGACCGTCATGCAATCCGCATGGGCTATGACATTAGCCAAGCTCTCGGCTCATGCAGACGTGGTATTCGGTCTTACCATTAGCGGTAGGAATGCCACCATCCCCGGAATTGAGGCCACTGTTGGACCGTGTCTCAATTTGATCCCTGTGCGGGTGAAGTTCGGCGAGCATTGGACTGGCTTGGATCTCTTCCGCTATCTCCAGGATCAGCAAGTCGCCAACATGCCCTATGAATCTCTGGGCTTCCGAGAAATCATCCGGCACTGCACGGACTGGTCTGACTCTACCTACTTCACGACTTCAGTCTTCCACCAGAATGTCGAATATGAGGGCCAGATGCAGCTGGATGAAACCCACTACCGCATGGGAGGCGTTGGCGTCATCGACAACTTCACTGACCTTACCCTGTTCTCTAAGGGCTTCCCCAACGAGCAGAAACTTGACATTTCTCTTGGGTACTCTGTGAAGGGCCCCATCCAATCCCCCTTCGCTACCCAAGTCCTTGACATGGTCTGCGAGACAGTGCAAAGTCTCATCGCCAACCCCAATGTTCCTCTTCCTTCCCCTTCCACTCTCCGCACTCTCTCCTGCCAAGTCGTTAGTGACCTACCTCATTCCTCCGACGAACTCTTCCTCTCTTCCAATCTGAACAACCGCAGCATCTCCGAGATCCTCGTGCATTCGGACCTTCTCACTCAGGTCTGGCAACAGGTTCTCTCTTCCAACAGCAACAACGCCCGAAGAAACCAGAGCCAATACCAGCTGAACTCTTCTTTCTTCGACCTTGGTGGAGACTTCCTTAGTATGGCACAAGTCGTCTGGCTGCTCGAGCAAGAAGGTCACCAGGTCCGACTGGAAGATCTTCTCGAGCATCCGACGTTCCTCGGTCAACTGGCAGTTCTGACACTCAACAATAACAACACAGACAGACAAGACGAGGATGGTGTGAGGAATGACAGTGACCAAAACATCACGCCGGCCACTGAACTCACTACGTCCTCGCCTCCTCCAGGCACAGCCTCGGAGTCGGGATCGTCCAAGGCGTTGGCGAGAAAGGGATCTTGGAATCCACTCGGAAAGGCAGTTACTTTGGCACGGAGATTCACGAAATGGGGATCTGTGTCGTCGAGGAATTAACCAGACTGTTAACCCTTTTCTATCATTTATTTCAAAAGTCTGTTTGTTTATTTGATTTGGTTGTCGGCTTGACATCGTCCTGTCTTTTGTTTCCTATGTTCATTCATATATAATCTGCCATCTCACATATATACCTATCATTACAGATTGTTTACTTTGTGGTTTATTAGATTGTTTGTTTTGTCTTATGTATGTTTGATAGATTTTATTTATATTCATCCTTTATCTTATTTATATCCACTCTCCATAATACTATCAGCGTTTCCTTCAAAGATATCAATGAATCAATCAATAACAGAAGATTCTACTACCTAATGCAATCCAAACGTATAAGCCAACCGAGAATCTAAGGTTTCCAATCATTATCCATAACATTCATTCATTACATTAACTAGGCAAAACAAACACAGACATGCTGATGGTGGTATCTCAAGCAGAAAATAACTGATGCTTTTCTTTTTCTTTCATGAGAAATTAATTAGATGTAGATGGCCCCTTCCATCTCTAATGGTTCTGTACAATTCCTTCCTCCGAATGCCCACTCCTCGAAGGCCAAAATTAATACCCATAAACCGACGCCCTCGACCACTTCCCCCTCGCGCGGATCCTCTTCCCAAAAACCCAAAACAGATACGGGATCGGGATCAACGCGATCGCCACAAACCCCAATACACTAGCCGCCCAGTCGACGCCCATGCGCCGGAACATGATATTCGCGAACAGCGGGAAGCAGCCGGCAAAAGCGCTACGGAGGAACGTATTCGCTGCGACGGCGCTGGCAGCGACTTTCTGGAAGGTGTCGATGAGGTAGTTCAGCGCGGCCTGGAAGATCGTGAAGAAGCCGAAGCCCATGAGCACGGCGCCGATGACGGGCGCGATCCAGTGAATCTTGGGGGAGCTCGTCCAGCCGAAGATGAAGAGGCCAGCGGCGAAGAGGACAGAGCCGATCATCATGGGGGGTAGACGGGCTTCCGGGACGGGGAAGTTGTTGTTGGCGCGGAAGCGCTTGATGTAGAAGTTTTGGTTGAGGAGGTTGACTGCGGCCCCGAAGAAGATGCCTACGAGGTAGGCGAGGAAGGGGAGTGCGCCGACGACTTGGTTCCAGCCGCGGACTTCTTGGAATTCCACCGGGAAGGCGGCGAGACTGAGGTAGATGATGCCGTAGACGAAGGAGGCGTAGAGCGCGACGAGGAAGCAGATCGGGGTTGTGAGGAGGGCGAATGGGCGGATGAGGTACTTGTTGCCGAGCTCTTTGAATGTCACGTCCCATTCCTCGTGGCGCGCGTGGAGTGCCCAGTTGCCGGTTTCGAAGCGGAGGCGTTGCGCTTTGTAGACGAGGAGAACTGGGGGGTAGCTTTCGTCGAGGAAGAGGATGTCCAGGGCGAGGAAGAACATCATCATGATGCCCGTGATCTAGGAGGGTTGGTTAGTTTGGGGAATCCATCTCTGATCAAGGGAAGGGCGAACTCACGTATTCCGTCCATCGCCATCCGAGGTAGCTCTGGCAAATGGCGCCGCCGGCAATGGGACCTAACACGGGGCCTCCGACAACAGCCATGGCGTATCCGACGATGGCCGCGCCTCTTTGTTCGGCCGTCCAGATGTCACTCAGGACGCCGCCGGTGTTGGTGACCGGCGCAGAGCCGAAGAAACCGGCGAAGAAGCGAGTGAGCATCACAGTTTGCAGGTCTTTGGCCGTGGCAGTGCCGAAGGAGAAAATGGCTGCGAGGAAGTATGGTAGCAAGACTGCGGGCTTTCGCCCGTAGACCTCGGACAACGGTGCCCAGACAAGGGGACCCAGGCCTGCAAATGTTAGTGGTTGATGAGCCTGAGTATCAACAAGACATACCGAAACCAAATAGTAGTAATGATGTACCAAGAGTCCCGACTTCCTCGCCGACTCCAAACTCCGCGTTGACTTGTCCCGTACCGGTCGAATAACTAGATCCCAGTCAATACATGCTCTTCATATATAGATAGGTCTGCCACAGATAACAGAATCACATACACCGAACTCGCCCAGGTAGCGCCCATCGTCGTCAACCCATACAGCAAGGTCGTCATGCACTTCTTCTCAAACCGCCAATTGAGCGGCCTATACGGGTCATCCGGCCCATCGAAGTCCACGATGACATCACTCGAGGTTTTAGTATGCGACAGCGGATGGGTGAAGGGGGCATCTTGGCCCGGCTCTCGACTCCGAATCCTCGAGATCACCGATTGCTCGCGATGCTCGAATACTGAGAGCCCTGATGCCGCAGTGGACTGCTTTTCCAGAGTTTCGTTCTGATGCGCATCGTTGCGCGTGGCTTGCTCTTGTTCCTCCAAGGGATCAATGCCGGAGGACGAAGTGCGCGACGATTGGTCTGGTTCTTCTCGCGGCATGGCGATAAGGCGTGAATCGCCACTTGATTAAGAAGGTTTGCGAGAACACAATGGTTGGAGGATTGACGGAAAAATAAAATACTATGAGAATCAAGATAAGGTTCGTGACATTTAACAGGAAAGGTCAGTGTCGATCAAGCAATCTCCGAAGAGCCAAGCACCACAGCAATTGAAAGTCAAAGGTTTGTATGACCCGACGTCATCACAATTCTAAAGAAAGGCGAAGGGAAAAAAGTCTGGGCATTCCCGACAAGGAGCCATCGCTTATAAGGCGAAGGGCAAAAAAAAAATACTTTCCTCCAGGGCCGATCCATGACGGCCCAGAAAACCGGCTTAGCCGGACG
The DNA here is from genome assembly GCA_002215965.1 of Aspergillus persii. Classification (NCBI taxonomy): domain Eukaryota; kingdom Fungi; phylum Ascomycota; class Eurotiomycetes; order Eurotiales; family Aspergillaceae; genus Aspergillus; species Aspergillus persii. The sequence continues at coordinate 4,591,203 of NGZO01000001.1, forward strand.
ATGTCCGTCAGAGGCATCGGACGTCCGATTGCCCGTCAGCATTTCCGTGGGTGGAGACTGCGTATCGAGTCATAGTCACAAGTCAGTATATAGACTGATATAAAGAGCAAGTCGCCGGTTCTCAGGGTCTGCCTGCCATTTCCTTCCAGATGTCTCCCACTCTCGTGCTCAATTACCCAGCGAGAATACTGATGGCCAAGACTTTGACAGCCCGTTGAAGCCAGTGGATGTCTGCCCGGATTATTATCCGAGCCCAAAGCGTGCCAAGTCCACCTTGGGGACGATCGCCATGACTGGCTGTCGGAGATACGCATTACTGGAACCTTGCCCCGGTGGGCTCGTTGGGGGTGGGGATTGGGCCGAGTGCAAGCTTTTCTTTCTTTTTCCTCGATGCTCATTCGACTCGTGGACGATAAGACAGGAGAAAGGAACGAGAATCGGAGCCTCCGCAAGGCTGAACAGCTCCGATCACGGGACTGAATCCTCGCCCTTCAATTTTCCAAAACTTCACATCTTGAATATCAATGAAATTGAAGTACAGAAGATAAATCACAAAATGCAGCCTTTTATGTACCGCCGTTCCCATTTCCATTTGCATTCCCATTGCCTCTATTCGTCGAGTAAGCCCTCATGCGTGCCATTTATGTGTGCAATCAATCAAAGTCTACATGGTTCGTTCGTTATACTTCGTCAATTCATCAGCTGGTGCTGGCAGAATGCATCTTCTCCCACTTTTGCACCGCCTCCATTGCCGCCGTCACCTTCAGCCCAATCCGTGCATCCAGTTCGTAGCTCTCCCATCGAGACGCCTTCTCGAGATACTCCTTGCACTCCCGCACCTTCTGCTTCTCCACCTGCGCCGATGCCTCGCCCTTGCTGGTCTCGCCGGGCGGACCCTGCGAGCTGTCGCCGTGGAGGGACACGTAATTGGGCCGCTCCATCCACAGGTTGGCGGCCATCTCGAAGTGCGCGGCCGGGTGCACCCAGTTGTCCTTGAGATGGCCGGTGAACACCGTCTTGTCGTGGTTCAGGACCGAGTTCTGGATGAGGGCCCGCGCCTGCTCGTGTTTGCGCATCGAGCGCAACACGGCGGCGCGCAGTAGTTGTAGGATGGCCTGCTCTTCGGGCCCCTCGCGCGACCAGGTCTTGTTGGCGTCGCTTTCCGACCAGGCCAGGTTCTGCAGCGACTCCTCGAGTTGCTCGACGGTCATGCGGCTGTGGCCGTTCCAGAAGAAGATCATCTCCTCGATGGGATCGACGCCCACGGCGTCGACTAGCGGCACCTTCCATTCCTTGGCGCGAGCCTCCCATTTGGCGATCTTTCGCGTGACGAAGATGTCGAACGGCAATTGGCGCGCCATGAACCGCTTCTTGCCTGCCAGCGGAGGTGCCATCCGGTAGTATTCGGCCGCTTTCTCGGCATGCTTGCCTGCCAGCTCGGTGTCTCCGGCACTGCTGCGGTATAAAGAGAGGTGAGACGACCCCGCTATATAGTAATACAACGACCGAGACCAGGAGTTGAGATCCACACACTAGATTTTGGTTAGCTTTTTTTCCCCTGTAGGATGCTCACAAATATAGAGAATCATTTACCTCAAGGAACGACTTCGCACAAAGCTCGTACCGGTGAAGGTACATTGCGTTCAGACTCCGTTCAAACACGCGCAGCGCTTCCACCTGCTGCAGCGGACTCTTCTCCTCGCCACAGAGCAGCTCCAACGCCCGGTCGAGATTCTTGTTCGCGCCCTCCATCCGCGATTCTTCTAGGAGCCAAAGCTGACTCTTAGGGAATCGCTGTCGCATCTTTGCGAGGAGCGCCTCGAGCCTCTCCTGGGGGTAACCCTGGACGTCTCCGTCGTCGCCAGGAACTGGATCGGGCATGATGTCGCAGTAACGCACGAAACCATTGTAGTACCCTAGGATTGCAAACGCAGCGATGGCGCCGATCAGGTTGTGAAACTTGCTGGCTTGCCACAGCATCCTCAGCCCTCGTTCCTTATCGCCATGGAACCCAATGATCCCGAGAAGCTTGCTAAATGCCGGCGGCACCATCGAAATCAGCAAAAGGAGAATGCCGAAGCAGAAGTTAGCGCCGGAATGCACAAAGACGTCAATCTCATTTTTGAAGGTATCGGAATCCGGATCGTGGCTCAGCATGTCCGCAGGACTCCGGGTCGACGAAGCGTCCGTCGTCGATTCCTCTTCGCTCGACACGTTGATATCGGACAATTTCTGCGAGAGCCCCGCAGCTTCCACGGAGGTCGCATCGGGAGTTTTCGATGCGTCTAGGCCGGACGCACGACTCGAAGACTGCGGGGGTTCCGTGGGAGTCGAATCGCCCGATTGGTTCTGCTGCATGAATCTCTGCTCCATCTTCAGGATGCCGTCCAGGGTAATATAGGCCTTGCGGAGTTTATAGAACCCTTTTATACTCTCCGTGAGACTTTCATTGAGCACGCCCACCACGGCGCTCATCAGCTGCGCCATTGCCTGGCAGAGCGCAAACTCGGTGCCGGGTGCATAGATCTGCGAGTGATACGAATTCGGCGCATGCGAGTTGTGCTGCGCTTTGTGCTGGTCGTTGTAGGCACTGTTCTCGGCTGCATTGAGTCGTTCCGACGCTACGAAGAAGGGGGGAATAGAACAAATCAGCCATCAACCACCCGGGGACAAATGCACACGGCGTGAGAAAGGATCCGCGAACCTTGACGCATCACCTCCTGCTCGAAACCCAACGTTGCCCGGATGAATGCGACCACGCCTCTGCCCAGCTAGATGTGGATTTCACCACGGTCAGTCTCTCCAAAGCGACGGACGAACGGTGCGGGTCAATACACACGTTGTGAAAGGACGAGGTCCCCTCCGACAGACCATCTTCAGCCCCGTCGACATCGTCGTTCAGGATCAGCGTCGCGGCTGTGCTCGGGATCGGTTAGAACGTGACGTCTTGGCTTTCCCAGAGCGAAGGGCACGCGAGCTTACCCTTCATCGCATCCTCGACTGCGCCCCCACAATGTCAGCCAGGAACTTCCGCGTGGTTCAAGGGTCGTGCGGGATTACTCACGATCTCGCAATTCGGTCAGCGAATCCAGCGACTGAGTGTTGGCTGCTGGCTTTTTGCCATAAAGCCAGGAGCCGACTCGGAGCATCGTGCACTCGGGGTCGCCAGACGGCCGTCAATACCGGGCGAACAGCACAGGAAGAAGACAGGAAGAGAAATAATGATAGTTTATGGGAAAAGAAGACCGATCGGGAATTAATTAATGAATTAAATCGATTGAATGGATCCAAATTCCTTAATTTAGAGCGGGAGCCGCAGGGGACCGACCCCGACAGAAAACGGAATGCGAGGAATGCAGCGTCTCGACATGCAGTGGAGACCTTCCGAGGGCATCACCTTGAGGACGGCAGCGGGAAAGACACAGGGAGGGAGAAGGAGAAAGAAGGGAAGAGAGAGAGAAGGCGAAGGAAGGGACTGAAATGGAAATGGAAAAGGAACAAGGGAGCATCCAGAGGGAGCCGTGGTCCTCCGAGTCGGCGAGGCGGAGCACCGCACTACATCATCGCTGGCAGCCTTGGTCAGAATTCCTGGCTCAGACATTCCTTGTATAATAGAGAGATAGCGAGATAAACAATACATCACATAACAATTCGGACTTCTTTCGTAGTTTCACGGTTTTGCCTATAATATAGTTAATATTCAGGCACCAACTTGGCTTTGTCTGCGGGCGGTGAAGCTCCCGACCGACTCCAACTCTCGTCATTCCAACTTGCTTTGCCTCGTTACTTGCCTTGAGTCGACTGTCTCTCTATCTCCTACTCCTCCGGCTCATCTCTCCGTCTTTTCTCTTTCTATCCAAACTCCCCCAACAATTCACACATCCACCCCCCACCATGTCGAGTACAGCGCCCCAAGATAAAACCGAACCCTCGCAGCAACCGCAGCAACAGAAAGGCCCCGTGCTAGAGGAAGACGACGAGTTCGAGGATTTCCCCGTCGAAGGTGAGTTAGACACAGGCTGGAGCAAACTATCACATACTCTCCGATTTTCCCTCCCAGTCGAGGTTGAGGCCGAGGTGGTCAAATGAAGCACTCGATCAACGCTGAGGATACATTGCGCTGACTGACCCAACTATCCTCTCTTCTAGACTGGCCTCAAGAAGAAACCGAACAAGCGGCCAACGGGGCCAATTCTCATCTGTGGGAGGAGAGCTGGGATGACGACGACGCGGCCGAGGATTTCTCGAAGCAGTTGAAGTATGTTCTTTCTCCCTCATTGTCTTTATCTCCGTCTATCTACCTATCTGCCTGTTGGTCTCTTTGTCTTGGCTCTCTGGATACCTACCCCGCCTGCCATCGTCATCTCTCACCAGGAGCTTGATATATATATACCTTCTAGACTTTATTTATCTCTTCCCATCTTGGCAACCCCCCTCCAAAACGCACAAGTCATGATACTAACGTAAGATCTACTCCACCTACAGAGAAGAGTTAAAGAAAGTCGAATCATCTCGTTAAAAGAAAGAAAAAAAAGATACCCGATTGACTACGGGAGGCCGGAACCTAGAAAACAAGGAAGCCTTGTCTAGTATAGCCTAGTATAGGTAGTTTTCTCGATGAAGCGCCCTTCAGACGATCAGCAATCCAATTATATGAGCCAAACCATTTAATGAACGCGACCATATCAAAGAACTGGTTTCTGCAGCATAGAATGAATGATCGAGGGAATACAGAGAGAAGGGGGGGGGGGGGAGAGGGAGACTTTGATTGTTCGATTGATCTCTCCATCGAAGGAGCGGTAGTTAAGCTTAAGGTAGCTGATGTAGCTGACGTAGCCGATGTTGGAAGGGACTTATGCAGCTATGTGCGAATGCAGGGGTGTTTTCCTCTACCTTGATGATAGTTTCCTGTCATGAGTGATTTTCACCTATCTGCGTGCTTCCTGCTGAATACTACATAAGCTTGTGTGATCTCGTCAACCTTGCAGATGATATACTATGCGTTCTAATTCAAGAGTATTTACAGACATGCCTCCAGTACGGAGTACATAGATTCAACTTCCGGTTTCATGATGGGCGATGTGGAAGAGTAGTTCCTTTGCGATTATCTCATAGTTTAGGACCCGTCGCTGCGTTGGCTCAATCATCAGAAACAAGATCATGTAGAAGAGGAAATATGATGCGTTTCATTTTTTTATTAGGCTTCAATGTCGTACATTACATTCGTCTCCGGGATTGCAAATTAATAACAGGTCCCGCCATAAAGCATGAAAAAATGGCATAATGGCATAAGAGGATAGGATAGGATGCTGGGAAATCAAGGTTTTTACACATGACAATAGGCTCCTTCCAACCCCCTTTCCAAACGGATTATGTTTGCTCGTGGCTGTTTTGGTTTACTTACTCGACAGGGCAGCAACGCCGGGCAGCTCCTTGCCCTCCAACAGCTCCAGAGAGGCACCACCGCCGGTCGAGACGTGGCTGAGCTTCTCCTCGGCGCCGAACTTGGCGGCGACGGTGGCGGTGTCACCACCGCCGATGATGACGATGCTGCCGGACTGGGCGGCCGAGACGGCGGCGTCGAGGGTCTTCTTAGTGGCATTGGCGAAGGACTCAAACTCGAAGACACCAGGGGGTCCGTTCCACAGGATGGTCTTGGACTCGGCGATCGTCTGCTGGTACAGCTTGATGCTCTCCTCGCCAACGTCCAGACCCATGTAGCCGTCGGGGATGCCCTCGGCGTCGGTGGCCTTGCCGACCTTGGCGTCGGCCGCGAACTTGTCGGCGGTGACGTAGTCGACGGGCAGAACGATCTTGACGTTGTTCTTCTCGGCCTTGTTGACGATCTCCTGGACGATCTTGCTGCCGGCCTCGTCGAACAGACTGTTACCGATCTTGATGTTCTCCAGGGTCTTCTTGAAGGTGAAAGCCATGCCACCGGTGATGATCAGGCTGTTCACCTTCGACAGCAGGTTGTCGATGAGCTGGATCTTGTCAGAGACCTTGGCACCTCCGAGGATGGCCAGGAAGGGGCGCTGGGGCTTCTCCAGGGCCTGGGCAAAGTAGTCAAGCTCCTTCTTGACCAGGAAACCGGCAGCCTTCTGGGGCAGGTCAACGCCAACCATGGAGCTGTGGGCACGGTGAGCGGTTCCGAAAGCGTCGTCTGTAAAGCACATAATCCGTTAGATACTTGACTAGATCGACGATTGGCCTTCAACGGGGTGACGAGGGCCATCGGGGGGAGGGGAATCTGGAGGCTTACTGATGTAGATATCACCCAGGGCAGTCAGTCCCTTGCGGAACTCGGCGACCTTCTCCTTGTCGGCCTTAACCTTCTTGCCCTCCTCGTCCTTGTAGCTACCCTCCTCCTCGGCGTGGAAGCGCAGGTTCTCGAGGAGAACGATCTGACCGCCGGTGGCCTTGTTGACGGTCTCCTCGACCTCCTTGCCAACGCAGTCTTCCGTGAAGATGACGCTCTTGCCGAGCAGCTTCTCGAGCTCGGGAACGACGGGCCTCAGGCTGTACTTGGGGTTCTTCTTGCCGTCGGGACGGCCGAGGTGGGACATGAGGACAACAGCCTTGGCGCCATTCTCGATGGCGTACTTGATCGTGGGCAGAGCACCGACGATACGCTGGTTGTTGGTGATCTTCTTATCGGCATCGAGGGGAACGTTGAAGTCGACCTGTTGGTTCCACAAGATTAGCAAGAGAAATTCGGTGCGAGGACAGGCCAGCGGCCCCTGAATCAAGAAAAGGGTGGATAACGACCTACCCGGATCAGGACACGCTTGTCCTTAAGGTCGACGTCGGTGATAGCGAGCTTGTTGGAGAGAGACATTGTGAGGGTATACGAAGGTCAATCAATCAATGGATCAAACTGTCTCGGAGTCTGGTCAGCGGAGGGGGGAAACAGAAGACTAAGGACAGGAGGGGAAAGAAAAGGGTGGCACCGCGACTAACATCCTTCTTATTACGTCCACGGTGAGTCTGAACCGGTCGGTTGAGCGGCGGGGTAGCTGGCGGTCGTTTTGTCGCGCTGGTGGGGCGTTCGGTGAGGCAGATTCGCTGACGCATCGGGCTGTTGCGGGACTGATGTCAGTCGGCCCTGATCGATGACGGAATCAACCGGGCCGTCGACAATATAGATAGCCTCGGGTCTGGCCAGCGTCGGGTGGTTGGAACTCGGACGCAGGGGGTAGTAGTTACCTAAGGTAGGTAGTAGTGGGTTGTCCGATTTGATACCTAGTAACCTTACGAGCCGTGTGGCCTGAGGACCTCCCGGACGTTGTGTCCAATCCTCTGCATGTCTTGTTATAGATACGCTTTTTTTCTTTCTGTCTGTCCTGTATAGCGAAAGCCCGAAGAGAACGCCTGTTAAAACATAGTCGACAACGGAAATTAAACCTGTACACCGTCCATAAGAGCCCGATCAAAACATTCCCCGTGGTAACAGTCAACGCCGGGTAAAGGAAACACGCGAACACACAAGAAAATACCGGAGAGAGAGAGAACTGCCGAAGCGAATAATCAAACGCTGAATAGGATGCAGGCGTTCTGGATTACTCTTCTTCGGATGAGTTGGTCAAGGAGAGGTATGCAGTCCAGGCAATACCAACGGTGGATACAAAGGGCTACGGCAAAAATACAGAGTCAGTTCAGGTCCTGGTGGCGCGCTCGGAAGCGCAAAGAGTCGCACTTACGATCTGGAACTGGATTGGCACAACGCGGAAGTTGAGGATCTGCACCGCAGGCCAGAGAATGAAGTTGGCCTTCAGAGTCGGCAAGTAAACGTCTCGGAACTTGCGGCTCAGAGCTCTTCTTCCACCGCCCTCGGCAATTGTCATGAAGCTGAAAAAGCAGACCAGACCTAGTAGATATTGGTGGTTAACAGGGGTTGTCCCGATGCATGGATAGGGGCGTTCCGTACCGAAAGGGGCGAAGATGAACTGGTCAAAAGCCACCCGCTTCAAAGCCGAAAGAGTCGGATTGTTCTTGGCAAGCGGGAATGCTCTGGACAGAAACCCATACCACTGGAATTGAATCGGGGCCATGAAGAAACCATAGGCCATGAAACGAGTTAAGCGCTCGAAATCGAAGGGCTGCGGCGCAGGTCTGGTGTTGCCAAGCTCTCCAAGCGCCGGGGGCTTTTCCTTGTCCAAATCGTGGATTTCGATGGAGATCAAGTCGCCCCCATCAGTTCGGCCGCTGGATGGGCGAGATCTCAAAGCCGTGATAAGTTGTGCAGTGGTGTCCGCAATACCACCGAGGATCTATTGTCGCCACAAGAAATTAATCTCCGTCACTGCAAAGCCGCAATATGCCGGGCGCATTGCTCTTACCGCGTTGGTCACCATCGTAGTCAGTACTACGGACAACATTCACGTTAGCGGTCGCTTATATCCCTGGTGGGAATGAGTAGAGGCGTACCCGGTTTTTCCGCATAGTAGGAGTTGAATTTGGCAGCCAGCCGCATAGCCGCCGCCATTTCGATTAAGAATATGATCGTATGAAGGAGAGGCTGTTGATGAGAAAAACCAAAGACGAAGGCATCAGCGACAAGTCTTTATCTAACTTTAGAGGCGAGGGAAGGTATGTGGTGTTGAGGGTAAAGGGCTGTGCGACAAGGCAGAATGGATGAGCGCATCATTAAGATTCCATACCAGGCGACCGTAAATGTACCTCCGATTAAGTCCATCCAGGATTCTGCGACGGGCTACTGTGAACATCGCGAAGTCGGCTGAGACGAAGTCTCTTAAGAAATAGATGCGTTGAAAGGGATCGATAGTAAAAAGAAGGAAAAGCAGGGTAAGCAGGGTTCCCGCCCGGCGGTATTGAGCGGAGTATGACGCAAAAGAGAATGTCTCGAAAAAGGAGGGCAAAATGACCAAAGGAAATGCACAAGAACGGGCGGTAAGAATGATCGGTAGACGAGGGTAGCTGGAAGGAGTCGGTCAGTGGGTAAATCCCCACAAAAGCAGACAGAAGACAGGATGGATCTACCTGGAGAACGGGATACAGTTGATGGGATATGGAGGGTTTCGAGGTCTTTCGATGGAAGAGTCTCCAGGCTGTCCAGACGGGAGGAAATGAATTATCGCCGATCACGCATGATCAGCTGCCCGCCTCGGCCGCCCGCGGGTTCGGCGCGGGTAAACTCCACAGCCGGACATACATATACTGCACAGTCACAGCACAGTCCTTGTTTACACAATTAAACTAAGCGTATATTTTCTTTACTGTATATGTGTTCGAGTACGTTACATGATCATTCATTCCATCCGTCAGTTCTTCAACGTAATGCCATCAACCCTCTTACTTAATCACATCTAAAACCCCATTCGTACAGAGTATTTACGCAGCAGACGATACCTCTTCTTTACCCAAGGAGAAGGCCTGTATATCGGGCAGGTCCCTAATATCTGTCGTTTCGTTCGTGTTGACTTCCACAAGCCGCACTGACTCCATTCGAAGCGGCCCAACCGCCAAAGGAAGTAGTTTCAGCTCTGTCGCGAAACAAGTTCCGGGAAGAAGAGGCCTAGGACATTCAGGGTTAGGGGCCCTGCCTTCGCAAAGGGAGTGAAATGGGACTTACCCGACTCGAACATCGGTGCTCAAGCACACAAGTTCAACCTCTTGTCCAGCCACGCTCTTCTGCATTGCATGGATGATGTTATCGTCGGTCACGGCCTCGGCTACTTGGTCTTCCTTACGACTGGATAGCGACGAAGAAGATGGTCGGGCGACATGGCCCCGAGGATCAGCTCGCTTTCTCCGAGGAATACCCATCATGGCAAACTTCCGGGGATGCGTTGATCGATTCACAATGAAGACGTTCCAAGAGAAAGGTTTACCAACCTCTACGTTGGACGGCCCAGAGAACGATATTGTCACTCCTAGGCCTGTGGAGGAGTATGCCCTCTCTCTGAGCGAGCTCCTGTTCGCCGGTCCGCCAGTCACAGAGTTGGATTGATTCGGTGTCATAGGAAGGCTCGCGGGTCGGTTGTTCCGCTGTAATGCTTGGCTAGGGCCCCCGAATGTCGGGTTGAGGGCCATGGAAAAATCAACATTCGTCCGCCATTGCATCAATATCCGGGGGTTACAGTCCTCTGACAGCTTGATTGTTGCCTCTAATGAGATATCCAAAACGCTAACCATCACGGTGGTTGAAGGGTTTGGATCCGGCCCATATTCCCGGGTCAGTTTATATATCAGAGTCACGTCGTCGCGTGGACGGCATGTTACCGGTGGAAGAAGCCCTTGCACATCTGACAGTGTTTCTATCGTTCCATCTGAAATGCGAAGGTCCGCTTTCTCGAACACTACGTCACAGTTTAAAAACGGCGTCACTTCGAAATCAAGGCTGGCAATCGTAGTAGGCCGCCCGCAAAACGAGTTGAGACGGGAGTATCGTATCCGCGCGCTTGCCGCAGGAACCACCCGGATAGGATGCCCTGATTCCTGTTCCACATTGTATATAGGGTCCTCGCTGTACTTCGCAGGAACAACTCGCAACAGCCTGGAGGCTGGAAGAAAGGGGTCCTTCTGAGGAAACGCTTTGTCGGTGGCGAGTGGTTGAAGGATATTCGTTGATGCAGGTACTAAGGGTGGCAGATAGTCGTCCTCCCGGGACTCACCCTTCCGAGCCTCCGATGGGTTGAGACTTGCCGATGCAATAAAGAGGAACGATGGATGTTGGATACGGATACGAGGGCGCTCTGCGAAAGTTAGTAAGAGACGTAGCAAATCAACCCATCGGGCTTTGTACTTAGAAAAGTCTCGACGCTCCAAATCACGTATACGTGGTTGCCCGAGCCCGATTCCCCCTCGAATTCGTTAAATACCACCAGCGGCTCCTCCTCAGGGCTGACAACCCCTGAAAAGATCAAGTCTCTGGTGGGAGTAGGGTTTTCACCCACTGTCTCCGCAGGATCAATTGCAAATGCGTCAAGTCTAACCTCGAGGTGCTGAAGATGGTGCTTCAAACTCGCTTGCGAACAATTGGACAGCCGCAGGACGACACGAACGGTGCAGAACTCATCTGTAGCACACTATATATGAGTAAGAGATAGAGCTCGGTTTGGACTTGAAGCTTTCACCTACCGAAAAATAGGAGCGATCGTTGGGGGATCAAAGAGAGCACAGAAGACAAATCGTCCGCTCCTCCCTCTAGGGCGGAGGTCAGCGCCGCGTCCAGATCTGTCCCTGGGGCATGCGGGACAAAGGTGTCTAGGACAGCGTGTCTTAGGAATTCCCCCGGCACGTCGAAGCTGGGCATGTTGGATACGACGGTCGCATGCTTCCCCGCCAGTATTTGGCAGGAACCGGACACTCAGAGTATAGGCAAATCGGCGGAAATGGTATGGATTACTAGTAGGAAGACCGTCATGAGGGAGGGAAAACAGCGGAGAAGCTGCGGTGTTCGGGGGAAGGTGCAAACAGGACAAACATCCTAGCGCGGCGCAAAGCTTCCTCCGGCCGCGACATTTTCCCGTCGTTCATCCAGCCCAACCCATCCGAAAAGCATCACTCAACCCTGGAGGGTGTCCCTAGTCTCACTTAATGAATCCCATGAACGGGCCCCCGGCGACGCCTTCGCTATGGCAGGAGGCTCGGAATGCCGACGGAAGACCATACTACTACAATGTCCAAACCAAGGCCACCCAATGGCAAAAGCCCTTGGAATTGATGACACCCGTCGAGGTTTGTACCGCGTCTTCTTTTTGTTTTTGACCGTCTGGCTGATCCCTACTTTGTCTTTTCTATAGCGAGCTCTGTCGAACCAGCCATGGAAGGAATACACCGCTGAAGGTGGGCGGAAATATTGGTACAATACGGAGTCCAAGCAGAGCACTTGGGAAATGCCCGATGTTTACAAAACCGCTTTGGCACAGGCACAACCTGCTCAGCCTCCACCAGCAGCGTTAGTTTTGCCTCTCTCCTGTCCGAGAAGCGCATTCCATGATATTGACTCTCTTGTAGGGCCCCGACTTTTGTCGCAGGCGGCGGTGGTTCGTTTTCCTCCTATCCCCAGCAGCGTGAGCGCGACGACTATGACCGAGGTTACGGCGATCGACGTGGTGGCTACGGCTCAGCCGATATGAACGGGTTCGTTGCCGCCTCTATTCCGGGTGCTGCGCAAGCGGAGCCCGAATATGGCTCACTTGAGGAGGCTGAAAGCGCGTTCATGAAAATGCTCAAGCGCCATAACGTGCAAGCCGATTCAACCTGGGAGCAGACTATGCGCACCGTGATCAAGGATCCTCAGTACCGGGCTCTGAAAGATCCCAGAGACCGCAAAGCAGCTTTTGAAAAATATGCGGTCGAGGTTCGCATGCAGGAAAAGGACCGAGCGAAAGAAAGATTCGCTAAGCTGAGAGCAGATTTCAATACAATGCTGAAGCGCCATCCTGAGATCAAGCATTACAGTCGCTGGAAGACCATTCGGCCGATCATCGAGGGCGAAACGATCTTCCGATCCACCAGCGATGAAAGCGAGAGGCGACAGCTCTTCGAGGAGTACATTCTCGAGCTGAAGAGAGAGCACGTCGAGCGAGAATCTGCTAGCCGTCAAGCGGCCATGGATGAGCTCGTGAATATCTTGAAATCGTTGGACCTGGAACCTTATACGCGCTGGTCCGAGGCGCAGGCCATCATCCAGTCCAACGACAAGGTCCAAAGTGACGAGAAGTTCAAATCCTTGAGCAAGTCTGACATTTTGACGGCGTTCGAGAATCACATCAAATCTCTTGAGCGGGCGTTTAACGATGCGCGCCAGCAGCAAAAGGCTGCCAAGGCCAGAAAGGAACGGCATGCTCGTGAACAGTTTATCGACCTGTTGAAAGAACTCCGGTCACAAGGCAAAATCAAGGCCGGTAGCAAATGGAGCAACTTATACCCTTCGATTCGTGAGGACTCCCGTTATCAGGGCATTCTGGGTAACTCTGGCTCTTCCCCCCTTGATCTCTTTTGGGACGTCGTCGAGGAGGAAGAGCGGACGCTACGAGGACCTCGGAATGATGTTTTGGATGTCCTTGACGTAAGTAATGCCCATCGTTGCCCCGTTTCTGTGTCTCTGACATCTTTCTCTAGGATAAACGGTACGAGGTTACTGCCAAAACCACTTTTGAGGAATTCAGCTCCGTTGTCTCCGGTGATCGCCGAACAGCCAATCTGGATCCCGAAATCCTCGAATTGCTGTTCCAGCGTATTCAAGACAAGGCAATCCGAAGGACTGAAGAAGAAAAGCACGCAGCAGATCGTCATCAGAGACGTGCTGTCGATGCTCTGCGCTCCCGGATCAAGCGTCTGGACCCCCCTGTGCGGGCCACTGATACTTGGGACCAAGTACGACCTCGTGTAGAAAAGTTTGAGGAATACAAGACGATCGAATCAGATGAGGCTCGCCAAGCTGCCTTCGAGAAGTTTATTCGCCGTCTGAAGGAGAAGGAGGAAGATGCTGACCGTGATCGGGACGCACGCGACAAGGAGCGCGGAAGTCGCCGTGACTACGACCGCAGCGACCGGGATTACCGTAGCGGAGCGTCCTATAGAGGCGAAAGACGAGGCCCCTCCAGTCGGCACAGCCGCACCCCCGAGCCAGATGCTTACGAAGCAGATCGCCGCAAAGCCCAGGCAGACCGGGAACGATCCTATCGCAAAGCGAGTGGCTTATCTCCAGTCCGCGAGAGACGGGAGGAACGCGATCGTGAGAGAGACCGCGACAGGGACCGTTACCGTGAGCGTGAGCGCGACCGAGATTGGGAACGGGAAAGGAGTTCCCGCTCTCTCAGTCACTATGGACGCGATCGCCGAGAGCGAGAAGACGAGCGCGAGCGACTGTATCGCGCCCGGGGTGATCCACGTGGCAATCGTGACGAGCTCGATTACGGTGCCGACACTCGAAGCACCGTCAGCAATGACCGCCGGCGCAGACGGGACAGCGATGCAGAGAGCGTCGCCAGTCGCTCTGCTAAACGGTATCGCCGCGACAGTCGCGAGCGAGAGCGCAGCCGAGGCGCCAGGAGGGATAGAGAGCGTCGCGAACGAACCCCGGCTACTGCTGTTGCTGATGATGCGAAGAAAGAGGAGAAGGCTGTACACTCTGGTAGTGAGGAGGGAGAAATCGAGGAGGATTAGGGTATGTCAATTAATAGCAACTGCTGTACGAACGAGAGTATCTATGAATTAACTTGATATCAGTAGTGGTATCCGGTATCCCATGTGACTCAATTAAACCTAACAGACTTTCTATTAATATGACACTCAAGAAAGGGACAGTATCAACATTTGTGGTAAGCCTACAAGGGGTAGTAAATTTTAAGTAGCACATAAAGTAGGTCACCTATTTCTTCTGGCAAAGAGAATGATAAATAAGTGGCTGGTCCATTCTTCGGTGACAGCATTTAGCAACGTGTCATTACATATCCCTAAGTGGCCTTGCCCACAGAAGCTTTCGCCGCACATGCTGTTAATAAATTGTTAAAAACATCCAAGCAGACAACTTGCAATGTTTATCTTTTTGCACATCATTAATAGTAGCCCCTGATACAAATGGAGTATACAGCAAATATATATTTACCGCGCTGTAGCTCAACCAAATGGTACCTACAACAGACCGAAGACCTAGATAGATATATATACACCCAATGAAGAAAGGGATATAGAAACAAAACTAAAACTTGAGTTAGACCAACTATAAAAATCCTGTGCACACACACACAAGTACCTATAGACAGTGAAAAACCCTAGCTAACCTAGTTCCAACCAGTTTTACTGAATCCTCAAAAACATGCAGGCCGATGAGACCATCTATATCATAGAATCATTCAAACTTTTGACAGACACAACTCCGGCATGATCACGCCAACCAGAAACCTTAACCCAAGCAAAGCCCTCATGGAGTTGGGATCCTCTGACTCCAGAATTTTGCAAACAGAATCCCGGAGACGGTTTATCTTTGACCGACAGAAGAGCATGGAGCGCACACAAGGACAGGCGACGAGATTCGGACGCAGTAAAGCGGAACAGAGGGGTTTCAAAAACCACTGTCTCTAGTCGACATCGTCGTCATCGTCACCATCTTCCCCATCAGTAGCATCATCCATATCATCGGTGAGGCGCACACCACGACGACCCCGTCGCCTATGCTGAGCCGAATCCTTCATAACGCCGAAAAACGCCTTTGATTGAAGGTTTCTCAATTCACCCCAGCGTTTGTATTGCCAGCGGTGAGAGTCGCGATCATCGCGCCAGTGATAATCGCGGTCATGCTTCCCAGGAATAACCTTTTCAACTCTCGTCTTCCAGGAAGAACTGTTGGTGACAAATGTTAGCATAGTTCGAAAGCCACCAGAGTAAGGTGGGCATAGCGGTAAACCGCCGTATTTGGGATACTTACGTAGTTGCCATTCAACTTCTGTTCCTGGTCCATTTGACTCTCGTACTTGTTGATACGAGGGCGGTAGCTGTTGGGATCCCGACGGAAGGTGACATCCAGGTTCCTCAGGAAACTGTTGCAACCAGTAACCAAAGATTCGGGGGCGTTGGCGTGGGCATCAACGGACGGTTTGCCGTCGAAGACAATTACTCGATCGGCGAGGTAGGTTGCCATGATGAAATCGTGCTCGACGATGAAAGCGGTCTTCTTGGAGTGCATGATGAAACGCTTGATGACCTTCGCGGCAATGATACGTTGTTCAGAGTCAAGGTAGGCGCTAGGCTCGTCAATGAGATAGATGTCGGCGGGGAGACCAAGGGCCAAGACAATGGCAACACGTTGCAATTCACCACCAGACAGGTTCTGAACCTCCTGATCAATGAAGTCGTCAATGCGAAGGGGCTTGTAAACATCGGTCTGGAATTGCGGCGACAGGAAGGCGGCCTTGATACGCTTGAAGAACAATTGACGAACGGTGCCCTGGAACTTGGGGGTGATCTTCTGGGGCTTCATGCTGATGTTCATGCGAGGCACCGACTTGCCATCGTCGGGCTTCTCGGCACCAGCAAGCATCTTACAGAAAGTAGTCTTTCCGGTTCCGTTCTCTCCCATCATGACCACGATCTCAGAGTCCGTGAATCTACCGGAGTCGATCTTCAGGTGGAAGTTACCCATAGTCTTCTCCATGCTCGGGTAGGCGAAAGCGCGGCCCTTGTCGGCCATGAAATCATCGCCAGCCTCGGTAAGACGGAAAGTAAGACTCTCCTCACGGAATCGCAGGTTCTCCGTGGGAATGTGGCCATCCAAGAAGATGTTGATACCTTCACGGACAGAAGCAGGCAGCGTAACAACACCATACAGGGCAGGCTTTCCGTAAAGCACACAGACGAAGTCGGAAAGATAATCAAGGACAGACAAATCGTGCTCAACAACGATGACGTAGTCGTCAGGGCGCAGAAGCCCTCGGATAGCACGGGCGGCGGCCAGACGCTGTTTGACATCGAGATAGGAAGACGGCTCGTCGAACATGTAACTATATTGATATTAGTACTTAAACTGCAGGCTCATGGAAGACTAGGATTCTTACACATCAGCCTTCTGAACACAGACCAAGCCGATGGCGAAACGCTGAAGTTCTCCTCCGGACAGATGATCAATATCACGATCACGGACCTGCTTGAGTTCTATAAAGGGTTAATGCATATGGTAAATAACCCGAAGCGTCGGTTAGATCACATACCGAGGTCCTGCAAAATGTCCTCCATGTTGTCCAATTGAGAACGGGCCTTGATAAGCTCGCCGACGTTCTTGACAGGACCCTTCACTGCCCTCGGGATCTGATCGACATACTGAGGCTTCACAACAGCCTTCAAGTCATCTTCGAGGACCTTGGTGAAGTAGTCTGTGCACGTTAGAACCCATCGCAACGTATCCTGCATGTAACTGCTCGAATATACATACTCTGCAATTCGGAACCACGGAAGTACTTCAAGATCTCCTCCCAATCCGGGGGGTTGTCATAGCGTCCAAGGTTGGGTTTCAGCTTGCCACTGAGAATCTTCAAGGCAGTACTCTTTCCAATACCGTTCGTTCCAACTAGACCGAGAACCTGACCAGGACGGGGCATCGGAAGACGGTGAAGCTTGAAGCTGTTGGCGGAATACCGGTGGGTGACCTGGGTCTCCAGGTTGGTCGGCAAATTGATGATGTGGATCGCACCGAACGGACATTTCTTGGGACAGATACCGCAACCGATACACAGGCGCTCGGAGATGAAGGCGATCTTGGATTCCGGAGTAACTTCGATACACAGCTTGCCCGTACGGACGACGGGGCAAGACTTTTTACATTCTTGGCGACATTTCTGGAGAGATGAGTTTCGTAGACGAGAGAATAGCGAGCGACTGAGTCTCATACCTTCGGTTTGCACTACAGGGAAACAGAAACGTGTCAGCAAATTGATTGCGCTCCTGACGGCAGGCAGCGGGGCAGTATATACTCACTTTGTCGCTGTTGACAATGGCAATACTATCCAGAGCAAGAGAGATCGGTTAGAGCAGGCGTTGATTGCAAAAATGGTTGCAAAGGGGGCAACCACGGCTTACCGAGTAAGCTTGTCAGACATGATGCCTATTCAAGACTGGGAATCGACCCGCAGAGGGAAACCGGAAGATCGATGTCTGAGGGAGCGCGAATCAGTTAAATGCGAGAGGATTGACCAGGACGAGAGCTTTACCGGACACAAAAGATGGCACTGCACTCGAGGGACTAGCTAGAAGCAGAAGATGCCCGATATCCGCGTAAACAGGGGGCCACCAGGTCGCGAGAGGAAGAAACGATGCTTGAAAGAGGGGCTCCAGAGCGATGGAAAACTATGTCGGGCATTGTGGGCAGTGCCTCAGGCAGCCACCCGCGCTGCATTATTTCTGGGCGCGCTGATTGGCTGACCGCGCAGCCACCAGAATCTGCTCGGCGCAACGTTCCGCCGGCGCCGCAGACCACGTGAGGAGGCGACCCGCCCGGCCTATGGGAGGCTCGCTTCGCACGGAGCTAAACCCCTCGGGGCCTAGTGGCTGGTGGTCGCCTGAAGGCTCAGGCAGCCGGCCAGTGCGTCCCGGCGACTCGCTCTCCTCCAGCCGACGGACAACTCTCTTCCTACTCTCTCATCATATTCCTTCCATCGCCTCTCTGTTCCTCCACACCTTCTCAGCCCACCCCTCCCCCCACCTTTCCTCCTGTCTTGACCACCATTATTGCCCGCAATCTCGCCTCTTTCGGGGTCACCAAGCTATGGACTGTGAGTTTTTTATTTTGTTTTCCTAAATTTTCCCCAACGTGTCCTGGTTATGTCGCCTGGGGTACTTCTCCACGGCCTCGACCCACCGAAGAATACAAGGATTACTTCCCAGATCATACCTGGAGGGCTTCCTGAGTCTCTTAAGGTCAAGGACTGGATGGATTTCACTCCTAGAATCTGGTTTTGGGCTTGATTCTCCTCGTGCTGCTGTCATCTACCCACCGACCCTTTCCGTCGCGTTTCCATCAAACCATTCATCCAGATCATCCTCATTCATCATGCCCCATCTCCTACCTCTTTGTCCCGGTCAATCGAGCTTGTATTGGGTGAATTTCGGGTCGCGTAACACTGATTTAGCCTTGAATACATCTTGTTTCCCTCCCCGAGCTTGTGCTGAGCTTCAATGCTGATGTCCTACCTCTTCAATAGCGACTGGCGTGGTGATCCCATCCTCCTCCGAACCCTCGATGACGACAATGGCCTTTACCAATGGCTATTCGGCCTCGCCTACCTCTGAACCCGCGAGCGTCAAGGATCATGACACCAGTGACAGCGAGAGCGAATCAGCCGGTTCGCCTGTGAACCATGTCGCTCGCGACTCCTCTCCCGAAGCTGATGTCGCGGACGAGTCCTACCACACCGGTTTTTTTGATGCTGAGGGTGACGAGGATGACTTTCCGATGGAGAACAGCCTGAATGGCAGCAATCAGTTTAGCGCTGAGGATTCATCCCCCGAATTCAAACGCGGCTCGAAACGGAAGTCACCGTCGGTGAACGAATCAGACTATATGAGGCAGAACCCCGATTTGTATGGATTACGACGGAGCGGACGAGCGCGCACGACGCGTCAGTTAGCCGAGTCGCCCTCTGATTCCGAGTCCGATGCAGTGGCCCCTCGCTCCAAGCGTCGACGCCCCGTGGTCTCGCAGCCGTCGTCCAAGCGTCCCTCGCGTTCTGTGACCCAGTCACCCTACTCAGAAGAATCGGATAGCGATGAGTATGGGGGAAGCCGCGCTCGCACAAGCAAAGCGAAGCGTCGGCGGCTCCTTCAAGCATCCACAAGTCAACCTTCCCACGCTGAGGTTCGCTTTTCGACCAGAAACGCTTCAAAAGTCTCTAACTACAACGAGGATGATGATGACTCCATGTTCGAGGATGACCCTGAGGACCTCACACAGAATTATTGGGCCAACACCGTGGAGGATGACCGTCCGGCCATCGATGTCGTGCTCAATCATCGCCTCAAGGAAGGCTCCGAGATCACTGATCTCAACCTCGGGCGCCATGACTTCGAGTACTATATAAAATGGCAGGACCAGTCCCATTACCATGCCACATGGGAAACCACCGAGTTCCTCGCAACTTGCCGCAGCGTTCGCCGGCTTGACAACTACATTCGCAGAGCCGTTTACGAAGATATTCGGCTGAACCAAGAAGAAGGCGTGCCCCCCGAAGACAGAGAAAAATGGAACCTGGATCGAGAAAGAGACGTAGACGCTATTGAGGACTACAAACAAGTTGAAAGAGTGATCGGTATGCGAGACGGGGACGAAGAAACCGAGTACTTCGTGAAATGGAAGCGCCTATTGTACGACTCTTGTACATGGGAGCCCGAACACCTCGTCAGTAACATCGCTCAACGCGAAATAGACCGTTTTCTAGATCGCTCCTCCCGTCCTCCCGTCTCAGACAGGACAGAATCAAACCCTGCCACACGAAAGCCCTTCGAGACCATCAAGGGCACGCCTAGCTTCTTACAGAATGGGGAGTTGAAAGAGTTCCAGGTAAAGGGTGTCAACTTCATGGCCTTCAATTGGGTGAAGAACCGCAATGTTGTCCTTGCCGATGAGATGGGACTGGGTAAAACTGTCCAGACCGTCGCATTTATCAATTGGCTTCGCCATATCCGGCGCCAGCAGGGACCATTCGTCGTTGTCGTCCCCCTATCCACTATGCCCTCATGGGCAGAGACATTTGACAATTGGACTCCTGACCTGAACTATGTTGTCTACAATGGCAACGAGGCTGCCCGCACCGTCCTTCGAGAGCATGAGCTTATGGTGGATGATAACCCAAAGCGTCCCAAATTTAATGTTCTCCTCACGACGTATGAATATGTACTGCAAGATTCGGCCTTTCTAAGCCAATTCAAGTGGCAATTCATGGCTGTCGACGAGGCCCATCGTCTCAAGAATCGGGAATCTCAGCTGTATCTGAAATTGCTAGAATTTCGGGCCCCCTCTCGGCTTCTTATCACAGGAACGCCCATCCAGAACAACCTCGCCGAACTATCTGCTTTGCTGGACTTTTTGAACCCTGGCCTAGTAGATGTCGATGTGGACATGGACTTGAACGCCGAGGCTGCTTCCGAGAAACTTGCAGAATTGACGAAGGCCATCCAGCCTTTCATGCTGCGCCGTACGAAATCTAAAGTGGAATCGGACCTGCCTCCCAAGACCGAGAAGATTATTCGAGTGGAGCTTTCGGATATCCAGCTGGAATACTACAAGAACATTCTGACTAAGAATTATGCCGCTTTGAACGAGGGTGCCAAGGGGCAAAAGCAATCCTTGTTGAACATCATGATGGAGCTTAAGAAAGCAAGTAACCATCCGTTCATGTTCCCCAACGCCGAGGCAAGGATCTTAGAAGGTAGCACCCGACGTGAGGACTTGCTGCGAGCCATGATCACGAGTAGCGGTAAAATGATGCTTCTTGACCAGCTTCTTGCGAAGCTCAAGCGAGATGGCCATCGTGTTCTAATATTCAGCCAAATGGTCAAAATGCTTGACCTACTCGGTGAGTACATGGACTACCGTGGCTATACCTACCAACGCCTTGACGGAACAATTGCCGCTTCGTCTCGTCGTCTCGCAATCGAACATTATAATGCTCCCGGGAGTAGCGATTTTGCATTCATTCTCTCCACTCGGGCTGGTGGTCTTGGAATTAACCTTATGACCGCTGACACCGTGATTTTGTTTGACTCGGACTGGAATCCTCAAGCAGATCTCCAAGCCATGGCTCGGGCTCATCGTATTGGCCAGACCAGGCCTGTCAGCGTGTATCGTCTAGTCTCCAAGGACACCGTGGAAGAGGAAGTTATTGAGCGTGCACGGAATAAGTTGCTTCTTGAATTTATTACCATTCAGCGTGGGGTTACGGACAAGGAAGCCACTGAAATGCAGAACAAGATGGCTCGTACCATGGGTGAACCCAACTCGACGGATGATATTTCTCGCATCCTCAAACGCCGTGGACAAAGAATGTTTGAGCAAACTGGTAACCAGGCGAAGCTTGAGCAGCTCGACATTGACTCGGTACTTGCAAATGCCGAATTGCACCAAACTGAACAGGCCGAGGAGATTCAAGCAGATGGAGGCGAAGAGTTCCTCAAGGCTTTCGAATACGTTGATATCAAAGTTGATGAGCTCACGTGGGATGATATCATTCCAAAGGACCAGCTTGAGGAAATCAAAGCCGAGGAAAAGAAAAAAGCAGATGAGCGCTACCTTGCGGAAGTCATCGAACAAAATCGACCGCGAAAACGCATTGTTCCAACAGATGAACGAGACAGTCGCGAAGAACGAAAAGCAAAGAGACGGGCAAGAGCCCAGGTTAGCATAGATGGTATTGGTGACGACTCCGATTCAACCCCTCAGTCTGATCCGAAACGGCCACTCGTTGAGAAGGAGTACCGTAACCTTCTCAGGGCGTACTTGCGCTACTGCGACCTTGAAAATCGAGAGGATGACATAATTCGCGAAGCACGTCTACTTGATCGTGACAAGGAAACTGTCTTGTCCGCTCTTCGAGAAATCACGGAGAAGGCGGCTAACCTTGTACGAGAGGATGTTGAGCGAATGGAAGCTCTCGAGAATGCAGGCAAGATGCCAACCAAGAAGGAAAAGAAGGCTGTTCTCTTCGATCACAATGGTGTGAAGCGTTTGAATGCATACACTATTGTTGAACGACCCAATGAGATGCGCATTCTCAGGGAAACAGTCGGCTTGGTGACTGACCCCAAAAGCTTTCGTGTACCAGAAGCCACCAAGGCAGCTGATTATACTTGTTCATGGGGTGCGCGGGAAGACGGCATGCTTTGCATCGGCATTGCACGACATGGCTATGGCGCATGGACGCAAATCCGTGACGACCCAGACCTGGCTCTCGGCGATAAGTTTTTCCTGGAGGAGCACCGTGTTGAACGAAAAACAGAACGTATGAATGCCGAAGATAAATCTACCAAGTCTCCAGGGGCTGTGCATCTTGTTCGCCGTGCGGATTATCTGCTGTCTGTCTTGAGAGACAAAGCCACCAATGGCGCGAACGCCAATGTCAAGCGGGCCGTCGAGAACCATCATCGCAACAATCGGAAAGGGTCTAGGAACAATGCAAGTGTCAGTGTCTCTGCATCGCCGGCCCCTTCGATTTCGCGCAAAGGCCACCGTGAATTCGATCGGTCCAGGCACCGTTCCAACACGCGCGGGATCCGCGATAGTTCGGAGCGCCATCACACCCCCAATCACGATGCACGACCTAGGTCGGTTCATGATAGTGATCGTCCCCGCCATAGGACTTCTGATGTCTCGAGTGAAGACGTTCGCCGCCGCAAGAACAGCGAAAACGGGCACTCAACCGCGAAGGAGGACGTTGCCCGCTTGTTCTTCAAACCGATCCGCGAAGACTTGAAACGCGTATCCGGAGTCACCAAGGAGAATTTTGCCAATAAAACTGAGCGTGCTCTCGAGTTACGCGGCCTGCTTCAGAAGATCGGTGATTTTATAGACAACAACTTGAAAGGCGACAGCTCTATCCCACCCCTTGATACCCGTTTATGGTATGTTTTTTTTGACAATCAACATGTCTCTCCAAGCATGACCACTGACTTTCAAACCAGGCACTATGTTTCTATCCATTATTGGCCCAATAAAGAGGCAGGAGGAAACAAACTACAAGCAATGTATCAAAAACTCAGGGCTGTTAAAACGGACACGGCCACAGCCAAACCCATGTCTAATGGGAACTAGACCTGGGCGTGTCCATTGTGCAGCAAAAGCGTCTCGTGGATTTCTGCTTGCTTCAACGGAGTCTTTTTTTGATTTTCGAGGTAAATATATGCATCATTGGGAAAGCATGGCGACGGCGTCCGGTATGATCTACGAAG
This sequence comes from Aspergillus persii, assembly GCA_002215965.1. NCBI lineage: Eukaryota > Fungi > Ascomycota > Eurotiomycetes > Eurotiales > Aspergillaceae > Aspergillus > Aspergillus persii. The sequence goes on from NGZO01000001.1 coordinate 4,614,603, forward strand.
GAGTGTTGAGCATGAGTGGATATGTTATGATGTTTCTATTATTTTCCCCCCTATTTCCTCTGCATGCCTTTGGTCTTTCCATTTACTCTACATAAAGCATAGTCCCCCCTAAAAGGCGCGTTGGGCTTTGCATCATGTTTTTGATTCTTGTTCATTTAGCGACTTGGTTCCCCCCCATTTTTGCCTTGGGCGCGATGGGCCTCGCTTTTATCTTTATCTATTTTTTCCCCTTCTTTCTATCCTCTGCTTCTCCTTCATGTGGTTGACCAGGCCCACATGGGACCCCCATCATTGATTGGCGTTGGGCCCTGTGAGGTTGTTGCCCACATTGTTTTATTCTCATGTAACTTACCGACTTTACGGGGTCAGGCATTTGTGCTGGGCAACATGTTGAGTCTATGTGCTCTCTAGACCTTTGTCTTCTCTTTTCTCTTTCAATTCTTTTGAAATATTTACCAATGGAAGGACTGGAAATCCCTGTGCATTATTACTCTGGCAGGGTATCTATTCTGCCTCGTTATGTCAGCTGGACTAACTACCTAACTAATGGACACCCAAACTATATTGGGTTCGAGTCGTGGCCGAGGATTGCTCGCACAATCGAACCGTAATCATCAAATATCGGCAAGAAGAAAGTAAAACCGTAACGAGATATTTTAGATTATTTTCTAGAATGACGCTTCGTAAAAAACAAGCAAGGGAAAAACTTGGAACCCCATTCCATAACATACACATCAACAAATACAAGTGTTTCTCGTGGGCCGGAAAAAGAAAAAAGGAAAAAAAAAAAACAGAAGGAAAAAAGGAAGTGCTCCGGGGACTGATTTTGAGATTGTAAGGCAAGACCGAGCAGAGATTATAAATAGGTATGTAGGATATTTCGGAGAGTTAAAGGGTCAAGGATATGGGTATAGGGTTGGTCTTGTTTTTGGGATACAATTGCGATGAGCATGAGGGAGGGAGGGGGGGAAGGCAAAAAGGATAAGAGTGATAGGAGATAACAGTTTGGGATAGGAAGGGGAAAATACAAAGGGAGGTGGTAGAGATGAATGTCGAGAGAAGAGAGGAGATCATGTCAAGGGGAACAGAACAGAGGACAGCTGAGAAAGCCTCAAGGGGGAGCTGGTCCTGCATCTGCCTTGGGCGGAGGGGGAGCCTCCTTTGCAGCGGTATCTGGTTGTTTTTGAGCATTCTCGGCACCATTTGTGACAGTGGTAGATGCGACGGGCCTTTTATCGCCCTCCACTATGGCAGTGAACAGTCGGAGCTGGGCGTCGATGACATCGTCAAAGATGGCGTCTTTCTCCAACCACGACTGCTTTCGCTTGGGCTTAATTTTCTCCCAGTCGCTCCGTATCTTGGCTCCTTCCTTCTCGGCCCAGTGGATCTGTCGCCGCAGGACTCGATACAGTTGCGCCGGGGGAAGCGTGAGCTCATGCTCGTCGAATCCCATGCCTAGTGTTAACTCAGGGTCCTCGAGCTCTTCGGCGTCTCCGTGCGCCGGCTCATCAATGGTGTTTTCGCTGTACCGGTCTGTGTCTTCCTTAGGAGGGTGCGACAGCTTCAGTTTGATGCGTTGGAGCTTGCTTGCTGGCGTTCCGGCAGGGGTAGCGGCCGTGGACGTGGGGGCGTTATGATGCTTAGGTACCGGGTCAGAGGGGCGGAGGGCCTCAGTCTCATGGACGGTTCTCATATGTTTGGCGAGGGCATCTGATCGGGTGAAGCTGCGGTCACATTCTAAGGTCGGACAAGTTAGTTGCGCCGTCTTACAGGATGTTTCATTCTTTGTGGGTGAGAGTGGGAGGGGAGCGAAGGGGAGGACAAGAAAAGGGGTGGCGAAGAAAGCAAACGCCTCGACGAGTCAGTCTCACCTGGTAGCGCACAATAGAATGGCTTCTCTCTGGTGTGGCTTCGCATGTGGGCGCGCAGTGCGTAGCCACTGGCGTGCGTTTGACCCTTTCGAGTACAATCGGACCATTCGCAGGAGTACTTCTTCTGCCGGCTGCCGACATGGTCATTGTGAATGTGTTGGACGAGGTCATCCATGTTTCCTAGATCCCCGACGTCGCATCCATCCCAGCGACACACGGTGACCTGGTCGTTGCCTTGGCCGCTATAGTCGTCGTCCTGGCTGCCGCCGATGAGGGCCCAGGTGCCCGGAGAGTTGGGGATGTCGCCGGAGGTGTCGGACGAGATGGTACTCGAGGGAGAGGGCGGAGGGATGTCATCCTGGAAGGTTGTAGAGACGGGGGTGTTGCGATCCCAGGACGTGATGCCTGTGCGGCGACGTTTGGAAGGAGGTAAGTTGGAGGCCGAGGGCGAGAAAGGCGGCTTTTCAGTCTCGCGATCCGACATGTCGCCGGAGACAACAGAGGAGAGAGGAGAGCCGGGAGATTCAGCCATTGGAGATGGGTGGGAGTGGTGGCGATCAAAGGGGGCCGTCGAGGGTCACAGGAAAGAGAAGCGGGAGGCAGAACGCCAAGGGTGAAGGGGCGACGAGCATCTCGACGGATCGCAGTTGGAGTTGAGGCTGGGCGCTCGAGAGTATACGGCGGGCACGTGATGAGGCCATTGACCCGCACACTTTTTCTTTCCTCCTCTTCTCTTTCTCTTTCTCTTCTCCTTCTTCTCCTTCACACCTCCCTGGGCGCATTCATCTCGCCTTTTCAATTGAATCATGTTCTTCAATTGCCAGGTTGCCTCATTGTCAACAGGGTGAATCATTCCCATTCTCTTTGCTTTACTTAAAAACCCCAGCATTCACTGGTAAGTTGTGCTTTTGCTGCTTCGTGTCAATTCGCCTGTTCCCCTCTTTATGATGAATTAATCAAGAATTCTGCAAATCTGACAATCTCCTAACCTTTACGGGTCTGTGAGATTGCATGTTGACTATTCTACACTTGATCTGACTTTATTTGTTGATTCGCTTTTTATTCAAATCGTGTTCCCTCTCTGGTGAATACCAAGCTGACAACAATAGACTCTACAGGTAACTAGAAAGCTTAGACAATGCAACTGTATTTATTGAAATTAATATCTCTATCTGTGCTATACATGCCCATCCGTCCGGTCTCCATACCGCATCTTCTAAACCCCCCACGTCTCGTATGATATTCAATACCGGGCCCCGACAATCTCATTCTCCTTTAGAAAGGCATCGATCTCAGCCATTTCCGCATCGGAAAAGCGAGGAACACCCTGCATATTCTGCGTAACCTTATCGATCGTCGTACCGCCGGGGATGGGGATGATGGTGGGCATTCCCGGCCGGCCATTCAAGCTGAGAACCCAAGCCAATGCGATCTGGACGGGGGCCACACCCTTGCGGGCCGCGAGGTCGTTGACCTTCTGCACAAGCTTGATGTTCTGCTTCATCGCCTCGTCCTGGAATTTAGGCAGGTATCTGCGGAAATCACCCTCGGGGATCTCAGACACACTCGTGAAAGCACCGGCCAACACACCTCGGCCTAGAGGCGAGTATGCCACCACGGGGATGTTCAGCTCTGCGCAGACCTTGGCAACGTCGTTCTGAAGGATGGTGGTATCCCATAGAGACAGCTCAACCTCTACTGCGGCAATCGGATGGACCTTGTGTCTGCACCCTGTCAGTCAGGTCCTTTGATTCTTGTCTAGCCGTAGCGTAGCGTAGCCCCTTCCTTCTAGACAATCGATAAAAAGAACAGGGGAAAAAAAACACTTACGCCCTCCTAATCATCTCCGCATCCACCTCACTCAACCCAATCCCACCAATCTTCCCCTCCTTCACCAACTGCGCCAACACCGTCACCGTCTGCTCGACAGTAGTATTCGGATCCTGCCTCGCACACTCAAAGATATCAATCTTCTTCGTGCCGTCCAGCACGCGCAAACACTCGTCCACGCTGCGCCGGATATTCGCCTCGGATCCGTCCGGCGTCAGTTCTCCAGGGACAAGGCCGCCCTTGATGCTCAGCACCACCTGTGCCGCTTTCTCCGGGTGCGCCGAGAAGTACTGCTGCAGGAGGTGCAGGGAGTTGTAGGTCAGGGTGCCGTAGAGCTCGCCGCCGTTCCAGAAGTTGGCACCCAGCTCGAGCGTCTTGTTCAGGGTTGGGAAGTTGTCGGTGGGTGGTGGGGGAGAGGGGACCCATGTCATTCCTGGAGAGGAGATATTAGTTAGCAGAGCGAATATAATTGAGCAGATCAGTAGAAGGAAGGCTGTTGAAAGGGAAATCTCGTAGAAGAGGAGGAGAGGCATACTCATCATTCCGTAGCCAGTATGGCCGACATCTCGTCCAACAAGGGAAGGCATTCTGCGTTCTAGGTATTCGATTCGAATCTTTCAAAGAAACACTTCTTGAAGGGAGTAACAAAAGCAGGGATCAAACGTGTCAAGCAAAGGCAAATGAACTGGGAGAGAAACCCATCAGTTGAAGGAGGGGAACGAACGAATAAATAGGACGAACCGGAGAAAGAAAGCGTTCAACCTTCATTCCACCCTTTCGCACGTTCCCCCGCATCCCACGTCATTCATTTCCTTCGCTATCTTTTTCACCGACTCTCCCGAGAAGGAAAAAGAGGGTTCGCACTTACGTTCGGTCTGCGCGAAGTTGGTTCCGAGCAATCATACCCGGAATTAAGCCCGTCTTTGGGTCGGGGTTAAGGTTGAAGAGTTGAGCTGAACTGTACTACGGTGGCCCACGGCGTTTAGGAATTTACGTCCGGACTAGTGGAAAATACTGGATTAATTCGATTAAGAACTACCGGTTTTGTCGTCAATTCATCACATAAACGCCGCTGGAAGACTTTTTCCAAAGAAGGAACATGGCCGGTCTCCGAACCTGGAGAGCCCGGGGGACATGAAAGACAGGTAAAACACGCAACAGGAGGGAATCTGTAACATGGGGTTCAAAAGAAAAATCCGTCCTAATTCAGCGTATGCTCATCCCCGCTGTTCTTGGCCTCCGAGAACCGATTCGACAGCATACCGAAGATGCCACTCACGAAGCCAAAGGGATCTGTGGCGGGATTCGTCAGCTCGGAGTGCTGCTCTTTCATCACGTCCTTCACTTTGGAGTTCTCGTTGCCGTGCTCCGTGTTCGTGGGCTGGGTGGAGTTGCTGTCGTCGATCACATCCGGGTATTCTGAGTCGGCCCAGTTCTTCCAGTGGTTGAGCTTGGCCAGGTTGGTGAACCCGAGCGAGGCTAGAACGTCGCTTACAATGTCGTCGCTGCCGGTGTAGTGGGCCTGCATTCGAATGAGATGGTTAGCAGTCTGCACGTATGGCATTGTTTGGCAAGTCAAATGCAAATGCGACTTACAGGGCTGGGGGATCGCGGTTCTATCGATGCAGAGCTCAGAGGAAGTGCATTGCTGATGGATGACAAGGCCAGACAGGTTAAGACGAGAAGAGTCATGTATGACAACGGTCTGATGAAGGAAACCATTGTGATTTGAGATTGAATAATTCGATTGTTTAGAAAGTGTCTTCGGCCAACCAGACTATCGAGAGTCGAGATAGGAGGGATTAGGGAAAGTCTTCTAGACTTATAAACGCCAAGTTAAGGTAGCAATAAAGTTGAGAGACAGATTGAATGATAATCACCGTTATCCCAGAGCCTTAAGACCCTTAATATACCCTTCAACCGCCTCCTTATATCTCCCTGGGCAGGCGTTCTGCCGCAGCGTGGAATGGAAGTCGGCTGGGGGGATCGCGCGCCGACAGATCCCATCATACCACACGTCTCGGAATCGGCACCGTATCTTGGCTCGAATGGGCCGATCGATGCATTCTACATACCAGAGTAAAACCATGTCACGAGAGAAGGGCCGTCACTGGAGCAAAGGGGAGCGACGCCCCTAGAAAGGAATGCACGCCACTGCATTCCCGAGACGTCAAGCCATGCAGGGGCGGGGATGACTCTGTCCGCGTCGCGAAGTCGGGGTATTCTTGCCACCGGGGACTATGAAATCATGGCCGGGCAGGGGAATGTGCGAGAAGTACTGGAATACTGGAATACTTCCAATGTAAAATGTATACTTGCTCTGCTTGAAGGAGTACGCACTAACCCGATTAGGAAAAAACAGGCGCTGGTATTTGGCACGTTGAGTTTTACTTTGCGTTACAAGAAAGTTGGTTTCTGGAGGTACTCGAGGGTCTGCGGAGTGCTTGATGTTCTTCGTGGAGCAGCTCTTTACTAGCGAGTATATAGAAAGAGTCGGTAGCGTGGACCCGTGGTGGCCGGAACTGACAATAAACAGGCGCTATTCCGAAGCGAGGCCAGTAATTCCGATATCTGCAGAGGGCAGTCATACCAAAGAGAACGAGATACATAGATGAACCTCATCCAAACGAGATCCCGTACATTCTTGGAATGACGTCGAAACTGCCGCCGGAAACTGCTGTCCGGTAAGCGCAAGGCAGTCAAGCCACCTCGGCAACTGCTGTTCGGCTACGAGTTCCTCGCGAGAACATCACCTTGCAGTCCGCCCAGGTCCAACCCCAGCTTGTTCGTGGGCCTCGCCGCGTCTATAATCCCGCTGAATCCTCCGGCCCATTTCTCTTCTTCTGCTGCTGCTCCACCGTCAGAAATGGCCTCCGCCCCGGCCGATACCTGGCATGTCGGGATGCAGTTCAACTCTATGAAGGAGGCCCGCGATGCGCTGGTCCGACACACCCTCGACCTGAACACCTCGTTCCGGGTCGAGAAGGCCAACTCGGAGAAGTACTTCACCGTGTGTCGCAGCGGCCCGGACTGTCCGTATAAGGTGCGTATGTATATGAGCCGGAAGACGGGCCTCGTGCGCATCCAGACGTATGAACCCCTGCACAACTGCAGTGCCGATACGCATGCGAACTGGAAACCGCCGGGGCCGACAGGTCCGGAAGCTGAAGGGTCGTCGCTGTCTCAACCTAAAAGTACAGAGCCAGTCAGAAATGGTAGTATAGATACGTTTTCCTTTTTTGGGCTCTCCCACACATAAGGGGGAAAAAAAACAAAAACAAAAGGACAGAAGAATAAAATGAGACGTACCGAACGTGTTGGCCTTTGTCCAAATGGCAAATACAGCCGTGACAAAATGCCAAGGCTTTTTTTGGGCCATTCTTGCAATCCCTAATTCAAGCACTTTTGGGCCATCCATGCAGACTCGGCAGGGCCTTGTTCCTGCAAGGATTATCTGTCCAGCTAGCATTCATCTGACCTCTCATATCACATACCGGTCGCTGATGCTCCAAATCCAATTTAGACCCTGAACAACCCGACCCTGTACCATCACCCGAAGCACCTCGGAAAGCAGGCCGGCCTCCGAAATCGCAAAGCACGCTGTTCCAGAAAGGACTACGGACGCGGCGTGCCGTGCTCGGCGACGAGCACGTCGACCGGGCGCTCGCCAACAACTCGAGCGCCTTCGCCAGCCCCATGCAGGAGATGGTGACCGAGTGGGCGTGGGGGAATGTCTGGAACCGACCGGGCCTGAACCGCAAGCAGCGCAGTCTGTTGAATATCGGGTTGTTGATGGCCCTGAACCGCACGCCGGAGCTGGCGGTGCATATCCGAGGCGCGGTCAATAATGGTCTGAGTGAGGTGGAGATCCGTGAGGCGATTATGCATTCGACGGTGTATTGCGGCGCCCCGGCGGGGATGGAGGCGACGAGGACGGCAGAGAGAGTGCTTCAGGAGATGGCGGAGAAGGGGGAGATTGAGCGGGTGCTAAATTGATTCTTTTTCTGTCAGTCCGAGTCTGAAATTATCGGGAGAGTGAGCATATCGTCTGTTATCTGATCATATGGCCAAGGAGGCCGAGAAGGCATTGCAGAAGAGCATGGGAAGTCGGGGTCGGCAAACCTGGAAGAAGGAGGCTGTTCGCTGCTCAGTTGGCCTTGTTGATTAACCAACTTAGCCTCGTTTCCATCAGGACGTGGTTTTCCAGCAACAGAATGGCATCCTGGTTCGCGTGGACGGATCGGATCGTGTCAAATTATCATGACTAGTCAATCGACTAATATCAAACTCAAGATTCGCTCGAAAGGAGGTGTACAATGGCTATTCATCAAAGGACAGGTAAGACTAGAGCAAAGGGCATCGGATACAGGGTCAGTCAGGGTGGTGAGCGAGTGGCTACAGCCCCTGCAGGGTGAATTCAATCACGGCCTAAACCCTCAAAGGGCGCTTCATTCTACAACCATTCCGTTCAGAACGACACTGCATTATGCCTTTAGTCCAGAGAAATGCATTTACGCCTTCGAGTTCAGGGAAAGCCCCTTGGGACTGGACTCTTGTTCTTGTCAAGACTCCATCTATCTACGTAGTCTTTCCACTCCCACAAACCGGTCTTCTGTCCATGCAATGCTGATGCAGTAGCTCAGGCTATTTTTTACTCTAGCGTAAGGATAGACCTTCCCTCCTACCATAGTATTAATTTCCCTTGTTTGGATGCGTACGGAGAACGGAGTACTTGGTGCGAGCGAGTACTGCCGTACCCCCGAGGTACCGACTTAGCCTGCGACACTAAAGCCTTGGTATTCATTAAGTGCTGGTGCTAAAGCATTTAGGCCATGGACGGTGCAGGCCTTCTGACCCAACAGCGTACAAACCCAGTAGCCCAGTCCGGTGGCCCAGTCCGTTTGGGACTAGGTGGTTAGAGAAGTGAGCAGGTATGTGTCAACGTCCGGGATCCTGCAGTTGCTGATGCATACACAATGGCGCAGACATGCCAGAGCCACGCAAGCAAACTCGTACAATGAAACGACGTCCTCGCAGGAAACCCCAGTAAAATCAATGGGCCGTTCAGACCGCAGCCCCGTCCGGATACCTGCATAGCTTCGAGGCCGGATTAGGGCTTCAGGACGCATCGGCAGGAATGCCGGGCAGATCAGCCAATTGCGCGAGGCGCGGCACATCCAGGCTAATGAATCATGGGACGCCAAGACCCTGTTCGACTATCGTCAAACCATGGAGACAGAGAATCAGAAAAGAGTATGGACCACGAGTTTAAAGTCGACGATAGCAGTCCGTCACCTATTTTCGGCCAGTCAACCGGCGCAACCCTAAGCCTCGCAGCAAATCGTCGTCGGGAAGGCCCCACCCCGGACCGGAGCATTCGTATGCATCTACGTAAGTTGGCACGATTCGAATGATTAAAGTTATCATTTATCAATTTAGCGACGCCGCAATCTCTGGAGAAAACGAGGCGTCGCCAGAATCTAGTATCCATCCGGGCAAGATCCGGGGAAGAATATGTCTGCCTTATGCCATGGCCCCTAAGTTGCCCACAATATCCTGACTTAAAGCGCATTTAGCATCCTCGACCCGCCTTGTGGCTCGCTGGCTTACGTACGGTCGTATGACCAGCCACAGCGTGAATACTAGATAGAACGTCTAGCTCGACACTAACGGCGAGTCTAGATACTCGTAGACACTAGAAAACGCCCGATGGCGTATCCGTCGCTGGCGAATCCCGGGTCCGGCGTTTACTCTGTGTTACCTGGCCCATCAAAGTGGCTTCTTTGGTCTTTACGCCATAGTCCGTACCCTCTTCAATCTCCGGTCAAGGTATCTTAGCTTCGATGCTTCTTTTCCTTTCCCCTGCCCTCTATCTACGCGTGGCTTGTTAAATCGAGGACCCCACCGAGTGACGTCTCTTGCTTACGTAGCTTAGCGTCTGTATACAGCTGGGTATGGTTGCTTGTTTGGCTTGGAACGCTATCTGATCTTGGAGAAAAGACACTATGCCAGGCTGACATTTTATTATTTTTTTTTATAAAAAAGAAAGAATTTATTCTCCAATCCACGTATGCATCATGATCTCACATCCCAGCGGCAACTGTAAATGAGGAGACGGACGATCGTAGAGCGTCATAGCCATGCATATCGAAAATACCAACCAATGAGTGCAGAGTGACGGTTGATGTTATAAAACATCAGCTCATTGCCGATCCACATTCTGCACGGGTCACGACTACCTACCATTAAGCGGTGCAGCCGCACCGGCAGTCCAGCATGCAGAAGGAAGAAGGCAGTGTTAATCCTTAGTACCCATATCTGTAGGCACCAAATATTCAAGCACAAATCAGTACTCCATAGGACTGGACTATCCATGGATGTACTCCGTAAGCTAGCCCGAGAAAGTTGGACTTTCCAGGCCAGCCCAGTCCACTTCTCAATTAGTAAGTCGACTCCGGAAACAGTAGTCGCTAAACACTAAACACTAAACACTAAACAGGAACCTGATGCTAAACCCTCCTGGGAATTGCATGGCTTTTCCTGACTGACTCATGGTAGCTAAAAACCACTCTATACCCGACGTAGAACGACCAGCCGGGAGAATGATGAAACTCGGATTTACCGGTATCTAGGTATGCGTACGATACAGGAACGCCGGGTATGTATGTATAATGTTATCTATTTACCATACATACATACGCGAGGAAGACTCGGGAATAACGCTCGGGTAAAACCCCATCTCGGCGAATCTATCAGTCCCCGGAGAGGGGCTATAAGGGACCTAACAGCCCTGGGATTCGTATTCGTACCCGGAGTTGCTTTCCTGACGAACCCACACTCCATCATATCGGGTACCTCGGTCTATGTCGCTGATATTAGTAGGGGTCTGGCACAGTCTAGAGATTAGGTTTTGTTTTAGATGATACAGGGTATGGCACGGTATCCATGCACAGATGGAGGTACTTCGTGTGTTGTTATTATGATGTACTATGTAAGTACAAGGTTCCTAGGTTCCCGTTCCAAACCTTCTTTCCGGGACCCTGAAGATCTCGACGGATTGACGATATTTGAGTCAGCAAAACAGGTTTCGGAATTTAGAGTAGAGCACTGGATGTTTGACCAGGACGGGATCGACCCAGTCCAAACGCCCCGTAAAGAGAAGGTAGGATCGATTTCCCGCCTGCCAGAAGGGAAAGAGGCCCGTACGGAATCAGTGATTAAAACTGGGCTACGGGTGCTCGTTAATGCAGCCCGGATAGGATAGGAGTAGGACCATTGCTACAATACACTACGACTACGACCCAACATCATCCCTTGCAGGATAGCAAACAGAGCAGGGGAAAAAATAAATCAAGATAAAAATAAAAGAAACGAAAAAAAAAAGCACTTGCAAGTTGCCACCTAAGGGAAAAAAAAAAAAGAAAAGAAAAGAAAACCCCGTCCTTTAGGCCTGCCTGGACCTGACTTCTACCCGGTGTGGCTTGTTTCAGCTCCTTTTTAGGGTTCATGATTCCCCTCTCTGGGTCCTCTCCGTGGGCTAAAGGAAGCTACCTACGGAGTGCGGAATCTCTCCGTCGAAATGGGTAGTCATCACCATAATTGGAGAGCGATATCTTGCCGGTTTTCTGCTTTTCAAATATATTAGCAGACTAGAACTAGTATCATGAGATAGTCATTTTGTTGGGAGAGCAAAAAGCAAATACTCCGTTCTCAACAACGACAAACATCGACTGAGACGTAGAAGTGGAAAAGCGAAACACGAGCAGAGCGAACCTAAACTACACCCGATCCCTGTGATGCCTGGTGTACTCCGTACTTGATTTGGAAACAAGGGACTCAACAAATACATTATTAGGAATGGTGTCCGTGTCCGTATTCCACATATCCTTCCAGCAAGCTTGCTCTGACATTGGTGTTTCAGTTTGCACATCAAACGGAGGTAACTATGATTGCTAGATGAACCTTGAACAAACCTGAAGTACGAGAATGTCTGAAAGCCTGAAACTCTATCATGGCCCTCCACATCCTGTAACCACCCCCCCTTGTCGGGATGGGTATCATCGTGCCGGTGAGGTGCGTCGATTGCTACGCTATAGTTCCTGACCCCTGCTATAGCCTATAGGCGTATCATGTATGCATCCGCCCGTCGGCGCAGCATGGATGTCAGCCACCCGGAAAGTCAAAATAGGAAAGAGACAGATATGATGGATGGAGAGCATGGCGATTAGGAATACACTTTGTAGGTAGCACCGAGAGATATGTTTCTTACTACTCCGTATTATTATCATTAGCCACCAAATAAACTACCTACCCAGACTCCAAGTGCGCATGGGCTATGGCGTGATTGCAATATGGGGAATTTCAGATTTCTAGGGATTCTTGGCAGGGTTGACGGTCACGGTACGGGTATCGGCCCTTGTCTTTTTTTCCCCCCCCTCTCTCTCTGCTTACTCACTTTTTAGGGTTCTGGGCTGATACCCGACAAGTGGGAATGCATCTTTTATTCCCTATACGGAGTAGTTTGCGACGGGACAAAATTGGCAGGGCACCACTCCATCCATTATTCCCTGTAAAGCATTTATCTTAAGCAAACCAATTGTTAGGACCCTTTTCGAGGTCCGGGTTCTGTTCTGTTCTTTCCGGACCAATACAATACATCAACTCCGACCACTTCTTTCCCTGTCGTCGTCCATTTTCTTTTTGCATTCATAAAATCGACATACACTGGCAATAACAAGGCAGAAAGATCCGGACCCAAATTCTCCTTCTGTCTGGCTCGTATCGAGTCCAAGAACTGGTGGACCTCCGTCGAACGTCCGCTGACTAACGCCAGGGTCCACAGTAATTAACTACTCCGAGGGGCTCGACTGCCGACGAGAAACTGGAAAGAGTAGGATGCGAATTGAAAATTTCCTGAAAGGTAAATAAATTTCATCATCCCCAACGAGAAGGGCCAGGGAGTGATTACTAACTGATGACTGAGGGAGTCCAACCGCCCTAAAAGGCCCATCTAGATGATCTACGGCCGGCTGTTGGCCAGTGAACACGCTCGGGACAAGTTGGCGGGTCTCCACCCGTGGTAAATTGAGACTTGGGCCCCAACTAAATAAATGGAAACGTACTTGCCTCTAGCCGTAGGTAGACTCGGTCGGGTAAGCGCGTATGGCTGCCGTTTACGAGGGTGGCAGTTGGGTATGAAACTGTGTACGACGTATTTGGGTATCCTAGCCAGTTAGTGGGTAGGTAGGAGTAGGTCTGAGAATGATAGGTCCATAGAAGGATGAATGAAAGGGCACAATTCGATCATGTATAGGTAACTGCGTTTGCGTTCCTGGAGGATGAAACTACTGTAGGGACCTGTACGGCGCTGCCCTAGTAGGTAAGGTACCTAGCTAGGTAGGTACATGTAAGTATGTATTGAGGAGAGAATTACCTAGGTACATGCTCGGCTACCCCAAAAAAGAGGTGTCATTCTTTTAGTCACGCTAGCCCTTGCTTCGATACGGCATGCATCTGCATATCTAACTGGTTCTGGCATAAGCCTATCCCTGATGCATGAGCATAACTTCTCTTATCGTCCGGTCCTTGCACCTGGCATACATAAGTCATAGACAAACGCATGTACCGAGTAATGTTCCTATGGCTTCAGATCGACTTAGATCCGTCACAACCTGTCAACGCCCTAAGACGGTGAACCTGGGCGGAGATTCCATCCCTTACATGAAGCATCTTGGCTGCGAGAGTTGCTTCGCCGAGAAGTTCCCTGCGCTGTCGGGGCTGCATTTTTGTCGGACCTTGGCTAGTTATAATTAGTAACTTTTCTACCTACCGAGTACCTAGGGTGTACTACATACACTGAACGGCTGGGATCAAGGTACCTACTGGGTACAAACGGTTTGCTCAATGCATACAGCATGCATGGCGTCTAAGTAAGGACTTAGATATCCTGGATGTTATATCATATGGGCCTGCAGCGACACTTCCTGCAGATACTATACCCTATACATACAGGAACCTTCTATACACAAAATGTACTGACTACCTAACGGCCATGTACAACACTGGGATACGTACCGACCCCCTTGTCCAAATACAAATACGATGACTAACAAGAAAAGAAAAAAAACAAAGCAAGCGACCCTCAACTCGACACGTCAGGGAGACCACCACCAGCATCCCCAGCCCCAGAACCTAATCGATCTAGATAATTCATCCTATCCATCTGGGCCCTAACACGTAGACGAAACCAAACCATACCCGACCAAGGCTAGCATGCTGAAGTACGGACTACGGAATAAGGACGACAACACCAGATAAAGAAGTCGGGCAAAAATGAACAAATAATAATTCTAATAAAAAGACGAATGGGCCACGACCAAAAACACAGGGTAGGACGAGGACAAACAGAAGGGGCTAGGTAGGTATGGAAAAGGAAAAAAAAAAGGTCCCTCCCAGCTCCCACCTAACCTAGCCTAGCCCAAGTCTAACTAACAGCAACGGGTAAGGCACCACTTTCCCGTAGATTAGTGATTAGTGAAGCAGGTGTCTAGGAGTACGTATGTAATCCGGTAGATAATGGGCTTTGCGCATCTGATCACGACGCCAAGCATTCTGGTGATGCAGACAGCGTCTATCATCTCCCGGACAAGCGTAGTCGATTCCCCTTTCCCCTCCTCTTCCCTTATTCCCCTCGTTCCGGACGATCGGGCTAATGCCGAGCAGAGAGAGAGAGAGAGAGGGCGACGTAGGTGTGTGGACTTTTCTGGACTAGTGACTACTCTGTATTGATGAAAGGGGGAAGGGCGACGTTGACAACACGTATACATGCCGCACGGCTTACATAGCTATCTAGGCTCTGGGAAGTGAGCAATAACGACGGGGGAAATGTGGTGACGGGTCCTATCTACTCTGTACTCTGTAGATATGATGCTAAGATACTAAAGTGCCCTAGCGTCTGGCTATGGGTCAGATAGGGAGGGGTCCGGACATGGCTAGATTCCATGCTACGACGACTAGCTGTGTCTGATCAGACGAGGCCTGTCATTGGTACACGGGGCGCCCTGCTGAGGAGAAGAAACTTTAGCGTCGATAGCTTTGTAGGAGGTAGAATAAGGGCTGTGGGCACATAATCTAGAGGAAAGAGGGGGGAGAGAAATTTAGATGTCAGGTGAATGAAAGAAGGCAACTAGACCAAGTAAGAAAATAATTAAAAAATGAAAAAAGGAAGAAAAGTGGTCATCTGCAAAGGATGGACGTCCACGTTGTTGAGAGGTTCGCCAACTGCCTTCCTACATACTTTGTACTTCCCACCTTCGTAGGCTGTCCAAGGCGGTACATACTTACAAGGATTGATAACTCCCATACGACATACATACGTATGCAGTTTGCTAGTCTCGCTTGCTGGCTGGTTGATTGGGCGTGTATCTATGGTATACGTTCATTTCCATATTGTTTCTTTGTTGTTTGGCTATTATTGGCATCAGGCGACGCAATTCGATGAACTGCTTTCGTGGCTGTTCAGCAACTGATCCTATTTCTGAAGTGAGTGGGACGGCCCGGTCTTCCAGAAAATGGGGATTTAATTCTTTACACGTTAGCCAGAAAAGCGAGGAGAAATACATCCATTCTCCTTAGGAAAAAAAAAAAAGAAAAGAAAAGAAAAGAAAAAAAAAAACCTACGGAGTACGAAGCTTAGCTAGATTATTCTACGGATGGTCCACGAGTCCCCACTTGCAAGCCAGAGATGGGAAAATCTCGGGAATTTGGTAGTATAGAAGTACCGTGCATTACACAGCCTACGAAGAAACGTCCGATGACTCCAAATGCCCGAATCACGATCAATAAATCCGAGATGACGGGCCAGAATGCCGTAATGGGAATCGGAGCATTTCGAATCAAAAAAGAGTGAACGAAATGAACAGGAAGATGATTCCAGCATTCATTCGCCCCCATTCATTATTGCAGGGTTCATGGGCTTCGGGCGAGAAAAGAGGGCAGAATCCGAAGCGAAAAGGCAGCCTCGCCGAAGAGAGTGCAACACCGAGCCAATGTGAGCATTTCTTAAGATACTAGGGATCATAACTAATGCAGGATAGGAGAGCCACGGTTTCCATCGCACCGTGGCTAAAAGCTTGTCCGTAAGGCTCTTCTCGCCTCTGGGGTGATTCTGGCCAGGGGCCACTTTACCCGGTCAGGTAACGATGGACATGGTTCATGAGGAATGGCAAGACATTTGGAGATGATATCAGATCGTAAGGGTTAGGATCCGAGAAGATAGAATTGCGTAGAGGGGATGCCGGGATATACACTGTGTGTCTATGGGAGTTGGTTTGATTTTATGTATTTATTATGCTAGAACCCAACCATTTACAACACTTGGCAATTGCACGTTGATACAGCACCTACTTTGAGGAACTGGAGGTGCCTGACATGATGCGGACGTTTGTATGGATATTACTGGTAATTACCAAGATTACCATCCCAGGTTCCGAGAGACCCCGACGTGTAATCGCAATACACAGAGAGTTTCCACCGGCGTCGGAACTAAAACTGACGAGAACATTGCTTTTTTTCTCCGGGAACCTTGGGTGTCAGGATTTCTGATGGCCCAATCCACGGCGCAAGGGGTTAGGAACCACATGAATTAAACTCGGTCTCGGGCTTTCTGCTTCCTATACATATAGAGTAGTATTATTGGCGATGGCTGTTACTTTTGCGAAAAAATAAAAATAAAATAAAATCCACGGCTGTCATTGGTACAGTGGTACCGTAGGCGAGGTTGATTGGGGACTTGGACTTGGAAACAAGGGACTTTTTTTAGTGTCGCTACGGAGTAGTCTGCAGCATACTATCACAAACTAACGGCTAGTTACCCCATCTTTTTAATTATCTGGGATAAATTGTCTTGTCCGGCTGGATTGTTCCGTTCCAAGTGCCTTCGTTCTGGATGGAGTCAAGCATTAGTACGGAGTATGTGCACCGATCGTGATTATGATGCATTTCTAGCTGGGTCATTGTCAACGCTCCGATCAGGCATCTTTCGGCTGACGACAGGGAATACGTACTCTGTACTGGTCAGAGATCCAACTGCTAAGCTGCGACTCCGTAGTTAGTCCGGGTAACGTTGGGACGGGAGGAGATGGCTGTACTCTGTAATTGTATATCATTATTGTGACGACGACGATATGATCAAGTATTAACATTTTAATAACAGAAGAGTTATCCATCAAATTATGCCTAGTCTGAATATTTCGGAGGGGTTGACAGGGCAAAGCCAGCCCGCGGAGTCGGATGCGAGGGCAAGTAAGGAACTGGGTCGACGAAGCCACTAGTGCCAAAGACTGGATGTACTTCGGATATACTTCCACATGTTATTAGAGTTGCCGTGAAGATGAAGCAAGATCTTCTCCGGAATTTCTTTTTTATTATTTTTATTTTTATTATTTCTATTTCTTTTTCATTTCCGTCCATCCTGGAGGTTTATGTTTATTTGATTATTATTTATTACATATGATTCTTTTAATTCCTCTTATTTCCGGGTGACAAATAAACTTTCGGCAAGAGGGCGTCCGTCAGGGTATTTTTTTTATTCCTTTTCTGATTGATTGGAGTCTTCTGTATTCTGTATAGTTTGGTGTATATCCAGTCCATTTCTTTTCGATCGCATGCATTTTTGGGGTTTGATTCCGCCCTGCTGCTAGCCCGGTACTCTGCAATTCGCCAACCCACCTCTCTCGAAATCGACCCCGGATGCCACGGTACGGCGTTCTTGGGCCTCGCGAAATGGAAGATGGAGTCCGTAATAATAATAACAACGCCAACAAACAAATCACAACAAGCCGAGCTCTGGGCAGACCCTTGGCCGAGATTTTGGGGAGGGCCGTCAACCCGTCAAACCAAGGATTGCAACCATTCTAATTTCTGTCGTTTCTCCAAATGAAGATGCCTGCTCGAGGGCTCCACACCCGAACTAAACTCGCTCGTCGACCTCCTCGAACTAAATCTGCCACTAGTCGTCCGTCCCCTAAACCCACCCACGGACTGGACTGCCTTCGACGGCGACTCGGCCAGCCTGCGAGGCCTCGCCGACTGACAGTGACGCTCCTTCCAGATGGCCAGAGCTCGGAGAGACCCTGGACCAGTTTCAAGATGCTTGGTCTTCTTCTTCGTCCTCCTCCTCCTCTTCTTTTTTATTCCTCCTCCTCCCCCTTCCCATTGTCCTCCTTCTCGTCCGCGATCCCACATTCCCTTCCCTTCTCGTCTTCTATTCTCTCCGTTCCCTAACTCTCCTCCGGGATAAGCCTGTTCTGTTCTCCCCGTCCCATTTACCATTCGACCTTTGCGACCTTACTTCTCGTCGCTATCAATTTATCGATATCCGTCTGCTTATCTCCGTGTCTATCTCTTCTTTTCCGCCGTCTCTCCCCATTATTGCCTCTTGACCAGCATTCTTGCCGTCTATCCGTTTCCTCCATATACCGAAATCCTTCTCATTCCTTCTTCCCGTCCCGTTTTTGGCATTTGATTTACTTCTGGGGTTTGAAATTCTTATTATTGTATTTCTTTATTTTTGTTTCTCGTGCAATATTCACAGCCCCCGCACTTCTCTGGAAGACTGTTGCTGGAGCCCATTCTTTTCGCCTTCTTGGTTTTGTTTTTCCGTTTTTTCTTTTTCTTTTTCTTTTTTTTACGAACTCTCCTGCTCACTGCGCATTTCATCTGAACCCTGCACATCTACCGGCCCGGATTGCAACCCTCCTCAAGCATCACTTTTCTATCCGCTTGCCTGCAGCAACTAGCGGCGCCAAAGAAAAGTAATCACCCCCCTTGCGACGTCGTTGTCTTACCCGTCGATTGGCGTTGGACCAGCTTTGGCTTTCGTTTGATCCAGAACGTGGGAGATCTTGTTCGACATCCCAAGGTTAGGCCAGGACTCCTCGAGTCATCCGTCGGGTTGCTGTTAGATCTGTGCCTGGGTGCTGGTGCCCGTTACACGAAAGGATAGGACAAACATCCCTCGACGACGGCTGGTGCGTACTTTCTGCCTCCCTCGTTCTGAATTTTCAGTTATTTGCTTTTTCTTTTGCCTTTCGTTTCCCTTCCTCTTTGCTCCTGTCTTTGGTTTTCTTTCTCTACCCTCGTTGTCCCGAGACCACTGCAGTCTTCTGCGAAACATTATCTTGCCAGGAGACAGGTACGCAGGAAAGAAAAGCAAAAAGAGAGGGAAGAAGGAGGTAGAAGAGGGAGGAAACAAAGAGATAGAAAGAACATCCAGAGGATCACGACGGAAGACCATCGGGCTAATTCATTTGGCAGTTTTCGATTCATCTTACCAGACGTCGGTGGTGTAGAAAATGGCGAGCTGCAAAGGGAGCTTTGTTTCAATCCTGAACAATGATGATAATCCATCCTTCGCCGTTCGATCCGCTCCCAGGATTACAAGGCATCAATCTTCTCCTACCTATCCTTACCAGTCTGAACCACCCCGTCACGCCGTGGGCCTAGACTATCGCTATGGAAATGCCTATTCCGAAAATCCGGCAGTACCCCCGAGCGTAACGAAACAACCTTTCGACCCCGTGTCTGAAGCGACGCAGCCGACATCTCCCGGATCGTCGGATTGTTCCTACGATTATCCAACGAGTGCCGGCGCCGGGCCGTCATTCCAACCTAGCCGTCAAGAATACCTTAGCCATTCCTCACCCGCGATGCCGGCCCCAGAGAAGCGGCTCAGCGCTAATTCTATGGGTGATCCTCCGTCTCCGCCGACGTCGATCGGTGGAGCCAAAGATACGACAGCCACCCGAGGAACGCGGAAGAATAAGTATCCTTGTCCTTTCGCTCTGAGCCACAACTGTGATGCTACCTTCACGACGTCGGGCCACGCGGCTCGTCACGGCAAAAAGCATACGGGGGAGAAAAGTGTGCATTGTCCGATCTGCAACAAGGCTTTTACACGGAAGGACAATATGAAGCAGCACATTCGAACGCACCGGACACATTCGGAGGATAGGCCCGTCGGTATAATCGACCGCGAAACCGAAGGGAACACTGCGTGGACGAGCAAGAGGACCAGTCCTGCCTACGGCCACCAGCGATCGGTGAGCCAGTCCCAGATGGACGGGAACCCTTACGAGAGCATGACGACCATGAATTCAATGACCTCAAGTGGCACCCACCGTGCACAACCCTACTGAATGATGGCTTGACGAGATTGAAAAGGATTGATGTGAGACAATTCCGAGCGGAAACGATCTGGGGGCTCGAAGCCTTTGAATGCCAGAGGAATGCCAAGGTTTTTACCAAAATAAAATACTTTTTCGGCTCCTTTTCTCCCATTTCCATTTTGACCACGACAATTATCGCGTTGGTCTTTCATTTGTGATTTGGTTTGGCTAGCAGGCTTGCGTTCAGGGGGGGGGAAGGCGCCCCAAGGAACACCAAGGGTGACGACTACCGAAACGACGCTCAGCCTTCCTTTCTGCCTGAATCTGTCGTCCCAGCTGTCTGAGAATGACAGATGGAACCGGGATCAAGGCCACGCAAAATGAAAACTGAATCAGTTCCAGAGTAAGACTGGATAGCAGGGTTAGGCCGCTTCATTTACGAAAAGCAACTCCATTACGGGAATTGTTTTGTACACGGACCTTCTTTTTGGGATTTTATTATTTGAATGATTTCTGGAATACCACTACAGTATACCTATGTTTTACTCTTTGGCTTGACGGCGTCTCTTGTTTGGCTTTTGGTTTTGTGTGTGTTCTACACATATGAACCATTTGAATCTAGCCCTTAGAAACTATGGCTCGAAGGTAGATTTGCCATTATTGTATACTAGTCAGTACTTAGCTATGACGCAAGTTGGTACATTTCAGAAGACCAATGATATGTATGGCATATACCAGGATGATGGTGCCGCAGGCGACTTGGCGCATTGAACTGGCGTCGACTATGATGTACGGAGTCGGCGCCATCTTAAGAGAAGACATTATAGGGCGTGAGGCCCCGAGCCCTTTGGAACCATGGAACGAGTGCAGCCAATCTACAGACGCCACCGCGACCCAAGGGTCCGACAGGGCGGGATCAGGAACATCGACGGGTCCATGGTCAGGCATGAATTGTCGGAGCTGTGATAACTATAGCCCTGTCAAGGCATGGCCGATCGCTGACAGCGGCGACAAACGACCGGTTTGGCGATGCTCCATGATGTCAACGGCGTTTAGTCATCGGCAGAGGGAGATCCTTACATAATCCATAGTGTACAGGGCAGAAGGTAGCACTGTTCATTCCTCTCGGGCATCGCACCGGTTTCTGAAACATCCAATGCGTTGGGCAGTCGTGGCAGCTGTTTGACCTGTAATGGAGTGAGAAATGTATATGAAACAGATCAAGATACAACCGTGGATCGAAAGAAACCCCGAGTGTACAAAGTCCGCCAGATTGGCCCTACGTCACTGACAGCCCCGCCTTCGCCACGTCCCGTGCCTGGCTGGATTTGGGTGGATTCGATTTATTTGTATTCTTCTTCTCTCCTCCATCTTTCTTCCTCCTCCTCATCCAATTTTACCCATCATTCCCCTTGCATCTCCATGACTTCCCCCCTCGGCTTCCCTATCTCTCTCTTTTGATTTTACCTTGCTAGCAACTCCCACAATGTCCTACTACGAGGATCGCCATTATCGACGCCCTCGCGATCGACACGCCCGCCCGCCCGGGGGCTACGCAAAAAATTATTATTACGACGAGGATCCCTACGGCGATCGAGTGCATGAAACAAGTGTCATGCGCCGGCGCAACGGGAGCGATGATTCTATGGACACCTCCCGCGAATATCCCAAAGGTGACTATGGTTACGAATATGGCTATGGTCCTCCGCCACCCCGCCACTCTCGCGTCTCATCTCTTCAGGAGAGTGGGCGCAGGGCTCACTCGATGGGAGGCCGGGACCCGTATTATGAGGACTCGGATTATGCTCGCCCCCGCCATAGTCGGCGATCGAAACACTACGATGACGATCGACGTATGTCTTCATTCGTTTTCCATCTACTCGTCCCACCTGGATGTATCTCGCGCTCCTCGAACTGTCGTACAAGAAGGACCGATGACGTGAACATGCTATTTCTCTCTTTGGACAGACCGCTGACCTTTCCTAGGACACCGTCGTAGGTATTCTCGTTCACCTTCAAGCAGCCGCTCTCCGTCGCCCCCTAGACGTCGCAAATCTCTCTCGGAGCAGGCGTTAGGCGCCCTGGGTCTTGGCGCTGCTGCCTCGTCCACCTCTTCGAGGCACCGCGACCATAGCCGTGGCCGCTCTCGCCGCCATAGGTCTTCTTCCTATTCCCCTTCCCCGACTCGAAGCCGGAGCCGTCATGGCCGGGACAAGAGTGAGCAGCGAATCGCCCAGGCGGTTAAAGCAGCCGTCACCGCAGGTGCGATAGAAGCCTTCCGGTCACGAAAGGACCCTGGCGAATGGACCGGTGCCAAAGGCAAGCGCATTCTCACCGCCGCAATCACCGCTGGAGGAACCGATGGATTGGTTGACCGTGATCCGAACAAACATTCGAAGCGCCATATCATCGAGTCCACTCTAGCCGGTCTGGCTACGAATCACCTGGTAAACGGACCCCACTCGCGGTCTCGGTCGAAGCATCGTGGACGCTCCAAGAGTCGTGGTGGATTTGGGGACCTTGCTGCCACGGGAGCTTTGGCAGCGGCTGGCAAGGAAGCCTACGATCGGTTCCGATCCAAGTCTCGCCACCGAGGCCGATCTTCTTCTAGGGATAGCTACGACGAATCTCCGCGGCGGGAGAAAAAGCGCAGTAAAAGCCTCACTGATTATATCAACCGTGGACTAGGAGCCCTTGGCCTCGATGATAAGAAGGATTCCGGCGATCGGAAGGACCACCACCGTCGCAGTCGTCCATCGCGTTACTCGGAATACTCAGATGATGAGGACTATGATAGCGGCTACAGGTCCAGGCGTTATGCGTCACCGAAGCGCTCCAGGCACTCCCGAGATTCCAGGGATGTAGATGTACGTCGATCCTCCTACCCCAGCGACATGCAAAGGCCTCGTGCTGCTTCGACCACCGCCATGACCGGACCCCAAGGCTACGGTGGTCACAGCAGCTATCAGCCTCGTCATCACGAGGACTACAAAACTGAAGAAGAGGAATCTGACCCTGGAAACAGTACCGATGAGGAGAAACAGAAGAAGAAACTCACCCGCCAGACACTCATGGCTACGGGTCTGGCTACCGTTGCCTCGATTCACGCAGCACACTCGGTCCACAGTAGCATGGAGAAGCATCACAAGCGAATGAAAATGGTCAAGGAAGGTGAAATGTCCCCCGAAGAGGCTCGCAAACGGCGACTCAAAGGCAATGTTGTCGATGCCGCTAGTATCGGTCTCGCAGCCATAGGAATCAACGGCGCCTTGGGGGAGTGGAAGCATGTCAATGAGAAACGCAAAGAGCGCACCCACTTTTCGAAGAGCTGTCATGAAAAACGAAACCAACGTCATCGCAGAGCGCAAAGTCAAGGCCCATCTTCCGGAACCTCGCACCAAACGTATCGTCTCCCGGATGAGATCGAAGAGTATCCGGCTGAACCGGCTCGGTCGCGATCGGTCGTGTATGAGCAGCCCCGTTATGCCTGATTTGTTTTGTTTTGACGTTTGTTTGCTTCTATTCCTCGATACTCGTTTACGTCCTGCAAGACACCCCAATTCGATGATATCTGGTTTTGATGATTTGATGAAATTCTATTGGGACTTATTTGGAATAGCGAGGACACCATGGGATTGAAGCGTTGATCTGAGATTCTGCATCTCGTTCCGATGGTTGAATTTATTTGCTACAGTGATATGGTTGATTCCACGCAATTGATTGCATCAGCACGAAACGAAGTACATTTCTTTTATGATTGATATCTTGAACCCTTGATATTTCGGATGTTGGATGATGATGATGATGATGATGAATGACCCTTGATGACTTGATGATCACGTTTCTGTCACCTCTCTGCCTTTCCCTCGCGGACTCTCGTTCTCGCTTGTTTGTTTACCCTAGCTTCTTGTACTATCCCTGTACACGTGTGGAGTTAGTCGTTTCTCTCGTTAGTGTCTTGTCGATTGTCTATGTCTATTGATATATTTACTACGTTTATCGACTAAAATTTCAGCTTTATCTGTTGTATCATCCCATTTAATCTAGCTTCATAGAACAGCAGCACAAAGCACCTGACATACAGTACATATCCTATCGACTATGGAAGAACTAGACTTTGATCAAACCGAAATACTTGTGATTTCTTGATTTTCTAAAATACATGGGGGCAAAGCAGCCCAAGTAGGAACTGCAAACAGTGCAAACATGTAGTGGAAGAGTAACTTATGCGTAGTTGCCTGCTTGCGTACTTCCACAGATCACAGACCCTCCGCGAGCCACCTGGAGCGGAAGGCGCAGCAACATACGGTGCGAGAAACTGGATGGAGTTTTGTGTCGATAGGGCTTGTTGTGGTGGAGAAATTTTGGAAATTAGATGTGCGCGGAGATGGTTGTTTTTGTTTTCGGGCTTCGATGGCCGTACAATCAGGTGGTTGAGCAAGAAATATGTAAGAAGAATTTATTGTATTGTATTATTGTTGATCATCCTAATTAGGGCTGCGAAGGCGAGTCAAACAAAACACTGAGTCTTTGGATTCTTCAGTCAGATGTCGTATTTGCTGAGGGAAGAGAAGTTGCAGTGGATGAGTTCGTATGAGCAAGATAGTGCTGACGGTAATGTTTCTTACGGACTAGATAGCTAGCCGTAGATATTACCTCTGGCTCTATTAGAAACTGCAATGCAGAAAGCACAAAAGGTAAGAGTTATATATATACTGTTGTTGAAGATTTTGTGTCTTTCCCCTTTTTATTTTGACTTTCCAAAGTTACCATGAAGTAGTCAGGGATAAAGTCACCAGGTACCTTTGCCTCTTATTATCCGTTATTGGCTTCAGCATTACCATAATCACATGAAGAACCAGCATTGTCGTCATTCCAAGCAGTAGGGTCGGTAGCGATAGGGTAGTATGCGTTGTTGGGATAATAGAAATCGCGCGTCACCAGGCTGGCAGGGGAACTTATAATTAGGTCGTTGTCCAACAAACGCTTCCAGTGAACAAGGATCTCTGGGGGATTTCTCTCGGCTTTGCCTCGTTGAGACGGTCATTGTCAATGATTTTTCTGTTTGTTGTAATAATCAGACATGAGCGTGCTCTTGTGAGTGCGATATTGGCTCTGCGATTATCCGAGGCAAAGCCTAGATCGGACCTTGTACCGGAGTTACCATATTATATTGACCCTGCATTGAGTCGACTATCGAATCGTACTTCAAAACGCACCGGGCAGGTAGGGCAAAGTGTGCTGGCATTCCGAGGGATCATCAATGCCTGGCGTATAATCGGTGTGAGATGTTGCCGCAGGCAGGTGTGACAACTTTGACCATCTTTTTTAGATGATCTTGGGTTCCTCTGAGAGCTTCATCATCTTGCCGACATATTCTTTCTTTTGTTGAGTGTATCGCGGTGTATAAGGAACCCCATGATAGTTCGTTCTATTACCACAGAAATATTGGTAATGTTGGATCCCGAATGGTTTCTTTCGTTGTGCAACGATTTTCTATCGGGAACATTGATTCCAAATGATCTCCCTATCTCGACTAGAAGCGCTACCACAGGCCGCGCTCCAGGGTGCTTTCCTGACGGCAGCCGAGCAATGTTGCATAGGGTGCACAGTTCAGTGGCCGACATGGTTGTTCATTTGCTAAGAAGCAGCTGGAATCTCACCCGCAGGTGGTCTGATATGTGGATGATTTGGTTGCAAAGGTGATTCTTTATCTCCTGACAAGATAGGTACCAGCTAGGTTGTTGGTGTATGCTATAATCGATGCTGTCGTGGCATTTCTTGAACGTATCTTCGCGCTCAAGCCATTTGCTGTGTTCTTTGACTGAAGATAGACCCGGACGTGGAGCCTTGGGCTGCGATATATATTCTTCACCTTCTTTGTACGCGTTCCGGATATCATGTGTCATGGGGTTGGCTATGCCGTCTCTAATTTCGCCCCCGTTTAGGAGATTTACCTCTGGCAAATTGCTGCATTGCTGATTGAGAAGAAGCTTAAGCCACCGACAGAATTTATAATGGCGGTTCATTGATATCGAACTTGATCGTTCCGGGGTAGTAACGGTGGTGTCGGAGCCTTTAAAGCGTTCGAACAAAAGATCGTAAGGCTTAATCTTTGAAAGCCCTTAGTAAAACCAATACTTGGAAAATTTCCCTCTTTCTGTCGGATTGAGTTGAATGATTTTGGAATTTCGGCATTTGTAGGAGTGCTCTGATCCCTGCATCTTGTTTGGTAAGATGTGCTGGTCCCGTAAAAGTTCTAATCCAGATGGACATTGGCCATAACAGTGGATCCAAGCTTTCTGTATTGTGATCATTGAAGGTGGATATATCTTGGATCCTTTTTATCTGCTCCAGGGTCGTCTCCACTCTAGAACAGCTCCGTATATGATCGATCGCATCCCAGATCCTCAGCTGCTCATCCTGGGCCAGATTCTCATCCGCCGGGGCCACCATGGTCTTAGTCGCTGGGGCATCCACGGTAGTGGACGGGCTGTGCATGGTGGCGTCGGGGTCGTGGAAGATGGGGGGTAACGGCAGGGTTCTTTTGCGATTTGGTCGGCTCCTTCCTACCGCCCATATCGTTCCCACGGCCAAGAGCTCTGAATTATGTACGGGCAACAGAAGCCGCGTGCCTTGGCTCACCAACACCAAGGCTGGGGCTCGGATATGGTAAAATTCCGTGCCGTGTCTTATTTCGAGGAATCCCAACGCCTTGCTTGATAAGATGGCAATGGTGTCGGCCAAAACCCAGTCCTACCGCCGATGTGCGTCATGCAGCTCTCGAATTGATGATCCAGGCGCATGATGAACTGGTAGAGGGCCTCCCGGTCCTCTGGGTCGAGTGGGGCCCGGTACAAATGGTCTCGCTTGCTGGGCTTCAGGCTATCTGCATAATTCTGACCGGTGGCCAGGTCGCATGCGATAATGTCCTCGGGGTCCGGCTCTGGGCCTTGCGAGGACGAAGCAGAGGCCGCACGAGCGGATGACTTGGGAGAAGCACTGTGAAGGGGCCTGTTAGCTGGCTGGGCCTTCATACGGACAACGTAAGAAAGGAATTGGACTTACCGCGTCATGAAATCGCCGCGTCCGCGTTCTTCCAAAGCTTCTTTTGCGAAGAACAGAGCATTTTCCAAGCGGACGGTGACACAAGACTGTTGGTGAGATCCTGTAAAACGCCAGTGAGGCCTTCTGTATATCGGCCATGCTCGACCGCAACATTGATACGGAAGTTCGCTTGATATAAGGCCAACTTGGAGTAGGATGTGGCCAATAGGTACCAGGATGAGAACTAGATTGATGTGTAGAAGGAAAGATATGAAGACAAGTGAGGAGGTGTAGAGGTAAGAAAGGATGTGGGAGAGAGGAAGGGAAAGAGGAGATTATAAATGGAAGAGGGGAGAAGCAAAACCTCTTCACTATAGCAAGATTCACCCTATAGAGACAGACCAGACCTATTCACAGATCAGATTGGGGAATGGGGAACAGAAAGGCAATTCACCTACAGTTCTACAGCCTTCTTGTGAGTAATTACAGTGACAGAAGAGTGTTTGTGAAGTAATCCACACGCCAGCTTCATTCGTTGAGGAACGGATGGTCCATTAACTCCTGGGCTGTCTTTCGCTCCTCGGGTAGACATGCGAGCATTTGTCTGATAAAAGATAGGAAAGCCTCTCTATCGTCCGTTTCCAAAGACGGAACAGTATCCTCAAGTTTCCGACTCGGTATCAGGTCATCAGAGGAACTTGCCTATCCGGAATATGCATCAGCGCGATTGCGTACGGGGATTACATCGCTCACTTACCCTTGTTATCAAAAAATGGTCCTCCAACATACTCCCTGTTATTCTTGTATATCTTGCCCTTCTCATCTGTAATTGGCGGAGACCATTCAACCTGCGCCATGGAATCCGACAACGCAAGCGATTTTTAGGTGGTGGGCCAAGCAGTGCTATCATTTCCGCGAGATGAGCTCGGCGATCATAACTTCCTTTTGCATTATGCACCTGCTTAAATAGCTCCGTACCCTCAATTATATCCCACGCCTGTTCCTCAGTGTGAGCAGCTGTATTCCCACGTATGTGATAGGCTATAACGTGTACAGTATGCGTGCATCTTACCAGAACTCCCAAGTTCCATATGTTAGCACTGAAGTTCCAACCACAACCAAGGACAACTTCTGGTGCACGATAGTGGTCAGGTTGTATGGGCCCAGGTCCTGGCCTCTCTGCAGTCGAGCATGGAAGGCGGTGGGTGGGTCAGCATGACCTTAAAGTCTCCGGAATTATGACAGAATCGACGGCAATAGTTCCAGTCGGAGAAAGAAACCGAGTACATCATAGTATATGTAATAGTGACCCAGTATACGGATCTGCCTGCCGCTGGTTCTCAATATATAAAGCCACTAACTTCGCACAAATCAGCTGCATTGACAACCTGAAGTCTGAAAGATGAAGCTTACCAAGCCTATACCTGATTCCGTGCAAAACACGCTGGCCAAACCCAGCATCGCCATCTTGAGGCCTCTAGAAACCACACTGCAGAGCTCGGGAGAAGGCACGCGCGCTCAAAAGCTGCGCAAACTACAGCATCAGCTCATTGGGCTTTCTGAGGACCAGTGGCAGTACATCACCGACTACTTTGAGTGTGAAAAGATTCTTCTTGTCGTATCTCAGGCACAAGAGATGGCGGTAAGATATTATAGCAATGACAGGTTGGACCAGGCCCCTCCTGTCAACGACCCTGACAAGATGGAACGTTATAATACACGTCGGGCGTATTTTGAGCATTTGTTTCAATTGTACAGGAACAATATCCGCGACGTTGAAGGAGTGATGGGCCTCTTGAGGATAAAAATGGGACGCACACCATTGTATCGCGCGATGACGTTCCATCGGCGCGCTCCAGACTGGTATCTCGGAGAATGGCTTCGGGATAAATGTGCTAGCAACGGCGGGTGTTGTGGCCGATCCTGCAACTGCTGTGAAAACCCACGAGGCATCACGGGCAGCCCGCGGCGTTTTGGCCATTGTACACTGGTATGTGACTGTTGTGACCGCCATTACGGCACCCACAAGAAGCTCATGTTTTATAACTCCGCGTACCCGGGCAAAGTCAATTTGATTTCGAGGAAGGTGAAAAGGTACTTGCATATTAGAATGGAATATGTGGGGCATGCCAAACTCGATCCAAGAAAGGAAAAAAAGGATCTTGATAGTGCACTTCTTATGAATGCCTATGTGTGGGGGCTGGATCGCAGGGAGGTGACTGTGAAGGAGAATGGCTAGCATGACTGATGCTGCTGCCAATTGTGGGCAAGAAATCACATAAATGGATAGGGAATAGGGGATGAATGCCATCTAACTTGGTATTTGGTGAAGTCAGCCCTGATGAATGCAATTTAACCGACTGACTGGAGAAGAGAAAACGAGAATGGAATGGAATAGCTCAATTTTCGCCATACTTTTTCTCTGCAATTTCGGTTTTAGGATGTTCTACAAGGGCTTCTCAAGTCCTAATCCATTGGTTATGCTGTCCAGTGAACTGGTCTAGGTATGTACTGTATCTACCAACTTCAAGTCTAACCTTTTGGCAACATCTCTGGACTCTGATAGACTTAGACAGTGACTATAATAGCCTGTGGATTACTTCACAAGCAGTCTTCTGTCTCTGTAAAGTGGGCTGTAGAACTGTAGTGAATTACCCTTCTACGCCCCGTCCCCCAACGAGTGAATAGGTTTGTTATGTTTCCGTAGAGTGAATATTCCCACGATGAAGGGTTTTTTCTTCTCACTTCTTCCCTTATAAACCTCTCTTTCCCTTTCTCTTCCCCAGGTCCCTACATCTTCAGGCCTCAGTTCTTTAGAGTCTTCCAACCTTCCACCCCTCTTCCATTCTCTACGTCTCCCGCTTTATCTTCGTATCTCGTCCTCCTCCACACGAACCCCGATCTCAACCTACTCCAAGTTTGTCACCTGAGAAATTTTCAGCGTCTGAAAATCTGCAATCAGTCTCAAACTTAGGAAGTAGCGAGGGAAAAGCTCAGCTGTTTCTAGCCTCTGAAACCCCACTTCTCTTGACATACCCTCCATCGTCACCTCTCATATCCGCTCCTTGTTGAGTCCCCCCTATTTTCGACAGCCTCACCCAGTACTCGGCTCTCATTACGAACCAGGTAAGTACTCTAGCATCTTATGCAGTGGTGCGTTTACAATACTAACCGTCCAAGTCAGAAATCAACAATGTCGTTCGCTGGTGCGAAGCTCAATCCAATGGCTCCAGAATTTGCCTGCAATACCGGTGAACAAGATCACTCGGAAGTCCCTGAGGAAAAGGTGTCTACCCAAGATACCGAACAGGTAGGCTGTCCTAGATAATCTGCATATCATACAGGTGATCCCTAATTTGACCCACCAGGGCGACAATGGCCAAAACCTCGATAAACCTATGGCAAGCTCGCCAGACAGCAAGCCTACCAGTGCTAAGGTGAGGATCTTGATGTTTGTGGCGTTTTCCAAGGATACTGTCTAATTATACGACTAGGGCGATTTGAATGATTTCTGGACATACAATGGCGACAACGCTTTCCCGGTAGGTCACTCCCGTCGCTTGGGCACTACCGTATTTGCCATTTGGGGGTGGATCCTAGCTTACAATTCTTGGTTGCATACAGGAAAATGGAGACGAAGCCACTCGCATTGTTGAAAACAACCAAGACGAGACACAGGACAACTTGATTGCAATGGCCTCGGGCAGCTCTACAGATGCGATGTATTTCAAAGGCCCAAGAGAGAGGTGGATTCGGTTTCAACTTCCCGATGACGGATTCCTACCTGAGAAATCCAATTTCACACACGGGGACACAGCAGTCTGCTTCCGAATCTCTGATAGAGATATCGCATCAAAGCTCTCTTTTGAAGTTTTCGTGACGAAGGCGAACTCGAAGACCAAGCATGAGTTGCACCCAGACAATATAGTTCATTCTGCTCGTCTGGACTTCACCTTGCATAGTTACGGGCCAAATCGGCCTCGTTGCGTCCAGGACTTTTCCTTCACCAAGCATTTTCTGATCAAGGAAAGTGAAAATGCCGACGAAGCCACGGAAGTCGAGTACGAAGACCCTTGATATATCGACATTGAGTTCACTACCAAAAAAAAAGAGAAAAAAAAAGAGAAAAAAAAAGAGAAAAAAGAGGAAAAAGAGAAAGAGATTTTTTTTCAAAAATTCTGTATTTTATCTTTATCATAATATGGTCCAACATCTCCAGACCTTCGAGCTTTCCTACCTTCATTTTTGCTTCCTTCTCGATCTTTCCTTAATTTCGACCTCATTGGTCCTTCCCTCCTTCCAAGCTCTGTAGGTATGTATTCCCCTTATGGAAGGACTGCTGCTGCCTTTTGTGCTTTCTGAATTGCAGTTTCTAATATGATCTCTACGGCTAGCTACCTATGTACCATCAGCACCATCGCTCATACAAACTCATTTAACATCATATCATTTGATTCAAATTACTCTTACGATATTTAGCAGGTACCTTCAACGCAAAACATGCGAGCCATTCAACATGCAGCGCCGTTACCCGCGATTCCTAACCCTGCCATACCATCTCCGCCGGGATTGACCAGCAGCACTGGATCATGGTGGATCCCGATGGTGAACTACATAATTGCCGCCGTTATAACGTCCATATTCCTTTGCGGCATTATCTGGTGGTGGTTCTTTGTCCGGAATCGGTGAGTAAACAGATAATATTTTTACTGAGTCATACATGATCGGTACGGTTATTGACTTTACTTATAGCAAGCCAGTCATTGATATTTCGGTGAACAGACAAGTCAATACATCGAATGAATTCATAAATCTGGTGACGCATGGATTTCCCGGTACGCTATATGTCTCCGGTCTTTGATATTGCATATACTGATGTGGGATACTTTTGGTACCATAACAGCAACCAGACAGAGTGGCAAAAACGATGACCAGAACGATGACCAGAACGATGACCAGAACGATGACCAGAACGATGACCAGAACGATGACCAGAACGATGACCAGAACGATGGCCAGAACGCCGATCAGGGAGACCCAAAATGCTAGGAATGAGGGTTTTTCGAGGGAACTCCTTTTTATGTACAACTGCTCTAACTGCTCTAACCTCTCAGAGCAATGGAAGGGGGCCAGCCAATGGATGTATGTATTAAGAACAGAAATATCTATACGCGTGAGAATGGCACACTATAACTAGCACTTGCTTAAACGTCAAGCTGCCGTGAACGAACCCAAGCTCTAAAGCGCTGTCCCGTATAGATCACACTTGACGCTATAGATACCCAGATAGGCCGTTTGTAGTGATTCGCCGCCACCCAGGTATACAGAGATGTAAACCCCTGCCCTCTACGCTTCTCATAAGCGATGATAACTACACTACCTACAAATAGAAAACCAAGAAAATTGAAATATGACCATCAATCCATTCAAGATATTGAGTCGCAAAAAATCAGATAAACAAGCAAGCAACCATGCCAAAGAGCATGCAGGGAATACCAAAGGTGGACATAACAAAAAAAGAACCACCAAGACAAGAGACAAAAGACAAAATCTATGTACAATGCATACGATAGAAAACGAGGATGTAAAGCAACACCAATCCTGAAAACCCTCCCAACAGGTACTGACACTGACAAAAGCACAATAAACACACAGCACCGTGGCTGGAACTCGATCAAATCATGGAACGGGAACAAGAAAATGCTAGACAGGAATGGGAAAAGAGAACTAGACGGAATGGAACGCTTCAACGCTCGACTCTGGCCAGTGAGGAGGGAGAGGCAGAGAGAGGATGGTTAATATGTCAAAGGATCAAAATGAGAATAAACGAAGGAAAAGAAAAAGAGATTGCGACTAGCTAGCTGTACATCGATCCATCTCAAGATGAAGACGCGTGGAAACAACAGAATTAATCTTTTTACAGGTGGCCTGAATTCTTTTTGCAACCTTGCTGGAACCCGTGCGCGAAGAGAAAGAGTGGATTATATTAAACTCGGCGGGATATCATGGTAACGAGAGGCGGCGGCGATGTCTTTCGTATTTGATTCAAGGAAAGTGAGTGAATGGGACCGCACAGCTGGAGTGTCAGCGTTCGGCGTGCAAGTTGAGCCAACTCATATCTGAATTGATGTTGGTGCGGTGTGGCGGCATAGGAGGTTCGTAGTTATCGGGAATCAGAACGCTGGATCCGCGCGTGTTGGTGCGAGCGGTATCCGGAGCAAGTGAGTCATGTGTGGACGGTGGCGGCATCGACGGTAGATCGCGCGAGCTTGGGTTATACATGCTAGGGTTGTACAAGCTTCGGCTGTATGTGCTGCTGGGAGGACGGCCCATCCAGCTCTGTTGGTGCCAGTTGTTCTCATGCGTGCCGGTCGGCAGCCCGTCCCGGCGCTCCCACTCGTCATCGGACGCGGCGCTGATGGAGCTGGCGCTAGATATGCGGGCAGATTGGCTTTCGGGGATGTTGATGTACCGTCCGTCCTTGGGCGATGAAGTATGCTCGGTGGTCGGGCTACCGGTAACCACTCGGCCCAGAGGCTTAGGTTCTTCCAGAAGACCCATATTCAGCGGCGTGAGATTAGGCCCCGGCCATTGACTCACTTGACTGGCACGCTCTTCGGCCCTGGCAAATGCCGGCGTGGGAGGTTTAGGCTTCTCCTCTTCGAAGAAAGTCCTATTCACCGGTGTCAGGGCCGATCCAGGCCACTGGCTCACCTGACTTGTGCGATCCTCGGCCCGAGCAAATGCTGGTTTAGGAGGCGGTTGCTCCGCCGCCAGGTTCGTTGCACTGTTGTCCTGAAAGTACCGACTCCAGCCTTCATCGGTATGACGATCGCCCGGATTACCAACAGGAGAGATGCCGTGAGCCTCGATGGCTTTGTCAATCGACGCAGGGGTACCAACCGCCGTGGCCTCCCCATCGGAATGTATAGATAGCGGACTGGACTTCATGGGCGGTTTCAGAGCGTTAGCGCGGGCGGCTCCGGACGACTTTTCGTCGCCGGCAGGTCCTCCAAAGATGGCCAAGGAATCGACCGAGGCGGCAGCCAGCGGAGCTGGGCTCTTTGCCATCGGATATGCGGACTGGGTGAGAGGCTCCACGCCCCGGTCTTGGAAGCTCAGGCGGTCCTTGTCACCGTTCTGGCCTTGTCCAGCCTGCTTCAAGGCATTCTTCTTGCGTTTGATGAGGAAGATGATCAGCAGCAGGATGGCTGCCACGCCCAAAATACTTCCCAGCGTGGCGCCCAGAACGGTGCCGATGTCCGAGCTGTCACCGCCGGAGCCCGCTGCAGGGGTCGTGGTGGCAGGGCTTGTTTCCGAGGCGGTGGAGGTGGGACCGGACGTAGTGGAAGAGGTGGTGGGGAGAATATTCTGTCGAGGCTCGTCGCCGTAGAACAACTTGGTGGCATTGACCCAGCTGTTGGAAGTCTGATTGAAGATGGCTAGGGTGTCGCTGCCGCTGCCGCTAGAGATGACGACCTGGTTGTCGCCCTGGGCGATGGAATAATCGTCACGCTTCGTCGAGGACGCAAGGGAGTCGTCATACTTGGGGTAGTCGTCGAGGGTGATGCGCTTTCGTCGCCTCGATTTCGGCTTCGAGTCCGCGGGCTTTCCGCCGGACTTCAGCAAAGTTTCGCTAGTCACCGTGTTGGGTGAGCTTCCCATGTCGAACGCTTCGAGGATTTTACTGCCGTCCGTTCCCTTGACCAGAGCGCATCGCGCGTCATCGGACAATTCCTTATCGATCTTCACGTCGGAGCTGCGCCATCCCTCAGCCGGATCGAACAAGTAAACCTGTTTCTTGTCCGTTAGACCGCCCACCAAAGCCGCCTCCTTGTCGTTCCATTGCAGCAGCACGGGATAGAAGACGGGCGACGCTTTGGAGGCCTCGAAAGCCGAAATGTTGTAGGGTTCCGCGGTATTGATAACGAAGGTGTCGGAAGAGGCGTCGGATTGGTGCTTCTGGTGGCCACCGTACACCAGAATAGACGAGGAATCCTTGAGATAGACGGCATCGTGGTCGGTTCGGTTGGCCATGTTCTCTTGAGAAGGTTCGAACGATTTCCATTTCTTATCTTTAAAGGAATAGCGTTGTACGCCCGGACCTTTACCCTTAGACTTGGAGGGGGTTCCTCCGACTACGTAGAGCGCTTGTTGGCCGTTGTCGCCGTCGATACCACCGGTGACGCAGGCGGCATTGGAGACCGGCTCACCCATTTCGAGTTTAGACCACGTTCCATTGCGCTTGAGCGGAATGGAAGCGAAACCATTGGCGGAGTAAGTGTATAGCGTATTGTCGTGAACAACGGAACAGTGGCCCTCCAATTTGACGGGGGGCTTGGGAACGATCATGTCGAATGATAAGTTAAGAGGGCAGGAGGGGGGTCGGAGAGAGACTTCGAGAATACCAGCCGAAGACAATCAGTAGAAACCAGCCGCCGGATGATAAGAATACGGGCGGAAGGAGGCGAAACGAATGGAAGGGTTTGACTGCCAGAGTACTATCTCATGGTCGAGGGGAGTCAATGGATCGTCGGTGGCGCTGGGCCGTGAGGATGTCGAAGTCGGGCTGGATGCAACTGGCAGATGTTCTCCGTGGGATGAGTCCGATTGGGGGTTTTAATTCTGAATCATGTACGATTGGGTGCCTTAAGTAACGAGTGTCGAGAGGTTGAGAGGGAAGTTTCAAGAATCCTGTCTGATAAGTGATTGAAGGCGTTGGGATGAGCCAATTGAAACACCAGAGTCCGAGTCCGGAGAATTTGGATAGTGAAAATCAAAAAAAGAACGGCAACCTGACGGCGTGGGCGTTAACCAAGTACGGGGCACGGCAGGCAGGAATTGAAGAGAGAGAAAAAGCAGCTCGATGTCAAACCGGCAGCGAAGGAGGGAGGGAAGAGAATGGCAGGTCCCGACGAATGACGGTATCGCCAAAGGGAAGGGAAGAGGGAGGCGAAAGGGAAGAAGAGAATGCCACAGGACCGAAGGAGGGAGAGAGGAAGGCGAAGGCGAGGGAAAGGGAGGGAGGGGGGAGGGAGGCAGCGAAAGGGGAGTGCAAGAGTAGTCCGATGGGCGAATAGTGGAGGATGAAACAACGGAGGCCAAGCTTAGACCAACACTAAGGAAGACTCACCCTGTTTTTTTTTTTTTTTTCGAGTCCAACAGAGAGAGATCTGGGAACCCGCACGAGAAGAGAGACAAGAGAGTGCACAGCACGTTCAGGGTCGGAGAATTCGAAAGGAGGGGATTGGAAGCCGGGCCAGAAAAAGCAAAAAGAGAAGAAAAGCAAAGGAGGGAAGAAGCAATTGGCGGACACGAGGAGGAGGGCAGGTGGGGAGCGGAAGGGAGGAAGTCGAGAAGAAGAAGAAGAAGCGAGCAGGAAAGGAAAGGAAAGGAAAGGAGAGGGAGAGGGAGAGACCTTCGGGGAGGCGGCCCAACGCGGTTTAGCGGCACGGGTGGCCTGGTTTTTCAGGTCGAACGATCTGACCGTTGCGGATTGGCTTATCATTCGATAGAGGATTCTGATTGATCATGATCGTGTTATATTTATTCTATTATAATATGATATAATATAGTATAAAATAATAGTTATCCGACTCTGTACAGAGTACAGTCGGTATCTTAAGGAATACTCCGGACGGCATAGTCCCTCAAACAATTCTCTCAATCCGTTTGTTTGTTTGGAACATCCCCGACACGCCATGCAAGGACCGGATATGACCTCCAGTGAGCGTTCCATGGATCCGATCGCCTTCCCGTGGGTT
Organism: Aspergillus persii; assembly: GCA_002215965.1. Classification (NCBI taxonomy): domain Eukaryota; kingdom Fungi; phylum Ascomycota; class Eurotiomycetes; order Eurotiales; family Aspergillaceae; genus Aspergillus; species Aspergillus persii. The sequence continues at coordinate 4,651,281 of NGZO01000001.1, forward strand.
GGTCCGACTTAGTTTTAGTCGTCCGGTTCTTCAACCCCCAAACTTTCGGCCCCTCTGGCAAATACCACCTTGGCTTTCTTTGCTTTTGATGACGGACTGCATAACATACCAACAGTCCATTCTCATAGGTATACTCCGCAAGGCACTCCGAGTGAAGAAAACAACGCGACAGGGGCAGGCCGCGATGATTGGCTCGTTTGCCAGGAACCCGCATGGACCGCCTCAGGCTGCATTCGAGGAATGCAGGTACATACCGGACCTTTCATTTCTTGACCTCTCGTTCGGCACTGACTACGGAGGATGGCGTTATGAGTATGGATCCCGTCGACATCGTGGATCGACCCTCATAAAACTCAGACCCGGTATCCAATTCCCATATCTACCGGATGAAACCTGCGTGATATAAATAAATAAAACCTGAATCACGTAGAGCCGTGACCGTACCGTTACCGACGGCCCCACCCCTCCCGCCGGGACCCTGCCCGGTTTCAGCGGCCTGATTGGTTGGCAGGCTGGAACAGGGGCCCCTGCGGTACTCGGATACCGGGACGGCGTTGTCCTGTATTTTTGGCGGTGGAGCGATTTTGATACAGACAATTTGGTTTATTCGATGGTTTCGGTTCTCGTTATGTGATGGTTATATGATCTCCTCCACTTCGGCTGCACCTTCAGGGCTTCCTGTCTTTTTCGTTCTGCAGAAGAGTTGGCATGCTATCCTTGGTTTTGTGCAACCTTTCCAGCCCCCGTGAGATCAATCAGATTTTTCGTCGATCAATGGTCCAGTAGGCATGTATCATTGGCAATCTGACGGGCCGGTCCTGGCTGACCTACTCTACGCACATCCAATGATCCCAACCCGACCTCCGGACTTCCTACTGTCTAGGTCGTAGCCCTGGGGCTAAATCCGTGGAACTAATTGATCCCTTTTCCACCGAACTCGTGCTCCTTACTATATATAACCCGGCCCCAGATCAGTGAGACGTTGGTCCATGCCTACGGAGTACAAGCTGACGATTCAACATGATGTCTGGACTTTACCATCGTTGCTCGTCTGTACGGAGTATATACGGAGTAAAGATGTAGACAGCCAAGTACCCTGCCTAGACAGTACTGCGTAGTAGACACAGTGGCGGCCGAGTTTTCTGGACTGAATGACGCTAGCTTGCATATAGTGTGCTACGGACTGGTTACTGGTTAGGTAACGGATCCAAGTCACACGCCTAGTTCCTGAGTGCCTGACTGCTCTAGACGCATTGGGTTGTCCCTTGCTCATAGTTAGCTTGTGCGACAGTGCGACTCGAAATCTTTTTCTTCTGCACAGAGAAGGGACGGTCTCGATCAATCAAATCATCATGCATCCAACACATGACACCTGATCACAAACCTACTGCGATGTAGCTCGAACATTCCATAAGCGTACCATCATTCCGTCTCATCCGATAAAACAAAACCTCAGCGCTATCGGTGGCTGAGCAGTGAGCAAATTCCGTGGTTCCCGGCTAAATGCCCCCAAGTTACCTAGGGTTGTCTTCCCCCGCCACTGGAATGCAACGACAAAAGACATCTTCCAGGCCAGAAATGAGACCGTCGAGAATTCCATTCTCACAAAGGCTTTCTCGGAATGTTGGATTCTACAGAGTAAATTCCACCGTTTTGACAGTTGACACCTCACGAGACACCCCTCACTTGCCAAGGAGAACCGTCCGTTTAATCTGCACTGACGTTACACTTAATTTAACCGAGAATTGTAGTGGCCTCCGGAGTCGCATCATAGCTGCCCTTTGCTCCTGTAATTTCGTTCGCTTGTTGTTGGAGCCTGGAGCCATTGGGCCTTCGTTCATTTTTGAGCCTGATTTAAATCATACAAGAAGAGTGGGGGTTCTCAATCACTAAATCAGAATTCAGCAATCAGCACGACTCGATTAGATAATTAATTATAAAACAGTAACTATGTCGTGAAGCCTGGTTTGAATTTGCTCATCTGTGGAGATCGAATTGTTCTTCTTACTCTGACTACTTCGGAGTAGTCAGTTGTTCGCTCTTATTAAGTAAATACATCTTCATTCTACTAGTTAAGGAGATAGGGTTCTGGCTCCCTGCTATGATCAAGGGTGTTCTCCGTACATACTGAAACAAACATATATTTCTGTCCGTTCAATAATATAACATAATGACACTATAGTATTCTAATGTCTCAAATATATAAGGGTACGGAAATAAAGCACTACTACGTACTCGTACGGGATCAGCATCTAAGAATATATTTTTAACACCCTGCGTTCATTGTACTGATTACAGCCAACAAGCACACATTTCGTCAAATTGCACCCAGTTACATATTGGAATCTTTACATCAGTCTATTGAACGAATTGTAATCCATATAGATAAGCTAACACAACAGTGCAAGCCGTCCAGACAAGATTAGGAAAATGGTGGAGTAGCCCTAATTCGGACAAGGCCGGTTCATTCCTAGGGGTTTATGCCTAGTAAGTATGTATACTGTCCTCATGTATCTTTGCTGCTCCAATTGAATATGATGAGATGGTATATTCTGTCTCGTCAATGATTGATTGATCGGTTGATCGGTTGCTAAGATATTATTCATGCTGGAGTTGCTCATTTGTTTCTATATTCTATATCCAAAACCCAGGATAGATCAGAACAAATATATACTTTTGCATACACTATCGTAAAATAGAGTAGAGACATCCCATTCGCCAGCGAAACAGGTGCATACACTCACACAGATGCACGCACAGATTTACAATCTCGATCAAAGCACGCAAGCAAGCAAGCAAGAAAGCAGCAATCAATCAACACCCTCCACACAAACCCATCTTCTCCAACCGACAGAAGCAAGATGAGCGAATTTCCACATCTGCCACAGCCAACGCAACCCTCAACGGCGGTTCCACCATCCTGGCCTTCGCGTCGCGTCCCAACCGCACCAAACACTCGTGATACCCATGCAGCGCCCACACGTTGTTCGGATGTCGATGAGTGCCGCTCAGTTTCTCGCTGAGCCCGAGATCCTCGGCGTAGATGTCTGCTGCCTCGGAAACGTGGCCTTGTTCGAGGAGAAGGGCCGCGTACGGGTGGCGCGAGGGCAGCATCCAGCCCCACGGCTCGGAGTAGTGCAGGGCATCTTCGGCGCGAATCGCAGCGCGGAGGTGCGCGAATGCGGCGTCGTAGTGGCCGCGCCGGTACTCGAGCTCGCCGTCGAGCATGGCCGAGGCGACTTTCATCTGGTCGTTGACTTTGTTGGGGAAGCTGATGCGCGTGTCGGGGATGCGCGACGCCGCGGCCTGGTAGAGTGTGCGGTGGCGTTCGGCTTCGGGGATGTTTTCTGTGGCCGCGTATGCGATCGCCTGTCCGTAGTAGATGGTTGCGATCGTCACGCAGTATAGCTCTTTGTCGGTAGGGACACGCAGCGCCTTGAGGTCCTCCCAGAGGCCAAAGCGGATGAGGACATGCACTCGCACGGAAACGAAGAATTCCATCCAGCTGGCCATGGGTGGGGACTCGATCTGCAACAGGGCCTCCGGGATGGTGGATTCCATGCGGTCCGTGGCGTCGAGGGCAACGGCGCACTGGCCGGCCAGCATGGCGGCGTAAATGAGTGAGTGGTAGTTGTGTAGCCGGTAGAAGCTGTAGAAGTTCTGGCCGCCTTCGCGGGCATAGTACTTGTCGTCAGCGATGGTCGCTTTGGTATTGCTGGCAATCGAACGGCGGTAGTCACCGATGAGTACGTCCAAGTGCGACGGCATGTGGCACAGATGCCCAGAGTCTGGGATGAGGTCGCGGAGATGGTCGGCGGGTGCAAGCGCCACTTCGGGGGTGGTGGACATCTCCATGAGGTGGATGTACATGTGAAGGAGACCCGGATGGGATTTGGCATTGGGGTGTTTAAGACCCCGTTCGAGGACGTCTTTGACTTCGAGCACGGGCGTCGAGAGAATGGGCTGACCGGTGCTAGATTCGTAGAGGCCCCAGGGGCTGATGTTCATAAGGGCGTCAGCGAAAAGCGCGGTAATATCAAGATCGTTCTCGCCGTGCTCGCGGTAGACAGGCCGCATAGCGTCGGCATAGGCTCGATTCGTGGCATCAAAGTCATCCATGACCTTGTCTGTGGGAAACCGGTGCTGGATGGCCTGGAGGAGGCTCTGTTCGAGAGGAGAGGCAGTAGAAAGATGGGCTATCCCAGCACGAGGAACGTGGTACGTTTTCTGGAGGGAGTAGCGTAGATCGGCTTCATCGAACGCAGCCCACTGTTTGTTGTAGTTAGGACCAGCGGCAAAGGCTACGCCCCAGTAGCCCATGACGCAGGTTGGGTCGTGGGCAAGCACCTGTTGGAAACACTGCTCGGCTTCCTTATGATTGAATGCGTATGCCCAGGTCAGGCCACGATTGAACCAGATCTGCGCATCCGGGCTGGTGGTGCTGATCTTGCGACTGAAGGAACCTAGATCATAGTATTCCTTGTTGGCAGGCACCGGGGTGGCCTGCAGGAATTGATGTGCCATGATTTATGTGGGTGATGTGAATAGGAAACGTCTGATGAGAGACGAAAGTTGGAGCAGAGAGGAGAACAAAGAAGGGGGAGGGGGATCCGTATTTATAAGATCCGCCGATGTCATTACTTACTTCATCATCATTGCATGTCGGTGATTGACTCGGTGATTGTCGATCTGGCGTTATCAACATCCAAACACCGAACCTCGCCCACTTCTCGGAGATCGGCCATGCATCCACTTGTACTGTGACATAAATATCATGCCAATTCCTTGTTCAACCTGCTCGATTCTGTCTGCAATTCAAACATTATCATCGTCTTATTGTTCCAGTCTCAAGTGAACACAATCCACCATGCAGCCTATCACCCTCTACTCTCACCAATACGGCCCCAACCCATGGAAGGTGGCTCTCATGATGGAGGAACTAAAGATCCCCTATACTACCACCTTCGTCAACTTCTCAGACGTGAAGAAGGAGCCTTACACGCTCATCAACCCGAACGGTCGCCTCCCGGCAATCCACGACCCCAACACCGGCCTGCACCTCTGGGAATCCGGAGCCATCACCGAATACCTAATCGAGAAATACGACGCCGAGCACAAGATCAGTCCGACCAGATTTGCCGAAAAGTACCATGCGAAGCAGTGGCTGTACTTTCAGGTCTCCGGACAAGCTCCCTACTACGGACAGGCGTCGTGGTTCCTGAAGTTCCACCCCGAGAAAGTGCAGAGTGCAATTGATCGGTACCAGAAGGAGATCTACCGAGTGTGTGGGGTGCTCGAGTCGGTGCTGAAAAAGAGGGACTGGTTGGTCGGTGAAAAGTGCACCTATGCCGACCTTTCCTTCGTGGCCTGGCAGCGATTTGCGCCCCGGCTTGGAGGAGACGACCTGTATGAGAAATTCCCGAAGGTTGGGGCATGGATGAAGAGAATGGAGGAGAGGGAAGCCGTGACTAAGGTGTTTGCAGATCAGGACCAGGCAATTGCTGAACTGGAGGGCAAGAAATGATCGCAAGGCTTGGTTGAGGGGAGTGATCTTAGTTGCTGCCATTATGTGCGTCGAATAGATCGAATAGATTTAGATGCTGAAGGATCACCCAAAAGAATATCAAAGAAAGAATTAGAAGTCAACACAATAGAAAAATACATTAGACACGATCCGGAAAAGTCGAGTTGTAAGCAGCGTCCATTTCCCGTGCCATTTGACGAACCCCTTCGAACGGCGCATTCTTCTTCATCGCAGCATTCAGTGATTCGGCCCCATGTCGTAGTTCCTCCATCAATCTCTCGGCGTCCTGGATCTCCGTTGCGGGATCTGGATAGGTAAGAAGGGGATAGCAGCAGGAAAGGCGATCTGATACCATCGCAGCGCGCACCCGATGTAGCAACATGAATAATGTATAGCCGGCTTGCATGGATGTGCATGCAAAATATGGTAAACCATGTGGGTACCTGGACGATAGAGTGGCACCGAATGGTAAAGGTCCAGACTCATGTCCCGGTTGTGTGTTGCTGAGACCGTATGCCGAGGGATAAGGCAATGCCCGGAAGATGCGAGAGATGGCTAGCGAAGACTTTAGACATATGACCGACGAATCCATTTCGGTGAAAGGGAAAATAGCCTCGAATTCGGATGGACTCTTAGGATAGGCCGACGCCGGGAGAACCCCGTTTTCCTCGATGGCCGTTAGGTCACAATGCTTCTCTACGAATATCGGGAAATCCATAAAAGCCCTAAACCGGTGAAGCTTCGTCCGGGCACTGAGTATTGTATACCTTTATTAGTCTTTGAAAGCGTTCTGTTCTATTTCTTATAATACTCACACATGAATTTCGAGACGCGCGACCATCCCCATACATTGCGCGGCAATGCCTTCGACGCTTTCTCTGCGAACTTGACCCGCAAAGCGGTCGCATTGCGTTATTAAAGACAGGACGTGGGTGTCCATGCAGCGGATCCGGTCTCGTAGATCTGGCGATGTGGAAGGAGCTTTTCCGCCGATTCCACATCCAGCGAGAATATTAGAGACAGCCAAAATAGCTTCTAAAGCATTAATCAACAGTGGCCATGGCTGTGCACGAATTGGTTAATAAAAGGCGAGTCGAAAATGAGAGAAAAAACGCCCATACCTCGGGCTTTCCTAGTCGTGCGTCGAACACAGGATACGGGGTGGATATTCGCTGGTCCGAGGAGCTGATGATTGGTGACTATTGAGAGTAATGAGAAACGTCCCGAAGATATCCGTTCTTGAACCTACCGTTTCTTGCAAAATTGACGATAAAAGAACTGCAAACATCTAGTGCCGGTTAGTGGAGGCCCAGTGTTGCACCAAGGAAATAAACCGACCGATGTCCACCATGCGCGCCGTTGCGCTTCAGATGCGTTCGGCCCAAGGTTATGAATGGAGAGATCCATGGCCGTCGTGATCGCCTGGTTCGCACGAGTGCGCATCCGCGGTACATTACCACGCTGACAGTATTCGTAGATACTTAGAGCTACAAGGGTCAATATTGGATGTAAGCGCCGTGGCACATTAGGATGAATGGTCCCTTGCTCCGCCGAAGAATCCGAGTCGTTGACGAGCGTCAAACCATCGATTTCCTTCTCTGTACTGTTGAGCGCAGCTTGCGCGTAAAGACCGGCATATTCGCGCCTCATCCAGACACTGCATTCGCTGAATGGGGTCGGATTTTCGTCGGGAGGAATCAAGGCTAGGATGGCACATAGCGCCAAGCTCAACGAGGACTTCGGCCAGTAAGGCAGAGCGGATTGCTCAACTGTACAGACTTCTCCGGGTGGAGGCTGAAATGCAACAGGATGATCATCGTAAAGAGGTATTGCAGGAGAAGGCAATAGGGAAAGATATGGATGGATGTAGATATAGTAGGCATTCGCTCTGTAGACCAAGTTAGCTGGTGGCAGCCCCTGGCAGAAATGCTTCATCTCTTCATAAGAAAAACTTACATGTCTTCTTCCGATGTATATACTCTTAGAATAGGCGAGGCAGAGGCCGTTTCACTAGAACTTGTCGTATCTACAGGCTGCCACAGGAAATCCGTCTCCACATCAGTACTCCGCATGCCGCTGAAAGGGGAGAGTAAGCCAATGACGCTCTGGAGACCAGAGTCGAACGACTGCACAGGGGCCGGCCCTGCCGGTACTGGGAACGAACTGTCCTCCGGGGCATGGATTGCAGGAGCTGATATCGACGGGGACCTTGGTGGCACCGGCTGTAAATGTTGATGCTGAGCATTTGGGCTCTGAGTTACACTGCCATATTTGGTTTTTCGGCGTGGTCCGCCTCGCCGACTAGGTTGGTAGTTGCATTCTCGGGACCTTTCCAAGCACTATGCTCGATTATCAGTCTTGGAGGTTGATTTGGGTCTCCACCGTGTGTGGGAGGACTGTCCAACTCACCGGTCTACATGGATGCTGCCCGTCACAGCGGGTCTTGGATGCGCGGCTGGTGGCGGTTAGTGTCTGTTAGATAACACAGAGGAGTGGGCTCACCAAGCCAGACAGGCCGCCTTGACAGGCTGCTTTACTACCCGTGGCATAGCGGAGGGAGAATCGGCATGGATGGCAGGAAGAATGCACGGAGGCTCGGGCTTTGAACACTCGGTGATGTAAGTGTCACATGACATGGTGTGATCGCCAGGTTGTACAAAGATGCGGCTGTCCAATGCAATACCACCGGGTTATCAAGCATCAGAAGGCCAATGAGAACAAATTATATAGACAGAAATTATCGGTTGGCATTTCTGTTCTCAGGTTCTGCAATATGCATGGGTGGACTTGCACTGACTTACTAAGTCTAGTCACTCGGCATTTGGAAATGTCGGTGTTTGCTCGAGAGTCTTTAAGTGGAGCAACTATGGCTGCCAACGAAATCTACAGGGTCGACATTATAAACTACAGCGATGCGCAGAAGTGAGTGACGTTGCTTGTATTTTCAACCTCTGATATACCAAGCCACGGCTGATCATTAACGAATAATATCGACATATGTATTCCCTTCCCGATTTCTTGCTTCGTCCTACTACCATCATGCCTCTCCCTGTTGCTGCTTCCATTGGTGTGCTCTCTGTAACAGCCGCGACAGGTTGGCCGACGACTGGTCGTCCGCTGGGAACACATAGTCCATGTATTCCTCGTAGCGGTCGTCGTCCATCTTGCGACGCTTCTTGGCCCGTCGGGGCATCTGCTTCTCGATCTTCTCGATATCCTCGGCGGAGCCATGCGTGTGCTCGAACGATCGCCAGGCGTTGAGGAGTTCCACACGCTGCAAAAATGTTAGCATCCTGCCATTTGTGTAAAGGCTCGGATAGTAAAAGCTCACCTCTTCCTTGAGCTCCTTGTCCTTGAACACCTTGTGTGCCCGCTCGAAGATCCCCCGAGCCCGTCGCTTGGCCTCGTCGCTGATCGGTCGTTCTTCGTCTTCTTCTTCCTCTTCCTCCTCGTCCTCCGGAACGTTGATTTCGAACCGGGCGTAGTTGATCCATACCTTGACGTGGTCGGTTTTCTCCAGAAGACGTTCGTAAAGCTGTCGGACCCGTTCGTATTCGCCCTCGTATTCCTCAAAGTCAATGTAGGACTTCCACACGAGCTCGGGCATATCCAAAGTCGGCTGGGCGATGCCCAACTCGTAAATGGCACGCGCACGTTCGGAATCATCCAAGCCTCGCTCCAGCTCTGCGAATTGGATCCAGGACTGACTGTTGGACGAGTTCCACTCGATCTGTTTCTCAAACAGCGTTCGGCATCGTACAAACTCGAACAACTGGCGTTCTAAGTCGATATAGCCCCGGAACAGCTTGTCTTTCGGGCACATGCCGATCGCCTGACCCATCGTTTTCCGAGCGGTCGCGAGGTCCATCTGTCGGATCTCAAACTGGGCCTTCATGAGCCACAGCTTGGCAAATGTGAACTTCTTGTGCGGCACCAGCTTCAAGCATTCGTTGTAGACCTGGCGAGCGCGCTCGATATCCTTCGCCTCCATCTCCTCCCAGATAGCGTAGAAGATCCAGAGGTAGATATACCGCCGCCAGTGGCGCTTCTCCTGCGACGGGGGAACTTGTGCGATCGCCCGTTCGTAGATATCGCGGACCCGCTCAGGGTCACCGGCATTCTCCTCCAAGCGAGCAAAGTCGAACCAAATGTCGTAGTTGCGCGGGTTCTCCTTGAGCTGTTCCTCGTACTGGACCCGGCGCTTGGAAAAGATCACATCCTCGACACCCACCTGATCGCCATACTGCTTCTCAAACGTCGTGTACGCCTTGTGCAGCGTTATCGACTTGGACCGCGGTAGTCGATCCAGAGCGTACTTGTAAATAGCCCGCGCACGCTCGTACTCCTTCAACTTGGCCTCGAACTTGGCGTACGCGATGAACAGCTTTTCGTCCATGAAGTCCTCCCCAAGTGTTTCGATCGCCACCCCATAAACTTCTCGCACCAGGTCACTCGTCCCGTACTCCTCCTCGAAACGAGCCCACTTGATCCAGTTCCTCGGCTCGGGATGCACGATCGTGAACCGCTGGAAGATGCCGCGCGCGCGCTCAAACTCGTTGTACCGCTTCTCCAGCTTGATATACGCGCTCCAGGCGCCCTCGTCCGGCTCCCACGACATCCACCGCTCGAACACCTGGCGCGTCCCCGGGATGTTGCCCAGCGTCTCTTCCATGTAAACATACTTGTACCAGAGCTTATCGACGCGGGGCAGGATGGTCACGGCGCGATCCAGCAGGTTCCGCGCGTGGTTGATATTCCGGGTCCGCATCTCCGCCTCGATGTAGCGAATCCACAGGATCACCGAGGTCGGGCTGACGTCCAGCGCCCGCTCGAAGATCGATCGCGCGCGTCGGAATTCCTTCTGCTCCAGTTCCCACGCGGCATAGCGCATCCAGTTGTTCATGTTGATCCGGTTCCGCCGCACATAGTCCTCGAAGTCCTTTCGCTTGCGGCCCTGGTACTCGTGCAGTTCCTCCAGGTCCGCAAACCGCTGCGTCGGCGCCTGCAGCGCGGGCTCTTGTCGGTCAACAGCCTCGCGGAGCAGCTGCTCCGCTGAGATCTGGATGGGCGCGGCGGCCTTGTTTTTGACCCTGGGAGGGCCCCGTGATGACTCCATCTTGGGAGATGAGGTTGGCGTCAATCGATCCTCGCGGCACAGTAGAAGGAAGGCTGAAGTCGTAGTACGGTCTTGATCAATTCGAAATTCTGAACCCAGGAAGTTAATCGAAGCCTATAGGACTTGGAATCCCCCAAATGAGCCACAGGCAGAGCACTGGGTTGGCCTGGCAGTTGTCTGAAGGTGTCGTCGCGGAGCTTCGGTCTGCCGCCAAAAGTCGGATGGCTGCGCTGTTGGTCCGCACCGCCACCCGCTAGCTGACTCAGCTACGGCGGACCGTTAGAACAAAAACCGAAAGATTAAAATTTCGTGTTTCCACTAGTATACTGCCGGCAGTCACTTTATTTCACCATTTGGCTGCTTTATTATCTTCCCAGCTTGATGATTATTAGATTATGCGCATCTCCTTAGACTGGGTACAAATTGACTACCTAGATCTCAACTCACGGACCGAGCACCAACTCGCACAGTTAGGCCATTTGCAGTTATCCGTATCGTTCCATCTACCCACGGGCAAAGGCGGTGAGTAGATGGAGCGCTACGGATAGAGTACGGAGTAAGGTGGTAAGAAAGGCGGCAAACGGGAGCAAAACATGAATTCCATCTTTTCGGCTTTGTCCGTATCGTCCGCCGTATCAGCCATGAGCGAACCAACTTCGGTGGCGGCGCATTCAAAACCCGCTTTCTTGTGAGCTCCAGCTTGTTTACCAGCCAGTGCTTCATCGGTTAGTCCACCATGTCTACCGCCGAAGAGCTCTTGCGGGATTTCGAATCAGACGATGAAGACCTCCAGGATGTCCAGCAAGATGAGGGAGGCGAGGGGGAGATTATCGACGAGGAGGAAGAGCATCGCCAGAAAACCGGGCCGGAGGTCACCAACGAGTTTGAGGTCGCCCTCTCGACGGGAGATGAACTGACGCGACTACACAAGTCTCTACGGGATCATTACTCGATCCGATTTCCAGAACTAGAGACCCTCGTGACGAACCCGATCGAGTATGCGAAGACCGTGGCTATCCTGCAAAATGGCCCGCTCAGCGACATCAAAGCACGGTCGTCATCGGCGGACAATATGGTCGGCGCGCCTCTGAACTCCGTTCTGGATAGACCGTCGCTGATGGTTGTCGCGGTGGAAGGGTCGACCACTCGAGGACGTGAGATGACCCCGGCGGAGCTGAAGACGGTGCTGGATACTTGCGAGAGGATTCTGAAGTTGGATCGAGAGCGGACCGCCCTTACGCAAAGCATCCAGTCTCGCATGAACCAGATCGCCCCCAATCTCGCAGCGCTGATCGGACCGGAGACGGCCGCTCAGTTCCTGAACCAAACCGGAGGACTACGCGAGCTGGCCAAGATCCCCGCGTGCAATTTGGGCGCCCAGGGCAACAAGAGAAAGGAAGGACTTGGCTTTGCTACGAACATCGGTATCCGATCGCAAGGGTTTCTCTACGAGTCGCCGCTGATCCAGGATATCCCGAACGACCTGAAGCGACAGGCTATCCGTATTGTCGCCGCCAAGATGGTACTTGCTACGCGGGCAGACGTTTCTAATTTTAGTCCCGACGGATCATTGGGCGAGGAATTGAAGCAGCAATGTTTCCAGCGGCTGGAGAAACTGACGGAGCCGCCGCCAAACTCTGGCACCAAGGCACTCCCTGCTCCGGATGACAAGCCGTCCCGCAAGAGAGGTGGACGACGGGCTCGAAATGCCAAGGAAGCAGTGGCCATGACCGAGATCCGCAAGGCGCAGAACCGCGTTGCGTTTGGCAAGGAGGAAGCGGAGGTTGGCTACGGCACCGGCGAGGGTACTATCGGACTGGGTATGCTGGGTCAGCAGAACGACGGACGGATTCGCGCGACCCAAATCGACCAGAGAACCAGAGCCAAGCTCAGCAAGTCGCATAAGGGATGGGGCACGGCGACTCCCGCCAGCGGCACCGCGTCGTCCCTGCGTGGATTCGGACAAGGCGGCCTGGGAGGCACGGCCAGCGTGCTCCAGGCAAAGGGTCTTCGCAGCTCTGGCATCGGCACTTCGTTGGGCGCAGGCTCGGCGGGTACGGCGAGTACCATTGCGTTCACGCCGGTGCAAGGACTGGAGCTGGTCGACCCGAAGGTGCAGGCCGAGATGAGTCGCAAACGCAAGGCCGAAGAGGACCGATGGTTCAAATCCGGCACATTCACACAGGTTGGTGGCAACCAAAACAACAATAATGGAAACACCCAGACAGATAGTTCCGGATTTAAAGTGCCAGCATTGCCGGCGAAGAAAAAGGTCGACACGGGCGAAGGCAAGATGGCACCGCCTCCGGCGCCCCTGAAGCGGTAAACGGATGGAGACGAATCCAGATGAGCATTTCGAAAGAAAACGGCGTTTTTTGAGACGACCTGGGATTCTGGGGTGGTTTTGCGCATGATACCAAGTTCAATGCATGTATACTAGGCTACGAATGGCAGACAGTTTTGGCTTACTTACGATCAACCGGGCGATTGAAACGGAACCATGGAACCCTCCGCGTGCACTTCACTCCGAGTCGGCCCAAGAATGCGAAGCAAGACCCATGGATTGCGCAAGATGGGAGGGTCCTGTCGTGCGAACAGCAGCGGAGACTTTGCCCCTGAGTCTTGCAGTCTTTCCCGGGCTTTTTCTTCACCGACAGATTGCCTCGGGCCCTTCTCTTTGTCCGGTTGAAACGGCGCACGCAAGATTCCGGGGGTAATAAGCATAGCTTTACGTCGCCAAATCCACCGAAGCGCCAATCGGCGTGGCGTCCTTTCATGAAGGATCGATGGCTTGTGCAACGTTTTTCCTCGCTCGCCGTCGGTTTTGCCATCCGACTGAATTGCGTGCTTTTCCCGAAGTCTCTCTTCATGTCTTCTTTTAGGGCTGTAATTTTCTTCGTAGTCCCTTTCTTTCGCTCTTCTCTCTCTTCTTTTTTTTTTTTTTTTTTTCTTTTCTTTTCTTCTGTTTTTTCTTCTGTTACTTGCTCCTCCTTCCCATAGAATTCCTTTGTCTTCCAATTGCCCATTCATTTCCCACCCCCCCAGTCTAGACAGCCCAACTCCCAAATAAAACCACCACGATGGCCCCCGAAATAGGCCAGCCCGTCTTCACCACGCCCCCAGACACCGACGCAGAGCCAGGCCCCAACACGCGGACGTCCTCTCCCACCCCGTCGTCGTCGTCGTCTCCTCTCCCCCTGTACCACCACAGCCTCGTCACCACCGACTTCGACGCCCTGCGCTTCCACGCCGCCGCTGCCCTGCAACTCCAACCACCGCGCAGTGCCAGCGTCAATGCCAATGCCCAACCCAGCCACCCCCAACAAACCCTCCCATCAAGCACCCACCTCATCGCCTCGCCCTACAACTCCCCTCCGCACCTCCTCGACCTCACGTCGCTAGACAAACGCAACCAACTCCTCGCGCAGGCCCTGACGATCCTGAAGCCCGTGCGTCCGGACTACGCGACGGCGGCGTACGAAGAGTCGCTGAACTGGGAAGCCGTGTTTTCATTCCTGCGCGACCTGGTCAGCGCCGAAGAGGCAGGGGGTGCGTTCCAGTGGGATAAAGCGTATTTCTACGTCGTGGTGTTTCGCTCGAGATTGAAGGATGGTATTGATCATCAGCGGCTGCATGATTTGGATGCGTATTCGCATCAGGAGGCTACGAGTAGTGGGGGGTTGTTGAAGTATTGGTTTGGGAAGAAGAATGAGAGAAGGGAGAATTTGGCGACTTGTAGGTTTCTCTCCCCCCTCCCCCTCCCCTATCTAGAAAAAAAGAAATAGAGAGTGGAAGTTAACTGGGAATATGTACAGGCCTCTGGCGCAGTCGACAAGATGCTCGTGCAGGAGGCACAGGGCCGTGGCATAAGAAGGCGCGCGGAGCAGCGCGCGATCTGTACGAGCAGATCACCTTCACGACGCTGAAGTTGGAGATTGGCGACGGGGCGAAGTCGTGGGGGTTTGGTGAGTGGACGGAGGAGTGAGTTGGATGAGTGATTCATAGTTTGGCATATTTGCATCTGAGCATTAATTAGAAGAAGCGATGGATTAGATACCTGGATTTGAATATCATTTGATTGCATGAAGTATATGGAGTACTCCGTATGGAGGCGTACGCAGTAAGTATCTGTAGGCGAGAGGATCCACCGTACCCCACATCCACTTGCATAATTATAAACAGACTGATTGGACGCTGATTCCAATCGAGTATCTTTCCACGCGCCGGTGGAGAGCGCCGACTCGCCGAAGATTGCCTGTTGCTGCTGATCGACGTAGTTGTCTAGACGGCGCATCGTGGGGTATACTTCGAGACTGTCTATTTAAATCAGCTCAACCACGACCAGATGCATTCCTCCAGTTCCTGTCTTCCACACCTCCCATACAGAGTGCCATTCCCATAGTATAAACAAACTATACAGATCTTATATATACACCATGCCCGGCCTCACCAATTCCAACCTCTCCGTCGTCGACGGTCCCTTAACCTCCGACAACGCCGCCCTCCTGCGCCCCTCCGACCCAGCCCTCCCCCTCGAGGAGCTGCGCAAGCGATACCACGAAGACGGCTACCTATTTCTCAAGCAGGTGCTGCCGCGCGAGGACGTCCTCGCCGCCCGCCGGAAGTACTTCGAGTACCTGGCGCCCACGGGGGTCCTGAAAGAAGGCACAGACCCCGTCGACGGCATCTTCAACCCTACCAAGTCCCTCGACGAATACCCTGGCATCGGCGCCGGACATGTCGGCGGGAATGGGCGACCGGGGGGCGAGAGTGCGGCCCAGTTCGTCGACCGCGCGATCGAGGCCCATTACAAGGACTGGTATACCAAGAACTTGTGTAACCACCCCGCGCTGTATGACTTCGTCGCTAGGTTCACTGGCTGGGGTGACGATACGTTGACCTTCAAGCGGACCCTGTTGCGTAATAATATCCCCCGGTCGAAGCCTATCGGCGTGCATTATGATCAGATCTTCTTGCGGCATGGAGAGCCGACGAGCGTCACGGCTTGGGTGCCTATCGGGGATATTAAGATCAATGGAGGGGGTCTGATTTACTTGGAAGATGGTAACCCCCCACCCTGTCTGACAGCCAAGTTTATGTAAAAAAGCTAATGAGTCCAGGTGATCCCGTGGGACTGAAATTCGAAGAAGAGTTCACCAACAAGGCCAAGCAGGCCGGCCTGTCAGAAGAAGAGGCCAGGTCGGCCTTCAACTCCAACATGATGTCGACGGGGCTGCTCTCTGAGTTCCCTGCGCAGTTCGCAAAGGACAATGGTCGGCGCTGGCTGGTCTCTGCCTACGAGGCCGGCGACGTCGTTTTGCATAAGCCTCACACGGTAAGTTCTCTGTCTCTTCTCTTTGTATAGTTCAGCCGCTGATAGTCAGACAGATCCATGCGTCGACCATCAATAATGACCAGGACAATGTCATCCGGCTGGCAACGGACCTGCGCTTCTGCGACTCTTCCAAGCCGTATGATGAGGTGGGTCTATGTCCATGCTGGTCTTTATTCGTGCTAACAGAATATAGCGGTGGATGAACCACTATCGGTTTAATGATGGTGTTTGAGTCGGACTCTTTTTGAATAGTGCGTGTGTATTTTGTTTAATGGAACCTTCATGGTCGTATGAATCTGAATGAATACAGAGCATCTGGTTTTAGTAGGCGTCATGCAGCCGTAGGAAGCAAGTCGACTGCATGGTGAGTTTATTCATGAAGCGATACACTCAGTCGCTGCTAGGCAAGGACATCTTCCATCGCAGGACTGCCAAACAATCAATATCTATGTGATCTTATATCCTTATTTGATTTCCGAAAATGCATATCGTACGGCCAAAGAAACGGGTAAAATAATATTGTATCTGCCCTAGAATCTATCGAACCAAGGTGATGCTCCAAACCAAAACATTCTCTACACTGAGATCTAGATATCTCCGTCAACGCTCATGTCATCCATGGCGTTGTCAAGTCCCTCAAAGTTCATAAACTGCTCGTTCTTGGCGTCGGTCTCTTCCTCCACAACAACGCCATCTTGTACTTCACAATCCTAGGGAAAGTCAGAACGCGACCTAACTTAGAACTATGGTCACACTAACCTTGAGAACGGAATCTCGTCCGACTTGACTATATCGACCGACTGAAAGATGATCAGTTTATGAATTCAACATTTCAATTGCCATAACTTACCAATACATCCGGTCAGCACGCACTTTGGTCCGATGACCGCGTTGTCCATGATCACACATCTGGTGCAGGTTAGCCACATTACCTTGCAGATAATATTCAAGATGCCTACCGCGTCAAGCGAGCACCGCTGCAAATCTTCGCCTTGGAAGAGATACACGATTCTTTGATCACGCACTTTTCCTCGACCTATCAACAAATCAGTGAGCTATCTGATAAAGCCTGAAGAGAACGGTGGAGGTACCGTCACGTTGGACCCAAGCAAACAATCGCCTTTCGTAACAACCGACTTCGCGGCAATTCCTTCCGGACTAGCGATCTTCGAGGCATGGCTGAATGGCGAAGCAGCAGCACGGCCCACTTCTTCAATAGACTCTAGCTTGGCGAGCTGTAGCGACATCGCCAGAACAAGAGCGGAGCTATCAACACGCCGAACGAGCTGCTCAGCCGGTTTGGTCATATATGCCAGTATAGGCGGCACCTCCACGGAGGACTGGGGATCAGATGCCTTCGTATTCTGAGGCTCCGAACAGTGGGCGTGCGTCGTCGTCATGCCCCGAAGATCAATATCATCCTCAAACGAATCGCCGTCAAGACTAGCGTGCTCCTCGGGATTCTCATCCAGTCCGCCCAATACCTCATCGATCCCTATCTTTCTACTCAGCCCACGCTGCCATCCTGCTTTGGCCCAGTACCCGATCAGATCCTCGCTGACGGACTCGAACCGCTCTTGGCGCCGCGCCAGCGCCTGAACCCACTTCGGCAGGATATACAAATGTGCATCCCTGTAGCTAGTTAACAACTTGACAGACGCATGCTTCTCCACCAGGGTATGCCGGAGCAAAAGGCCCTTATCCTTCTCCATCTGCTCTTTCAAGCTATCCATCGGCATCGAGGTCACCAGCCGTGAGAGCTCGTGCCGTGAGAGACCAGGCCCTTCATCCTTCTTGAGCAAACTGACGGCTACGAAATCTGTCGGCTCTTTCTTGACCTCATCTTTGATGCCCTTGGCCGGATAGAACACGGATAAGCCACCTTGAGACGATGGGCCCAGGTCACTCTGCGAGACGAGCCAGGCCTCCAGCAAATGTTCGCCGGGGATATCGCACAGCAAATCGCAGCTCAGGAGCAGGAAATTAGACCGAATGCACGCTTGCACTTCCGGTAGGCGCAGCAGTTCGGCTGTTCCTGTCGTCATTTTAAGATCCTTCGGGGCTATGATGGTAGGCGAGGGCGAGGGGAGGGATGTTAGAGAAGGGTTTTGTTGGAGAGCCGCTTTGAGAGAAGCGAGAGCGGAGGGGGGTGTGATCAGGATGATATCTAGTTATGGACTTAGCAATTGCACTTATAGTTCAGTATATGTATACAAGACCTGGGAGGATAGAAATGGCTCTTACTCACCAGTGATTCCTGCGCGCTTGCACCAGTCAAGTGGATAGTAAACCATTGGTCTCAGCTGGTTTTCAATGGATAGATATCAGCGACAGCTTTCCCTACTAGAGCTAGCCCTAAGATCCTCGGACATACCGCTATAGGGATTAAACATTTTGGGTTCTCGTCCGGGTTCGACGAGATAGCATTCAAGCTTTCCCCAGGGCCACAGAGGATCAAGGCCTGGAAGCCACTGCTTGGGACTGGCGTCGACAGCACCATCGTCGTCTCGACTGTTTGTGCTGTATAAACAAGCCCCGCGGGCGAAGGTGGGGTGAAGGAGTTGGATAGATTCAGCCAATGCGGTTGGCAGTAATTTGGAAGCTCAAAGACAAGGCAGGAAGACAATCTAATGTTTGATTCTATCCTCGAAGAAAAGAAATCTTTGCAAAAAAAAAAAACCCCCCCAGCAACTTTCCAGTTAAGCTGTGGACATAATGAGTCAGGCCTCGAGCAAACAATGCAAAACCAGGCCCGACCTGGTGGGCTAGCCTCAGGCATCAACCATACCCAGATGGGGCAAGATCAGGTGACTAAACTCTAAAGTACCACAGATTTCACATCACTTTTTGCGACTGAGCAGACCTGAAAATAGCAGATTTTGTATGGGCTCCGATACTCAAACGTGTCTGCCCCCGACAAACAGTGGACTGGATCTGTGAAAATAATGTCTCTGGTGAACAGAATAGCTAGCTATCTAGACCCGCTTTCTGTTTTCGAATACCACCTTTTTTGCAACTGTGGGAGTTGATTTGGATGCTCAGGGACACTTCCCCATATATTCTAAGGGATCGAGGTTTTGACGGTCGGCTCGATTCTGCCTGTCACGAGAGGAGGTCACCTGACAAGCGGTGTGACTGCAGAGCCTCCTGCACTTTACAGCCCAGACCATCTACAAACATTTCCAGATCCAGGCAAGTTACGGGAAACGCAGTGGTCCTGGCGCTGTTGTTGGCATCACGTCTGAGATCGAGATGAGGGGTGCCAGAGCAACCATAATACACCCCCTTAATATGTCTGGGACTTTACATTCAGAACATCTTGTTCTTGACTCGTTTCTGAACAACTATGATGTGCTAGCTGAAGCCTGGCTTGTGGTCCACGGACAGATGGCAAGTTAGATCTGCTTAAAGAACTAAAAGGCGAATCTCGGGGGAACTGGGTTTCTACGTGTCACTGTCAGAAATTAGAAGGCGAGTAAGACAACAGGAAGTTTTGGGTCCAACACACCTTCAACCCTCGCGCAGTCGCGCTCTGATTTAATTATCTGACCCAGGGAAGAACCGACTAAAACTCAACTCCAATGAAGTGCCCTTGCAGGGTTGCCTTTATTGACAGCATTGTACGAACAAACTCAGTTTACCCCCGTAAACATGTTCCCTAGTCATCGTCCAAAAGGATTGTCAATTTCTTTTCTCGGCTTGTACATGTTTCCCCCAGACGGCCCATTGGAGCGTACGATGTTTGTCCCAAACTCTGAGACTGTCGTCTTTTTTGAACAGCCGATCCCGCCATAGTGGCCATCCCAAATTTGTCAAAAGCTTGATGACAACGAAACGCTGCGGCGATCGATACGGCTGCCAATAGGCCTGTGCATGAAACAGTATGGTTGCCTCGTTGGGCAAATCGTCATCAGACAGAGGGCTCTAAGTCATACAAGACAAGGCCGCATTCTCGTTCGTATACTGTCTTATTTTGTTATTCGTATTTTTAAGAATCGAATCATTATACGAACGTGCAGCTTTGGGCTAAGGGACGCAGGACATGGAATCGCCGATTGACCATCAAGTTTTGTACCATGGGTCAGCCCTTGTCAGACCTATTGACAAATCGATCTGTTTCGCCTGGAGAAAGCACCCACGGAAGGTTCAACACAGCATGTTGGGTGAGGATTATCAGTCATAAGCCGACTGAGCATACCAAGTATTAGTTAGGCAACCGCCGTTTACCCAATCATTCAGTCACTTGCCAGCTGGTGCTACCACTACCCACCATGATCTGAAAACCTTGACTCTGTTGCCTGAAGTCCTGGGTGAGCCCACCAATCTGAGCGGGGTCGACACTGAAGTGGTTGATGTTACGTGCAAACGCAGGAGGGATACATCAAACGTGGCTTACAGATGGGCTAGGCTCTCAAGTGACCCTCCAGTACCTAGTCAATCCTACACGTCCAAAGTCAAGAGCGACTGATTATCTGAAACAGGACCAGTCTGGAGTTGTGTTCCGCCGCAAGCCACATTGTTGCTCCAGTACTTTCTTCGTCGCACCAATTGATTATGGCCTGCCGGGTTAAGAAAATTATTGACCAAGAAAGTACCTCACCCCTTCATCCTGTATTATTGACATGTCATTAATTTCTGCAGGAAACTTTATTCTATGTACATACGATTCAGCCAAATTGAATACCCGAGAAATCCAATCTTGGAAGTCAAAGAACCGTCTTTTGTCACAGTTCAACGGCGTGAAATCGGTGCTAGACATCACCGACCAAAATCACCCACCCGAGTCCCTGTAGGAACTCCCTGACCAAAGGGGACGGAGGTCCGCTGTAAACCCTGACAATGATCGTATTCAGGGAATCGATAGCTCTAAATTGCGCGTCAATTTCCCGCAATACCGCTCGTACAGCCTCGCTACCGATCCTGTCCTCGTCGATTAGATCTCTGGCGTTCTGGCCAAAGAGAAGAGCCTCCAGGGTCTTCAAGTTCGGACACGCGCTTTGGAGAAGTTGCAAGCTCTGCAGGCCGTCCTCTCGGAGCTTGATTCCGTCATCAGTTGTACCTTCGGCCTTGACCGTGGCCGGGAATTCGATCGACAGATGGGATAGACACCCTGCATTCGTAGGCCCGATGGCGGTGAGAAAGGATCTCAGAAGACGGCCCTGGCGCTGAGTTGCTTCCTGGAGGAGGAAGTGATTCACTCGATACAGCATAGCCCTGGCCTCGGCCGAGATCTGTCGGTTCGTGAACAGCAAAGCAAGCCACCGGCGGGGCTTTTCAGGCGCAAAGGTCTCGATCGGAGACCCAGGGTCCTGAAAAAGGTAGAGCGGATGCGGAATGGAGAGCACCCGCTGGTAGATATTCGAGCGAATCGCCTCAGGCAGGCTCATAAAGCCTATCGGGACCGAGGTCGTCGACACGGAATCGGACATGGTTGGAAGATCGAGATGCTGGAGCAAGGCGAATGAGTTTGATGAGTGTAGGCCTTTCGCCTGGTTCGAGTTGGCGCTGTTAGACTTTTGGCCGGACCTCTCGCTGAGTGATGGCAGGAGGAAGGGAGACAAGAAGATTCGTGTCGCGACCCCTCCTGCTTTATGTTCCATTCATTACCTACCTAGGACTTGGGTTCCTTGGGGGTCAGGCAGAATTTACGGGTGCGTGCAGCCATGGATGACAGGTCACGGGTGCCTGGTCCAATTAGAGGGCTTGCCTGCGAGGGGTAACTTTAAGCGGGCGGCTGCAATACAAACGCATTACAGCTGTCGGGTAAGGTATTTCCATCTGTACCAGCACTGCTCACCTAGTTAGTTCCCCGGAGGTAGAGAACCTGTCAGGCTGTTGGCCCCGGCTTAGTGGGCTCCCGGCGCTAATATTTAGGGTTGGGTCCGCCCCCGGGAGGATCTATCGACAGTATACAACACTTAACCGTTTCTTCCTAGAGAATAGAAACCCATCACAATGACGCACCGAACAACGGGACATGAACATCTGCGGCATAGGTTGCGCCGTCGATTAGCCCATTTTAGAGATCGTTCAGTCGACAGACACCGCCGCCAAAGCAGTGAAGGCACTGTTGCCTGGATCGAAATCGAGTCTGTTTAGTCTTTCTACTCAATCAGCCGGCGCTAACTGAATGAGCAGTCCGGCTTCGATCCTTCCCGGCGGAACGTCTGCCGACTTTCTTCATAGCATCCGAGCGAATGATACCGATCGAGAGTCGGCTGGCATCGAAAATAACCAGGTTCAAGTCGGTTCCCACCATAGCTCTTCTCTCGGTGTCCACCCAGAACAGAGCTTGGCCGTTTATCAGACAGATAATGCCGATGACAATGCAATTCTAGTTGCCTCTTCGGATCTGTGGAGTGCGGCTTACCGGGAGGCAGTCGAAAGTCTCGGAGAGGAGATAGACATTGCCATTCTGAAGGGTAAGAACCTCGCCAGGTTATTCGAAGAGCTTGAGGAGATCGAGAAGGAGGTGACTCACGAGTCCGCATTTCTGAGGGGAGTGAAATATTTGCGTTCGTTGCAGGTACCGCTGGAGCGATTCAAGTTGGCCCTGGATCTGGCGACCCCGTTGGCAAGCTTGGAGCCAACCGCAAACACGGTCGTCGGCATCACTAGAGGTGTGACAGCGGTAAGCCCAGTCCGCGAAACAAACAGATGGTCTTACCAGCCTGGGCACTAGGTACCTATCCCACAAGCACTGACCTATGCTGATGCAGATCGCCATCAGCATTACAACTGCCGATCAGGACTTTGCGAAGCAGATTGCAGAAATGCTTGAGCAAATTGCCTACATCGACGACTGTGACACACTCGGGCAGAAAGCGGAGAGAAAAGATATCCACAAGGTGATCAAGACCGAGTTCTTACCAAACCTCTCTAATATCGGTATAGGCACTCGTATCGGTGTACCAAAAGATTCTGGAATTCTACAAAGTAGCATTCGAGATCTTAACCAGAAAAGGAGCAAGGCTGATGCTCAAAATGGTTTTGGAGACCGATCGTCTTCCCAACATTGTGAAAGATTTCCTTAGTCATTCCAACTTTCTTCGAAAGCTTGTACAGAAGGCAACGTGGGAGATCGTAGAAGACATAAAAGCCATGCTCTATGACCGAGAAAGTATGTTTCCCTATACATATAATTCTGATACGCATACTTATTTGGGTTCAGTTACCAGGTGGCTGGGTGGTGACAAGATGAGTCGCCAGAGCCAATTCCATTCATATCTCCAGAGCCTTCGAGCTGACCAAGCTTGCGATTTCCTATTGCAAGAAGGCAGCTTTACGGACTGGTACCAGGCATCCAGTTCTCGGCAGTTAGCTATCCTTGGAGACACCGGCTCCGGAAAGACCGTCGCCATGACATTCCTTGTCGACGAACTGAGTCGAAGAAATGAATTCCTACTGCCCCAGCCGAAAATATGCTATTATTATTGCACGGATGATGAGACCGGAAAGGCAATTTACGCAATATCGGCCCTAATTCTTTCGCTGCTTGAGCAGCTGCCGGGATTGAAAAAAAAGTTTTTTGAGTGGTACAAACAAGCCCAGGCATGTGGGATATTTAACCCAGCGACAAATATGAGAGTTCTAGAGAACTTCCTTGAAAAGCTGATGGCAGCGATTGATCGCCCGGTCTTTATTTTGATCGACGGTCTTGATGAATGCGACGCAATATCTCGGAGAAATCTCATCAACTTGCTGAAAACCCTGTCGCAAACCTCGCCGAGACTTAAAAC
The DNA here is from genome assembly GCA_002215965.1 of Aspergillus persii. Classification (NCBI taxonomy): domain Eukaryota; kingdom Fungi; phylum Ascomycota; class Eurotiomycetes; order Eurotiales; family Aspergillaceae; genus Aspergillus; species Aspergillus persii. The sequence goes on from NGZO01000001.1 coordinate 4,674,995, forward strand.
AGTGCTGGCTTGCCGTCCCGAGGAACAGATTTTGGAACAGCTGGGCGAAATGGCCAGGATTGAGCTGAGCCCTGACCCCCAGCGGGATGCCATCATCGTCGAAAAATCTGTCGAAAGGCAATTGCACTATCTATCGACCGATGTCAAGGCTCTTGTCATAGATACTCTGTCCAAGCTAGCACGAGGAAGCGCCATTTGGACGAAGATGATCATCGAGCTTATCGAGATTCGCAAAATCAGGGCACTCAATCCGATGCGCCGCTTCCTGGAAGAGATACCACTACCCCAGGAGCTCTCGCAACTTTACGCCGCATTAGTGTCTCGTTGCACTTCAAATGACCCTGAGAATGAATATCTGGCTTGTACAGCCCTAAGGTTGCTTGCTGTTTCCCACAGACCCTTTAGCATACTAGAGCTCTCCTGGGCTGTTACTTTGAACGCAGCTCGAGGTGTTACCACCGTAGATGCTCTGTCCAAGCTGATAGATCACCAGCGAATCATAGGTCTAATTTGCCCATTCATTGCTCGTGTTGACTTCAGCAACGTGCGAAAGCGACAGGTTCGACTTGCACACCAGTCAGTGAAGGAGTTCATTATCAGGGAATGGGGCACTCACCAGCCCGTTTCCGAAAATCCATTCGTAACAGACACCAACCGAAAGGCTGTTGTTCAGAGTTCTCAGAGCCTAGAGGGAGAAATACTGGCTGTCTGCGTCAAATATCTTCTCTTGGACAATATTGGCGATACAAACCTGTTCTCGGATGAGCAAGTAGCAATTGCAGAGCTCCCCCAGGAAGCAGATCTATTCAGTGATAATCATGAGCCGGTTGAGTATGATCGATACTGCTCTTGGGAAACGTGGGAGGAAGACATGATTCGTTACGATCCGACTGAGCGTGGCTTCGGCGAGTTCTTCATCTACGCGTCATGCCACTGGCTGGAGCATTTCGGCGCCATCACAGCCGCACCTCTTCCAGACCTGGAGGCTATACAGGACCTATGCCATGCGAACTCGACTCGACTACACAATTGGATCCAACAAAATTGTCGCCCGGACTGCGCGATCCCGCCTCGATTTGAATTCAACAGCAGTCTATATGATCCTCTCAGTATCACCGCACTGTATGGCTCGGAGTCTATGCTACGTCATATGCTTGCAAGATCAAGCTTTGGCAAAGACAGGTTCCTTGACAACACGGTGATGAGGGCCGCGGATCAGATCATCCAGTGGGGTGACTTCTCGAGGCTCAGGATCCTCTTCTTGGATGACAGACTTGGGCATCATCTGCAGAATCTTGATTTTTTCCGACTTGCCATCCAACGATGGTTCCATCCCGTTACCAAAGGACACGACTGGGGTCTTGTTTTTGACCTCATTAGCTGCATGTCGGCGAAACTAACCGAGGAGCAATGGGGGAACGAGCTCTTGTGCGTCGCCGCTGCCGCCGGCTGTCTGCCCATAATTCGACGGTTGATGGCTAGTGCTCAGCATGACAAAGGGCTCCGGGATGAATTGCTGCGAGGGGTCCGCACTGAGCAGCAGTCATACAAGTTCGGTAAACCAACACATCAGTCAATAGGCGAGGCGGTTATGGGCAATCACCTCGACGTGGTCGAGTTTCTACTGAGAGAGAACAACGCCCGTCCACATCTTCGATACCGGAATTCCCACGGCGAAAGCGTCCTGCATTTGGCCTCACGGCTCTGTAACCCAGACATGTTCCGCCTATTGGTTCCACATTTTTCGGATGGCGCATTTCAGACAGACGACCAAGGAGCCACTGCTCTGGTCCGGATTATCATGAGCTACGCGGCCTCGCAAAACCGATACCAGTCGGCAAGGGTGCTACTCGAACATAGCGGTGCTGGTTGGAATGGCCACACCAGTCACGGGCAGCAGAATCCTTTGAGAGCTGCTGTGCAACTTGGGGACCTCGACATGTGCCAACTCCTGGTTGGCATCGGCAAGATAGATCCGCTTTCGGCGCTGACTTGGGACAGTGAAGGGCAAATGGATTTAAAAGACCGAGGCCCCGAGAATCAGGCGGTTGCGGAGCAAATCTTGCAGTTGCTATGCCCACACCCTAGCGTCGCTGCCATGTCTAACGTTAGATCAGATAGGTAGTTCATTTGATGGACTGCTTGGGAGCTATAGAGTTGAGAATCCCGGTTGCTGCAATATCCCCTGACCCGTCAGTAGCAATTTAATTAACGCAATTCAATATTAATAGAAAAGAATTGGAACTCGGGTAATGGTAACTTCACATATTGTCTCGTAGAGCTGTGAGTGTGCTCCTCCCCCGTAAATCAACCACGTATTCATGCAGTTCTAGTGGTGGCGGCACAGCCTAATACACTACTATCTACGAGGTATATGTACACACCTCTTCCGATCATCATCTGAAAGAGTTTACCCGTCAGTGGCACATCTACTTACAGCACCTAGCTAGGGTTACTAATTCTATCAAATTCAGATTAAATCCAACCTACCACCATATCAGACCGTCTCAATCACACATGTATATTTATGATCTATCTATTTCTCTATCTCTCCATGAGACTCCATCGATCCCTGATATCTTCCCACCTAGTTACACGGTCCCGGATTGATCAGAAATTCCAACAGATCATGAATCTAACGACCGGCCAGCTTCATATCGCTCATTCGCCTGCCTGATAAACTCATCCCGATACTCTTTCGCCAGGTCCCGGCTATTGCGATACGCGCTCACGCCCTGCTGGTAGGATTCCGGACTCCCGATCAAGGAGTAATGCCCGACCTGGGTCATCACGTAATCCGTTTGACGGTCTGTGCCGGGGTCGATATTGCTCGGAGTACGCGTCGGATGGGTCGCGTAGATGCCCAGGGCTCCGGTGTGGAAGGTGGAAGCGATCGCGTAAGCATGGTCATCGTGAGTGGGATTAGGGGCAGGGCTGGAGCCATCGTCGTCATCCTGTGGTTGGTTACTGCCGCTGCAGTGCCCTTCTTGTCTATGTCCATATTGCTGGAGGGAATGCATTGCCCGGGCGCCTAGAGCGCTGTCATACAAGGCCTGACGTTCTAGCACGGACGTGGAGCCATCGTGGCCCTTGGCCTCGACGAAGAAATTAGGCGTGATGGGACGGCGCCCATGCCGGGTGGGGATGAACTGGTCACTGAGCTGTTCTCGGACGCGAGGATCTAGCTGGTCAGGCGATGCGCCGTGGTAAATACCAGGCCTGGCATGAGCGAGGGTGCCGTCCGTGAGAGGCGCCAGGTTTGTGAATGGGTGGTTACCGCCATTATGGAAGGACGGCTGCTGCGGACCGTCGAGAATCGGAAGGATTTGTTTGACCACGGCGTGCTCGTCGGAGCTCCTGCTGAGTCGCTTGAGCTCTCTATATTCCCTGCGCAGGGAACGTGACAATGCGACGGACGGACGAGGGGCTTGTAATCGTCTTTGTATCTCGGCTATGTTCTCCGGTTCACCGACCTCAGTCCCATCTGGGTAGGTAGAATGGGACAGAAAAATACCGTGGTCGTTCAGATGGCTTTCAAAGTGTCGGTCATAGACAGTTGTGTTTCCGGTATTTGAAGTTGATCCATCCGAGCTGGAGTCAGTAGGATCTATTGAATACTGAGTGAAGTCGTCTGGTGCGGGATACTAGAAGCAAGGCTAATTAGTATATAAGTAAATAACTACCGAACAAATAGGTACTGGAGAAGAATATGCAGGCCACACACATCTCTAATATCTGATAGATCTGGTCCTCCGCGGCGGGAAAGTTTTCTGATCTCTTGTAAGCAAGTAGCTGAGCAGTTGCGCAAGAAATCAGGAGCGAAGGTGTACGGGCGAGAAGACGAGCTGCTCTGGCTTGAGGATAGGAGGCTGTATCGTCGGTCAGATTCTCGTAACGCACTTTTGGTCAACCATAGCTCCGTGAGTTTCTCCCAAAACACGGGAGGAGGATGGAACGGGCGACGGTTTTGTTGTCGAGACTGACGCTTGAAGGACGGCATAGAGAGATTCTGTACAGGTATATGTAGAGAGAGCAACTAAAGAGAACACTGTAGAGATTCCGGATCAAGACCCAAGCATTTATTTCATGGGCATCTAAGATAAAGAGATTACTGTGAACAGGCATGATTGAGTAGGCCCCTTGTCGGGTTAGAACAAAGAGAATGAGTATCATCATCACAAAGCATTCTTTATCCTATATCATTATCTCAATGCGCGAACGTCGGTACCATGTATGATACAACAGGCAGTCCTCCTTCTATAGGGGGGCATCAGTACGGGCGCTTTGTCAGATATACTATCTCTAATTGGAATCATTTTCCTTGGCAAGCATGGTCTGGACTCTGGTCGGTGTGGAGTTGGACTGAACCAAGGAACTGAACTGCATAATTATTGCATACCGCCCCGTCAACGACCGCGCCCTTCGGTTGATCACCGCTCTTTTCTCTGTCCTCATCAACGCCGACCCAGGCGGATCAACTCGCTCTCTCTCAATTATCCATATCGAAGGAGCATGAAGCCGGCGAAATTAACTGTTTCTCGTCAAAAAACTCGGACGGGCTGTCTGACCTGCAAGTGAGTCATTCTCGCCCACCCTTACGTCATCGCACTAACTTCATTATAAATATTCAGATCTCGGTAGTTATGTTGGATGCCGTGATAGATACCCTCCGGAAGGCTAACGACCAGGTCTGTTAGACGCGTCAAGTGTGATGAGCGAAGGCCGGCTTGCCTGCGGTGCATCACCACCAAGCGCATCTGCGAGGGCTATTCGACCATACCTCAGCCTGTCTCCTCCCAAAATGCCCTATGCGACGAAGAACGCAGAGCCTTCGCTTTCTTTCGATCCAGGACGGCTCCTTGGATCTTAGGGCAGCAGGATGCAGATGACTGGGTCCCTGTCTTTTTCCAGCTCGGCCAGCACGAAGCCTCCGTGAAACATGCCATCACAGCCCTGGCCTCTCTGCATGAGAGCCTTGAGCTTAACTTGGTGTGTCCGCTGGTCCGCACCTCTCCGAGGCATGCCAGCAATACTGCACAAGTACTTGCGCTGAAACACTACATGAAAGCGATGAAGTCGCTGAGGGTCGAAACGCCCAATATGGTCTCGAAACCGGACCTGACTATGGTCCTGTGTATCCTGTTTATCTGCTTCGAGCAGCTTCGCAGCGGCGACGCTGCCTGTGTTCTTCATCTCATAGCAGGACTCAAACTCATTGATGGGTGGAGATCGAATACCAACAACTACTCCAATCTCAAATATTATTCCAGACCAACGCTCGAGATTATGAATGAGAAGATCACCCCCATCTTACAACGCCTGCGTGTCCAGTTTGCCCTGTGCATGGATTCCCGGCATACATTCGGTAGCACAGGAATGATGCCCTGTCTGCCAGCGCCAACTATCCCACCCTCATATGCGTCACTGGATGTCGCACGAAAAGACTTTGACCGAGCCATGGACTACGCTCTCTCTACTCTGGAAAGAGACGATATCATAACCACCGCTCAACCCTGCATCAGCCCTACTCTTGTCCTTCAACGGTGGAAAGACGCCATAGACGCTTCCACCTTCGCCACCGAGTCATCTACTCTCCAAGCCTGTGTCTACAAGCTCCTAGAACTTTACCATCACGTCTCGGTCATTATTACTAACACATACGGCACCCAGCATGAGTGCGTATTTGACCAGTACATCCCGCGATTCGAAGCCATCGTCAACCTAGCCGAACAGATCACCGAGGCCTGGAAAACGGCCTCGAGGCAGTTCAGCTTACTATTCAGTTTCGATCTCGGCTTCACGCCGCCCATGTTTCTCGTCGCATCTCGCTGTCGCCATTCCCGGATCCGACGCCGAGCTGTCAGCCTGATGCTTCAATCCCCGTTTTATCATGGCGTCTGGCGTGACCAGTATTCCGGACTGTGTGCGCAGCGCATCATTGATATCGAAGAGGAAGGCCTGGCTATGGAGCCAGTAGACGACCTTACAGTGACCATCCCAGAGCATCGGCGCATCCGGAAACTTTCAGCCGATATCCAAGAGGAGAATGGACGGATCGTGATGCATTTTCTTCGACGGCCGTTAGACTCGGACGCCGAGGTTATGACTACATACGTGCCTTTCCTACCCAACGAGTGTTGAATGGATTTACTTAAACGAAACCAATACTTATAATCAATTTCGCCTCACAAGAGGTAACATAGACTCACTTAACTAGTCAAACAATATCCCAAAAACACCAAATCTAAAGCACAATTCCCTCTCCACCCTTGAGCCCCTCCCAGCTGGGTCGAACCCAATATAAGAATTTGAAGAAATTCAAGAACGCAAACCCTGTATAAGTCACCGGGACATACATCGCCCCCCGACGAATCCACCACATCGCTACCCCAGCCGCCCATTCAGGAGACACAATCGCCCTGCCCATCGAGGACTCAAACGCAGCAGGGACAATATGCCGGTACACCACCCGTGAGTCATCGTAGAGCGCCCGCGCAAACGGCAGAAACGCCCGCTTCGACGCCGAATAGCGCTGCAGAACAGGTATCCCCCACGCAGGATGCATCTCGATCTCACTGCCCACGTACCAGATCTCCGGGAGGGTTTTCCGTCCGTGTCCGTCCACAGCTTTGTTGTTGGCCTTGGCCTTGGCCTTGGAGTCGATGAATAGGCGCGCCAGCTGTTTGCTGGATGTGCAGTTGGCGGCCATCGCGTCGGGGCCTTTGCTTCCGTGCGCAAGGATCAGGATATCGGCTTGTTCGAGTAGGGGGGAGGTTCCGGAGATGTCGTCGTGGGTCCAGTCCTTGCCGTATTGGAGTTTGTGTACGCTCTGGACTTTCTCCTTCTGTAGTTCTTTCGCAATGGCTTGGCCGAAGGCGCCGGATCCTCCTGTTATTACGACGCGTTTATTCCGTAGGGAGTAGGCTGTGCCGGCAACCCAGTCGAAGAGCTTCACCATCGAGCTCATGTACCGGTCTGGGTGGACGTGGTGGAGGGCGTGGAACTGGGGGCCTACGAGGACGGCGTGCGGGTCCTTGGGCACGGTGTCGTAGGCGATATGGTTGGAGTCGTGGCCGCTCATGGCGATGACGACGAGGGTCCGGACGACTTGGATGATGGTGATGAGGTATAAGGGCTTATTGTCGAGGGCTTCGCCGCCGTACATTAGCCCCTGGATGAAGGCCCAGCCTAATGTACTTCCTAGGACCTGGCAGGCCATCTCGAGGGGCAATGCAATCCAGGCGTTTTGGAGCCGGTAGCGCGGGTTGAAGTTAAGGGATCGGTTGTAGTATAGGTGGTGGTATTGATGGTAGCGGGAGAGGGTTCGGAGGAGTGTCCATTGGGAGGAGGACCATTGGTGCAGGAGGTAATGGGCTATATCGAAGAATATGGAACCGGCTAGGTAGAGGTAGATAAGGGCGAAGAGAAGCGATGGTAGAGACATGACTTGCTGGTTTTTGGTATAGGGCTCTGTTTGATCAATATTGGCTGCTAGAGTTGCTGGAAGGCATTGGTATATATGCATTTCAGAAGGCAGATGCACCCCGTTGAGTCCAGAAGCGCGTCAGAGACGCCTACGATGTGGATCCTTCTCAGGAGCATCCATTATCAGATGGTAGGTCCACTTGCGCGGTATTCGGACTCGATGAACCTTGGCGTGGCATGAGATGAAAGGGGTAGGTCACACAGAAAGTCCACGATGAAGTTTTGTGTAGCAGGGCCATTCCGCTAAAGGAAACCCCGTGGGCCTAAGCTGAGGATGTCTCATAATAATATCTCCGGCCCTCCTGATACGGAAGTTCTCTAGAGAAACCCCGAACAGCATATGGACCTGTCGATCCGGGTGCTTGGTACAAATGGAATACAAAGGAATTCTAAATAGGATACAAAGCAAAGCCTCCCATCGGGAGAGGCATCCATGCCAAGCACTCTGGAGCCTGGACACGACAGGATCAGGTCCAGTCTCTAACCCGGTGACAATGAATCTTTGTATTTACTTATACATGGCTCAAAGCGATTGAGCGAATTGGCTTGAATAAACGAACTGGTGCTATTTGATCCATTATGGTAGGAAGAGTTTCTTCTTCTTTGCATCTCCTGGACCAAAGGTCGTGGCATAGAGCTATATGGAGTGGAACTGGAACGAAGGGAACAATGAAGAACCTGTAAACACTAGTACGGGGTATTCCCATGATAGTTGGACGGAGTAGAGTCGGTGTAATTGACCAGCTAGATTGATTGGCAGACCAAGGGACGCCCAAGCTCCGCATAGAGATCTCGCCAGCACGCTACACGATTAAGCAGTAACCCATTAGCTGCTTGGCCTGTCATAGGGCGTGCACTACGCTCGTATTCATAGACATGAGCCTAAATATAAGCAGTAGGCAGCTATGATATTTTCCAACTAGTAGGAAACCAGATGTTTGACATGAGTCGTCGGCCTGGCTGGTGTAGACGGTACATGAATACACTCCGTGAGGGGGGTATACACTGAGCATGGGAACAACCCGATTGTTTCAAAAACTTTTCCTGTTTGGCTTTTTTCTCGTATTCCATACTGTTTTGGGATTAAACAGTTTCCTTGGTACGGAACGTAGACACTAGATAAACACTGCCATGAGCTTGAATGTTTTAATTGGGTTGAAGTGTACTACAGAGTACAACCGGCATAGCAAAAGGGCGCTGGCCGAGGCACAGGGCTTCCATAGTATCATGCATTAGAAGAGAGTTTCAAACTGAAACATTAGGCAAATTCAGCCTGGTTGACTTGATTGTTCCGTGGGACGAACCCTCGACCCAAGATTAGAACATTCAACTGTCAAGCATTCCATGAGAGATCCACCCTATTAGTGGCGGTGCACACGAATACGGGGACGGACTTTTTCCTCACAACAGAGCGTTGTTTTCTGCCAGGAATGATCATGATGAAATAGGCAGCCGCATTTTAACTATAGTGTTGAGCTGCAGGAATTAAGAAATAGAGGCAATCGGGTTTCAGGATACGATTGGGGTTATGGCTAGGGGTGCTTACTTGGTGGCTAGTATATTTTGTAGATGGTCTAGCACATTTCAGAGTCTGTTAATCAGTGATAATCTCCTTTTATCTCCGGCATTCCTTGTTTCTATTACTCAAGAAAAAGGAGTCTAATTGACCCTGTGACTAACGTAAAATGTGATTGCATGTCCACGTCCCTGTGGTACGCCAGGAATCGATATCCCCTGATCCGATGTACGGCACTAGTATCTTCATTCTTCTAAGAAAATCTAAAACATCACGGTACTTATTCAATAATCGACTTCCGATTATTTAATCGGAACATTCAAAAGCACCGTTTATGCAAGAGGGTCTATGATGGTGGGACCCGGCTGTATAGGAGAAATCACGGACTGCTTGAGGGTCCCAGCGAGGCTGACTGGGCTGGTAAGGCTAAATCGACAAGAATTATGTTTTTTTTTCGGACTTTTCTCGCTAGGATTCTCGCCGTCTCGGTCTACGTCCGTTTGCGTTCGTCTTTCCCCTTTGCTCCAAAAAGCCCTAAAGGCCATTACTACAGGGTTGAGAATTGAGATGGATTTTCCCAAGGCAAGGGATCTATTAAGCAGGCAATCACGCCAGAACACAATACCCTGCGCTTCCTATGCAGCCATTAAGAATTTTTGGGAACAGACTGCTTGTTACCAGTTTAGCAAGCAACAGACAATTGAATGATGTTTCGCAATACTAATTTAGAAATATAGAGAAGTTTAGACAAAGTGTGGTTGAGGCATCACAGCTCAAATAATGGTAGATTATTATGGGATACTGTCACCGGGCAGTCACCGTAACACTAACATTACTATAGTAGGTAGATCTGCCTCCCTAAGTGCTTTTAGTAATAAAAGAGATTGTAAATAGCATTGTTATAATGTATTTATTTAACTTTCTAAAAATCTCTATACAATATTAAATATATATAGCTCTAGAGCGAGGTACAATTCATACGTCAAGTGATCATGTACGGTAACCGACGTTACAACATGCTAGGCAACTTTCTCCAGATGCTAGCAGCCTAGAGAAACGGGTACCTACGGTACTTAACACTCAGAACAAGTATGCCCCTAGAGTTTTATCTCTTTATCAACCACTCATTCAACCCAATTCTAAAAATCCCGAATTAATCCTTTTTGCCATCCTCCACACTTCCCTCCCTCGCCAAAATGTCCATAATGCCGTCGTTGCCTGACCTACCCATGGAAATCCTGGTACAGATCGTACAAGAAACGAACCCAGCGGATTTTGAAGCCGCTGCCCTCTCTTGTAAAACCATGTTTACTGCCAGCATTCCTTTCCAAGCACAATATTCTACTCGACGGAAACGATTTCGAAACTTTGAATTTTCGAGAAAAGTCGCAGCAAGTCAAGCAGAGGAGACCGGCTTAGACGACCATTGGGACGAAATTACCCAAGAAACAGATATCAAGATTGTGACCACACGGGGGCTACTAGAACAGATCGCACTGGATCCCTCCGTGGCACAGTATATACGATCTATTGACCTTACTGATCACGGGGATAACCAGGACGATGAAGAGGTGATACTCTCCCTGGAAGCCGAGGTACCTAGAGCTCTAAAGGGCTTGGTGCTTTCGTCGCCCTTTATTAAGGCTGTTGGGGGCAACCCCGAGGATTGGATTAGAGGAATCGAAGCGTGCGAACTAGATGCAGATGTCTTTCTCCTGACCTTGCTACCACAAGTGCGAGAGATGGCTTTACGTCCATACTGGGATAATATAGATCTTTCGAATGAACGTCTATTGTCGGTACTTAACCTGATTACATACCGGGCGAATCATCCGGAGGAATTTCCCGACGCACCGTTATCCAGGCTCTCTACCGTGTGGCCCTCCCGGTACATGGGCTACGAAGAGAAGAGCGCATTAACAACATTCGTACCATTCCTCGCGATCAATTCTGTGTCCGAAGTCTGCTTGTATAGCTGCGTCCTTAAGGATGACGGGTACACCGGAGTCAACTTCCTCCCGTTAGTGGAATGCTACAGCATGAACTTGCGGGAGTTAAGTTTAGAATTCTCTGTTGCTGGTCCAGATGAGCTATTCCAGTTACTCTCGCGAATCCCAAACCTGGAGACCTTTGAGTTTTCTCACGAAACTAAGTGGCATGGCTGCGGTCACCACTGGAATGTTGGTGCCTTTTTAGATACGGTGCAAGACACCTGTGCAAAGACACTCAAGAAATTATCGGTGACAGGTTCTAGCCGTTCGGGTGATATAGGGAGCACACTGGCCGATATGACTCGTTTCCAAAAACTAGAATATCTCGATCTGGATATCGCTATGCTGTGCGGCCCACCATATGATCAGTCAATGAGAGATTTGGAATGGGATGAGATTCAGTCGGTTAGCGGCCCGGCCTGGCCCAAACTAATAGATTTATTACCGACGTCTATTAAAAGGTTCAGCCTACATCTCTTCACATTCGAAAATGATCAATTGAAGTGTATCTCTCATTTGATTAAGGGCCTTCCCGATACTCGGACCACAAAACTACCCCATCTGGATACATTGAGTCTTTTTGTACATATTGATTCTCCAAGGATTCCGGAAGTGGCACTTGAGGTTTTGAATGCTGCAAAGAGAAGCGGCTTTTCAATCATAGAGTTTGCCTCGTCTAATCCTCTTCTATAGGCGTATTTTGCACGAGAAACTGGATTACGGTCAGCCAGAACCAAGAACTGTCGCCTTAATTGAACTGCAGCTAACTTTGAAGGCAGGAATTCATCAAATTGAAATGCTAGACTAAGGGCGTTTTGGTGAAGGTTTCGTCGAGCAAAAGGGGATTCAGGAATATTCTTTATGGGTTTTTCCGTGGGGGGCACAGCCCATAGTCGTTAGAAAGTAGCTCACAATTTGAATTCACATTGCTTTCCACAGATACCTTCTTTCCAGGGATCTCCCTTCCTTTGATAAACATGCATTGCCCAGGTTGTCGTTGAATTGACACGAACACTGCTTGAGGTATTATACCTCGAGAGGAACCCAACCTCACACCCATCTATGCTTATCCTGATGGCAAACCATTCCAACTTCAGAAGGTACAGTGGCAGATTCTTGCAGAATCAGTATTGACGCCTTGAAGCATGAAAGATAGGACCTACTGATGATCATCGCAATAACCGCCCGTCCATCCGTTGCCTTGCTGGATACACTAGAATATCATCAACCACCGCATTATACGAACTACCAAAGCCATGCCACATACAGTATCTTTGCAGATAATACTGCCAAGCTCACCCCCGCCGTCGGTCTGACAGGAGGTCTCGTTCATTAGAACAACGTCGCGCGCAGGCAAAGCACCGACAAAGGGGGCTAGGAAGGAGAGTCCAAAGAGGATGAACGGCTTCATTTCGGTTTCAAACGATCGGACAGTTCACAACAATTGACTATATTTGAGGCTAATGTGGATTGGCTTAAAAACACGAGCTGGGGTAGGCTTAACCCAAATGACAGCTGCTGTCCGTGGGGGCCATCTCGACTTATACACCACACCTCAATCCCTTGCCGAATTCACGTTGATCGAGCGACGCAAGCACCAGACTTACAAGAGGGGGTTGGACGATTCCAGCTCATCGACGTGAGGGTTGATGTGGGTTTCAAACTGTCGGTGTATGCAGGGCGTCGTATTCGGCCACCCGGGATGCTCGGCCTCGTCAGCCGTGCCTGAAAGCCCAGGCAGCCACCGGCGCAACGTTGGGCCGATCACGGGCAGCCCCGCCTTTCCGTTTGGCCCCTCTTCTCTGCTCATCCTTTTTCTCTCTTCTCTTCTCCCCTCTCTTCTCATCCTCTCTCTTCTCTCCGTCATCCTCCTCCCCCCTTACTTTTCTTCCATTTCATCTCGTGAGTGTTCCATTGAAAGATCTTCATTTCGAAGCATCGGAATCGGCTTTTTTGACAGCCATTGCTAACCATTCCCATCTAGTTTCTCTTTTTTACACTCAGTTGTAAAGACCGTCATCATGGCTGCCCCCGCTCAGAAGTTCAAGGTCGCCGACATCGTACGTAGATCTCGAGTCTCTCAAAGCATTCCCCGATGCCACGTTGCTAATTTCTCTAGTCTCTGGCTGCCTTCGGTCGCCGTGAGATCGAGCTTGCCGAGATTGAGATGCCCGGTCTGATGGCCATCCGTCGCCGTTATGCCGGTGACCAGCCCCTGAAGGGTGCTCGTATTGCCGGCTGTCTGCACATGAGTACGTTTCCTTGATCTTTCCTTGAACGACCCGATTGTTCCGGTTGCTGACTCCGCCCAGCCATCCAGACCGCCGTTCTCATTGAGACCCTCACTGCTCTCGGTGCCGAGGTTACCTGGACCAGCTGCAACATCTTCTCCACCCAGGACCACGCTGCCGCCGCCATTGCTGCCTCCGGTGTCCCTGTGTAAGTCGACACATCTGTCCACCGCCAATCTCTGTCCTGCAAACTAATAGACTACTTAGCTTCGCCTGGAAGGGTGAGACCGACGAGGAATACAACTGGTGCTTGGAGCAGCAGCTCTCGGCCTTCAAGGATGGCAAGAAGCTCAACCTCATCCTCGACGATGGTGGTGACTTGACCTCTCTCGTCCATGACAAGTACCCCGAGCAGCTCAAGGACTGCTTCGGTCTGTCCGAGGAGACCACCACCGGTGTGCACCACCTGTACCGTATGCTCAAGGACGGCAAGCTGCTCGTTCCCGCCATCAACGTCAACGACTCGGTCACCAAGTCCAAGTTCGACAACCTGTACGGCTGCCGTGAGTCTCTCATTGACGGCATCAAGCGTGCCACCGATGTCATGATTGCCGGCAAGGTCGCCGTTGTTGCCGGTTACGGTGACGTCGGCAAGGGCTGTGCCTCCGCTCTGCACAGCATGGGTGCCCGTGTCCTGGTCACCGAGATCGACCCCATCAACGCCCTCCAGGCCGCCGTCCAGGGCTACGAGGTCACCACCATGGAGGAGGCTGCTCCTCAGGGTCAGATTTTCGTTACCACCACCGGTTGCCGTGACATCCTTGTTGGCAGCCACTTCGAGGTGATGCGCAACGACGCCATTGTCTGCAGTAAGTTTTTCCTGGTCGAGATATTCTGTGTTCAGAAACTAACGCAGCTCAACAGACATTGGTCACTTCGATATTGAGATCGACGTTGCCTGGCTCAAGGCCAACGCCAAGTCGGTTCAGAACATCAAGCCCCAGGTTGACCGCTACACCATGGCCAACGGCCGTAACATCATCCTGCTAGCTGAGGGCCGTCTGGTCAACCTTGGCTGTGCCACCGGCCACTCTTCCTTTGTCATGTCCTGCTCTTTCTCCAACCAGGTCCTGGCTCAGATCGCTCTCTTCAAGGCCGAGGACGCTGCCTTCGGCCAGAAGTACGTCGAGTTCGGCACCACCGGCAAGAAGCCCGTCGGTGTCTACGTTCTGCCCAAGGTCCTCGACGAGCAGGTCGCTCTGCTCCACCTGGCGCACGTCAACGGCAAGCTCTCCAAGCTTACCCCCGTGCAGGCCGAGTACCTTGGTCTGGACGTCACCGGTCCCTACAAGGCCGAGCACTACCGCTACTAAGCGGAGCGACCTCTTTTCCTTTTTCCTTTTTCCTTTCTGGTTCGATGATGTTTGGTATACCCTGATCCCTAGACTTGTTTTCTTCAACATGTGACGATGTTACGATCAACATACACCGAGTTCTGTATCAACTTGGAACTCAAAAGCATTTGTCCTTCAACGGCAATACACAAAAGTGGCATATACGGGGTTTCATTTCTAATGGCTGAGGTTTTTCCTGGTTACAAATGGGCTGGAGTATTTTGCATTCAACTGTACGTGCCGCTGGGGATTTTCATTTTCTTCTAATGTTACTATAACCCGAAACATATTAAACCGGACCTATGGCCGGCGTCGTGCATGAATGAAGACATTCTATGCTATCATCGCTCATTTGTAGATGCAATATTTACGAAGTAGACTTGAAGGTGTTCGAGATGAGCTTGACGAACGACTGGGCCGCCGTGACGGCAAAGCCCTTATCGTTGATGGCCCGTGAATCCCGCACCACGGAGATGCCGGTGCCCTGCAGCTCGGCCTCCAGCGTCGAGAACAGCATCTCATCCGCCTCAGGATCATGGTAGAGCTGGCCCGGTGTGCCCAGCAAACTGATGCCGCCCGTCGGCAGCAAGACCTGCACGCTCTCCGGGCGCTTCGCCTGCTTCAACTTGCCGGCGATCCACTGCGCCACGCGACGGTTCTCCTCGACGGTCGTGCGCACAATCGTCACCGTCGGGTTATGCTCGTAGATGCACCGATCCGCAAACTTGGCCGGCAGCTCCTCACGCGGCCCGAAATTCACCATGTCACACGCTCCCACGCTCACCAGCTGCGGAATCCCCGCCTCCGCCGCGGCCTCCAGCCGCCGAGGTCCAGCACTCAGCACGCCGCCGACCAGCTCGTCGACCACCTCCGTGGTCGTCATATCGATGACCGCGTCCAGCTGCTTCTCCCTCACCAGCCGCTCCATCGCCTTGCCGCCTGCCCCTGTGGCATGGAACACGTAGATCTCGTACGCCGACTCGGACTCGAGATACTCCCGCACGCGATCCACACAAGGCGTAGTGACTCCGAACATGGTGATTCCGACACGGATCTTCTTCCTCTGCTCGTTCTCGGCCCCTTCCTCCTCCTCCTCTTTCCCCTCCTCGGTAGCTGCGGCCGCAACCATCCCATTAATCGCCGCCGCCGCGTTCCTCAAGATCCGGTTCAAGATCGTGTTCGTCCCCGCGATATCCACAACGCTGTACATCATCGTGATGTCCGTCTCCTCGACGAACGGGCGCACGTCGCCGCTCGCCATCGTCGACACCATCAGCTTCGGGAACCCTACTGGAAGGGCCTCGCGCATGACGGCCGTCGCGATGTTCGTGCCGCAGGACCCGCCGATGCCCAGGGTTCCGTGGATGTGTCCGGCCTGGTAGAGGCGGGTGACTGTCTCGATAGCGTAGCGGGTGATGGTGGTGATGTATTCGGCGCGGGAGAGGGAGGTGAGCGGGGGAGCGGTGGGGGGTAGGGTTGGGGCGACGATTTGGGTGTCATTGTTGGTGGATTTCTTGTTGTCACTGTTGTTGTTGCCTTCACTGGGAGCATTGGATCTGGTGCGTCCGACGTCGAGGATGAGCACGGTGCAGGCGTTCAGGCGCTCGATCTGTCGGCGCGTGTAGTGCAGTTCGGGGGATTTGGAGTCGAGGGTGCCGATGAGGAGAATGGTGGGTGTGGGCATTTTCGGCTGTTTGTTTCTCGTATAGACAGGGAGAGGAATAGTAAATATAATAGAGAGAGAGAACGAGAGAAAGAGAGAAAGAGAGTGACAGAAGAGTCGAGGTGCAGGAAGAAACGTGTGCGCCGTGACGTCGTGCGGGGTAGCCTTCGTCCCCTCTTCTTTTTTTCTTTTTCTGTTTTCAACTTCAGCAGCTCCCAACCCTTACGATCTCTCGTGTCACCCATTTTAACCCTGTCCGACCACAATCAGCCGGGTTGAATCCGATCAAATAATCCAATACAAAATGCCCCGTCCCACCACTCGACAGGAAGTCCTGGCTCGTCTCCGCAAGACTATCGCGGACGGCACCATCGTCGTCGGTGCCGGTGCCGGTATGCCTCTTTACTCTCTAATAGTATTCCATGGATAGGAAATGTTCTAAGGCACGAATAGGAATCGGTCTCTCGGCCAAGTTCATCGAGAAAGGCGGCGCCGACCTTATCCTCGTCTATAATTCTGGTCGGTTCCGTATGGCAGGCAGGGGATCGTTGGCCGGCATGATGCCGTACTCGGATGCCAACCAGGTGGTTGTGGATATGGTACGCTCTCCTCTCCTCCTCTAGTCTCTCTTCCAGCCTCTCTTCCAAATTTAGAATTTGAGCCATAAACTCACCTCACAGGCCAACGAAGTCCTCCCCATCGTCGAAAACACTCCCGTCCTGGCCGGCGTCTGCGGCACCGATCCCTTCCGCACCATGCCCGAGTTCCTGCGCGAACTGCAGCGCATCGGGTTTGTAGGCGTGCAGAACTTCCCGACGGTCGGGCTCATCGACGGCAAATTCCGCCAGAACCTCGAGGAGACGGGCATGGGATACGAGCGCGAGGTCGAGATGATCCGCCAGGCGCACGAGATGGACCTCGTCACTACACCATACGTGTTCACCGTCGACGAGGGCGAGCGGATGGCGCGCGCCGGCGCCGACGTGATTGTCGTGCATGTCGGCCTGACGACGTCCGGCACGATCGGGGCCCAGACGGCGCTGTCGCTGGATGACTGCGTGGGCATCGTGCAGGAGATCAGGGACGCTGTGGTGAAGATCAATCCGGAGGTGATCGTGCTCTGTCATGGCGGGCCGCTGGCGGGACCCGAGGATGCGCAGTACGTGCTGTCCCGCACCAATGGCGTGCATGGTTTCTTCGGAGCGAGTAGCATGGAACGGCTGCCGGTGGAAATAGCGCTGCAGGAGAATGCGAGGCGATTCAAGGAGATCCGGGTGTAGACAAGTCTGTGTCTGTATCTGTACATGTATGTAAATGCAAAGAAGTTAGGGCTAGGGTCGGCCGCTCCCAAATAGGCAATTCTCCGTGGGGGAGCATTTCCAAGTATATCTTGAAATCTTCTACTTCCTCAGTCCTCCCTCCATCATCTACTCTCTTCCAGACTACACATCATGTCTCGTCCCCTCGAAGGTAAATTCGGCATTGTCACCGGCGGGTCGCGCGGTACGTCTCTCCTTCCCCTTATCCATCTCCATCCCGCCTAAGTTCTAACAAACGCCTAAGGCATCGGCGAGGCCATCGCGCGCAACCTCGCCGAGAAAGGCTGCTCGCTGCTCTTGAACTTCACCTCGGCGTCGTCGCGCGCCCGCACCGAAGATCTCTGCGCCTCCCTAGAAAAGGCCCACTCGGTCCGGTGCGTCAGCGTCCAAGCAGACCTGAACGAGCCCGAAGCCGCCACATCGATCATCCTGTCCGCGGCAAAGCAGCACTTCAGCGAGCCCAAAGGCGACAGCAACAACCTCCGCGTCGATATCCTCATCAACAACGCCGGTGTCTCAGCCGACCGCCTCCTCAACGACCCCATCGAGGGCCCCATCGACCCCGCCACCTTCACCTGGCACTACAACGTCAACGTGCTGGCGCCGTTGCTCCTCACGCAGGCCGTCGCGCCGTATCTCCCCCGCGGAGCGCCCCGCACCGGCCGCATCGTCAATATCTCGTCCGTGTCGTCGAGCCTCGGGTTCGCCGGCCAGAGCATCTACGGCGGCACCAAGGCCGCGCTGGAGGCGATGACGCGCACCTGGGCCCGCGAGCTGGCGGACCGTGCCACCGTCAACGCCGTCAACCCCGGCCCCGTCATCGGCGACATGTACTTCCTGACCGGTGAGCGGTTCTGGAACCAGATCCAGGGGTTCCAGGATAATACGCCGCTGAGCGAGCTGGTGGAGGGCGATCCGCAGCTGGAGTCGTTGACGGAGGAGCAGCGGCGGTTGGTGAAGGAGAAGATGGGCGGACGGAGGCCGGCGTTCACGGGCGAGGTGGCGGGCGTTGTGGGGATGCTGTGCACGAAGGACGGGGCATGGACGACGGGGAGTGTGGTGTGTGCCAATGGAGGGATGGTGATGGTATAGAAGGAAAGGATGGAATTAGATGAATTTATACTCCAAGTAAATGCCTGTTCCTGTAGGTACCTCAGGCATCCCCGCATGTCGCATAATCCTATTACGTCATCCGCGCTTCTCCGTCTTCCTCTTTCCTCCTCGCTTCTCCAACTCTCTTCTTCCCTCATCTGATCTCCTGCATTCCAATTGCTGCTTCCCCGTCTCAATCCATCGTCTATTTAATCAAAACTAATTTTCAAAATGTCACTCCCAATTTCCCTCCGTCTCCTCCGTCTCCCTGCTCCCCGTCTTCTCCGCCCGTCTACCCCGTCTCTCTCCGCGCCCTCAATCCGATCATACCACTCCACCCTCTGCCGCAACGCCCTGAACAGCCCCAATCGCCCTCTCGGCCAGACGACATCAAGTATTGCACTGTCTGTGCCGGTCACGACATTGCTATCTCCATCGCCAAACCCCTCACGCACCCTCTCCACCTCCACGTCGGGGAAAACCCCCGCCGATGAGATCGTCGAGGAGTTGCAGGAACTGTACGTCCAGCCCCCCCATCTCCGATACCTCCCTTACTTCACACTTTACCTCTCAATCTCAACCTCAACAGGGTAAAAAAAAAAAAGGCTAATTAAATCCTAGATATGAAAACGCCAAAGACGAATTCGAAATCGCCACCGACAGCACCGACGGCGGCACCATCTACGCGCCCTCCGATCGCGAAAGCGCCCGCGACGCGCTAAACCAGCTCCTCATTGTCTTTGAGCTGTATACCCAGAACCACAGTCCGACGTTGACGGCTGTGAGGGCGCAGGTGCGGGCTGAGGGGCAGGAGCAGGATGGGGAGCAGGAGCAGCAGCAGAGCGCGGCAGCGGAGGAAGGGAACGAGGACGGGGAAGGGGGCCAGATTGTTGAGACGAATTTTGATCCGAAGGCTGTGGAGCAGGAGGTTAGGGAGGAGGTGAAGAAGAGGGTTGCGCAGCGGGTGAGGGAGTTGAGGAATGCGGTGGAGTTGTTGGAGGAGAGGGCGTTGGCGGAGTAGAATCTTTCTCTCTCCTTTCTCCTTCTCTCCGACATACCCTCTATCTGTGTGTGCTCTGTGGGGGGGTGGTTTCTTATGTGTGTATAGAGAAGTGGATGATGATAAAGGGTATCTTCAGATTAACTGATTACATCCTGTCAAAGCAGGATCGGTACCAGAGGTACATCCTATACTATATGTGCATATGTGTACTATACAGACATGACAATCGTCATTCAACTCGTCATTCATATCCACATGCATAATCAAAACCAACACTAGGTATCGTAACATTCCTCCCTCGTCCATGGTTACTTTATGCTCCGTTTCAGACCAACGCCAATTGCTCCCGAACGCCGCTATGCCACCGTGGGGAAAGAGAGATCAAAGGTCTCCGTCATCGGCGACATCAAGGATGTCTCGTCTTTATGGGTGGACCGCATGTGTCGTTTTAATTGATCTGTTCTGTTCGTGAGTATTTAGAATTATGAATGTGCAACAAGAGACAACTCACCAGGTCGGGTAAAGCTCTTGGTGCATCCCGGATATATACATTTGTGCCGTCGTTCGCCGTGAGCTGTGCTCGTTAGTATGAGACGGTTTTACAGACCAGAGATACATACTTAAACGGTGGCTGGACATGTTCGAGGACTGTACCATCGTTAGTGTAATTCCGCAGTAGGCTAAAGATGAACTTACGTCGCCAGTCTGGAAGTTGCACCCTGGATACGTGCACTTGAACGGCTTCTCACCCGTATGTGTCCGCGAATGGGTTTCTACTTCTGTTAGCTTAGCTCATATGCACATGCCCATAAATTCCACATACTCAACTCGCTACTGTCGGTGAAAGACTTGCCGCACTCCGAGCACTTATACGGCTTCTCACCGCGGTGGCTGCGCTCGTGTCGCTCCAACGTGGCCTGACGTGCAAATAGCTTGCCGCAAACAGAGCAACGGAAGCTTTTATCTACCAACAGGTCAGCTAAATCTTATGTGAATCGTTCAAGCAACCTTACAATTGCTATGCGTCAAGAAATGTCCCTGCAGTTTCGATTTCTGCGAGAACGGCTCATCCGGCCGATGGCATCCTTCCCAGCAACAATAATACCCCGTGCCCTTAGCTCCCTCCACTGTGGCCATATGTCGGGAAACCAGATGCTCTTGCAGAGCACAACAGTTCGGAAAGGTCGCTCCGCACGTAGTCTTGATGCCATTAGAGCTGGAGGTCCACTTGCACACGTGCAAGTCGCGGTCCGTAGGGCTGACATCGGGACTCGTGAGGACAGAGGAGCCTCCCTCAAGCGGAGGCGGTGACTCCTCGGGGCTGGATAGTAGTTGCGAGCTAGTACTCGGTCGTGAATGGCGGGAGAAGGGCGAGTAGTGAGCATACGGGTGGTGGTGCGCGTGGACATGCGTATGAGACCGGCACCGGTGATGTGAACGACATGGCCCTCTCGATCCGTTGTCATTCAGTTGAGCCGGGCTTTTCATGAGATCGTTCACGTTGAAATGAGGGATATGAAAACAGGCAAATGAGTTTGGATCGGGGTTAAGGCTTGGAGTTGGGTTCGGGTCGGGGGTTTCCGACGGAGGGGGTTGTTGGAAGGTCTGATCTTCATGGACATGAAAGTTTTGGCAGGCCGACAGGTCGGGACACATGCCCAGCATGTGGAATACTTCTGCCGGGTTCACGGCGTTGGGTAAAGGATAGGACGGGTTCATCAAATTGTCATGTAGTTCTTTAGGGAAGTCATGACAGTGGAAATGGGGCATGTTCTGGGGATGGCAGTGAGGCATAGCGGAAAATGAAGGCATAAAGTGGTCTGTGGAAGAAGTTGGTCCAACGAATCCAGTGACAGGGTTCCCTGTTGCTTTAGACAGTTGGTCCTGAGGCGAATGGTCGAGAGAAGCCGGAGGAAGCAAGTCATTGGACTCTAGGGTGAGGGGTCCTCCCAGCCCTAGTAGTGACTCGAGGCTATGGTCCGTGCCATGGGCATGGCTATCATTGTGCCCAAAGCAATGATCCTCGAAGCAGGCAGAATCGGGAAGTTCGCAGTCATTGTCATCGCAATGGTCATTGCAGTGCACCGCAGAGCAGGCGGTGGACTGGTCGCAGTCGACAAAACCATCGCAGACAGAGCCACAATCAACGGAACAGTTATCCTCGTCGCAGCAAGTTTCGTCGACGTCACAATGAGCCAGCGAGGCGTGGTGTTCCCCGCCTGAACAGTCCCATTGCGACGAGGGCTGAGTAGCCGTGGTAGTAGCCTCGGGAGGTGTCTCCTGCGACTCTTCCGAGTCTTTCCCGTCCAAATGGAAGGCCTCCCAGTGGCATTCAAGACAGAAATCATCTTTCTTCGTGTGGGAAGCCATTGTTCGCGTGATGCCTCAAAGCCTCGACCAAGCACCAGTTAAGCTTCCGACGAGAGGGGCTGTTTCCCCCCTGATACCCGAAGAAAGAAGATCGCTGGAGGGGCTCGTCTCGGGCAGGAGTAGCAGCGACCAGAACGGAGTACGGAGAGAACACCGTGCAGTGGAGGCCAGGCAACGGGGAAAATGAAAGGAAGAATAGCACGGCGGGGAGTAGGCTGGGAAATCTGGGGGTGCAGGCGCAAAGAAACGTGCCGTCTCTTTTTTTTTTTCTCCTGGCCACCGGTGTTAGTGTGAAAGTGCTTGCCACGCGAGTTCTGACCGACAGGCACAGAGGATACCAATTAGAATAGCCGAGCAGCAACGAGGAAGCAGGTGAGAAAATGAAAAAGGTAAAAAGACGAAGGCTGTCAATCAATCAGGGCCAACAGGCAGTGCGTGCGCAGAGATCGCCTGGAAGAGAAAAGGACCGACGGGGGGCATGAGGAACGATGGGCGAGGACCTTGGGAGCATGAGGCCGGTATAAAGAGAGAGGATGAAACGAGCGATTAGTAACTAAGGAACTAACTGGCGAGGTGGAAGCTGGGAGGGTGAGATGCGGCGTTCCTTGGTGGTTGCGCGAAGACTCAAAGACTGGACGATCGACAATCCGTGAGGACCTTGAGAGTCGCTGGGGACCTTGCGGGTTAGCGGGGGCCCGCCTGCCTGAGGCACTTACCGCCAATCAGCGGCCTCAGGTTGTCAGGCCGGCACCGCCAGACTGCCTGCAGATTCAGGCCCCGCCGTCCGCATGTAAAGTCGTTATGTGCCTTCGTAGTGAGCAGCAGACTAGTCAGGTCCTGCACTACCGCAGATCTTCCCGACTTGTTTTCAACGCAGCTATCTCCACCAGGAAGTGATATCACATCCAAATCTATCTGCCCTGTCGGTGACACCAGATAACTTGCCGACCAGTCCTAGTTCCCTCTTGTACTGTGCCTTCAACAGCATCCAGACTAGTCCCGATCGGAATGCGCGGCGGAAAGACCACGTGCGGCGCCCACCGCCTTTCTCCAGATCGTCATTCCTTCGATTATCAACGGCTGCTGCTTGCCTTGAACCTATCCTATGATTCCTATCGCTTTAACCGCTCCTGAATCCATACCTTCCAACTCCCTTCCCCCACCGGTCTGTCATCAATTGCACCCAGACCCGGTCTACATGGACGATTAATCTCCCTCCCTGGTGTCTACATCTCTCCCTTCTTCTCCACTCTCCCACTCCATCCCTCGAACCGAGTAACCAGCACCATCTCCAACTCAACCACCCTCTACGAACCACCAGGGCTCAAAACATGGGCAACATCTGCTCACGGTCCAAAAACGAACCCGAAGCCTTCTCCCGTCCCGGTCGCGTCCTTGGCTCCAACGCTCCCCCTTCGGCCAGCGCTGCCGGTGCTCCTCAGGGCAAGAAGCCCGGCCCGCGTGCCCCGCTCCCCGCAAACTCCAAGTCCCATTTCGGCTCCCCGGGGAGGACCCTAGGGGACGCCGACGCGGGCAGCGAGAACTCCGATGCCCGCACGAAGGCGGCGTTGGCGGCACAGGTACTTTCTCTCCCCCCCCCCCCCCCCCCCCCCCCCCCCCCTCCCTACCTCTATCCCTTCTACTGTCTTATTCCTGTAGCGTGGTTGTTTGGTTGGATGGCTAGGTGCTGATCCATGCTGGGCTTAGAAACGGGCAGAGTCCTCGACAACCGGAAAAGGCAAGCTAGGGTCCAAATTGGCGGCGCAGAAGGCACAGACGCAAAGGCAGATGTTAATGGAGGCCAGTGAGTATGAGAGAGACGCCAGGGATGCGCTTAAAGCCGCGGAGTCGAGAAGGTGCGAGTGATTTGGACTTGGACGTACTGCGCATACAGTAGTTGTACCTCGGAGACAGAACTGCTTACGGAGGCGTTTGCTTGGGATATACCCTGGTAGGACCTGTCTGCTATTGCTTTACCTTTGTTTTTGTCTCCTGTCCACTTGGTTTGTGCCCTGGAGCCAGCTTCTAGAGGTCTACGGTTGATTATAGCGAGTTTCATCATTTGTTCATCATGGGATATATAGAGCCAAGAGCTTGACCGTTGTCAGTATCCTCAAGCAATCTTGCATTGGAAGCATAACCCTCTATTTCGTTCCATTCTCTTCGCCTCGCCACCCCATCGCCATGAACGAGTCTTCGCTATAGTAAATTATGATACACGTATATTTAGTGCCAGGGTAACGCCATCAGACCACGTTATACCGTCCTCCCACAGGTGCGCGCGCGTCGCTATCCGCAGCAGCAATGGTTCCTTCTTTGAGGAGTCGCATAAGCTCGCGCATAGCGTTTGTGACGGATAGTTCGGTTTCGCCTTCAACAAGAATATACAACTTGGGGTTTTCCCCAGGTCCCGGCTCCTTGCCAGTCCCGTAGAAACTGCCCTTGGTAGTGATGGACGTTCCGGTAGCTTCGAGAATCTTGGCCACGTTCGTACGGTTGGTAACAGCCCACCGAGCTTTCTCTGTTTCGGAGACGGCCTTATTAGCATGTGTTTGGAATTAGAAAGAAGGGAACGCAACTTACGGGGAAAGTCGTTGATCTCCAAGGTAGCATGGAATGCTCCTGCGTCGGGGCCGCGGTTGTCAATGGGCACTCCAGATCTCATAACACCGGCACGGCTAAGACGTGCATGGATATCCGCAACGGCTGAACCCACCTTGTCCAATGGGTTCTTCGACGCATTGGCAGGATCCTTCTCGGTCTTATGCACAGTGATCTTGCCGTCAAGATCAATGCCCTTGGGAACGCCGGGAGTGGGTGCGGTGGCGGTGGCGGTAGCGTTCTGGGACCCGGATAGCATCTTGTTGAACTTCTCTTCGGCCTGCTCGTTCTTCTTTTCGTCCTTATCCTCTTCTTCTTCACCCTCTTCGCCGGTCTTGTACGTGCGGCGTTCTCGCATCCGAGCGGCATCCCGCTCCTGATCCAGCCTCTCGAGTCCTTTCCCACCAAACCCGGACGCGCTAGCCTTCTCTTTGCCCGCACGCACCTTCTCCAAGAACGAATCAACCAGCTTCTGCACAGGCTCAGGCACTTGCTGACCGCTCTGTTTCAACGCTTTGGCGATATCGACCGAGTATCGCTCCTGATCTTCCGTCAGGAATGTGACGGCAGTTCCAGTGTTTCCGGCTCGCCCAGTCCGTCCGGCGCGGTGGACATAATCTTCCAGGTGGTTCGGTGCATCATAGTTCACAACAAGCTTCAGCTGCTTGACATCCAGACCACGAGCAGCCACAGAAGTAGCAACCAGGACAGGGAATATGCCGGCTTTGAAATCCTCGATCGTAGAGTCGCGGTCAATCTGATCCTTTCCGCCGTGAATCGACATGCATGGATAGCCCTTGCGCATCAACTCACGTAGAAGTGTATCGGCACCTTCCTGGCGATCAACAAAGATCAAGGCCCGGGAGTCTTCATTTGCCTCATCGGAATACAGGTTGCCCAGGAGCTCTAGCAGACGAATGAACTTCTTGTCCTCGTTGCGGACTTCCACGATCTGTGTGATCTCAGGCGCAACCACACTCTTGCCGCCGACCACAATCTCCACAGGCTTGGACAATGTCTTGCGAGCGAGTGCTTCCATGTTCCGCGGGAAGGTGGCGGAGAAGAGCACCGTCTGTCGATCCGGTCGAATGTTGGCCATTATTTTCATGACCTGGGGCTCAAAGCCCATGTCAAACATGCGATCGGCTTCATCCAGAACGACGTAGGTCACTCGACGCAGATTCGTCACGCGCCCAGAATTGGCTGCAAGCAAGTCAATCATGCGTCCCGGGGTGCAGACAATTATCTCAGCACCACGCTTGAGGTCAGCAATTTGGTCTTTTATGGGTGCGCCACCATAGGCGCACACGGCTCGGAGGTTCAAGGCTTTCAAAAACGGCTTGCAGTCCTTGTGGATCTGAGTTGCCAGTTCCCGGGTTGGCGTCATGATCAACCCAACGGGTCCTTCCATGTTATCCAGCGGCCGCTGGTCCTTGATATGGCGGAACATAGGAATCAAGAACGCGACTGTTTTACCAGAGCCTGTCTTGGCTACACCGATAACATCGCGCCCGGACATGATTGCAGGGATAGCCTGTCCCTGAATCGACGTCGGACTATCGTAGCCAAGCCTGTCAATCACGTCCAAAGTCTGCACTCCTAAACCACATTGTGACCACTTCTGTACCGGCTTAGGAACATCCACTCCGCGAACCTTGATCCCGTCAAATTCCAATCGTAGGTTAGCAACTTCTTCTTCGGACATCGACGCTAGATCGCTAGGCTCAGTGTAAAACTTCTTTCGGAAAGGTTCATACTCCGCCTTCTTGTGATCCACAGTCGGTATGTCCTTCTTCTTTTTCGCCTTGTTGGCAATTGCTAAGAAGTCATCCGTATCGCCATCACCCACTGCAGTCATATCTACCTCGTGCTCGTCACCGAACATAGCTTCAGGCTGCTGTGGCTTCTCCTTAGAGAACTTGGCACCTGTGGTCTTCTTAGGTGGGGCTGATTCCGCCAACTCAGACATGAAAGCATCTAAGGGATCGACCTCTTCTTCCTCTTCAGCCTCTTGCGTATCGACATCCATTTTTTCCGGTTGTTGCTGCGTATTGGATGGTACGTCATTGGTTTGCACATCGCCATTAACAAGACTGTCATCTGCTGGCGTTTGGGATTTGAACGCTTCATTTTGCAGACGCTCCTCTCGCCTTTCGGCAGCTGCTCGTGCCGCTGCGGCATTTTCTTCTTCGGTTCCCCCATCCTGCATGTCGACATCGTCGTCTTCCTCTTCTTCGGCACCCGCTTCGACTGATTTATCGGCTTCTTTGGAGTCGTCTAGTGGGGGCGTTGGCAACTTTTCGAGTTTCCGCCGTGTCGATTCTTCTTCCCCAAATCCCAAAGTCTTCTTCTTCGTTGCGGAAGATTTATCGGTATCTGTTGTTTGCTTGTTGACCAGGCCAAATCCACCTACATTGCCCTTGGCTTTCAAAGCAGCTAGAAATATATAATTAGCCCGTGTTGCCGGATAATAGACAATAATACAGTAGAACTTACAGGAGGATGCACTTGACGAGACAGGAGGTCCGTTAGCAGATACCTTAGTAGTAGTGGTGCTTGTGGTGGAGGTCTTAGCCGCAACTGGCACAGAAATATCAGTCCCCAACACAGCTGGTGCAGCTTGAGTTGGAGCGGTTGCATTCTTTGCGATGGCCTTAGGATCGAACTTTCCAGCATATCCAGTGGGAGCTGCATCGGTAGCGGGGGTTGCCGGCGATTGGGGAGAGTCGACAGCCGGCGATAGGCCTGACTTTCGGTCGATTTCTTCCAGAATGTTCCTTGGACCGCCAGCAGCGGCTGCTTCCTGCTGCTTCCGTTCCTTTTCGGCAGCCTGTTTCTGCTTCCATGCTTCCAACTTTGCCAGCCGTTCGGCGCGCTTTTGGTCGTCCGTAGGAGCGGTGGGAGCTGTTGGTGTGGAGGGCTTCGATGTCTACAATCTGGTTAGTATTTACACATTCTATTACAAATAACACAACAACATACCTCACGAGATCGTGGGGCCGAGTCCTTTCCCCGGTCTCGGCTGTCATCCCGTCTAGACTTGTGTTTCAAGTCAGCAGAATCGTCTGTCCGTCTCCGAGCCCTATCGCGGGAGTCATCTCGCCTGCTTCGATAATCTCTCTCACGACTTCTGCGGCGATAGTCCCGATCATCTTCGCGGTCTCTCGATCGACGTCTGTCACGGGAACGATCTCTACGGCTGGGTCGATAATTGTCTTCGTCACGGAAATCATCGCGTCGATCTACCGAGCGGTCACGTCTGCGGAAGGAATCACGATCACGGTCGCGTTCGCGGTATCGTCTCTGTATGATCAGTAGATGGTTAGTTCTTAAATAAGACTTAGAGCTATCGATATTTGGGGTTGACCGCAAGGTCCGACATACCTCAGGACTGCGAGATCTTCGATAGCTTCTGCCATCATCTCGTCTACTCCTCTCATGACGATCATCTCTGCGACTGCGTCTGGATGAAGAATATGTGCTGCCTACAGGTGATGGTGAGCGAGTATCCCCGTGGCGAGCCATTGTTGCAGGCCAGCGATGAATGAGTATTACTGGAACTCAGAAGCACCGGATGAAATTGCGACGAGGATAGTAGAAAAAGCAAATTATTACCCTTCCATGAGACGTAGTCCTCGGTTCACCTGGAAGATACAAAAAAGAAAACGCAACAACTCCAGGTCGTGTTGGGAGAAATGGTGGCGACGGCTATGGTTCCTTCAGCAGGGCGGAGAGTTTCTTCAAGTCCTCCGCGCTAAAGGAAATCGCAGCCTGGCAGCCTGACGGAACGGTGACCATCACGTGACTGGCCGCGGCCGATGATGTCACGTGGTGCGCACCTTCCCTTTCGGGCTACCCCAACAACGACGCGCCCAGCCTCTCGACCTCCCGCTTGCGTCTGCGAAGCTCCCCCCTGCGGCCAAGCTCCAGCGGTAGTCGCTTTCTTCGTCTTGGTTGGCTGGTCCCATCTCTTTCACTGCTTATCCCCTCCGAAGTCCCATAGCCCGACTTGGATCCCACACGTCCTATCGTCCCATAACATCATCATGCCTCTGAACGTCGCTCGAGGTGGAGGCGGTGCTCTCCGGAGCCTCTACCTGCATGCCGTCTCTCGTCCCTTCCGGATTGCCATCCCCAAGCCTCATGTCCGCCGCGTGAGCCTTGCGGTGCATTGTGGTTCTTTGAAGCCTATTGCCGGAGCTACTCCTTCCTCCAACCTTCTATCGCGACAGCTGGTTAACACCTACGCGACCGACAGTGAAGCTAAGACCGACAAGAAGAAGACCACCGCCAAAGCTGCACCGAAGAAGGGGAAAACTGCGAAGGCGAAGAAGCCCGCTCCTAAACCGAAGAAGAAGGTATTGACCGACAAGCAAAAGGAGGCGCGGGATGAAAAGGCACGGAAACAACGGCTCAATGAGCTCAAGTCGAGTTCGTTGGAACCGCCCAAGAAGGGCTCGAATTCCTGGTGGACCTACGCTTTAACAGATGTGCTGCCCCAAGTTCACAAGACGCACAGCGATAAACATGAGGCGTTCCGAGTAGCTACACAACTTATCAAGGACCTCAGCCAGGAAGAGAAAGACGTAAGTGCAATGCTATCCCTGAGCGACTCCTTTGCTTGAATATTCGACACTCACTCGGGTACAGCGCTATGTGGCTCTCGCCAAATCCCGACGGGACCGGTACCAGACCGAATATGAGGAATTTATCAAGTCGTATACCCCCGCTCAAATCCGAGATGCCAACCGTGCCCGGCGCAGGCTTGCCACGCTGACGGGTGGCCGTTACACCGCTCTTCGCGATGAGCGATTGGTCAAGCCTCCTACACCCCCCTATGCTTTCTACTTCAACGAAAGATTTGAGACTGGCGATTTCAAGCACATGTCCCTTATCGATATGCAAAACCGCATTCGGGATGAATTCATGGGATTGATACCTTCCGAGAAACAGGTATGTTTTCTTAGCTTCTTTTCTCTTGGATACCGCTCTTCTACGTGTGCAATGCTTATTTAAAACAAATAGAAATACAGCAAGCTTTCCGAGGATGATAGAGCACGCTACCTTCGGGAATGCCAAGAGGTCTATGGTGACCAACCTAGCGCCAATTGAGATGAATGCCATGTTATGCGCGTTTGTTGATTCGATACTTCATGTTCATGGTCATGGAAAGACTTGTAATGGTTATGGTGGAAATCGACCTCGGGGAAATTGGGGAGTGTGCCGTATCGCCCACCCTATCACAGTAGCTTGTCCATGTGTTTTATGCGCCCTTTTCGTCTGTCCTTGTACTGTCTTACTCTACGAATTGTATCTTATTGCGTGAAAGCGGAATCCAGCGGTCATATATCAGCGCGAACTGTAATCCCTTAATCCAGACTGCAGTGTGAGTTTCGTAGATAAGGAGGGGGTTTCCTCTATAGTATGGTAAGAGCTTTCAGTCCACAGCACCCACAACACGAAATGGCTAGGCAGTACGATGGAATTGAGAACTACAAGCTGTGTCTGCGGGTCGAAATCCATCAAATCCCTCAATTTATTCGGCTTAATCAGATGAGTAAAAGGGACTTAGCTTGTACATCCACTCACCCATTATTCCCGGTGCTCTCTCCAACAATCCGGCGGATCCGTGCGCTTCAAATTATAGGCATATTCAAAGGCTTGGCTGACGACACGAGGTGTAGCCTTGTCCTTCCCCACGATATCCGAAATAAGAAGGAGGGTGATGATCAAACGCAATGACTCTGTTAGACCAGGCCAAACCGAGATGGTCATGTAGTGTCACCTAGATCCCGACCCATGATGCAAGCAGATGACGAGGTAAATGCGCGCCGTTTCACTTGCATTGCTTCTGCCGAGAACAATGCAGGCACGTAGAGCATGTCGATGTTGGGCAGAAAGGAGTATTTATTTCCAAATACGGTGACTAACTCAAATGGCATACATACACACTCCGGCATACATGAAAGTGTGGGTATATGCAGGAGTCTCGACTCTCGAGATCCATGAGTCATTTGAGGCAACCCTGGAAATTAATTCCAGGTACCTGGCCTAAATATTGCTCAAGGGTCGTTGGATTCTTCTTTTCTCACCTCACTACTATCTTGGACCTAGTCGGGTCTTATTTCGCGATCCGTAAGCGACTGTTCTCACCTAGATCCAAATTTATAGTATTGCACAGGCTGCATATACCTACGGAGAATGCAGTGGTTGAGATGAAACATGCGGTATAGCCTCAGTGACTTGTTCGGGATCTAGAAATTCCTCCGTTGCCGCAAGCCAGAAATTTATGATTATTAGAGGGAATGAGAAAGTCGCCTGCATATGCTCCACAGCGGGGAGCACAATGCAGCGGGAGTCTGAAGAAGTTCAGCCTGATGGACAACTCACGACCGAAACCGCGAGAAAACACAGATAAAAACAGGTGCAACCGTATGAAAGAGGAGGTCGGACGGAGGAGTCGGACAAGCGCAGGACGTATGTACCTACTTCAGTCCGACGAAAATGGAGTGTCGGAGCGTCTGGCAAAGCGCCGGCTCTCATAGGCTCATGCGAAGTCTTCGCCTTCGATGCGGTGAAGAAAGGACGGCGCTGGTGGTGTCGCAGGAGGGGCTAATCCGCCTGGATTTTCCTATACCCGAGCTTCTCGCAGGAATTACGGCGAAAAAAAAAAGGAATAATAGATTGGGGGTGGATGCTGGATGCCCGATGAGGGGAGACGCAGTATTTCTTGGGGGGATTCCATAGAGTGCATACCTAGGATAACTAGGGACTCTGTAGTTGGTAGAAGATACGGAGAGGAAGTAATTTAGTCTCTCGAGTTTATCTAGAACTTGTGCCTTGTTGCCTCAGTCCTCCCGCGATGTTTGCTTCCGGATTGTCTGGTTTGTCTTGATTGTCTCGATTGTCTTCCCGTCGATTGACTTGTGGCTCTTGACTTTCTACCTTGGTTTCTCCCCGTCGACGCTCGACCCAAGGAACCAGACATCTTTAGCTTCTTCTGTTGGCCAGATTCTACGGAACACAGAAGTAAACAGACAGTGACCCCACTTGGAGGGACAACAAACACACATCCGTTTCACCACGACTTGTCATCTTCTGGATGACTCGGTCGGCCCACGATTACGTTCCCTGACTGGAAAGGGAATCGAAGTTGATCTGAGAAGTCGGAGATCCAGAGCGCAATTGGAAGCTGTCGCCAACTTAATCCACCGTATTATTACTTCCAGGGTTCAAGCGACGTTCCCACCATTTGCGCCGAAGGAGGGAGGCCGTCTTTATCGATAGGATCAACCGTCGTGTCCCCCAGTCATTGCGCGCACTCCGACCGGGTGTGTGACTGGCTTGTGCCTGCGTGACTCTCTCCTCCCTACACAATTTGCTGATCTTGTGCCAATCCAAGAGATCCGCGGTGTTTTCTTCCCAGTGCCGCTAAGACCTCGTTGGTTACCACCGACCTTTCCCTTCCTCGATCCCCCCAGCCACCAGCCACCGTTTTACTTCGGCCTCTTGGGGAATCAGATGAAATTACCGAAAGAAAATATTTCTTGTCTACTTTCTTCCGTACCACCGATCTATCTTTCGAGGTACGTACCAAAAAAAGAAAAGAAGGGAAAAAAAGGTCCTTCTCTTTGCCGCGCAACTGCTGACTCTCCCTATGTACGTGCCATCCTAGTTCGCATTCCGAATGGTGCCCATCGCATACCTCACCGTCCAATCCCGCCTACTCGTGGGACGATCTTCACTACTCTCCTTGCCCACCGCCTCGTCATGAACTACTGCGCTTGCCTTCATATCCCTACATTTTTCTTCTGAACTTTTCTTTCGATTTTTCAAGTCCTCTTCCATCTTTCCTCCCTGCTCAACTCCCCCATTTTTTCATCTTCATCTTTAATCGCTGACATTCCTCCTCCCATCTTGAACGCAAAGTTTAGCTCCCCGTTGGCTGCATTCCATAATTTCGCATCTTACCCCGTCTGACCCCCATTTAGCTTCTGGTGTTTCTAAGGGAGGCCCTTTCTTTTTTAGCCTTTTTATTTTCTTGCTCACCCCTCGACAATCAATATTTCCCTTGGTTATTCGCCCTTGATTTTTTTTATTGGAATAAACCACCACGACGTGATTACCGATACTCCGCGATCGACTCCGTTTACGTCAATTAGTGCAACCGATGCACCCTCATTGCCCATGTGGCTGACGCTTCCGTCTCACTGACCTCTGTGAAATCGCTTCAATATGCCTGTTTTGTTTTCAACCACGGGACCCCCGCGCATGGTTCGCGACGAAGTGTTTACTTCCGCTTTCGATGATTTATCGTATGCGCGCAATGCAGCTGCGCGTCATGGACAGCAAGTACGATGCAAGGGAATCGGGTTAATCGGAGTGATTATGAGGGGCAAGCAATTCCACTCGGATATGCTGAAAGGGTCCTTGAAAACGGAACCTCCAAGTGTAAATGAGGTGCGTTTACTGCAGTCAGATTTTAAAATATACTTGAATTTATTTCTAATTGTTCAACTCTCATCTAGATCAATATCTATCGGAGTTCTCTCGTCAAGGCAGCGGTTTCGGGAATGGATCGCGACAAGCGAGAAGACCAGGGCTACGATGACATTCCTCCCTCATACGACGATGCTGTCAAAGACCTACCGCCAGACTACAACACGCTTTCGCCTTTTGCCCAGCGTAAGGGTTTGATTCACGAGTCAGCGCCACCCAAATATACCCGATACGCCAGTCCTAAACCTTCGCCCCACGCCATCGATTTTGACAGTTCATTCGGAATTCGAGAATACAAGGGCGGGAAAAAGAAGAAGAAGTCGGCGGCGGCACCGCAACGACAGGCTTCGCCTCCGCCGAACGATGATGGTGGCAAAAAGGACGAGGGCGCAGATGAGGGAGCCAACGGCGGAGATGTCCCGGCCGGTGGTGGTGAGTCTGGCGATGGAAATGGCGATGGCGGAGATGACGGCGGTGGTGGTGATGAGGGAGGAGACGACTGGGCTTGGAACACGACTAGCAGCAAGAAGAAGGACAAGAAGAAAAAGAAGGAGGAGGAGGAGCAAGCCGCTAAAGAGGAAGAAGAACGAAAAGCCAAGGAAGAGGAGGAGCAAAAAGCAGCGGAGGCCGCGGCAGCAGATAACCATAATCTAAGTTGGGCGGATGATCCCGAGGGCAATGGCGATGAGTCGTGGGCTGGTTTTGCCACTGCAGGGAAAAAGAAAAAGAAGGGCAAGGTATTGTGTATCAAGAAACCCCCATGCGGCTCTGTAGAGCTCACATTCTATAGGGAACCGATTCGCTAGGGATGGACCCGCCCTCAAATGCATTCCAAGACATCAGCTTGGGTGACGGCGCTCCGCAGCTAGACTTGAGCCTCGACAACCCCGGTGGGAAGTCTGCCGGTACCGATTTCAACTTCGGTACCTGGGGCAAGGGTTGGGGCAGCGGAAATAAATGGGGATTGGATTCACTGGGAGACATGAACGGTGCCAATGACAAAGGGAAAGCAGACAACAATCCCTGGTCGCTAGGCTCCAAGGATCCTTTGAAAGGCTCAGTTGGTTTCGATTTCGGTGGTCTCAGTGACCCTCCACCGGCCGATAACGGCGTTTCCGTTGAAGAGTCAAAGGCCAATGACGATGACTGGGGAGGATTTACTGTTACTAAAAAGGACAAAAAGAAAAAGAAAAAAGGCCTTGTGGAGGAAGATCCCCCCAAAGAACCTGAACGTGAACCGACTCCACCGCGAGAGCCTGAACCTGCACCCGAACCTGAACCCGAACCTGAACCCGAACCTGAACCGGCTCCGGCAGTGGACATGACTGGACTCTCCAAGAAGGAGAAGCGAAAAGCAAAGAAGGGGAAAGCTGCAGAGGAACCGCCGGCACCTGAGCCAGTTGCAGAGGAGCCTAAAAAGGACGATATTTGGGCGGATATTGGAAAGAAGAAGGAGCCGGAGCCGGAGATTGCAGATGATGATGACTGGAGCTGGGGCACATCGACGAAAAAGAAGGACAAGAAAAAGAAGAACGCCCTTCTAGAGGACCCGGTAGTAGAGGAGCCTCCGCCGGCCCCGGAACTGCCACCAGAGCCCGTGGTGGAAGAGAAGAAGGACGACGATTGGGCCGGATGGGGTGTGCCAACTACTAAGAAGGACAAAAAGAAAAAGAAGGGCAAGCTTGTTGAACCTGAACCTGAACCTGAGCCCGAGCCCGAGCCTGTTGTGGAACCAGAGCCTGAACCTGAACCAGAGCCAGAGCCCGAACCACAGGTCCCTGCTTTGCCTGACGACCCTCTCTATAATAACTGGCAGACTCTGTCTCCCAAGGATCGGAAGAAGCGAGAGAAATCGCTAAAAAAGAAGGGTCTCCCTATACCTGGTATAGATATTTTAATCCCCCCGCCTCCGCCCCCAGAGCCCGTGGAACCCGAGGAGCCTAAAAAGGAGGAGCCAGTCCCAGAACCGGAACCAGTGGTGGAACCTGAACCTGAACCAGAGCCAATTCCGGAAGTGGTCCCTGAACCGATCATTGAGCCAGAACCTCCAGTCGAGGATAGCTGGGATATCTGGGGTTCTTCGAAGGATAAGAAGAAGTCGAAGAAGAGCAAAATAGCAGAGGAACCTCCACCACCTGCACCAACTCCGCCATCCCTGGGATTGGATCACGACCCCGATGCGTTTGCAATCGAAGATGTACCTGAAGAGCCTATGCTGGACGACCCACCTCCTAAATCTTCGAAAAAGAAAGAAGAAACTCCTATTAAGACCACGAAGGGGTTCTGGTCCGCCTTTGGAGCCGCTACTCTGGGCAAGCCCAAGGCCACAAAGAAGAAGTCCGAGGAAAAGCCCAAGGCGATCGAGGAGCCGAAGGAACCCGAGCCTGATGCTGATTTGCTCCTTGATGTCGGTGATGAGCCTGAGCATCCCGAGGCGCCAGCCGCGCCTGACGCGCCTATAGTAGAAGAGCCATCCCCGCCAGCCGCGCCGCCAGCTAAGACACCTGTTGTCAGCTCCAAGTCCAAGTCATCAGCCAAGCTGTCTGTTGCTGAACGCATCAAAGCCCTTGAACAGGCGAAGAAAGACAAAGTTAAAGACAAGGCTGTCGGAAAGTCCAAGGCCAAAGAAGTCATCCCACCTCCTGACGAACCCCCTCAACCGGAACCAGAACCAGAACCGGAGCCAGTAGAGGAACAGAAGGTCACACGAGACTCAGTCCCGGGAAGCTTTCCTGACGCATTTGACGACTTCGAGGACCCACCACCCCCAGCTCCAGAGCCTGAACCCGAACCGGAACCAGAGCCGAAACAGGAGCCTGAGCCTGAGCCCACGCTCTCGTCCAAGAAGGCCAAGAAGAAGGATAAAAAGAAAGCAAAGGTCATCGAGCCTGAGCCTGAATCTGTCCCAGAACCCCCACAGCAGCCAGAACCGGAGCCAGAACCAGAGCCCGAGCCGGAACCCGCTCCAGCTCCCATTTCTAAGACGGATAAGAAGAAGAAGGGCAAACTTGTTAAGCCTGAACCTGAACCGGCACCGGCACCAGTCCCTGAGCCTGAACCCGAGCCTGCTCCTGCCGATGAGCCCCAACCGGAAGCGGAGCCTGAGCCTGAGCCAGTGCCCGAGCCTGAAAAGCTCAAGAAAAAGAACAAGAAAAGTTCAACTTCGAGAGGTATCATGTCCTCTGCTGATGCGCCACCTGCGGATGTGACCGCGGCTGACAACCCCCCGGAAAATGATGCCGGTGGGCCCCCAACACCACCCCCCGAGCCAACTGCACCTGAAAGATCGGCCAAAAAGGAGCGTGCCCGTGTCGAGAGAACGGCGGGTGCCGCTTCCTGGGCGTTCTGGGGCGCTGGAGCTCCCCCACCTAAAAAATCAGGTCATAGGGAATCCAGGCACAGAAGGGAACAGTCACCGGGGGTCTCGAGATCCAAGTCGACAAGGCATGGCCGGCCTCGGGAGCAGGAGAACGACCTGGAGAAGTCATCGGCGTCTGAGAAGGACAAGCGCAGAGAAGCAAAACTCAATCGAGGAACGGCATTCTCTAACTTCATCCTTGGTGGGCCTCCTCCACCTTCGCGCACGAAGTCAAACCGTCGGAATGGGCATTCAGCTTCGAAGCCCACTTCTAGACGCCCTTCAGTAGACATGAACGATACAGGAATTCCTTCACCCCCGCCAGACGACCGGCAGGAGATGCCTGATAAGGCAGCGCGAATGATGGGCGTATCTGGAACGAAGCGAGACAGACCCCGTGGGACGCGGACAAAGTCTGGAGGTATGTTTTAAGTGTATTATGCATGCGCGGACGTAATTGATGGTAATATTTCTTTCAGGTGCCCGTGACCCTTACGCGTTGGACGACGAAGACATGGTCATGGTAGATCGGGATGATGCCGAAGGGTATCCGCCAAAGACACGCTCACGTGGGTCTAAGCATTCCGAAAAGAGATCAAGAAGACCGGTAAGTAGATACAAAAAGTTGGGGAAGGTCTTTATCATGAATCCGTTGTGTTAACTCGTCTTTCTAGTCGCGATCAAGGCCCGAGGAACTTCAGGAAGATGCCGTTATGGTCGATGCTGAACAGGTCCCGCCAGGCCCCGATGTATTTTCTGGGCCAGATGATATTGCCTTTGTCGGAGCCCCGCCAAAGGATCAGCAACGTCTCAAACGCTCTAATACTGCCCCGAAGAAAGCTGAAACAGGTGGATTGATGGGTTTCATTGGTTCGTTGCGGAGAACTGCACGCGCGGAGCCTTTGGAGCGCCATAAATCTCGCTCTCGTCGAGATGATGACGCGAGGAACATGACCGAACCCGAACGGGATGAGGTTCGGCGTCAGCGCCGTGAAGAAAGACGGAAGCGCGCAGCTCGCCCGGATAACGAGGGTGATGGGTTTGTTACCGATGCTCCTCCAGCCGAAGAATTGCCAGACGCGGAAGCAGAAGAGGCAGAAGCCAGGAAGGCAGAACGTAGAGCACGACGTGCCGCAAAACAGGCTTCTTTAGACCTAGCTCAGGAGAATGAGAGGCGTGAGGCAGAAATGAGGCGCGCCAGAAGAAAGGAGAAAGAGCTGGCTCGGCAGCGAGAAATGCACGATAGGCAACTTCGTGAAGAGGAGGAGCGGGAGCAAAGACGCCAAGAAGAAAAGAGAGTCCGTCGAGCTGCTCGCGAAGAGCGCCGAGCTCGTGAAGAGCAGGAAGCCCAAGATGCGGAAGCTCGAGCTGAAGCAAAAGCTGCAGAGCGTCGTGAGCGGCGCCGACAGAGAGAGGCAGAGATGCAGGAGAACCAGAAACCGCGGCGTCACTCCCGAGTGCACGATCGTGCTGCTCGGGATTTCTATACTGAGGACCCTTACGCAGACCCGGCTCGTCGTTATCGGCCGGAAGAGGATCCCGAGAGGCAGAATCGCCGACGATCCAGGGCCCCGGAAATGACCAGAGAACAACCGCCGCCGATGATGTCTGGCGGACGAAGAGATAAGATTTCGTCTTGGGTTGATCAACAGAACATCAACCCTCCGGAGCCACCACCCCTCGTGGCTACTGTGCTAGACGTACCACCCGGTCCGGGAGACCAGCTCAACGCGCATTCGATGTCATCGGACGAGGAAGCCCGCCGCGATCTCCGCCGCAGAGCTCGCCGACGAGCGCGTTATCCGGGACTGACGGACGATGAAATCAATGATCTGCGTGAGAAGAAACGCGAAGCTCGTCGATCCGATCGAGATGGTCTAAAGAGCAGCTCTGGTAGTGGCGACTACGAGCGAGATCGCGGCATGCGACATGACCGATATGCTCCTCCGCCAAGCGCAGGCGGAAAGAAACCCAGCTGGTTCAAAAAGCTCACCAGTCTGTGATGGAGGGGAGATTTATATGATTGCTTTTTTTTTCCACTTTGCGTGATGATTGAAATGATTGAAACGACAGCCCTATTATTATGACCTTGTTGGATTACGACAGAAGAAGCAATGGACCGAAACGAATTGGCCGATACTGGATATGAATGAAATGTATGATAGCGAGAAACACAATATGTTACTCTCAGCTCGACGATTATAACCCAATTGATGATACATTATCTTACGCGTCTACTACCTTTTTTCTACACCGGCTCTCCAGACTGGTCTATATCCTCCACATAGGGCAAGCCATCTTGCGCTCGCCGTCTGTTTTCAAGATAGAGTCGCCCACCTTCGTAGATCCCCAAGTAGATGCTTAACGCGGCAGCCGACCACACCGACCTTATGGCCCCGCCTCGAAATAGCCCGCGCAAACCCTCATCTCTGTATATCTGTCTGCCCATCGCCCAGATCCCCCGATTCGCTACCTCCTCACTAGCAGCCAACATCACCCTCGTCTTAACCACATCAATCGGGGTCGTCACCGTCGACGCAAAGCCCCCTGACACGCTAGCCGCCAGACCTGTCAAGAGGGCCCGTTCCAGCATACGACTCGGACCCTGACCCTGGCCCTTACCCTGTCTCTGTCCTTGGCCCTTTACCCTCTCCTCCTCCTCTCCCTTCTCTCTGATCTTCCGTCCCCGTTCCCGCCACTTCAAAAGCCTCGCCCTTACCGACTCAAAAATCGGAAAATGCAGTCCCGTGAAAGGCAAATTCCGTCCCACGAGTGCTGTATACCCCTTCCATAGATTCCACGGTTTCTGGCGGAACTTCGACAATGCCTGGATCGTTGCACTTGTCGGCCTAGGTATCGCTTTCTTTCCTGTGGTTGTGGTTGTGGGTTTGGTTGTGTTCTTGTTCTTGTTATTATTCTTCTCGGGACTCATGCCGCCCT
The DNA here is from genome assembly GCA_002215965.1 of Aspergillus persii. Classification (NCBI taxonomy): domain Eukaryota; kingdom Fungi; phylum Ascomycota; class Eurotiomycetes; order Eurotiales; family Aspergillaceae; genus Aspergillus; species Aspergillus persii. The sequence goes on from NGZO01000001.1 coordinate 4,714,457, forward strand.
GCATGTCGATGACTTGCGCGTTCTGCTTGATTACCTCTGCCGGAGTCAGGATGAAGCAGGATACTGCCTCTCCTGTGGAGGAGGCGAGCGCGTGAGCTAGTGGTTGGGGGAGGGCGGGGGTATGCGAGAGGGTGGATTTCATGGCTTCGTAGGTTGTGAAGAAGGCTCCTGCTTTTTGGAGGATTGGTTTTTGTTTGTTAGTGAGTTAGTTGGCTGAAATGGAAGTATATAACCAGATATAGTGATGTGATGTGGCAGTGTTTGGGGAAAGAAAGAATGGATGAGCAAATCCCAACCGGTACGCGTAGGGCAAGAAGACATACAAGACGGAATGGTAGCTAGTAGCACGCTCCCTACGCCCTGGTAGAGGCCTCGAAAGAGAGTGTGCTTCTTAATCGACCCCGTTGCTGCATCCTTGTATAGTTTCTCGTAGTTGGGCGATTGGATGCGGGTTTTGAGCGTGTCGAACGGGTAGACGGAGAAGTCGACGATGACAACTGCGAAAGCTCCAGCCTGGTTTCAACATTTGTATATGTCAGCCTTTGGAATGGATTGTAGGTTTGGCTGGTCGGGGTTGAGAGGTATATGATCCTGCTGGTAAGACCCACTAGCCAGATATCGGTATTGGTGTTGTACATTTCTGCTGCTCTAAGTCTTTTGAATGGCACATCGAGTAGATAGAAAGAGAAAGGGAATGAGAATGAAAGGTGAAGTCATTGCAGTGGTCTCGATTCTATTCATGATATCTTATCTAATCGGTTATCGATTGCGAGGAGATGATCTCATCGGAGCCCATCACGTGCTGCGGATGCCCTAACGGCGGCTTTAGGGCACGCGCCATGGATATAAGAGATGATGACGGGAGGGAAAGAAAGAAAAAAAAAAAAGAAAAGGTCAGTGCCATACGTAAATAGAAAAATCAGAAAACAACATCAAGAAGGAAGACTCAAGTCATATCCCGTAACTCTCTCTAGTCGTCACTGGAACATATTAACAGTCAGATACAAAAATTTTCCCTCCCTACGCCGTTAAGGTCATGCATGCGATTCCCAGAATCCCCTCGGTTTTCGGACAAAAAACATTCATCTCTCCGTCAACTGCCATTCCTCGTCTATTTGGCGGTCTCTCCCGGCAGCAGGTTGCCCTTAACTGCGAACATCTTACCCGTCGTGGCCGAAACGAAGCTGTCGACCTGGCGGGCATACTGCTCCACCTGTCGGCTGTTCAGCATGGTCTCCAGGCGGCTAGGCTCCTGGGGAAGCTTGAACAGTCGCTGCCACTCATCCTCGGGAAGCAGGGGCTGCTTAAGAGCCGCACGGCTGGCGTTCTCCTGCTTGCGCTTGTTCTGCCAATTCGTGATCTTGGTCTGCTCACGAGCAAGCGACCGCTGGTAATACTGGTAGTTGTTGGTCTCGGTGTGGTGGGTCTCGATGCTGTCGAGCAGAAGGTCGCAGTTCTTCTCGAGGAAGGGATCGATGCTGAGGGCCAGGTTGTCGAAGTTGGGCGCCAGGACGGTGTCCTTGACGAAGGGTCCGGATTCCAGAGCGGCCAGGGACGGGGGGAGATCCGCGGGAGCCGACTGGCTGGGGCACTGAAGCTGGTGGAGGAAAGAGGTGATCAGGTGAGAGTTGTGGATCTCCACGGGGAGCTCAACGAAGATGTCCTGGAATCGCAGGTTGGACTTTTGCAGCCTGTGTTGGTGTTAGACGAATCCTTAAAATGACATAGTCGGAATCAAATGCGGCCATGATCCAGATAATCATGCCAGAGAGAGAACATACTCATCGGAGGTGAACTTGTTCTCCTTGAAGGCAGCCATGAACTTGGGCGACAGGCGGAAGGCCCGCAGGCTCAGGCTTCCCTGGGCACTGCGGCTGACGTCGTGCACCAGAGCCACCGTCCTCTCGTTCATCTCCTTCTGGTAAAAGAATTGGTTCTCGATCACGTTCATGTTGACGAAGTTGCCCATGTTGGCGCTGGTGTACCATCCGACGTTGTTCGCGTCCACGTTGACCTCCCGAAGCATGCGGATCATCTCGGCCTGGTAAACGGCGTTGGCCTTCGCGCGAGGGGCAGCGGCGGCCGGGTTGGCGGCGGCATTGTCAAAGTGCGACTCCGCGGGCACTTCGACGACGGGGAACGGGAAGCAGTTCGTGACCTCCAGGCTGCCGGCCGCATCCATACCAACGATCGAACCGGTCGCCGTCGTGGGGAAGGTCTGGGAGCAGTGCTTGATGATTTTCATCACCACCTATATTTGACGGGGCATTCTGTGAGTCTCGCTGTCGCTCGCAATGTGAAGATGGCGGGGGAGAGGATTTTCACGGGAGGGAATGAGCATACCAAGGCCTCGACCTTGACGGCCGCGAGGGGAACGGGGGCTTCTTTCCTGTGAGCAGCATTAGCAAACGGATCCGCAGTGCCGCGAGGGCGACGGGGAGCACCTACTCCGCCATGTTGGATGCAAGCAGCGCAGGGAATTCGGGATGGAGTTGACACGTCGGGATGGAATCGTAACTTTGTGTGGATGGATTTGATCAATTTCCTACCGCCTATCGCCCGTTCCGGCTAGCGCGCCAAGCCCGGCAGAATCGCCTCGCCCGCCTTTGCGGATCGCCTTTTTTGAGCGTCGTTCTTGTTTCTTTCTCGCCCGCAAACTCGCCTGGTGGGTGCTGGCTGGTGTCATCTTCACCTTGTGTTTCGCAACGCTTGGCTCATGTCTTTGCCATTATTCATTGAGTTGGTGTTGGGTCTTGTGCCGGGGCCTGCGTGAGGCACTCGCCCATACTAACCTCGAACCACCACTCCCCACTAGTCAGGGCCCCATCCCAGACTAACGATGTATAACTACTACCATTTAGTATGCATGGCCCTCCCTTCCCCTCCCTTCCCTTCCCTACTCCTCTCAAATCATCATTTTGATCGCATTTTATTCTCCTCATATCATCGCGAACAATGCTAACCGAACCCCTGCAGTACGGAAAGGAGCATGTCCTCCAAACGGTGGCAGTCACCACCTTCCCGGAATCCGCTCTCCAAGATAACAGCTACTGGGTGATGTAAGTTCTATTTTCGGAATGATGGCCTCCCTCGTTCTCCGAAATTCCTTTCCCTCCCAATCCTCTCTACACTTCAAAAATCAAGACTGATCGACTCTGCGCCAACTTTCAGCCTCATTCACGGTGGCGCCTGGCGAGACCCTACGCAGACCTCCATCGGGTACCTCACCCACGCCGCATCCATCCTCACCACCTCGCCGACCTACACCTCCACCACTCTCCCTCGCATTGCGGCCTTCGCCTCCATCGAGTACCGACTCAGCCCGCACCCCGCTCACCCGCAGGACCCTCACACCACGGATCCCCGCGACCTCCGCGCCGCGCAACACCCCGATCATCTGAGCGACGTGCAGTCCGCGCTGGGCTTCCTGCAACGCAAGTATGGGTTCGGAGAGCGGTACATTCTCGTCGGGCATAGTTGCGGGGCTACCTTGGCGTTTCAGTCGGTGATGGCCGGGTTGCGTGGATGTAGCGACGAGATCCCCCCGCCTCCAGCGGCGATCCTTGGCATGGCCGGCATATACGATCTCAGACTCCTTCGCGACACGTTCCGCGATGTGTCTGCGTATCAGGAGATCATCGAGGGGGCCTTTGGCAAGGACGAGGCCGTCTGGGATGCGGTGTCTCCGGCGGCCGTGCAGGGGCCCAGCGGCGTGGAGGGGTGGTCGGCTGGCCGGTTGGCTGTGCTGGCGTATTCTGCGGAAGATGGGCTGGTTGATCCCACGCAATGGGAGGCCATGAGGCAAGCCTTGGAGGTGTGGGAGAAGGGTCAGCCCCAAAATATGAGTCGGCGGGTGGAATTGCTGTCAATCACGGGACAACATGACGACGCCTGGGAGAAAGGAGAGGAGCTGGCAAGAGCGATTGCTTTCACGATTGAGAAACTTGCCGATTAACTTACTGTCTTCGAGGTAGCCTGGGCTTAACTATGCTGCTCAGAAAATATTGGACACGCTGAGTATGCTGAGTATGATGTCTACAGGGCCTAATGACACGAAAGAAACAGTTCATCTATTTCGCATTTGTGCCCCAACGCCCGCGAAAGAGATCGTTGGGATTATGTAACTAGTTCACATTAGAAGAAAAGAAAAACAGACCGGCCATTTTCAGAACTTCCGACGCCCACCAGTGTTCGTGATCATGAAATGCAGTACATGAAATTGCAGCTTGAAGATCTTCCTCATACGCCGGGTATTGGAGAAACAAAGTCTTAGCAAAGAGACAAATCGTAGCAGAAAAAGGAAAAGAGGACAATGGTTATCATAAGCAGTCCGGTGACTACGTAGTACATCATCGGAGAAACCCACGAAACAATGAGGGGTGGGTGGAAAGAGGAGGAAAGAGGGGGGTTAGGATCAGGGTTCGTGCGAGAAGATGTGCGAGGAGGCTAGGCCAGAAAACCAGCACAGGACAGCTGAAACGACTTAGATTCCAATGTCCATACGGCCAGAGGCAGCATCGCCGGCAGGCTTCTCCTCCTTGGCAGCAAGACCAGGGTCGTCAATTTCATCGTCATCGTCCTCCAACTCATCGTCTTCGGTGTCCTCGATGTACTTGACTTCAACGCCGGCCTCACGAAGACGATCCTTGCTCTCCTCACGAAATCGATCTTGCCAGCGAGCAAGCGCAGCACTAGCATGAACACGGAATCCATAGATGCGGGGCTCGTAACGGCGGATGCTCTTCTCCGGAATCAAGGCAGGATACACCTGGAAAAGCATGCTGTGGAACGTGGTTCCGAAGTAGGCACCGTCGATGGAAGCGTGGCGAGAGGACTTGGGGTTGTAGATATCTTCGCATTTGGGGCAGTACAGACGAACAGTGCTTGTGTGGGGAAGGTCGTGCTGGCCCATGGGGAGGAGAGGATGGCCCTCACACATGACACGAGGGCATTTACCGAAATCACCCTTCTTGTATTTGTCGACCTGTAGGCGAGTCAGACCCAAAACACCGACTCAACATTCTTAAATTGCGTTACGCACCATTTTGGAAAGACCACGGGTGGTGATGATGTAGCGAGCATGGACGAGTCCGTACAAGTGGCGCGCCGATTTCTCGATTTGCTCGCGCAAGTCATCGTCGGCGTCCAAGTCGAAGACGTCGGTCACAAGGTCCAAAGCATACTGATAGTATGCGACCTCGGTGTTCAGGCCGGTAAGATTGAAGCGATCGGTCAAATACTCCTCGTCGACCTCGCAGAAATACTCGTTTCCACGGGACGAAATAAACTGTTCTCGCCAACAACTGTCAGGAACATATGTAACAACTGTACGAAATTCGGGAGGAACAATGGGAACAGTGATTGCATAAGGAAATCTTTCGTGCTGTCGCATTGAAAGAACAGGACTCGCAGCCTCAGGTTTGGGGTTGTCGCCATCATGGCTCGAGTGAGCAGCTTCGTCTCGTAACTTCAGTCGCTCTTCCCTTTGCTTCTTCGCCTTCATCACCTGGTCCTCGGAAGAGGTCGACAACTGGTGCCAAGAAGGGTCAAGAATAACAACTTTTTCAGGGGAATAAGGCCTCTTGGGAGAACTGGGCTTCTCCGAGTCGGAGTCCGAGGAAGCAGGCACCGAGCTCATTCTGAATGACACCAGCTGCCTTGTGCTAGGCAAGACAAGAAACAAGTGTGGAGTGTGGAGTGTGAAGTGTGGCGTGCAGCTGGAAGATTCAATGGGGGGAGTGAGAGATATGGAAATGTTTACAGATGCTAGGCTTCTTGGGAGGGGGTCATGACTGCATCGGCATTACATCGTCGAGCGCAGCCGCACCCTCCTTCCCCAGATGCACTCACCAGCCGCAACTGTCACCCAAAGCGGGAATAACGGATGGAAGCAAGACAAAACACAAAAAAAAAAAGAAAGACTTACCCAGTCTCGCCAGTAACTGGTGTAGTCACTGTCAGTCTCGCTATTGAAATCCTCCATCATCTTGGCAAGCAGTCCCAGGAAAGAAAAAGAGAAGTTTTCTGGAAGGTAAGATTATTTCTTTGCTTTGCCTGTAGCAGTTGCCGAGAGAAACTGGGTCAGACCATCCCAGAGCAGGAAAGCCCCCAGAACTGTACAGCTGGAATAATCTTCCTCAGAGCTTCAATGTGCCACAAATTGGAGCTGAGGGATTCCAAAAAGGCGTGTCGGTGAGTCCGCAGATGATGACGGAGCGGAGATGTGAAGACGTGCAGTGAAGATGGGAGGAAGTGAGTCTTTCTGCTTGATTCCGTCCGTTATCTGTGGATCTCCTGCTTTGGGATTAGCGCGGGGTTGGCGGTGAGTTACATCTGTTCTTTTCTCACCGCCTTCCATCGCCCTCGTTTCAAGGCATGCCTCCGCGTGCCTGCTGGAACCTGCAGTCGACACGGTAGCACAACAGCACCAGTCTTTGTCTCTCCCTTTGAGACTTGATTTGCAATCGGGCTAATACAGATAGATTCTAATAATCAATTACATTGACAAAATGGGATATAAGTACCCAGCCATCTGCAGCCTCTTCCTTGCTCAGGAACCAGGGTCCTTTGGAAATCTAAGTTTATAACTAACTGATGAGCTCTTCATTCCATGTTGACAATGCCTTCTGCCAGCGTAACTCTGCTAGGTCTTCCTGCCGAACTCTTGGAGATGATTACACTCCATCTGGAGTATGCCTATGAGATCAATTGCCTCTCACAAACTAGGGTACTTTTTAGGGAAAGGGTTTGATGTCAATGCCTTGCACAAAGCGCCCATGCAATATAAAAATTACCTGCCCGAGACTTTGATCATCCACGCCGCCGCTATCTGGAGAGGCCCCTCCGAACTTTACGGAACAGTGACTGTCGAAAAGAAGACGGCAATAGTTCAGCTTTTGCTTGACCATGGGGCTCAGATAAATGCAAGGAACGCGCAGGGCCGAACAGCTTTATCGATTGCATTGGAAGCTGAGTACTCCGACCTCGCAAATATGCTTTTTAACAAAGGCGCAGACCCCATGGTTGGGCTCGAATCGCATGCGAATCTCAGCGCATTGGAGCAAGTTATCCGGGCATGGCTGCAGGATTATTGCAAGATACGCGAGCTCAGCGTTCTTCAGTCTTATTTGGAAGCTATGTCTGCGAAGGGCTATAAATCGGATGATTTCATTTCCCTGATGCCGGGTTTTGAGGGCACATTATCTCGTCCGAGGGTGACCTTGCATTATCTTGGAGCAAGGCCTTTAATGGATAAAGAGAAAGACAAGCTTTATGTGATACGGTCACACTTCTTCTTGATCAGGGAGTTGAGAAGACATTATTGGCGTGCCATGCATCCGGTTGCGTCCGAATGAAAGTGAAGAGGCAGAAGGATGAAAGATGTTGAATGACATTCATTTGTAGTCTGCAGGGTTAGATAGTGACGAATGATACTGTCTATCCTCAACGCTAAAGTAATATATGTTCTATAATTGTAGGCAACCGCTTCCCAGATCTATAACCACGGGGGGGTATATCGTTCGGACAGATTCAGGAATCAGAATTTAGTATAATATTAATAGGTTTTTAGAACGCCAGGAAATGATTTGAAAAAATATGACTTCAAACTGGTCTAGAGTACCTATTAAGATGAGGATTCTAAATCTATTCAAATTTAAATATACCATTATTCACTAATAAATATCTAAAAGTAAATCAATTCTACATACTATTAAGTATTGAATATTTATCTTAATTTTACTTAAGCTTAAATCAAGTTTAAACTTTATTTATTCTATTTTATTCGAGCCAGCACGTACGGAGTATGAGGAGATTGTATATGGTCAAAGGCTCAAAGCAAACGACAAAGATCAAATTCTCAGGAGAAGACAAACCCACTACACACTTTGACCAGCAGACTTCTAGCAATCAAGAATATACCCGTGCCAACCGGAGCAGAGCGAATTCACGCACGGTACCATGCTCTGGCAAGCCTGGAACGAGGGCCTCGTGAGGAATGACTCGTTGGTGCACGCGGGTCTGCGCACGCGGCTGTCTGGCACTGGATGGGACGACTACGCTCTCGACGACGCGCAGGGATTCATTCGTCTGACGACCGAGAATATTGACGAGGTCGGCGCCCCGGGGGTCGTGGATGCCATCGTACAACGCGTAGGGCGCGATGCCCCCATGTACTTGTCCATTAATATCGACGTGCTGGATCCGAGCACGGCACCGGGAACAGGAGCGCCGGAGCCCGGCGGCTGGACCATGCGAGAGATGAACCACATCAGGCGCGGTCTGGGACCGCTGAATATCGTCGGCACGGATATTCTGGAGGTCGCACCGCCGTTTGACGATCGGTCCGAGACGACTTCATTGGCGACGGCCCAGATCGCCAACGAGATCATGACACTGTGGGTGAAGCGAGGCTTGCAGGATAGGGGTCAGAGACGTCCATCGGTGCAGAGGGATGAATTATAGATTTATAAATGGAGACAATGGGTTTTGCTTGGAGGGATTGGGCTGGATAGGGAGGGTTTGTAACGAGTTACTTGTAAGAGAAACCCTCTTGTGCTATAGCCTATAGATGAACCGGTGGGAGACAGTATGACTACTTGGGATGAAAAGGATGACACATTTACTCACCGCTTTTTCTGCTCAGAATACCTATATAGATACACATAGTAATACTAGTTGACTGGACGGCTGATGTGGCTGCGAACAGTATACTACTCGTAGTTCGTCCATACCTCACTATCTGAGTGTAGTCTCGTACAAAATCCTACTGTTAGGCTGCCAGGGCTTGGACCTAGCAAGGATTTTTGACAGAGACTGCCTGTCGGTACCGCTCGAATCGGTGAAAATGCTTGTTCAGATAGATGTACACTTGTTTGCGAAAGCAGTGTCACCCTAGATACTCTTTCTTTATCTCCCAAACCACATGCTAAGGACACACTAGTACGTTACGGGTGATATGACGGAATAACAATATTCTATAATTACCTGGTATTATGGAATACTGTATTGTTAATGATGTTATATGATATCTCTGTATGAGCCTATACGCGTGACGTGTGTAGCTGGAAGGTTCCATGTAAACTGGTGCAAACCGCGGAACCGTTGAAAGCAGACTTCCCAGCAAGGCAAGCCATCAACACCATTCCTGTTCCTATCTTACCTCTGGTGTCGACGTACATACCCGGTTGTGCAGAACGCAGAACTAACCAAGTGGTGTATCGTAACACTAATGACCCTGTTTATTATACTATTCGGCTTGTCAGAAACCAGTATTCCTCTATGTTGGATGACCCCCTTGTTTGAGAGCTAACGCCACATGTTATCCTTTTAGGATCCTCGGTGGCGTCTTTTGCCTCAAGGACAAGAGCCCTTATCCCTTGATCAACGATATTGCCACTCATGCGAGCAGATGGGAGCAAAGTCCCTCGTATGCCCCCACCCCTAGTGATTTCGGCCGCAAGCAAACGTGATCTCACTAAACACTTTGAAGGCACAGATATTGACTGGATCCCTATAGAGACACAACTGCTGCAGTGGGGAAATCTATACCGTCAGAGTAAGAAGCTCAGACTTTCAATATCCATTAACTATATAGAAAACAATGCCTCGCCTTCCTCGAGGACCGACAAGTGAGGCAATACTTGCACGATTAACGGAATGCTTCGTGACCGTTATTATCAGGTAATCGCTGAGGACTTATCAGGACAGCCTCCAATCTGGCGTGATGTATATAAGATGCGCTGCCCTGGACCACCTTGTCACCACGAACGGCAGTATTGGTTAGATCCGGTGGGCGAAAAGCATTACAAAATGAGATCTCATCACCTGAAGGCCTAGGTGAAGTATGTGGAGCAAGGGGGTATACTGGAATGTCATGACGATGTTCCCGATGCGGTCCGAGAGCAACTATATACAGAAAAGCGGCAGCAAATCAGCAAACGACAGAAACCCACCGACACTCTCTCTGCGTCAGTGTACCCCCCAATCAACATCCATGTTGTTCCAACCCAGCCGCCGCAAAATGATATTCATAATGCGATGAACACAACCTCTGTCAGCCAGCCCCACCTGAATATTTCGCTCCTCCTTATGCATCATATATAGGTTACCTTCTAATTTCAAACTCGGTATAGCTATTCCAGCTTGTTGAAGTGAAGTCAAATGATATGGACCATGACTCAATCGTAATGCTTATTGATAGAGCCCCATTCTCCGCGGAAGACTTTATAAAAAGTATCTCGTTTCCGTGATTTATTGACCGTATTTTTGGAATTTTTTTCAACTGCTTGTACAGGCGAGCTTTCAAAAGCTTGTAGTTCAAGCGGTTCATCCTTGACATTGAGGCGAAGGAGGGCACCAAGGTTGCTAGACACCGTTCGTGTTTTAGTATGGTCACGGCCCAGAATCTGTTCAAAACCAGCCAGTGCGCGCTGGAACATCTCCTCTGCCTCCTTTAGCTTGCCTTGATCCGAGTAGAGACTTCCAAGATTGTTGACAGTGATTAGGGTAGATATATGATCAGGACCGAGAGCCTCGTTCCCTGCTAGTACGCGCTGGTATATCTCCTCTGCCTCCTTTAGCTTGCCTTGGTCTTTGTAGAGATTCCCAAGATTGTTCAAAGTTTCTAGGGTAGATGTATGATCAGGACCAAGCGCTTCTCTCCCTGCTAGTGCGCGCTGGTACATCTCCTCTGCCTCCTTGAGCTTGCCTTGATCTAAGTAGACACACCCAAGACTGTTGACAGCGTTTAGGGTAGATATATGATCAGGACCGAGAGCCTGCTCCTTTCCTGCCAGTGCGCGCTGGAACATCTCCTCTGCCTTCTTTAGCTTGCCTTGAACCGAGTAGAGACTCCCAAGATTATGAACAGTATCCAGAGTAGATGTATGATCAGGATCAAGCGTCTCTTTCCTTGCTAGTACACGCTGGTACATCTTCTCTGCCTCCTTTAGCTTGCCTTGAAACGAGTAGAGGCTTCCAAGATTGTGAACAGTATCCAGAGTAGATGTATGATCAGGACCGAGAGCCTGCTCCTTTCCTGCCAGTGCGCGCTGATACATCTCCTCTGCCTTTTTTAACTTGTCTTGCCTTTTATAGAGAATCCCAAGATTGTTAACAGTATCCAGAGTAGATGTATGATCAGGACCGAGAGCCTGCTCCTTTCCTGCCAGTGCGCGCTGGTACATCTCCTCTGCCTTCTTTAGCTTGCCTTGGTCTTTGTAGAGGATTCCAAGATTGTTAACAGTGTCCAGGGTAGATATATGATCAGGGCCGAGAGCCTGCTCCTTCCCTGCGAGTGCGCGTTGGTACATCTTCTCTTTCTCCTCTAGCTTGCCTTGATCCGAGTAGAGATTCCCAAGATTGTTAACAGTGTCCAGGGTAGATATATGATCAGGGCCGAGAGCCTGCTCCTTCCCTATTAATGCGCGTTGATACATCTTCTCTGCCTTCTTTAACTTGTCTTGACTTTTATAGAGATTCCCAAGATTATTCAAAGTTTCTAGGGTAGATGTATGATCAGGATCAAGCGCTTCTCTCCCTGCGAGTGCGCGCTGGTACATCTCCTCTGCCTCCTTTAGCTTGCCTTGATCTTTATAGAGATTCCCAAGATTGTTAACAGTATCCAGAGTAGACATATGATCAGGACCGAGAGCCTGTTCCTTTCCTGCTAGTGCGCGCTGGTACATCTCCTCTGCCTTCTTTAGCTTGCCTTGATCTGAGTAGAGACTCCCAAGCCTATGAAAAGCGACACAAACCGTGGTATCATTGGCATCGTAAGTAATCTGATTTTGAAACACATAATCTGCGTGTGGGAGCAGGCGCTGCTGAAGTCTTGCATAGTCTCTCTTCCAACTATGTGGGACCATGTGTCCAATAGAAACGAACGCAAGTTCCCTTAACTTCAAGATATGGTTTTCTGTCTTAGCAACATGGATACACCAGTCTTGAACTACTGGATGTAACCTATAGCTCCTCTCCCGTGGCTTGCTTTCAATCAAGGAAAATGCAAGGAGAGTCTTGATTCGTGCCTTAAAACTCAGGTTACTTCCAACCGCCATTTCAAACCAGTCAGGTATATGTGTGCAATGACGGCCACACGCAATCAAGTCATACCAGAGATCTTGATTATCGAAAGAAGAAAGCAAAAGAAGCAATGTTGCAGCAGTTGGATCCCGTTTCTGTATTTCACAATAGGAGACTGCCCATGTCTGAAGAATATTCCCCTGGTGATAGTGGCGTGTGGGTTCAGATTGAGCCTGTAATTCGGACCATGAATCCCGATAATCCTTTAGATACTCCCTGATACCTGTACCAGTTTCGCGCATGAATGAACCGGCAATGACAATTGCCAATGGTAAGCCATCAAGCCTATCCATGAGCCTGGCAAGATCTGCATTCATTAATGCGATGTCTCAAATATATCAGGTAAATACGCACCTTGATGACACTCCGCATTGATAATATCAGACGAGGGGGGTCCACAACTTTGTAAGAGGAGCTGGCTTGCGTCTTTGGTTGCCAGTTTTTCGATGGGAAATGATTTTCCGATTTCCGTCAATCTCTGGAGTCGGGAAGTAATAAGAATAGACCCATGATCAGCATTTGGGAAGAAATCCTTGATATCGAATCCACTACTATTGCTGTTCGGCAGGTGTGAGTACTGATCAACATTGTCGAAGATCAATAACCAATTTTGGTTTTCTGATACTGCTAGCCAATGTAATACTTGGCTAGCTCGCTGCTCTGCTTCTTCTTCTGTAGCGGCTTCATTTGCCACGCTGTGCATTTGTATGCGCGAAAGACAAGAACTCAAGGACCGAACCAGGGTGGATTGATCTTTACCACTTATCCAAAAGATTGCTGCAAAGTCATATTTGTGCTCGCGTGCAAATTTAATTGCAAGTTGCGTTTTCCCGATTCCACCAAGGCCATGGAGGATAGCAACCTTCCGTGATGGTGGGCCTGCTGGTTGTAGATAGTTCCATAGTTGTATGAGATCATCCTCTCGTCCAATAAATTCTTCAATAGCGGGCACTGTCGTCAGATCCAATGGAACCTGAAATTTAGGTACTAAGGCATTGTCAATACACAGATAAAGATAGTAAATCGACTTCAGGGATGTACTTACTACTGACTGACTGAGTATCTACTGAAGGTGTGACAGAAAGAAGTTCTTTAGCATATGCAGCAGCGGTGAGAGCCGCATATCCTTGCCATTCTTTATGTTTGTGAGAGTCACAGTAGTCACATATCCCTCGAATCACTAAACAGGGCAGCTGGTCCACAAGTCCGGCAGCTTCCATTTCAAAGCAGAGAATGTCCATTGACTGAGCGAGAGAGTCTCGTTTCTTAGCATCCTTCATAACCTGATTCCCGGAGGCAATCAACCCATAGTGAGTAACTGGTTCGTCAGTAGCTCGCACCTCACGATCTACTAATTGACCCTGATCACACATAGAACAATCAGGGTAATCACCCTGATGATCATAGTCTGAGCTGAATAGCCAGTCTTTGTCCGGTCGTGAAAAGCTCACCCCCATGTCACTATGCTTCCACGGCGCATCAGATAGAAATTGGGCAGCCAGTCGTTTCCCGATCATATTATTACTGCGTATTTGGGATACTGCGGTCAACAGAGCTTGAGGGGGTTTGTTGAATGAGCTAATATGCTGAAAGTTCCCATCGGAAAGGGCTTTGCCAAAGTCGTATTGAATAACACCTCCACACTTTGTAGTCGGCATACTAATAACGACATCACCAAGTCGAATGTCGTTGGTTTTGCTGGGCACGCCGCCTCCAATACCCACCATCAGCCCGAATTCAAGGGAGGTAAATGTTGACAGCATATTAGCGAGCACAACCGCTGCAGACGTAATCCCATAAACCCCGGCCGGTAGACAAGCTATCACGATATTGTGGCCGCTAATACTTCCAAGAGTATAGGCATTCGAGTCGGACCTTGGTTGACGTAGGGGAGGGTGGGTCTCATCCAGCATGACCTTTGCGGCAGCCATTTCGAGCGGCAAGGCGCAGATCCAGGCGATCATATAATCATCATGTGATCGACCCATTTTCCTGTATCATAAAATAAAATAGCATTGTTGTCAATGATACTTGATTAGTTTCCATCAAACAGATGGCTGGACGGTTGGCGCCGCACGATGGTTTGTTTGATCACGGATTTACTTTTTCTCCTCCCACGGCTAAGACTGACCCCGCACGTTAGTCATCCCAATCTGATCTTGCGAGAGGTCCTAAATTACTGGGTAGTCAAGTCACGGCACTTTAAGCGAGAAGATAGGTGGCATATTATAGTTAAGTAATTGGAGTGAAGTCAGTTTTAAATAGTCCAGTTTAAAGAGATACGCCAACGGTTTATTATAGAAAATCTAGTGATTATTTAATGTATAAAGCTTAGCTAGGATAGTTATTACAAACTATATAAATATATTTAGCGAGAGAGCTTATTATCGGCGTATGAGGACTTTAAGCAAAGTGGAAGACTTGTCTGAATTCTTGCTATCTCTGCTTGCTTCTTAGATACATGAAAAATGCAGGAGATATGCAGTCCTTTTATACAAAGAAGGAACTGCAAACAATGCAAACTAGCTAATAGAAGGTTCCTTTCTTCCCTCCGAGTCATTCCGAGATTGCGTACTTCGATACTTATCTATAGTTAGTATATATTCCAAAATATCACTAAACTGCTATATAATCCAACCTTCTCCGAAATACGGCGTACTAAGGCCACTGGTCCTCTCCTCTTCCAGAACCCAATAGCCTACGATTAGTAAGTAGTACTAACCATTCACAGAGACGGGTTAGCATTCTCGACAAGCTGCTCAAAGTATGCCTGCAAATCCAGCGTCAATAATAAGCCTCAATGTTCCCTTGAAGTAGATATCGATTGCAACTCACCTGGAACCAAGTGCCAGCCTCAGGAGCAGGCTGCAGGGCTGAACTAAGACCACAGTGGGAATCATACCGCTCCGCAGAGGCATCAGAGGTTCCGTCGCTCTCGCCCCCAGGCTTAATCCAGACGAAAGCGTCTACTAGCTCATCACCTGTGTCGGTTGTTGGGCGAGCGCCGAAGCCGGTGTTCTTGACATTGCACCAGTCTCCCCATTCGTTTTGCCCGGTGGGCTGGTTTCCATTTCGCCCTGGCAACACGAGTTAGAATATGAAACACTAGCTTGGGGGGATAGGGATAGAGAAGGAGCATACCGGTGTCGACAATGAAGTGAGCGTCGAAGCCAGCGCTGGCCAGCTGCGGTGCAAAGTTGTTGATGTAGCTTTTCTCGTCACAGACCTCGTTCTCGGACGTATAGGAGGGGCAAGAGGCGATGGAGAAGGCGTTGTAGTTGGCCACGTTGGTCGCTAAGCCTCGAAGGGCAGCCGGGGAGGATGCGTTCTTGTATACGGAGGCGTATAGTTCGGCTGCAGGACCGATGTTCGCAGGCCATCCAAGCCATCCAGCATGACCTACCGCTGTGTTAGCATATTTGTAGAGATTTAGAAGAGCAACCTGTGGTCATGTACCAGCATCCAGATACATCGCGACATTGGGCAGGTTCAATTGTGTAATCGCGTAGTTGGTGCACTCCAGATATGCACCCTGAGCGTTGGCACATTTAGGCACATTAAGATTGGTTACCAAGTTGGCCAAACTGTCAGGTTCTGCACACTATCAGTGATGCTCTTGTTTTCCCTCTCGAGATCTTACCCACCAATAACTAGAATGATCCGAGTGTCCGAGTAGTTCTCAATGTGCTCTCGAATGGAGTCAATGTACGCCTTGTACTTCTCGACTCCACCGTCGTCGATGGAAAACTCGCCATTGCTAGCCAACGCAGCGCAATCGCGATCAGGCAGATCATACACGACGAAGATACCTGCTAGAGGGGGACTCGCTCCGCCATCATTTTGGGATTTAATGTCCTCCAGGAACTCCCCCATTGTCGGAACCTTGTCGGCGGTATCCCTAGCGAGCCACATGTTAGCAACGGTCTTGAATAATGCACAGGTCTTCTGAAAAACTTACAGCCAGTGGAATGATGGCACATTTGCTGCGGCGCTAGCCTGTTCAGCCAGGGACCCCGTCATGGATGGAATCGCTAGGGATTCAACCTCCGACTTATAGTATGGGTTCACATATTGCTCAACGCCCTCGAAGGGATTGCCGTCTGCAAAGTGGCCCGTAGGGGTAGGAGAGCTTGAAGGGGGATTCGATGCATAAATAGTGGTACTTGCAGCAGGCAAGGCCTTCACAGACGAAAAGAGGAATGGGAGAAGGACTGTAAGCGCCCGCATGTTGACAGTTGGCATGGTTTAAGAGGGAATGTTGCTTCTGTGCTGCCTATGTAGCTTTCTCAGTCTTCAGAAAACACTACACTGGGCTAATCTCACGATTGATGCCAAATTCCCTGAGACGATGACCTTCTATTTATACCAAATGCTTCATATTCCAAGTCCCACGACACCATCCTCCTACTACCGGAAGCGACAAGGGGATGAATGAAGAGATTCGGCTAAAAGCAAAGCACGGCATTCATAGAATTGTCAGCTGCAGGGCTTAATTCCGGCCCATATAAGGAAATGCCTGCAATGCAAGGCTTCCGACTCGTTCAGACGGACTCTCCGTAACCGAAAGGGCTGGAAGGCCCGATGATCGTCATTATCAAGGTGCATCTCGAATTCTTCCGGAATTAGCGTCTACTTGGACTCCTGTCGGATCAAGAAGGTCTACTTACTAAACAGTCCCTGGGTTGATTTGTGTAATTTGGTCTTGATAAAGTTGCTGCAACAAAAGCCATAGAGTGCGCCACGGACGGACGCCACGGCGCCTTCATACACCATTGGCATCCTGATCCCTGGCTCGTAGCAATAAGTAATTAGATGAAGGGCTATGGAGACAATTTTGGGGCTGGGGTCTTTGCGGGGTGAGTAATGGGATTATTATCAAGACAGGATCCGTTTCATCGATAGGGCTGGGCTACTGGGGTGCCTGATTTTCCCACCTCACAGATTTGTCTCATTACCAGCTCCACAATGGCACCGTTGTTCTGTATCCTGCAGGCTGTTTAAGTCGCATTGCCAAGATGCGGAGAGTGAAAGCCTCGAGTCATATCAGGCACTGGCTCGACATGGTGCGGCCCAGCGGGCCGACTTGCCATGAAGCAGGATCGTTGTGGATTGTGCTCGATATTACTGGTGCTCACGAGGAGAAGTGATGTAACCCTACGAAGACTTCTTTTTGGATTTATATTTATATTGATTGACAAGGTCGACATGGTATCGAACTATGACCTTTCCGCTTAAACTGAGGTTGTACAAAAGAAAAGAGAAATGAATGGTAAGCAATAAGCAAACAAAACGAATGCGTAGATATCCACAATCCAGCTAGTTGTATCGCGCTGCGTAATCACATTCCGCGAGAAACCTGTGGATTCCTTCGACTCCGTCGTATCCGGAAGAGCTCGCTAGGAAGCTGGCGCTTGAAACTTCAGGGAAAAAGGCGCGATCGCCTAGTTCGCTAACGTTGATGCTAGAGTATCCAGAAGACGATGAGGCCCACGGGTTTTCAGCGAACAATGTAACGTCCTCGAAGCTAATCTTGTTCTCTGAGTTTCCGAGGCGGCTGGATAAAGATTTGGGATTGTTCTCCGGAGACATCATGGCCTGCCAGTCGACCTCTTCCGGCCTCCGAAGCTCCGAGGGCTCTTTCCGGTAGAAATATTCCTCCATTTCCGGGGAAGGATGTCCACTGGGAGCGAATGGGAAAAGCAAGGCTACGTCAGCGCCTGTGCGAGCATTGAAATCTTCATCTTGAATGATCTTGCCGCGCTGAACCCCGACCTCGTCGCAGAGCCGCTCCACAGTGTCGGCATCGCACCCAGGAAACCGCACACGGATAGTCGATTGATCGTGAAGCATGATAGGCAAGTCGCCTAAAGCTGAGAGCCGCTTGAGATCGTTTAGCACGGCGGCCAGGTCCTTAAGAGCCCGCGCAAAGTCAGCAGAGAGGACATCCAAAAGGCCATCCGAATTGAGCGTCTCGGCCTGGAAGGCGCCATTGGGATCAAATTTCTTCTGAAGACCGAACGCTGTGATGGTAGGAGAAAGCTGGAAATCAACGAACGAGCCGGGGGCGGTGTGAGGAATGGCCGTCATCTTCTGCTCAGCCTGATCCTGAAGCATAGTCACGGCCTTGTATTTCTTGTTCCCGCTAACAGAATCAATGCCATCAAACCGGACCTTCTGCCCCGAAAGGAAGAACGCTCGCATCCCAACAGATACATTATTGATGACCTGGGCTGGTGCAGCGGGGCCATGCGAGAAATACCGCGCGCCTCCAATACGGCCGGCACCGATAGCATAACCACCCGCAGTTCGGCACAGTGTACCACCGGTCAAATTTGGACGCAAAGCGGACGCAAATGGCGCTCGGCTTGTGAGACGGCTGATGTTTGAGGCAACTCGCGACGCTGACGAGGTAACCTTGCCACCTTGAAGTCCAGACCGTATATAAGAGACGAAGGAATCGGCGGCACGGGTGGAATAATGGCGACTCCGGGCTTGCCGGATCGCAGCAGCTCGGCTTATGGGTTGTCGTGGATTGATGCGAACATATGCCGGCTGGAGTCGAAGGGAACTTTCTTGGACAGGCTCAGGGAATTTGGTTTTAATCGCTTTCCAGGCCTTCTCGTAGGCAAACCTATGGCTGGTCAGCAGAGCGCAAGTATACCGTGGCGAATGGCGATAGGACTTACCTGGCTGCTCTCCAGACCTTGGGCAGCAGCAGGTGCCCGCTAGAAGGCGGCATCCTGACGGTGATGAACAGATAGGTTTAAAGAAGATGAACAGATGGATATACCATCCCTGTGATGGACTGTAGATGGTAAGGAGATGGAGGGTGGAGGATGACTGGGTGCCTGATGATGACGGCACCCTGTGGCGGTGCAGCACATGACCCACACGTGCTCTTATCAGTTATCACGTGAATATACCCCACTCTATTTCCCGATAGGAAAAATATACCTACTGTGCAGTTGAAGTCTATCTGGATATAAGTTGCTACTCACGAGGTATGCTGAAGTATCACTGTCCTATCAAGGATTTTACATTGAAACCCATTACGTATTATGGCATAATTGGGAAACGCAGCTCATAATTATTTACATGAATTGAATTTGTAAACTTTCGTCTAGATACGTGGGATATCATAACTAAGGAAGCATTTACTCGTCATCGCCGAAGAAAACCTTAACGGGAAGCCAGTCATCACCGCAGACCTTGAAGCGGTCCTTTAGGTTGTCAAGCTGGTTGATCTCGTCGGCAGTCAACTCGTAGCCGTCAAGCTCGAAGTTGGCGTCAATGCGAGCCTTGCTGACGGACTTGGGGATGACGCTCCATCCCTTCTGCAAACCCCACAGAAGCAGAACCTGCTGAGGGGTCCTGCCCTTCTTCTCAGCCAGTTGCAAGAGAGTCGGGTCCTTGTACAAGGGGGAGTTGGTGGAGCCCAGACAGGAGTAACCGGTGGAGTGGATGCCCTTGGAGGTGTTGTAAGCAACCAGCTTAGGCGACGGGTTGTTGGGGTGCAGCTCAATCTGGTTGACTGCGGGGACAATCTTGGTGCTGGGGTCGTTCAGAAGCTTCTCAAGGTTCTTGATTCCGAAGTTGGAAACGCCAATGTTCCTGACCTTGCCGGTGGCGGGGAGCTTCTGCATTTCTTGCCTGCGAAGACACGGCTGATGTCAGCTTACTGGTGCCTGTGAAGGAGAACAAACGAACTATAGGAAATGCATCCTTACCAGGTCTTGATGAAGTCCCAGTCGGGCAGGTGCTTCGACAGGTCGTTGGGATCGGTCGAGCTAGGCCAGTGCACAAGGTACAGGTCGACGTAGTCAACACCAAGGTCCTTGAGAGAGGAGTTGATCCCGTCGGTAACGCGGTGATGCCAGGGGTTGTCGAGCTTCGTGGTGATCCAGATCTCGCTACGAGGGACGCCGGAGTCCCTGATACCGGCACCGACCTCGGCCTCGTTGCCATAGGCAAGAGCACTAAACGAGGCCATCAGCACATGGAATATGCGGTAAAGCTGGTTGAGTAAACATACGTGTCGATGTGACGGTAACCCTTCAGGAGAGCATTCTTGACGGCCTCACGGACCTCGTTGGGCTTGGACTGCCAAGTACCGAGACCAACGGCAGGAATCTTGTCCCCAGTGTTTAGGGTGTAGGTTTTCCTACCATTTCAAACAGGGCCACATTAGCTTGCAAGTTGCATGGTTGGGTAAACGGCATGGAGAAAGATAAGTGCTAGACACTTACTTGGTGTGCTCGAGGTTCGACATTGTGAATAAGAGAGAACTCAAGAAGAGAACTCAAGAGAGATTTTACTAGGGTTGGGGAAAAGTTTGGCTGTTGGAAATGCTAACACACAGGGGGGAAGGGCGGGTTTTTATGCCATGACAGGGGTCCGACAGAAGGCAGGTCCATCCAGCACACCAACGACGGGATGATGTCGATCGAGGGGCAACGCACGCCTCAGCGTTGCCCCTCCGAGCGTAGGTAAGTGGGGGGGGAGCCACCAAAGGAATGGAAATCTAGTCCGTATGGCCTGGAATTACCCGCCTGAATTTACCCATCCTGCATGACTGAACTTGGGACTGAGCTTGGTTGCCGACAGCCATGGGTGACTCGGGATATGCCAGGGCATTGCCGACCAGAGACCGAGATTTCTGTATGCTGCATGTTCGGAGAAGGCAGAGGAAGGAAAGAAGACAAGAATGATGAATCGTCTGTAAAGATGATGAACCGGCAGAAACGCATTTAGCCAGAATGTGCGGCTCCACCGGCGGGTCTGCCTCAGTGCCTTAGGCCAGTCGAGCGAATCCAGCGCTGCTCACCGCCTGGTTCTGCCCATGCTCAGTCTCCGATCTGGCCGGCGTCGCTTTCCATTGCTTTCTTCACGGGTCTCTCTGTCCATTGGTAGTCCGGAGCACATTCGAGCGGCTAATTTCGACATCCACTGCCGACTAATTATTGGTTCGTTTCCCCGGTCTTCCCCTGTCCGTCCGGGACCTTGACTAACGATCATCTGCGCCGCAGGTTCCTTACCCCCGGCTGCTCGTCTGCGAACAGAATGTCTTCGGGATTTGTGTCTGCTGGGACAGACCAAGAGCCCGTCGAGCGGGATGACGAATGGCTCCGCGTACAGCACGAACTAGAGGAGGAGCGCAAACGCAAGGCGGATCTAGGCAAACAGGATGGCGGGAAAAGCTTGTACGACGTTCTTCAGCAGAACAAAAGTGAGTCGATTCAATCGCGGGGACAAGTCTCGACTTCAAGGCTGTGTGGACGCTTTGGATTGACATATTAGGGTGATTGTTCCTTCGACATGAAGTGGCCAAGCAGGAAGCCTTCGAAGAGAAGATCAAGTTAAAGAACCAATTCCGCTCCCTCGACGAAGACGAAGTCGAGTTCCTGGACTCGATCATGGAGTCAACACGCGCCCAGGAGGCAGCGGTTAAGAAGGAAACATCGGAACAGTTGGAATTGTTTCGTCGGCAGCGAGAAGAAGCGGAAAAGGCTCTGTTAGAGGACACATCTGCAGATGTCGCGCCAGCTGCGGAGGGGGAGGACTGGAAAATACCTGCCCGTAAAAGAAGGCGGGATAAAAACAAGGAGCTGCTTCTTCCTGGTAAGAAACGCAAATCCACAAGCGAGGCTGCTGGCGAGGCTTCTCTTTCAGGAGAGTCCAAGACCGCTCAACCTTCGAAGAGACCGGAAGAGACGGCTGGATCTGTACCAACTCAAAAGACCGCGCCTGTAGAGAAGCCGAAGTCCGCAGCGGAATCAACAAATCCAAAAGGACCGGCAAAGGATGCGCAAGGTGCTGTCTCCGCTCAATCAGAAAAGAAACCAGAGCCAGCAACGAAGCCGTCGTCAGTGTCTCTTGGTCTAGCAGGATATAGTTCGGATTCGGAATAAGACTATTCAATTAACCGTTGGTTCTCATCGCGCGGTTTTAGATTTGTTTCTATCGTATCTCTCTTGAAACAGCTGTGCCCATAAACAGAATATCTCATTAATGGGTACACTGCATCATACAGAGGGGTGCAATTCATTCAGGATTCTCGCCTTTCCAACAAGAGGTTAGTCCCATTACACAGTTAAAAATTTCAGGTGCTTTTCAGGCTGGTCTCTCATTTTCGAAATAGCCTAGAAATTAACATATGTGAATATATTATTGCTTGAACGAATACCCAGTGTCTCAGAATGCGGCATACTATACTATGATATGTTTAAGACATGAAACGCCCATCTAAACTTAATATTTCACCCAAGTCACAGGTCATCTTTAATTGATGCTTAGGCATTAGAGTGGAAAATATTGCATCAATTCAACCCTCAGAAGTGTTGCCTTGCCTTTGCCTGACTTCTAAGGACTCCCCACAGCGCGACACACTCGCCCGCTCGTTCGCTCTTCCTCTCATGTCATCCACCATCTCCTTCACTCTTTGTGCGTTGCAAATGCTTCTTGTTTCCCCTCTTGCTCCACAACCCTGCGCTCCAGATCATGGGGCATATAATCCTCTTTCTTGGTTCCCGGTACAACCCAGGGCGAGTTGGTGAACAGATAGTTCATCTCCTCCAGCGGTAACTTCTTGGTCTCCGGCAGCAGCAGCCAGAAGAAAAGAGCATTGGTGAAATTGCAGATGATGAATAGGAAGTAGTATCGGTATCGAACGTTGTCCATTGCCAAAGGTGTCACCTGGCCGATCATGGTGTTGAAAGCATAGGATGTCATGGTGGCAAGAGAGACGCCCTTGGATCGAGTTCGTGTGTCAAACACTTCGGCCGGGATAATCCACGAGAGAGGACCACAAGTACACGAAAACGAGAAGTTGTACAGCCAGGTCATTATGATAAAGCCCCAGTGAGCTCCGGTGTTGTTGACCTCGGGAGGGAACCGGGCCAGCAGAATACAGGCAATGATGAAAGTTACCATGTTACCCAGGTTCCCCGAGATCAAGGTCCACCGACGACCGAAACGATCAATGAACATCATACACAAGAACTGAGCAACCAGGGCAATTACCGAGTTGATGGCCTGGTAACGCAACGTCTCGTCGCCCTTGATGCCGATTTGCCCGTAAATTTCCACCGAATAGTATCTGTCGCATCGCATCGATCAGTTTTTGTCCAACCTCCCTGGACGGCGAGCATAGCTGGGAAGGTACTTACTGGATGGCCGAAACGCCAGTCATCTGTACAGAGGCCTGCAATGCACAGCAGAGGAAAAGTCGCCGGAAGGAAGACCGCGATGTGAAGAGCTCAACGTAGGACTTCGCCTCGTGCTCGTGCTCGAATGTGACCGCCTCCTGGATCTGATTATATTCCGCGCGGACCCAGGGGTCATTTTCATCGCCGTGGGCATGAAGCCTGGCAAGGGTTTGAAGGCCTTTCTCGTGGTGCCCGTGGTCAATAAGCCAACGAGGCGACTGTTCAATCGTCAGAAACCGCAACGTTTTGAGTAAGGCAATTTTTATCTTACCTCTGGGAAGAACATGATTAAAAGACCTAGAAACACAGCGGGGACGATTTGCAGACCCAACGGCACCTGCCATTGGGCATTGTTGGTTGGATCGAAGCCGATGTATGTACCATACGAAATCCAGGCCGCGCATAGCGAGCCAACACCCAGCATGAACTGTTGCAGTGCAGTAACTCGGCCTCGAATGTCGGGATGGCAAATTTCGGCCTGGTATAGAGGGATAATCATTGTGAGGAAACCGACCCTACCAGCTGTCAGGCTGTGGTTCTCTGTTTCAAACTTCCCACCAAACTTACCCTAGCCCGGCCAAGAATCTTCCACCATATAGATAGTCCACTGTCTGGGCTCCAGTCTGAAGACCTCCACCAAGGCAAAATATGATACAGCCAATCGTGATAGTCCATCGTCGCCCCAGCATATCACCGCAAGGACCAGCGAAAGCGGCACCAAAGAAGGCGCCGGCAGTGAACATTGATACTACTAATCCGCTATCGATTCATCAGAATGCACGCTAGAGAAAGTTTTGTTTTGCAGGTATTCGACCTTGCGAAGACTTACGTTTCGGTCGAATTCGCCTCGAATTTTGAAACAAATGATTGGCTGGCAATGACCTCGGCGATAACACCCAGATCATCTACGGAAAGCATTGTCAGTAGCAATTCCAGCAGGCAATGCACAGGGTCAATACATACATCCATAAAGGAACGATCCGAGGGAGGCGAAAATGCCTACCAGGAACTTGAATGTCGTTTAGTTTGGGCTTGAGGGATAGGTCTTGGTTGAACGCGACTTACCTGGTACCACGCTGGAGAAAGACGCATGATGGGTTAATATAGGGCTTCTTCTGGACCCCAGTGCATTCAATCTGCTAATTTTCCAGACACCCAAAAGCAAGGAGCAATGTGAAGGCTGGGATGGGGTGGGAGGGTCCGCCCTTCTTTTAAGCCTGTCTGGAGATCGGATGCTCGCAACCAACCCATATTAAAACCGGGAGATTCTACGAGAACGTGATCCATTCCCATGGGCATAATCACCCATGGCTCGCGAGAAACAATGGAAAGAATTAATTATCATAGTCCTATCCGCCGGAGAATCGACCAAAAGTGACTTTCCACGGCATCTCCAAGCCCAATCGCACCCAATAGAGCCTGCCCAGGAACACGCCATGACCTATCACCAACTCACCACGAATAAGGATCTGAACTAACCCCATGGCACGCTAAAGGCCGCTTGTCCTTTGCGGGGTGTAGCCGGGCCACGCCAACTGGGGTGAGGAGAGACGCTCATTAAAGCCTGCTTGCTGATTGACGGAAGATCTCGTGGCGCCGCCTCGGCTCCAACACCAAGACGACGGCACCATCCAAGACTGTCGTCTTACGCCATCAGCTCACGATCCTCTATATCGCTCCGTGGCCTGGATTCACCCCGCAGGGGTTTTGCCCAATCCATCCCCCATGGCTTGCGATGAAATCGGAAACATTAATATTAGCCGTCAAGTCGCTTCCGCCACAACAGCTTGGTCCTTCAACTGGTTATCGTTCAATTCCGTATTTCCTTTTTCTACCAATCACCTGTACTGAGATTCATTGATTTTACTGTTTAACACTTTTGACGGCCGTATCACCTCAATCATGACCACCTTCACGCAGCTCAGTGACCAGGATGCGCCTAGTCTTGCCATCCACCCAACCCGACGCATTTCCAAGATCAACCCTAACATTTATGCAGGGTTTACAGAGTAAGCTTCGGAGCACTTCCATTCCTATACCAATTCCATCCCGTTCCAACGGTGATTTTGGCGTTCTGACACGTGGTGACAGGCACATGGGCCGCTGCATCTATGGCGGCATCTACGACCCAGGTAACCCCTTGTCCGATGAGAACGGGTTCCGAAAGGATGTCCTCGAAGCTTTGAGGGATCTGGACATCCCTGTCGTCCGTTACCCTGGTGGTAACTTCATGGCAACGTATCATTGGATCGATGGTGTTGGGCCCAAGGATCAGCGGCCTTCGCGGTATGCTTCACATTTTATAATGCCCCGTCCCGGCTTATCATATCAGTCTAGCTTGTGCTAGTCGCCATCTCATGATATGTATTGTCTGTATTGTAGATGATAACTCTAATGGACATTAAAAGGCCCGAGCTTGCTTGGCTGGGAACAGAGACGAACCAGTTTGGAACCGACGAGTTCCTGAAATGGTGTGAGGTCCTTGGCACCGAGCCCTACTTTTGCCTGAACTTCGGAACTGGTAAGTAGCCAGCCTCCTATATGATTCTGGTTCTGGAAGCTAACAAGTCCTCTACAGGGACTCTTGATGAAGGTAAAGCTTAGGCTTTCTTGTTCAATTTTATAGTGTCCGGCCTAACCAAGCTCTTCCTACACAGCGCTGGCCTGGGTGGAATACTGCAATGGCACCAGAGACACCTACTATGCCAACCTCCGCCGTAAGAATGGCCGCGAGGAGCCGTACAACGTACTTCTTTCTCCCAATCTCCACATAAGTTCATAAATGCTAACATGTCCTTAATTTAGGTCAAATACTGGGCCCTTGGAAACGAGACATGGGGCCCATGGCAGGTTGAGCAGATGACCAAAGAAGCATATGCACACAAAGCCTATCAATGGGCAAAGGGTACACTTACTCCTGGTTCCAACTACCCATCGCATTTCGCTAATACCCTACTACAGCCCTAAAACTCCTAGACCCATCTCTGGTCCTGGTCCTTTGCGGTCAAGACGGCACCGCATCCTGGGACTACTACACCCTGAAGCAGTGCCTACTTCCCGCGCACTCCCCCCTATCCACCAGCACCGTCCCCCTCATCGACATGCACAGTATTCACCTGTATACATCCTCCTCATCCCACCTACCCAACGCCACCGCCCCACTAGCCGCAGAGCGCGCCATCGAAATCACCTCCTCCCTGATCGATCTCGCGCGGATCGAGAACGGCGTTCCGCCCGAGCAGCTGCGTCCTACCATCTGCTTCGACGAATGGAACGTCTGGGACCCGATCCGCGCCGAGGGCAGCAAGGGCGCCGAGGAATCGTACACCCTCTCGGACGCGCTCGCCGTCGCCGTGTACCTGAACGTCTTCGTCCGCAAGAGCAAAGACGTCGGCATGGCCTGCATCGCTCAGACCGTCAACGTCATCTCCCCTCTCATGACCACCAAAGACGGCATCATCAAGCAGACCACCTGGTGGCCCTTGTACCTCTTCTCGCGGTACATGCGCGGCTGGACCATCGGCACACATATCGCCTGCGGCGTCTACCAGGGCGAGACCTCCCCGAAATGGGTCCGCGGCGTCAAGGACACCCCGTGGTTGGACGTCAGCGCCACGCTGGGCGAGGACGGCTACGTCAACGTGGCGGTGGTCAACATCCATGAAGAGCAGAATATCGAAACGAAGCTGGACGGCCCTGTCGGAGAGGTTGCCGTGTTCACGGTCACCGGCGACAGCGTTGCGGCTTGCAACATGAACGGAAAGCAGGAGGTCGGTATCACCGAGAGTACCTGGGACGGCAAGGACGCATACATGTTCCCTAAGCACTCGCTCACCTTGCTCCGCTGGAAGGCCTAAGTCTATCTGCCGGTGTTTACCAATGAATTACGAACATATTTCCGCGTGTTAGGGCTTAATTAGACATATTGATAAAATACAAGAACAGAAGGAACCCGAACAATTCGTACATCCATTGTCTCTTAATCCTCATGTCTCTTGGAACAGTATCTCTATCACATACCCTAAACGTAACAGTATCGTAACAGTGTCAACCGAAAGTGACATTATGGACGATATCATCCTCACCCAGGTGAACGTTTAACCTGTAAGCCGTGATATTAGCCAACTACTCGCATGCAACAGGTTCTTCTCCTTTTGGAAAAGAGAGAAAGAGTAACTAACCGATCCGGGCGATAATCCATTGTCATAGCGTCGCCTGGTTTAAGAACGCGATGCGACTTTGGTAGATCCTTCTTCGCGAACGTCTATACAGCAAGATAGCATCAGCACTCATTATTTGGAATACTTCTCAAATGTTTGAGAGTCAATCTAGAAGACTAAGATAAACGAACGTTCACATCACTAGTCGACTCGCTGATTTTCTTTCCCGCCAGCTTTGTGAGCCATTCTTGTGTATTGTTCGTGTCGTCCGCCGAAGCGTTGGTCATTCCGGGGACAACGAGAGGCATGGTGGTGTGGAATGGTCTATGAGATGGGTGGACGGTTAATAATGTAGGATATAGCGTTTTGTGTATGGGTGATTTCAGCAGGGAACGTGTCATGAGAAGAGAAGAAGAGAAGAGTTGGTTGAGAAGGAAACGGATTGCGAGGAACGACGACGGCTAGTGAGACAATGACGTCAATGGATGGGTCTCGATTGGGCTTAGCGTTGATCGGTGTCGTGATCTGCCGGCCCGAAGATTCTCCCGTCGTTCTATTTACATTTTACAGTCATTGAGATCATCCACCTCTCATAAAGATAAGCCATTCCCTACGTACATCCTATCCGTCCCCTCCATAGGCGATCAATTTGCTGGAGGGAAATACTTCCTATCAGGTAAGAGTTAGTTGGCCTTCAAAACGATGTATACCGGGACTGGGAGGAAGGGCTCGACGTACGGAGTGGATGATTGATATGGCTCTAATTCATTCTCGTTGATACCGCAGATAACGACCCGTCGAAGAGTGGCTTCGTACGAATGCTTCGTTTCTAAATATTCGCGGACAACGCCCAACGTGAGCTCGGCCGCCGCCTTTGCGGGAAATCCAAAATCAACAGCTAATGGTGGCACGGAAATGCTGTCCACTTTGTTTCTTTCGGCAAGTTCAAATATATCGTGGTAACAGAGCCAGAGTCGGTCCCACGCAGAACGAAACTTTGAAGCATTGTAATGAGGACAGATGGTATAGATGATAGTTTCGTAAGGGCGTCTATATGCCTTGGTTATCCTAGCTTGTCCAATAGCCAACCTGGAGAGAATGGGAAACTCCTGCTGGTATTTGACCCCTGAAATCAATTCCAGCGCAGCTCCTGCGATGGCCATTCCGCGCGTTGAATTGACTAGAACCGCTTTGCAATCGGTTTGAACCTTGTTTATGTCATATTGGAAGAGAGAGAACACCCGATTCAGAGCCATGGATGGTCGAAAGACTGGATCAGACACGGGAGAAAGATAGCCGTCTTGATAAAGCCGTCTCGTGGTTGGGATCTGACGAACAGCCAGGACTTTATCCTTGCGAAACCCGGGCGAGCGGGGTCTTCTTGGACTGCCTTTCACGGTGCGTAGCTCCTCTGCAGAGAGTTCCGGCATATCATCAACCCCGAGATCATCCAAGTCTAAGTCTTCCTGTTCACCGCTGGTCAAATGCCCCTCTTTAACCGGAGGCATTGGAGGATCGGGGGTCTTTTCCTCCTCCAGAACAATGTTAAATGGCTCGACGATGGCAATTCGATAGTCAGTGACACTCGTGGGTGTGTTAGGAGGCGCCCTGGTGCCAGCAAGCGCTTCTTGGATGACAGGCACTGGGGTGGTGGCACGGGCGTCTGCAGCTGTGGGTATCTCGGGAGCCTCTGAAACAAGATAGATGCATGAGCTTAGTTTATCCTCGTTCATCTATGGGGTATTCTCCTCTCACTTACCTTGGTTGTCGGCAATTTCACCCTCCGGTGGCCTAAATGTCCACTTCCTTCGCACAATCAGCTTCCGGAACAGCGCGAGGGTTTCTTCTCGATTTTGTTCTAGCTTTGGCTGGAACTCCTGGGCGAAATTTTCAATGTGAGACACGACGGCTTGGTTCACTGCCCTTATTGTGCTGGTGCGTCGATAATCACTCCGTAAGAGGTTTTGATTATGAAGGCTCTGGAGAATATCTTTCGTTATTTGTTTCTTGCGTTGATCTGTGACAGACACACCCAACTGGGCCCAGATATCACCGATGTGAGGATCCTTTCTCCGGCCAGGACTGCGACTTTTCTTTTTCGCAATGCTATGAATAGCCTTGTTGTTTGTCATTGCGAGGTCGAGGAAATGCAGTATCTCTAGCCCTTATGCGCGTGGAATCTCCGAAAAATTCGTTTGACTCGGACCCTATAACTGTTACAGAATGTATCGAATAGGTTGTAAGGAACAGTCCGCAGTGTTCATATAAATCTCACTAACAAAGAGGGATGCTGTGAAACGAATTCTAGAATGGGGATTGAAGGATATTCATTGTTCAATGGGTCGGTTCCAAGTGGAGCATTGAAGACTACAGAAATAGTCGTGATGGTGGATTCGTCGATCTGACAATAATGCTGTGTTAGACAATAAACCAATTTAAACAAGGCATATGCTTGCCGATAACCAGGACAAAGACTGTAACAAGAGAATAGGCCGTATAGTGATTGCGTATAGAATGAGATGATCGGAATATTTGGTAGGTGCCTACCTATACACTGTCAGCCCAACATACAGGAGGAAGCAGCGTTGGGAAGCAGTCCCCGAAGGCAGCTGCCTCGGCCTGCCAACAAAAGGTAATCACAAGAGAAAGGAATCATTCCACCCTTAGGCTAGTCCCCCTCCAGCTTCGGTCCTTCATCAGTATATATACATCTACTGTGTTGCCAGTATTGCTACTGGAGCTCTATCTGCAGTCCGGTATATGTCAATTACTCTCTTACCTCCTACATCCTTCCTGTTCCCTGCAGAATCTGGTAGTCGCGTCAGCGATGCGGCAGTCATCTAGAGCGTCACAACTCTGGTGGACGAAGATATGGGATGATTCTGTTGCTTGCGAAAGCATATTGAGAGGGCTTGATGTCCCTGGAAGCACCTCTCATCCACTTGTCATTCGAGCTTCGGTCTCGGCTCTCAACGAGACAGACAAAGTGACAGTAAACAACACAATCCCTGCGAACAACGTCACATCGGCCCTGCCAAAGGCTCACAAGACCTTAGTCCCTCATTGGAGCTACGAGAAGAACTCCATCGCTGTTGCGATTGTCATCTCTGTGGTGGCAGTCATAGCCTTTGTCACCTTGAGCATCCTCTTTGTTCAGAAAGTCCGCAGGAGCTGGAGACGTCATAAAAACGATAGGAATGACTATGCCAGCTCCAGATACTGCGTCTATTATACGAATGACAGCACCGAGAAGGGATTGAAGGGCAAATATAGTCGTGAATCGGTCATGTTCGGCAAGGATGATTCGAATGATTCCACCCGTCGAGAGTACTTTGTCGAACAGGACGGCGATAACATCACTCGTGTGTACCGCGAAGGAAAGAATGATTCAACTCGCACTTTCGATTCCGTTGTGAGCCCGCAGATACAGCAGCACCAGCAGCCAGAGCCTGAATCGTACGCGCCCCAGGAAACCCCTGTGAGCGCATCCAACACCGTCGACAAAGCCGACCCAGTCAGCCCTGTATCTGAGGTGCAATCTGAAATCCCTATCACTGTTCGTGCGCGTTCTGGATCCTTCCCCAAGCCTGTAGTCGTCGTGCCTCCTCCCTTGAAGCAAATTTCTTCGTTAAAGGCAGCTACAATAGTGCAGCCACTCAATCCACTCCCTGAAAAGCGAGCATCCTTCATTCCCAAATCGCGAAGTGAGGCCAGAAGAAGTCTCATCAAGTTGGCAATCGATCCAGGTTCGCTGTTTCGACTACCTTCGATCAAGAAAACCACGTCGCCTATCTATCGACCTTGAGTCCAGGCGAAGTGGTTTGAGCATATATACTCTCAACTTGTCCAACTGGAATTATTAATGAAAGGCGGAGATTAATATAAAACCACTGAAAGCGGCTGCAGGAGGCCTCTTTACTTAGCATACTTCCATTGTTGGTTCCTCTTTGTTTGAGCGTCCTTCTTTTGTCGGTACTGAATCAGAATATTACCTGGCTAGCGCTCTATATATTCTTCTAAAAGCCAGGCTCTTGTGGCCTTTGAATTCATTGTATACTTGGGTTGATTTTCATACTCATCGCCTGGCTACGGGTGGCATTTATATTTATTCCCTACCCAAATCAATATTCATAATGCAGGAACGTATAATAGAAATCCAACTTTCTCATTATATGATTGTATTTCGGTCTCATATCATCATTATAACAGAACACCATACCAGTATAATAAAACACAGGGCAAGAAGTTACACAATTAAAGAGCGACATGAAAAAAAAGAGGAAGATAGCGAGTACATCTACAGCAGAATGGGAAGGATGGAGAGTTAAAGTAACATGCACGTAGGAAGAAACAAGGGAGAAGAAGAAAGATCTATCTATAGTATCATACCCATATGAATGGGAGATTGGGAACCAACCCATAACTTCAGGTAGTTTTAGCTTCATGCACGTTTCTCAAACACCGTTCCAATCTTTTCCCTCGCTCCCTCTCCCGGACGATGGTCGCCTTGACAAAGGAGCGGATGGCGTCGCGACCGACTTTCTCACGCCAGGAGGTCCAGCCTGCTAGCTCGCCGACGACCACGTCCTTGTTCCAGGTGATTTCGCGGGAGACGCGGGCGATTTGGGTCTCGGATTCTTGGATCTTGGACTCAAGGTCGCGGACGGATTTCTGGCGGGACTCTTCGAGGCCAGGGAAATTGAGATTGAATTTGCGAGGGAGAGAAGAGGAAGCGAGCGATGAGCGGGAACGGGCGAGGGAGCGGTTGGCGGATGAGAGAGTGGACATGAGGGAAAGCGGACGCGAGAGGGAATGCAGAATAGCGGTGGTAGTATTGTCGATGGAGGTGAGAGCGGCGAGGAGTTGGAGGAGAGGCGAGGAGTCGGAGGATGAGGTCGAGAGATACGAGGCGTAGCGGGAGAAGGCGTCGACGTGAGATTGCGGGAGAGCGTTGGTGGGTTCCTTGAGGGTTGAAACGGTGGCCGAGCAGAGAGTGACGGCATCAGCCACGTCGGCGGCCGAGTTCTGAAGCGCATGTCCGTGGCGAATGAGGCTGCGCGTGTTGGCGTGCACCGAGCGCACCATGTCCTGCGCATGCCGGACAAACTGCTCCGTTTCTCGCATGCCATCGGCCGTGATCGGCTCGAAGTCGTCGGCGATGGACTCGGAGAGGACCTGCGCCTTGCGACGGGACCGGTCGGCCATCATTTCGGGATGCAGCTCCGGTACAAGGAAGAACTCCCAGAGCATCTCATGGGTTGCGAATGTAGGGTGGGAGAGCAGGATCTTCAGGAAGCGGTCGAGCTTTTCCTGCATGTCGTGAAGCACCGAGCGGGACGGCTTGGAATGTATTTGAAAGGGACTGCGGAAGTCAGAGAGGGATGGCATGTACGAAGCTGGATGCTCAATGGTAAGCCACTTGGCGAGATTTTCGAAGTCAGAGAATGTTCTACGACAGGTAGTAACGGTGTACGTGGTAGAGCCAGGCCGGGATTCGGCCGCTTTGGCAGATGGGTTGGGGGCGCCGGACTTGAGGACAAAGCGCACCGTTGCATCCTCTACGAAAAATGAACGGACGACTGTGGTGACTCGACCGGATTGGTCGATGGTTGCCGATGGGGAATTGGAATTGGAGATCAGGATGAGGTCGTCAATCCGATTTCGGACTTCATCATCTTTTGCCAGTTCAACCGCTGTCAGGCCCCGAGCCTCCTTGAGATGCACGTCCACTCGCGGATCCAGAAAGAGGATCCGTACTTGATCAATCCTGCCGTACTTGCTGGCCATCATCAAGGGCGTAAACTTCTTATCATTCGTGGCATTTGGATCGCAGTCGCTGTCCTGGAGGATGCGAATGGTGATATCCGGATCGCTAACAATATGTAGTAAGGTGTTGCCTCGCGAGTCAACGTGGGCATCGAGGTGTAATGGCTTTCCGTCTTCCTGAGACTTCTGAGCAGCCGTCAATGCTTGATGAACCATCGTCTTGTAGTCCGGATGATCATAGGATCTACACAAAGCGAACAGCGGGGTTTGTCCGTGCTTATCGCGCTGCCTCCAAGGGAGCAATCCTTCTAATCGATGCATAACTGACGGTGTACTAAAGAGATAGTGGGCCACAGTGCGGCCATGGATATCGGATTTTTGGAGGTAGGAGACAATCGTGTCCTTGTCAGTGGTACTGAAAAGGTAACCAAGCAAGACGTCGACAATCTCAGAATGAGCCAGTTGAACGGCAGCAATCAGCAGGGTTGTCCCATCCATGTTGGTGTCAACTAGGATATCCTCGAGCGGGTAAAATTCCTCGAGACTGAGCAAGTACCTCAAAGCGTCTGGTTGGCAGCATTCAACAGCCATCATGGGGATAGAGTGTCCTGCAGGGTCTTGCGTCTTCGTCAAGGTCTCGATAGAGCTGTCGCCTTCGATCGTGCTCGTGATTGATCCCATTGTGGTTGTTCGGGAGGTCATCGATATGGCAGATGACTCGGATAAACTACGAACGTCCATGGACACCTTCTTGACTGGGCGTTTGATCTCCCGCGGTGATGTGGTTTCCCACATTTTGAAAGGGAAGACGTGCGAAAGTGGCGGCACGTCTTGAGTATCATCCAAGATCGCCGATTCGCCGTTCGGCTCAGTATGTCCGTTTGGTATAACCAAGGGTGCTCGCGAATGGTACGGAGCCTCCTCCTCATCCGTCTTGAACAGGACAGTCTTGCCCTCGGGTTCATACGGGATGTCATCCATCGATTCGTGATCGCCATCCGGTTCCAGAATAGCCCTCATATCGGCGATTCGCCCGCCTTTGGTAGCATTCCACAGGCGCTTGTTGCGAATACTGGCTCTTCGCAGGCCTGCAGAATCCGTTACAAGATACGTCAGGACCGCTTCAAGTGTACTCAGGGCGTATCCCATTTCGCCACTGTCAACATCATCAACGTAGATGAAATGCTGCATGTATAACAGTCGTGCCTGCAGATGCTTGACCTGGGACCTAATAACAACGATAAGCAACAAGGAAACCAAAATGTCCGCATTCACCGTCACCGGGGAACGCTGCTTCTCGGACGCCTGAGGATCGGCCTTGTCGTAGGTTCCAGGGAAAGAAAGAACCTTGATTGTCTCGAGCAGGATAGTGAGCATGTCATGAGGACATTTTGCATCGAGCATTTTGCGAAACTCTTCCACCGCCTTACCCAGCCGCTGCAGGAGCTCGCGCTTGCCTTCCCGTCCGCCCTCGACGGTGATCCCGACCTGGGAGACATCGATGTTGTCCATCTGGCGGATCCGCAAGTCTAGTTCCGTGTCCTCAGGCTGCCGAAAAGCACATAGGCGAGGGAAAAGAAGCGATTCGTGCACCTGTTCCGCCACATAGCGCTCGATCAAGCGCTCGACCAGTGGCCCAGTAAGGTCCGTGGTTGCCCCGAGGAAGGAGAGTTGTTGTTTGTCCACCAGCCGGAACAAATCTATAGCCGCAGTCACGGCTGTTTCCAAACTGCGACGCATAAGATCCTCGTCATCTTCAAAATACTCTTCCGAGTTGAAAGGAAGTCCCTCCCTGAAACGAGATGATGAGCTCTTTGTCGATACGCTTCTGATTGATGCCGCTTCGTCGTTTGGGGCATCGCCTCGGCCTCGTCTGCCATCAAGCTCAGGTATTGAAGGCGAACGCGATGGGGGCGGAGGCAGCGGCTTCCCCAATTCCTTTCCAAATTCGCGGAACAGTCTCTCTAGTCCGGGCTGCATTTGCCTGGCGATCATGGGGAAATGTGCGAGTAGCTCCCCAAAAGTCCGGATCTCCTTCTTTGGGGGCGACGAGGTAGGCTCCCCTGACTTGGGCCCCGACCCCGTGGCGGCCTTAGGCGGAAGCGTTCCGGGTACGACGGCAGAGATGATCTTGCCGGGGTCGAAGGACCCAATCAAGGGTCGGGAGATGTAGTATATAAGCCACGGTTGGGAATCGTTGCTCGGCGTGTAGTAGAGCTCATCGGACAGTAGCTGTGCTTGCGTCAAGGACTTGAATCCTAAGGGAAGTAGTTCAGCATGCATGCAGGCTGGAGGGGAAACGGGAGTTGATCCCCACCTTTGTTGCTGTAAACCGAGCTTTCCTTGACGATCACAGTCCGTCCGTTCGCCGTCGGTATCTGCTTTGCCTTCCCCCTACTATCACGGACATTGGAATCATCCTTGGCTCCGGCCGGTCCATTGGAAGCGGGTATTCGCAAAGTATGGCTCGCCAGGAATTCCTCGGAAACGAGGAGATCGGAGTACAGGAGGGACGATTCACGGTCGCGTGAGCCGATCAGGGATTCCGTTACCGGAACCAGAAGAACCTAGAGAGAACACCAGAGGGTCAGGACAACCGATCCGAGGGGGGTGATGACATAGGGTCGATGGGAAAGGTACATGGTTCTCGATCGGCACGCACTGCCCCGGAACAGTGCTGCGGAAGAAGGCACGCAGGAAGGGGTTTAGAGGGTGCATCCAAACGGTCTTGGACGACGGCCCGACGAGGGAGCTCTGGTACTCATCAAGCCGTCTCTGTCACTTGCGACAAGGGCTTGGGCTGCTCGATCGACACGGGGCGAGGAGCAGCTGCGGCGCATGTGTTTGCGGGGAGAGGAACGCGTGGGAAACACAGTTCGTGTGGGGGGGGGGGATGCGGAATCACAACGCTAATTATCACGGCATCAGAAGTGGAGAGGGGACGGAGGAGAGAAGAGCGAAGAAAGAAGAGTGAAAAGCGAAGAAAGCAGCCTGGATGAAGAGGAAGAACCGCGATTCAGCCTGGCGACTTTCGCGGAGTTGCAAGCTCCTGGCGCTATACCCGATTCGGCCAGCCAGTTGGCCTAGACTCCATCCATACTTGCTCAGAGTAGGTAACTATAACTATGTTTGTCCTGGATGTTTGTACAATGCACAGGTAGAATATGTTATTTGGCTAATATTACAAACATAATGATCCCACTCTATCAACACATCCACTAGACTTCCTCCCCTCTACAGTCGGCGCACCTTCCTGCTCCTGGTACCGCCGAACTTGAGACGAGTCGCATCCGATACGCTGCTCACCAGTCCCCGGATATTCTTCCCCTCGTTGCCCAGCAAAACCTTGGCAAACGCCTCCCGGCCCTGGTGGAATCCCCGGAAGACCACCTCCAATCGCTTGATGCTGGGGAGAAGGCCGCGCTCCTGGATCAGACCAAACACATGGGCAGTCAATTGATATGCCGAGTCATATCCCCCACGCCCGCTCTTGCGGAAGCCCAGCTGGCCACAGCCCATGGAAAGTATCGGGTTGCCATTCGGACGGGTCAGGGTCAGGATAGTGTTGTGCCGATGTGCGTAGACGTGGAGATGGTGCGGAGGCGCGTGGTCGGAATACGGTTGCTTGAGCAATTCGGCCTCCAAGCTCTCGGCCATTCGGGAGTAATCGCGCGAGACGTTCTGGTTGGTACGAATTTTCTCTTGTTCCATCATGCGACTGATCGCGTTCATTGGCGAGTTGTCGTTTCCGCCGGCGCTGGGGTCCGAGGGTGTGCTCAGGATCTGCTTCTCCATCTGGCGGGTTTTCTCTCGGGCATCCGAAAGGGTCTTCTGGGTCGTGGAGAACGGTCTCATGGATCGGAGAAGAGAACCCTGGAGCTGGCATCGCCGGCTCATGGACGACGGCACGACTCTCCGCACGGTGTTCATGAATGTCGGGTTCATTGTTGCGGGTGTGCGGTTCAACGGAGAGGGACGGAGGGAACGAGAGCAGAATGCGGCTGACCAGCAGGGCCGTGGTCAAGGACGAACAGGAGGTCCGAGAGGGTTGAGTGAGTTGAGCGACTGGATGTAGGCGGGAAAGGAAGAAGTCGCGGCTGAAGGCGGCGAAGGGCCGAATTTTCGGGTCTTGGCGCATCTCGACTTTTTCCTCGCCTTTCGACTTCCTGCGGCCGAAATCGCTTCCTCTTCTTCTTTCTCTTTGCTTCTCCACGCCGCTTATCCACCACCACCGCCCCCCTCTGGCTCTCGGGGAGTTGCTGAATCCGACTTCATCGCCTTTGTTCATCCCACTACCCCTTTACCCTCTATTCATCATTTATTAGCCCCTTCTACAGAGCATGATCTCGGCTACGAGAATGTCGGCTACCGCGCGGGCGGCCACCTTGAGGTCTCAGGTGCCGAACCTGAGGGCCACCTATAGCAACTCGGTCGCCTTGCAGCGGTCTGCCATTCAGTCGGCGTGCTACTCCACTTCGCTAACAGCGAGATCTTCCCTTATCAACTCCGAACGTCCTGTTTCCCAAATCCTCTCGCCGTACGCTGCCCTCCCGCTCACGAGGTCGTTCCACGCCGCCACTGCTCGCTGGCAGCAGCAGCAGAAACAAGAACAGCAGAAGGAAAAGAAGTCCGAAGATACAGAGCAAGAGAAGAGCGAAGAGTCCAAGGACCAGGAGAAGGAGGACGGAAAGAAGGAGGACGGAAAGGAGGACGCTCCTCCGCCACCCCCTCATGGAGACAAGACGCCTTGGCAGGTGTTCCGGGAAACCCTGCAGTCGGAGTTCAAGGCGTCCAAGGAATGGAATGAGTCGACCAAGGCCCTGGCATCGTCGGCCCACCAGTTCTCCGAGAACGAAAACATCAAGCGAGCTCGCGCCGCTTACGAGGCTGCCTCGGGAGCTGCCTCCACCCGAACTTCGTCGGCATTCAAGACCACCGGACAGGCCATTGGAAAGAGTGCTGCGTGGACATGGAACACCCCTGTTGTACAGGGTATTAGGAAAGGTGTCAACGCGACCGGCTCCGGGCTCGAAAAGGCTACCCGGCCTGTGCGAGAGACCGAAGCTTATAAGAGCGTGAAGGATGCCATTGATGACGGCAGTAGCTCTCGCTACGGAGGATGGATTGAGAAGGAGGAGCGTCGTAAGCAGCGCAAGAAGCGCGAAGAGCTGGAGGCCAAGGCTGGCCGTCGAGTTGAGCCCATGGTGGAAGATCCCGAGTAAGTGCTACGTCCCTCTACACCCAAGGAGGTCTGTTTTCTAATGACGTTACTCTATCCAGGGCTGGTACGAACGTCACTCTCCACAAGGATTCCGCCTGGAAGGAGTCGTGGCGCGACTTCAAGGACTCGAACCCCATGATGCAGAAGCTCTTCAGCATGAAGGAGACCTACAACGAATCCGAGAACCCTCTTATCAGTACTGCCCGCAGCATTTCGGACCGCGTTGCCGGTTTCTTCGCCGAGAACGAGACCGCCCAGGTTATCAAAAAATTCCGCGAGATGGACCCCAACTTCCAGATGGAGGCTTTCCTGCGAGAAATGCGCGAGTACATCCTCCCTGAGGTGCTCGATGCCTACGTCAAGGGAGACGCCGAGACCTTGAAGCTCTGGCTTTCCGACGCACAGTTCCACGTCTATGCCGCTCTTGCGCAACAGTACACCACCGCTGGACTCAAATCAGATGGCCGTATTCTGGACATCCGTGGAGTTGACGTGTCCCATGCTCGAATGCTTGATCCTGGCGAGATCCCTGTGTTCGTCGTGACTTGCCGTACCCAGGAGGTCCATGTCTACCGCAATGTCAAGACAGGCGAACTTGCCGCCGGCATGGAAGACAAGGTCCAGCTTGTGACATACGCCATCGGTCTCACCAGAATCCCCGAAGATGTCAACAACCCCGAAACCAGAGGTTGGCGATTGATCGAGTTGCAGAAGGCTGCCCGTGATTACATCTAAAACTGCCACCGGACTTCTTCCTCCTTTTTCGACGACTTACATTTCAACTCGTGTCTTGATTATCGGCATTTTCTCATGAATTCTCTTCCCTCTTTTCTATATTTATCTCCCTTCTCCCATGTTTTCATATCATCCGACTGTACAATACCGATTATTGAATAGAGACCAGGTGGAAGCGGCGCTTGATTTCTTATGTCTGAAATAACCATGACTAATCTTCGTTGAATATTTTTTTTTTCTTCTTCGTCCACTTTGTTGCTTCCTTGGTGTGGTCGGTGTTTGGGATTTTTGGATTTTCACCATTTACGCTCCACTCCTAAGTATTGCATCTGGATCTGTATCCAGCGTGTTGTTGATCTATTTGAAAAGTATAAATCTACAAGAATTACAACGCTAGTTCTTCCAACCCATAGGAAAGCTTGCTTCGAAAGTTAATATAATAGATAGGGGCTTGGATGAAGTAAGATTTAAAATATAGCTGTCAGGACATCATATCGACGGGGGTCATCTCTATTAACTTCTCGATAGCATTATTCATCGAGTGTGTATCGAGGCATAGACAACAGGAGAATGTGCAACTTAATTGTTTCGAACAAGAATAGAAAAGCTCAAAGAGCATTAGGAGGGCAAAATGGGAAAAGAAAACGGGGGAAGAAAGACACCTTCTCCGTTTACTGGCCTTGGCCTTGGCCTCCCCGGCCAGCGCCACCCATGAAATTCCGGGCCCTATATCAATGGGTCAGTCATCAA
The DNA here is from genome assembly GCA_002215965.1 of Aspergillus persii. NCBI lineage: Eukaryota > Fungi > Ascomycota > Eurotiomycetes > Eurotiales > Aspergillaceae > Aspergillus > Aspergillus persii. The sequence continues at coordinate 4,754,377 of NGZO01000001.1, forward strand.
TAGTTCCTAGGATTACCCTGTGGAGTGGTATACTTACATATCAGCAAGGTTGGGGTCGTTCATCAACTGCGACATATCGGGCATTCCACCACCCTGGCCAAAGTTCTCGGCCATCTGCCTCAACCGGGGGTTGTTCATAAGGTTGTTCATCATATCCGGGTTGCTCATCAGGTTCTGGGCCATGCTGGCAAACATAGGGTTGTTCATGATCGAGCTGAGGTCAGGCATACCACCGGCGCCACCGCCTTGTCCGCCACCGCCACCGCCGAGCATGCTCGCCAGAGAGGAGAGATCGGGCATGCCGCCTGCACCGCGAGAGGCTCCGGGGGCGTCGTCAACGGCATCGGCAGGGGGCTCGGTGCCACGGCTCGCCTCTTCGATCTTCCTCTTGGTCGTTTCAAGACCACGCTTCATGGCATCGCTGCCGCCGTTTCCTTCCGCCTCGATACCCTTCTCGTAGGCCTCCTTGGCGCCCTTGTAGTCGGCCATGTCGAACCGAGCAAGACCCAGACGGCTCCAGGCCTTGGAGTACTTGGAGTCAACGATAGTAGCGAGCTCAGCATCCTCGGCGGCCTTCTCATGCTGGCCGGAGGCGGAGTACGCAGCAGCGCGGTTGGAGAGGTAGATGGGGTTGGCGGAGGCAATCGCCAAGGCCTTGGTGTAAGAGTCAATGGCGGCGTTGTAATCCTTGCGCGCCATCGCGGCATTTCCCTCCGACTTCAGCTTGTCCGATTCAGGCGTGGGAGCTCCAGCCTGAGGCTTCTGGCTCTCGCCTTCGGGGGCCTGAGAGGCGGATTCACCGGAAGGCTTCTTGCGGAGCTTCTCGTAAACACTGTAGATGCTGGCCAGCGATTGGCCACCCAGGGCATCCTTTACGGCAGCCTCGTCGGAGGGGTCGACTTTGAAAGTATCGGCGATACACGACTGGGCGACTTCAATTGTTTCGGCGTCGTCAGCAGTCAGGGTACCATCCTTGACGCTGGTACCCAGGAAGTCGATGATCGCAAGCGCTAGGCGCTTCTTGGACTCGGTAGGAGCCTAGAAAGCAGGAGGGTCAGAATCCAGATCTTGATGGATATTCAGAATGAGTAAGGCTGTATCAAGCTTACCATTTTTGTCAGTTCAGAAGGAAGAAGGGGGAATGCAGAGGAGATGGAGCAGAGAGACAAGAAAAAAGCGATCCGCGGGGGTTTCACTGCGGGGGAGAAGATGATGTTTGGCCCGTTTGCCTGCCGCACGTGATGGCGGCCGATCCCCCGAGGTCCTTCCAGCTCAGGTCGACATCATCAACCCCTCAACAACCTCCCTCCTTCTCCAAGATCAAACGCCTTTGGATGGATATGGTCGGCACGTCTGGGATTGAATCTGTCCCGCGTTCGACAGAATAATCCCTTCACGTCCCACGAAGATGACTCGGTGTGAGCTTGCTTTCCTCCGTCACAGCTGCACCTGTATCAAGCCATGTACTGGCCCCATGGAGTTCCAAGGGTCTATGCGATCAATGGCCCTGGAATTCCATACACCGTCTCGGATGACGAGGACTCTATAGGAGTGGAAAACTACGTCGAACCGTCGCTACCGTTGAGTGACAATGCGCCCAAGCAACCGTCCGGTACGGAGTCAGCATGGGCAAATGAAGCTATTGACGGCCTCTGCGTGTCGCGCACGGGTCATATGTTTGCGACTATGACCCACACATCGATTGCCTTGTGGCAGACAAGAGTGCGTATTGGTCGAGCCGGGCTTACTTCGAGAACTGCATGTGTATTGACAATGTTATTATTAGCCTACCGCCGTGGTCGCCGCAGTGACCCGGTCTACTTCGTCGCTCGAGACCTACGGTCCCAATGTAGCACTTTTGATGCACCCCGATTCCACCATTATCGTTGTCCAAACCCTGAACGGTTACCTCCTTACCTATACGGTTGCTACGGATCCTCACAGCCGAGTGTATCAACAACACTTCGACCATTCTACTCAGAGGCAGCTTGCGCGCCTGTCCGCGGAGGAAGATGCCAATGGGGTTCGAGACGTCAGTATGCGGTTCAGGATGGCCATTAAGATTGAGTCCGGTATCGTTCGGGCTCTTGCTCTGGATAATGAACTTGTCGTGGCCACTGTGAAGCCGCCGGCTATCCAATGCATCCGATGGACCCCGGACGCCAACAGCTCGCAGACCACCTCGGAGCTATTGAGTCGGATATTAGGAGTGTCCAAGCGAACTTCGATAACGGACATGGTGTATGATCGTGCCATTAACCTTTTGGTATGGGTCACCAATGACGGACAAGCATATGCAGTCCAGCGCGCATCGGTTGGACCGCAGGAGCCTGGAGCGCCCAAAAAGCTTTTCAATGGGCATTGTTTCCACAATCCTAGGGACGAAGGGGAAAAGGCTCTCAAAGTTGCAGTGAACGCCCGGTTTTCACTGCTGACGGTGTACTGCGTCAACGGCGAAGTCATGGTATATACAGCGAAAGATTACCTAGGGAATGTGCCCCTTTCTCACAAACTTCAATTGCCTGCCTCGCCGGTAACAACCGGTAAGTTAAATTTTATGTGCTACTCGCCAGATGGGTATTGTTTGTTCGCCGGTTACGACCGCGGGTGGACCACATGGAGCGTGTTCGGTAAACCTGGAGGAAATAGTTTTACGGCAGACCGTGACCTCGCGAAGAGCAACTCCGAGGATTGGTTGAATGGAACCTCGTACGGCTGTTGGATTGGCGGTGGCTCCGATATTATACTGGCAGGATTAGAGGATCGACGCCTGTGGATTCTGGAGACCGCTCGCAGCGCCCTGACCGGCTGCTTTTCTTCGGCGAATCTAGCCAGAGGCCTATTGCAGACGGGCACGGAGGTAATTCTGTATCGGGGGCACGATTTGCCCGACATCATGACCATCTCCGGCAAAGAATCGCTGTGGCATCATGCGCAGTACCCCCAAAGCTACCTTCATTCTCAGTGGCCCATTCGTTCCAGTGTCGTGTCACAGGATGGGCGCTACGTGGCCATTGCCGGTCGACGGGGCCTTGCACACTACAGTGTGAACAGTGGACGGTGGAAAGTGTTTGAGGACTCGAAAGTCGAGAACTCGTTTGCAGTTCGAGGCGGCATGTGCTGGTACGGGCATATCTTGATCGCTGCCATCGAAAGTGATGGGTCATACGAGGTAAGCTGCTCTGTCCATTCAAACCGTCGATTCTGACTAAATCCGTTGCAGCTGCGACTATATTCCCGGGAGCAACCCTTGAATAATCATTCGATCCTGCACATCGAATATTTACCCTCACCCGTGGTTTTCATTGGGCCATCGGGCGAGGACTCCATTCTTGTTTACACTTACGACAACATCCTATATCATTACATTATTTCTTCTGTGAACTCTCGGATCTCGCTTGTTCCGGTTGGTCAGATAGCCTTCAACGGCATTGTGCGAGCCCCAACTCGAGTACGGGCGATCAGCTGGGTGTTGCCGGAGGAACAACTGCGTAAGTACGACCTGTTGGCGAGATGGATGGTGTTCTGACCTCAGTAGGCAATGGCGATCCATCTCAGGATGTCAAGCAGGCATCGGTGCTCCTTTTGGTTGATGGTAACCTCGTGTTGCTGCAGCCATCGACATCAGAGGCCGGAGACTTGAAGTACGACATGAGGGTTGTTTCTCACGACGTCGAGTATTACATCTTGATGCGAGATCAATTCTCATTTAACTTCACGCCGTCGATGGACGAATCCCTCCCTTCTAGCCCCTCGGCAGGAACGGCATTGAACATGTACCATCATAACCTGTCCTTGAGGGACTCTCTCTGGACATTCTGCGGGAAGGATCTGCTGGCTTGGGGCGACGTGCAAGACGTTCTGCGGCGGGAAGACGTTCCAAAGGCAATCGAGATCCCACTGGACTTTTACCCACTATCGGTATTGTTGAATAAGGGAATCGTGTTGGGAGTGGAGTCCGAGATGATGCAACGACGCGACGTTACGTTTGCAGTGCTCAAATTCGCCATCCGCGTGAGTTTTCTTACCTCATGTTAGGGTGAAGATGTACTGACATTACACAGAGCCATTTGTTCCTTCCATACTTCTTGCAGCATTGTCTAGTCAATGGCGATATGCCAGCCGCACTGTCTCTATGCCAACACTTCTCCCACCTTTCCTACTTCCCGCATGCTCTTGAGGTCCTCCTCCACCATGTCCTAGACGACGAAGTCGACAACGAAAGCCGGAACAGCAAAGTCGACGACCCGTCCCTGAAACAAGAGCCCCTTCTCCCCTCCGTCATCTCCTTCCTCCAAGCCTCTCTCCCTGCGCGAGTCTACCTCGACATCGTCGTGCAATGCACGCGGAAGACCGAGCTCCGGTCCTGGCGCACCCTCTTCACCTACCTTCCACCCCCACGGGACCTGTTCGAACAAGCCCTCCGACTGAACTGTCTCAAGACGGCCGTCGGCTACCTTCTGGTGCTGCAAGCCTTCGAGGACGAGGAGGGCCACGAGGCGCCCATCGAAGACTACGTGGTGCGGTTGATGGCGCTGGCCTCGCAGAAGAGCGAGTGGGAGCTGTGCGGCGAACTGGCGCGGTTCCTGATCGCACTGGATGGGACGGGCGAGATGCTGCGACGGGCGGTTTTGCGCGCCGGACTGCGCAATAACGGCGGATATGCCGGAACGGGCAGCGTCAAGGGATTGGGCCTGGCGATCAGCCCGTCGTGGTCATCGCTGTCGCCGACATCGTCGATCTCTCCACGACGGAGTCCGTTGCAAGAAGAGATGCCTTGACTTGTGCAGTACATACATACACAGTTACTTGGAATTACATTTGATCTAATGATTGTACAACCATCCAAATGAAACCAGTAAAATCTATTCATATTCCATTCAATCCATCATGAGAAACAATCAACCATGCATAAAAATAAAAGAAAACGAAATGAACTAATCCAAAACCATCCTCCAAAGCCCATCCCCAAGATAATGCCCATCCTCAACCGCCACTCCCTTCGGCTTACTCTTAATATCCTCGGTGCCCGCCTTCAACGCGCCCACAAGACAAGCCGTCTCCTTCCCCTCCGCCATCACCGCCACCACGGTGCCTTTTTCCAACTTATTCTCTGCCTCGGGCAGCTTGCCTCCCGCGGACGTCAGCCCGGGAGCCATGAGTGCCGCGCCCGAAAGCACGAAGCGGATGGCGCCGCGGTCGATCTGCACGGTTGGTAAGGCGGAGGGGTAGGCGTGCACGAGGCGCAGGTGCGGGAGGGGTGGGCCGTCGAGGGGTTGGAAGAAGAGAGGGGTTGAGTCGATGGTGTAGAGGGTGCATTTGTCGGGACTTTATAATTTTTTTTTGCGTTACCATATTAGCTGTTAACGGTCTTTGCTGGTTGGGGCTTGGTTTTGGTTTTGATTTGGTTTTGGATGCAGACAAGGGAAAAGACGTACAGTTTCACCGAATCCAGCTGCGCCTTCTTAGGCAGGATCTCTTCGATATACGGCTCGAAGCCAGGGTGCGCCTCGACGAACCGCTGGCGCAGTCCGCGCTGCACGGACGATTTGACCTTTGATCGGGTGCTGGGGGGGATACTAGATTGCGAGTCCGGTTAGTTTGTGCTTGCTATAGACCTATTGCTAGAAAAAAAAATCGAAGAGCTAGAAGAGCCCCTTTGTACAGGATCGGGGAAAGCACTTACTCTTTCTTGAACATTTTGTGGTTGCTGATATGTATGGACCAGGAGCTGATGGACGCGATGTCTGGCCCGCAAAGCGTCGAGGGCGGTGGGCTGCGGGGAAGGGTTGCTGTGGTCACGTGGGTGTATACTGCCGGACAAACTATTACATGGAGGCGGACAGATTTACATTTACAGGTCCATGTTCGAATACAAGGGGAAAAACAAGATGGACAGGAATCGTACGTCGTACATTCTTTATCATAATTATCAACGATACTATTTAACCACGAGCAGCACCCGCCTTGATCAGGAGAACATCGCCATCTTCGACAACGTAGTCCTTGCCCTTGGTCATCACCTTACCGGCGGCCTTGACGGCACCTTCGTCACCATACTCCCGCAGGGTGCTGTAGTTGTATACAACGGCCTGAATGAAAGTCTTCTCGAAGTCGGTGTGGATGACTCCCGCGGCGGCAGGGGCCTTGATACCCTTTCGGATGGTCCACTGGCGCACCTCGTCGGCACCCGTGGTGAAGAAACTGGCCAGGTTCAAGACTTGACGCATGGTGGTGATGACCTTGGGCAGCACCGACTTGGTGTTCAGGTTCTTGCACTCCTCCAGAGCCTCCGCTTCGGTCTCGAAGCGAGTCAGACGCTCCTCGAACGACACGGAGATGGGAATCAGAGGGTCACCGGGCGAGTTGGCCTTGATCCATTCAAAGACCTTGGGAAGGTACTTGTTCTTCTGGCGGATGTAATCCCGCTCACTCAGGTTGACCAGGTAGACCACGGGCTTGGCAGTGAGAAGCATGAGGGGGTTGATAACCTCGACCTGAGATACCAAGTTAGTAAAATGGTAAACCTCATGAGAAAAGTGATCAAAACAGAAATCAAAATAATATCAGACGGGACGTTATCTCAATATGGCCTCGAACGTTGGAATTTAAAAAAATGAGGCCATTCGACGAGCTGGGATTATCGAGCAATAGCTCTTATTCATCATAAAAGGTGTAGTGCAAAAAGAAAAAAGAAAAAAAAGACAGATACATACCTCCTTAGGAGCCCAGTCGCCCTTTCGGACGTCGTTACCCTCCTTCAAGAACTCGAGCACCTTCGCAACGGTGGCTTCCTCCTCACGGAGCTTCTTCATCTCCAGAGTCTGACCGCCACGTCGCGTCTGCTTGCCCAGAGCCTCCAGAGCCTTCTCGACAAACTCGATATCCTTGATGCGCAGTTCCTCGTTGATGATGGTCAGATCCCGGATAGGGTCGACGTCACCCTCGACGTGAATGATCTCGGCGTCATCGAAGCATCGGACAACCTGGAAGATGGCATCGACGGCACGGATGTGCGACAAGAAGGAGTTACCCAGACCGGCACCGGTGGAGGCACCGCGGGTCAGACCGGCGATATCGTAGACCGTCAAGTTGGCAGGGACCTGCGACTTGGGCTTGTAGTGTTCGCACAACCAATCGTATCGGTCATCAGGAACGACAACGCGCGCCTCTTCAGGATCGATGGTGGCATAGGGGAAGTTGGCCGGGTTACCCAGCGACGACTTTGTGATGGCTTGGAACAGCGTCGATTTACCGACGTTGGCCAGACCAACCTAAGCAGTGGGAGAGAAAGTTAATGGCATGATTCAAAGCAATTGAATCGGTGATTCGTGAAACTACATGATCACGATGGGATGGAAAAAAGAAAGAAGGAAAGAGGAAAAATTTTTCCGTTGTGTGGAAATAAATAGGGAGCGACGGGGCAATAAACGGAGCTAAGAAAAGGGGTGGCTGGGAAAGCAAACGGTGCAAAAAGGGAAGGGAAAAAAAAAAGGCGGTGGGGGGAGGCTCACATACGATACCACTTTTCAAGTTGTTTCCTGGACGGCCCAGGAGCACCTTCTCTTGGACGACGGCTTTCTTGGGAGGCATTTTCTTGGATTTGCTCTTCTTTTTGCTGGAGTAGCAGCGGCGAGAGAGGGGAAGCGAGAAGGAGTGGAGGGGAGGAAGGGAATAATGAGAACGGAGGGAGGGGAAGGAAGCGACGCGGGGCACAGAGAGGAAGCGCGAAGCCAAAGCAGGACCAGCTGCAGACGAGCAAGGAGAAGTCGAAAGCGAAAGAAAGAGAAGGACGGAGGGGCGGAGGGGAGACAGGGTGGCGGTTGGCCCAATGACGTGGGCGGGAGGGACGTTACAGAGTAGCTGGCAGTAGTTAATAATATACAGTTAGTAAGGAGTAGAGGAGGAGTGTCCGTAGGAGGAATTCGAGTGACTGTGTCGGGTTGAGGCAAGAACTCGCTAAGCTGTGCGCCCTCACCGCCCACATGACCCCCGTGCCCTATCATACCAGAGCAATTAACCATGTAGGTAGATGATGCCGAAGTAATAGACATATAGTACATTCCCAAAGTAAATCAAATCAGAAGAAACCATAGTCTCCCCCTGCAACTCCGTAAAACGCCCCTCCCCAGCCTTGTCTTGCCTTGCCCGCCTACGTTTCCATTGCATCGCCGGCCTCCGACTCATTATCCACCACCCCCAGTAGCTTCGCATACGGCACCGTCACCCGTTGCAGGTCCCGGTGTTTACCTGTCTACCTGTCAGTGTTTCCCTTTACATCTCGTAAGAATCATGGATGCCACTTACCCAGGGCCAGAATGACCTCCTTCAGCAGCACCTCCCGTGGCCAGCCACAGAGGGTCTCCGAGCTCTCGCGCCAGTTGCGGTCCTCCTGTTCATTCGCCTGTAGCCGGTCCCCGGTCCCGGTCTCCTCTTCCTCAAACAGGCCCCCAATGAGACCCTTCAACAGCTCTTCCACCTTCATCCGGAGCCCCTCCGCCCCGATGCGCTTGGCGTACATCGACAGGTAAAGCCGGAACTCCTCCTTCGCTCCCAGGGACAGCGCCGCCGCCAGTCGGTTCTCCAGGTGCGCAATGGACACGCTGGACTCGAAGCTCTCGTAGCCCTCCCGGGACAGAAGGACCTTGATCAGCCGCTGGAGGAAGTACGCGCGTCCCCGCAACAGGGTCTCGTTGGTCGTGTTCCGCTCCAGGAACGGGATGATGCCCGCCGACACCGTCGCCTTGGCCTCCTTATCCTGCTGGGAATCCGTCGACTGCAGATTGCCCACCGGCGCATCCGTTGTGTTCCAGTACTGGCTGCCGACGGCCCACCACGCCTCGGAGATGCGCTGCCACGTGTACATGGCCGGCGAGTAGGTATACCCTTCCCCGTTGGACAGCGCCACCACCATGCGCCCCTCCGAGTTCACTCGTGCATTCGTGATCGCCGGGGCCGCCGACGGGTGCGCCCCAAGGGTGTGCACCGCCGCGTCCAGCACCGGTTGCAGGGAGACGGGGGGGTGAGGTGACGAGAGGTGTTGGACGTGCCAGACATAGCACATGCCGACGGCGGAGATGGCCAGAACCCACGGCCCGTTGCATTCCAGGATTACCGGCTGCGCCTCCAGCACCAAAGCGCTGACCAGACGGCGGCCGGCCGGGGTCCAGATGTAAATCGATCCGTCTTCGCAGGCCGCAGCCCACATGTGCTGGTTGCCCGTCACGAGAAGGACGGCGCGCGGGAGGAAGTCCTGCCACACGGGCTGTTCGCCCCGCGAAAGGGTCAGCCGGACGGGCTCTCGATCGACGGCGCGGCCGGTCAAGCTCGCTGGAGACGGATTCCGCGCTTCGAACACCACGTCCACTCGAGACTTGTTGGATTCCGCCGTCGTGCCCGGCGGCTCCGTGGGTTTCCCGGCCGGGTCGATAGCGCGCACGATCTGACTGCGGACTTTAGGGACCGCCATTCGCAGTTGACTCATGGCCATGGACGGATTCATGACCGCAGGCCGGATAAAGTCGGGCGTAGGTTGCTGTCCTGTGGCGGGGGGCTGAGGTTGCGCAGGAAGAAGGCCGTCGGGCGTGTTGGCAAGGATCGGGGTCGCGCCGTTTGCACTTGCCACGGCAACCCGCTTTTCCACATGGCCGTCCTCGTCGCCCTCCAATTGGGCCAGCTTGCGTTTGTTGCCAAACAGCAGCGAGGCCAATCCGCCTTTCGGTAGGCCGTCGAATGGCTTGGACAGATCAACGATGGACTGGGGCGTGTCGGCCTTGACTTGGTTGCTGACCGACGCCATCAGTCGTGCTTGAGGCAGCGAGGATTCGGCCGCCCCTGCACCGGACACCAGAAGAGGTGCGATGCGCTTCTTGCCGTCTTTGGTATATGTAGGACGCTGCTTCAGCCTCTCCAGCTTGACCTGGTATGGATCTGGCTTGGCTGCCTCGGGCGCGGCCGGTGTCGCCGTGGTGCCGTTGGGTTGGTTCTTCTGGCTATCTGCGGAGGGCGAAGCGCCTCGAGCTGGGGTGACTCCGTTCGAGGGTAACGGGGTGGTCTTCCCATTGACGATGTTCTCTGTGGCCGTGTGATCATCGCCCATCAACGCTCCCATTCTCCCTTCCACGTCCTTGATCTCCCCGGCTTTGCTCTTCTCCTCCAGTAACAATCCATCCGTAGTCTCCGCAATGCCAGCACCCCTCCGGTTCGTACCAAATTTGGTCAGCGACTTCTCGTTCTCCTCCATTTCCATAGCAAACCCAAGATCGCCGTCTTCGAACCGCACCGCCAGAATCGTTCCATCCAGAGCAGTTGCGTAGAGACAACTTCCGTCGGGGCTCCATGCCAAATCAGACAAGGACTTGGCCGCTAGCTCTTGGGCGACCACAATCGGTCGAGGGTTACTGGTGATCCAGATGCTTAAAGACTTATCTCCTCCTGCACAAGCAATTACCGTCACAGATGGTGGTGCATGGCCGTCAGCGGCTTGTTTGTTGACCGGCTGGCTGGTATACAGTCGCGGAGAGAACGCGCACACTTCTACTGGAGCTTCGTGGCCAATCAAGTTGATATCTCCGTCCCACGTCCCCCGGTTGATGATGGCCACGGAGCTGACGGGTCCATTCACGGCGTTTGCGGCCGCGATATGCATCCCGTCCGGGGACCACGAGCATCGACGGAAGTAAGCGGTGAGAGGCGAATTATTAAAGGGCGTGGTGATAGTGTGTTCGAGAACGAAGTTGTTCATCTGATCATGAGCCGTCGAGTTCGGCGTCGGGGAGGTGAATCGGAAGATACGAACGGTACGATCATCGCTCGCCGTGGCGAAGTACTTATTCGCAGGATCGAAGGTGATGCCCTTGACATGGCTCTGGTGTACCGACAACGTCTTCAGCTTCTCGAATGTATGACCCGACCACACCACCACCTTGGAGTCCAAGCCGACAGACACCAGGATCGAAGAATCGAACGACCATCCCAAGTCCTGAACGTCGTTGTCATGCCCTATCAATCTGCGGGTTGTGCGCCAGTTCTCGACCGGCGGTGCCTCGTTCGAACCTAAAAGGATTCCCCAGTCACCGTCAGCCCCTCGTCATTCCTCCCAACAGAAAAAGCCTAAGCCCCTCCCAGCACTTACCGAACGTGGAGGCGTGCGAAGGCGCATTAGCATCCAGAGCGTAGATGCAAACAATCTTGTCGTCAGCACCCGATGCCAAGTATTTTCCATTCGGCGAAAATCGGACGGTGTGTATGGTTCCGGAGTGGTTGCTCATCGACGCCAACTGTTTCGGCTTGTTCGCGACCTCAGGGTCGTCCGTGTTGCAGATAGCCTCCGTAGACCAAATCCGAACGTATCCATCTGTCCATCAAAGAGTATCAAATGCGCCAGTCAGTCTCCATCTTCCATGCACCTTTCCACAAGGTTGAAGTGGTCTCCGCAGGGCAAAAAACGTAGAGAAACTAACCTCCGGCGGCCGTCACGAGACGGCTTCCATCGGGCGAAACATCGCAACTATAGACTTCAAAATCTTTCCTCTCGCCTATTCACCGAAGAAGATGGGATTAGCTGAAGGTTCTTCTCATCAAGGCTCCTCGCAGAACTGTTGTAACTGTATCCAGTCCCAGAATCCGCAAACCCCGGGGGGAAAGGGCTCAAAAAACAAATACCTCCATGCGTTAGCCAAACTGGCTTGATGATATGCATCGCCGCGACTTCGTAACTCCCTCTCTAAAGTCGCAGGAAGGGTCCTATGCTTCAAGGCAGTCCGTTTGAAGGTTCGATCACTGGTGAATTGACGTGGACGAAGGAGAGCTTCCTGGGGACATGGCAACGCAACCGCGTCGACAGCTCATCGAACCACGAGGCTAATTTCGGGGCCGGAAAAGGACTGGGAAATGATAATTACCGCTGACGGAGATGAGGACCGTCGGCAGAGATGTTCAGGCTGGGTCTGAGAAGCAGCGGGGAAGGAGAGGAGGAACGCGCAGGACCAAGAAAGGGCCGATGGGCGCGCCCGATTTCCGTCAAGTCGCGATCTCCAGTGGCCCGAGCTTTTGCCCTCCGCCGCCCGCAGGTCTTCCAGGTTCTCTACAAACGACTGTACACAGGTACCTACAATGGCACGAGAATGGTTCAATGCACTGCTTTCTGCCTTATTGATCTACTGTACATCCTAGTCCCATAGCAGATACATGCGAAATAATGGAATCAATCCGCGCTCCATAGTACTTGCCCGCAACACGCTGCAGCAATCAATGAACCATATGATCATATCCCTTTTTTTTTATTCTTTTTCTGCCATCTTCAATCGCATACTTTTGGTTCCAAAGGTCGCACTTGGGAACTGGCTGGCAGTAAAAAGGAGACAGATAAAAACAATAGGGGTAGAATACACGGGGGGAGGCAAGGAAGTAGTTTCGTACTCGTCCAGAGATAATCGTAAGGAGTAAAGAAATTAGGAACAACAATACACAGGGGGAGAGTCGGAGAGATATAGAACAGAAAAGGGAAATCAATATTGCGGATTGTCACTCAAGATTGCCGATTTACCGGCTCTCGGTGGCCTGGTCGAAGCTCTGCAACACATCTCCAACGACGCCATCCTTGACCTTGGATTCCTCCTGCGGCTGCTCCGAGGTGGGCTTCTGGTCATGCTCAGGCTTGCCGGAGGACGCCGGAGCAGGCTCTTGCACTCCCAGAGACTTGGCCGCGATGCTCCTCGCCTGGCTGTCGCTGACCTTGCCGTAGACGGCCATAGCGTTGGCAATCATTCCACCCAGGTCACCGACATTGCCGGGGACAACCACCGAGGTGCCCTCCTTGGCCAATTTCGAGAACGCATCCACGTATTTCTCGGCCACGCTGAGGCTGACGGCGGAGTGGGCATGGTCCTTGCCGGCCTCGATAGCCCTGGCCACGGCGTCGATGCCGCGGGATGTAGCCTCCGCTCGCAGAAGGATAGCCTCGGCCTCACCACCGGCACGATTGATCTGTTCGGCCCGCATGGCCTCCGAAGCCAGAATGACGGACTGCTTGCGACCCTCGGCGATGTTGATCGCACTCTGCCTCTGACCCTCGGATTCAAGAATCTCCGCTCGCTTCGACCGTTCAGCCGTCACCTGGCGATGCATGGCGGCCACCACGCCGTCGGGGGCATGGATATCGCGGATCTCGTAACGCAGGCAAACCACACCCCAGGCCTGGGCGGCCTCGTTGATAGCCTGGGTAATGTTGGTATTTAGTGTCGCACGCTCCTTCAACACATGGTCGAGTGTAAGCTGGCCGATTTCAGAACGCATGGTGGTCTGCGCAAGCTGAGAGATAGCATATTCCGCATCCTCCACGCCGTAGCTAGAGTGGTAGAAATTCGGCACTCGTCAGTCCCAGTCCTGATTGCATCTTCTCAAATGGGGGGAGGGGGGATAGAGTCTTCAACAAAAGCTCACCTTGCCTTGTACGCATCGAACACTCTCGTATACAGCACACCGTCCAGCTCTAACGTCACGTTGTCCGCTGTAATAGCATTTTGGCTGGGTATCTCGATGGCCGATTCCTTCATGCTCTTCACGTAGGCAATGCGGTCGAGAAACGGGATCAAAATCGCGAGACCGGGCTCTAGGATCCGGTGGAATTTCCCCATGCGCTCTACAATCCAGGCGGTCTGTTGGGGGACGAAGCGGATGACGGTATTCATGGGAAGTGTCGAGTGATTCGCAAAGTAGGTGGCAGGCACGCCGCTCGACGACGGGCCACCCCCAAAGTTCAGTAGGGACTGCTCGGGTGCCAGTCTTCGAGATGAGGTGGAGACATCTCTTTGTCGAATGCGGTTCAGGGTGTTCGAGGCTGTGAGGCCGGAGGCAGGAAGACGAGAATTATGGAGTAATCGGTAGGAGCTGCTAGGGGGAGACCGGAGCAGCCTCAATGAATGCCTGGAGGCCACGTCCATTGTGGGGGAAAGAGAATGCCGACGAATTAATCTCCCGAAGGCGCGACGGAGGAAAAGTGTGAAGCCAGATGAAGCTATCTAAAGACGTGAAGCTGGCCGCTCGGTCGTTCCTCACCTGCCGGCGTTTCCAGCCTGAGGCAGCAAGGTAGCTGAGTCATCCCGCATCGCAAGTTGCTGCAACAGGACAATCAGGTTAACCTAGGTATACTCTGTAGGTACATAGTGACGTGACTTGGTAGAAAATATCATTAAATTATCCATAATACGCACGCATCCTATGAATTCCCGGATCCATCCTATATAATACTAGTGGCCCGAGTGGAGTGTAAATACACAACAGCAATGCTCTAGCAAAGAGTATGAATCTCCAGAAGATCATCAAAATGGACTGGCATCTTTATAGAAGAACGGTGCCGGCTTCAATTTCATATATTGGAAATCTCATTGCGCCCTGTTGTGGAAGGAAAAAAATTTTTTTCTCTTTTTTTTCTGGTTCTGCCATTCACACTAGAGAGCAAGGGAACAGGAGTGGGAACATTATCACGATATTAAAAGAAGCAAAAAGAAATGAAGAATCCGGTAAAACATTCTATGGATGTGGGAATAACTTCAGCCCGGCCCACAGAAGCAAGCATCAAACACAGAGGATACTGCCCAGTAAAAGATGCCCGGACTCCAGAAAATTTTTAACCCCTCCCATGACTAAAGAGAAAAAGAAGAAAAGCAATATAACGAAAAGAGAAGAAAAAAAAGCACGAAGATAAAAGGAGGAGAGAAGGAGATAAATGGAATCAACAAGCAGACAAGCCGAGACATCAAATGTGCATAAATGAATTTACCTCCATGAAAGCTGGTCACCGGCAACTGAGAAAGAAAAGAAAAAAGAAACAGAAAAAGCTAACAGGATAATGATGCAAGTCATGATGGATAAAAGGCCACGAACAAGATAAAGGGGAAACGGAAGAAAGAGATACAAAAGGGTTGATGAGAGAAATGAAAACAAAATCACTTTTTCAGCTTGGCTCAGCCAGAAATCAGTCGAATCGTTGTTTTTTTTTTCGCGATTTTCAAAGTCAAAAAGGCTTCGCCAGCATAGTCAGGACAGAACGTAAGGCTCATGGTGTCTTATCGTAAAACTCGGCCAAGGTCGTTCGCGGCAAAACAGACGAGGTTTCGATCTTATCGAGAATGACTCCGGCGCTCAACAAAAAGCAAAAAGACCGTAAAGACGATTTGGCAAAGCCATGTGCTGACGTTTCGTGCAAGATCATCAAACGCTAGACTCTTAAATTCATTGTACATTTGTGCATTGAAATTTTGGGACCAAGAAGTGCGACCAGAATTGGTACAGAACATCCATATCACGGATTACCGTCTCGGGTTGCCGTAAAAATCTTGTTCGTCAAGAACTCGTTTCGGAAAGCACTGCAAGGGTTCGTAAGAAACTGAAAAGACAAAAGCCGTGGAGGAGTCGCCTTCTTCGCGCAGGATGTCGGTATGTCGGCTCTGGGCGTTGGGGTATATAAACCGCGGGCCATTGACCTCTAATCCGACACATATCACGTCTCGACTGAAGGCAAATTAGTGGCTGCCATTACATTAAACCCAACGGGTGTGGCAAGACACATACCAGGAGATCGACATCCAGGAAGGAGAGGGAAATGGTAATCGAGAGAATTTAATCCGCCCGCTGTTTTCAAGTCAGTCGAGATGATTCATAAACGGATTGAGACAGAGTCACGGGTTGTTCAAAACTTACGACTTCTGCTTGAGCATTAACTGGTTTCGAAGGAGAGAACTCCGGGGCGTCGGAAGACAAAGAAGTCTTCGGGGCCCGCGATTCGACAGTACCGTTAGACAGGGGCTGGTGAGACGCAGTGCCGTTTACAGCGCCCTCGACGTGGTTCTGGGGTGCCGAGTTCTCGTCGGTCTTGCTGGTCGCCGGAGCAGTGCCACTCTTCTGCGCGGAGGGATCACGCTGTTCCAACGGCAGAACCCACTGCTCCCATTCCCTCGGTCGCAGACGATCAACGCCATCTTCACCGGTGATATATTCCACGTTTCTCAGCTGGCGGGCGACATGACGGAGGAACTCGAAATCCTCGGTCAAAGTCTTAATTCGCTTGAAGGTTGCGATGAATGCCAATTCCACGAAACCCTGGGAGTCCATGTGCTTGCGTAGGAAGAGGTCCTTGCACAGGTTATCAACGGAGAAGTAGTATTCAAGTTGCATGGAGACCATGCCCATCATGGAGAAAGGCTCCATGTATTGCTGGTAGGGGACCGCCGTCATGGGGCCGGCATGCATGGGCTGATAGCCATACATCGTGTTGATATCCGCGGGGTACTGGTAAACACCGTACATGGTGGCAGAGTTCGGCAACGAGGGCGACCTCAGGGACATCCGGTGGCCTTGAGAGCCGTTCGGGAGGTGCTGCGATCGCTGGCGATCGTTAAAGCCGAAAGACTTCTGGTGCATGAAAGAGTTATGCGACATGTGATTGTTGGCGAAGTGGGCATTCTGAGAGCCACCGAAACCGCCGCGGCCACGAGAGCCACGGCCACGGTCAGCGCGGAACTCCTTGTCCTTTCGGTCGCCATGGAATCCGGGGAAATCAGCCGACTTGGGGCCATTCTCGAACCGGCGGTCATTGGACGACCCCGAGCGGGGGCCAGCCTGTGCATCGACGGAAAGATTGGGGTTTCTAACGCTGTGGTCTCCGCCCTTGTGAGCAGCGTCATGGTTTCTGAAAGCCTTTGCATCGCGGTGGTGCCGGGGGATAGTCTCGCCTCCGTTGGCATGTCGCCCGGCAGAGGCGGCGCTCGCGTTCTCCGCAGCCTTGGTTCCACGGCTTCGGTCTGTCGTCTGCCCTTTACGCTGGTCGGCAGATCCGACATCGGCACTGTTCGATCGTCTCGAGGGCGCAGGAAGAGAGTTGGCGCGAGCAGAGTTGGCCTCGTTCCTTCCTCGGTCTGCGGGCGATGCCTTGGCAGAGCCTTGGGCCGCCTGTCCAGAGGCAGCCTTGTCGGCGGCGGCACCGTGAGCGCCGTTTCGACCACCCTCGCGTCCGCCACGGGCAGTGCGTCCACCTCGGCGAGCGGCCGAAGGAAGAGGGGTGTTGAAAACGGCAGTAGGGACGTACGGCACGGGCATCCACTTCTCCTTGCCATGGGGTCGGATCACTGGGCTCTTCTCGGACTTCTCGGACTTGTCGCCCTTCTCCTGGGCCTTCTTCTTCTCCTCGCCTTGGGCAACTTGCGGCGTGGGCCACAGGGCTGCATCCTCGACGGGGGGCACAGTTGCGCTCTCGTCGCGGCCCGTTCTCTTGCGGCTGTTGCCCTCGGAGGCACCGTCGGCTCCCTTCTTCTTGGAGGCGGCCTTGGGCTGATCCTGCTGGGTATCATCCGACATCGAGGCTGCTGAAGCAGTCTTCGCGTTGCCAGTCTTGGCGGCGTTGGGCGCAGGTTTTAGCGACTGCACGACCTTAGCCTTAGCTTCCTGCGCCTCTTTTCGCTTCTGCCAAACGTTCACCGCAGGAAGGGGGGCAGCCTTCAGCTCTTTCGGGGGTTCCTCCTTCTCCTTGTCCTCAGACTTCTCCTTGGAGCTTTCGTCTCCGTTTTGCGGTTTGTCAGACGCCGAGGCCTGTGATTGCTTATCCCAAGTAGATTCCGAGGTGCCGTTAGGCGTATTTGAGCCCTCCTCTTTCGCTTCCGTAGAAGTCGAGTTTCCGGCACTGGGGGATGTCGTGCCCGATGCGTTCGCCTTGGTCGTGGGAGTCTCCGATTCCTTGACCGAGTTGACGGGAGTTTTCTCTGGCTCCTGAGGTGTCTCCGTCTGCGATGTCACCGCGTTCTCGGTTTGCGAACTGGGGTTCGATTCCTGCTCATCTGGCTTGGAGACATCATTCGGTTCCGACGTGGTCTTTGCCGATGGTACCGATGGAGCAACGCCCTTAGCGGCCTGAGCGTAAGAAAACGTAGCAGCCATTTCCGTTCTGTAAATAGCAAAGGTCTAATATATCCGTTCTAGAAATGAAGAAGACGTGAAAAAGAGAGTTGTTCTTCCAGAGAACAGGCGCCTCCGTTGGCAACTCCAATCAAAGAAACTTGCGTGCGCCAACTGTGGGCGAGACAGCTCCAGCACTTGACGGCAAACAGAGGGACCAAGCTCCGTCTTCTTGCGACCCCACCAAGCTGCAGATTTCGGTCACTGGACGTGGCTCCTATGTCGGTGCAGGTTATGGAAGATAGTCGGTCAGATGGTTTGCAAGGTCACAAAAGCTTTGTTCGCTATCGAGGGGGAGGAAAACGGTGTATGGTTCGATGTACCGTATCCGGATCTCTTCAACCGTAATTTTCTATCACACGAATCGCATCAAAATCGCTCGTCGATAGAAAGAAAAAGGTATTCGTCCCTAGAATCGTTTGGTTCCAAGGCCGGGTTGAAAGAGGTTTCAGACGGTGTAAGAATCGACGTCGGTGAGTTCGACACGAAAGGATTCAAAAAATTTCTGATTTCACGGCAAGACTGGATTAATAAATGCGAGATCGAGACGACAGCAGAGCTTTTGAAGACGATCCACTGAGCGGTGCGTAGACCCAACTCACCCAATTTGTGTCGTTCGAAATTCGGACCGTCGGAAGACTCGCAAAGACTTCCGGGTATGCAACTGAGATGAAACAGATCACAACCACGACGAATACACGCTGGAGATTTTTCGAGAGAACCCCGGTGGCGTAGCCCCTTGTAAAGCGTAGGCGAAAAGGCGCGACTTGCACGTGGTAATGGCCCGGAATACCGACGAGGTGGAATATCGGGATTCCCAGCGACAGGAATAATTGAGGGGAGAGAAAAATTGACAGGATCGAGATCAGGTCAGAGGCGACGACAGAAAAAAAGAGTCGAAGCAGATCTCGTGCGGAGAAAGTCAAATATCAAAAGGGATCAACCGATCAATATGCCCTTGCCAGTGTGTTAAAAAAAAAAAAAAAAAAAAAAGGGAAAAAGGAAAGAAAGCAAAAAAAAAAAAAAAAAAAGGGAAAAAGGAAAGAAAGCAAAAAAAAAAAAAAAAAAAGGGAAAAAGGAAAGAAAGCAAAAAAAAAAAAAAAAAAAGGAAAAAGGGAAGGAAAAAAAAAAAAAAAAAAAGGAAAATGCGAAGGAAGCAAATAAGAACAGAAACAGTAATAAGAATTGTGGACTGCCAGAGAAAAGGAACAGAAAAATTGGAAAATTACATGAAATAAAATAAAATAAAACAGAAGAAAATACACCACAATTCAGTTGACTGGCGTTGGGCGGTTTTCCGCCTGTAAAACACGGCGTTTTTCCTTTCCTCCCAGAATGTACGGGGTTTCTGTACCATGTTTCTTTTCCTCTTCCTCTCCCTCTCCCTCTTCCTCTTCCTCTACCTGTGTACCTACCTGCCGGTCATCAAACTAAACGATTCTCCTGCCCCTCAGGCTCGAGTACTCTCTATCTTCTCGTACTACCTCACTCGTCATCTCTCGAGGTAGACTACGTCCCAGAACACAATGGCCTGAGGTCCTGGATTTTAGTGGACTTCAGGGCTGCTGTGGGTATGAACCGCCCATTTTCCTTCCTGTCTGGGACTAAGTCCGATCGTGAGTTTGGTTCGACTCGCGCATTGCATAGGGATCCAGAGGATTCTAAATTCCAGTCCATCACTCACGGCGGATCTGCGTCGGTTCTCTGCCATCCACTTAGACCGGCCTCGTACCTGAGCCCGAGATACAGGCGCACGCGGTATGCTATATATAACTCTATCGCCTCGGATTCCATACCTGCCACAGAGACGGAGGTATGTGCTTAACCATGTTGGGGGGGGCGGGTCCGATTCTATGCTTATAATCGGTGGGAGAGAGGGAGGGCTCTGATGGTCATCAAATCGATTAAATTGCGACCACTGTGACATACGGAGGATGTCTCTTCCTTCTATCCTTGTCCTCGGACGTTGTCTCTCTTTTACCGACATTCCGCAGTCACCTATTCGCCGATAATGGATCTCGGGCGACCCCTCCCCTTGACCTTCGGCCGTTGCTCAACGGTCTTAGCCATACCGAGGGAAATATCGTCGACCCCCAATCAAAGCCGCCATCAGAGGCACCTTCTTTGCGGACCAGTCACCGCACCCTGACTATATACGTAGTAATATTCATATTCAGTCCTGCAAATATGCTATGGATCTACTTTCAAATACACGTATCTATCTCATGCTCACTCCCGCGATCCAGGCTGCCTCGCAGCCACCAGAATTGGCATCCACTGGTCGCAAGGCTACGCCGAGGGGCTTTAGAGGGGGTTGCGGCACCCCTCCAGACATGTAACTATACAGATTTGGAATCCGCAGTCCGATTGCGTTAGCCAAATGTGTGTTACACTTATTCCCGTCCCATGTGGTATTTACGCATAACCCCGGAATCAGAGCGTTGAGAAGACTATCTTCGGTCGTGGTTAAGACAACAGGCTCGGACTGCGAAGGCGACAATATAACCCCCTGTTTAGTGAAGATCCGAATAAGAATAAACATGGAATATACTCTGAGTAGTACGCAGTAGGTAGGACTGGAGGTGGGCCCACCTGTCAGAGACTCCGTCACATACATCCATTTACCCTGGACATTAATATTCTGTACTCGCAGGCTGATCGGTTTCCATCTCCATACGGTACCTCCGGCCAGGTATTAATCTGCCGCTCTCCGTAGGTGCCCCGAGACCCCAAGACATGCACCAGGGTACTTCCTTCTTATCCATTTCTGTGTAGCTCCGGGCAGCAGCAGCCCAAAGTAAGGGATTCCGTATTAATATTCTGCTCCTTTGGGAGGTAGTTACTACAGGTAATACAGAGGGCCAGGATCATTCTTACGTTAATTAATCCCTCGCCCCTCTCATCCTCTTGGCCGGTGTTTACACTTTACCTACAGATTCCTCCTCCCCTGACTAGCAATGCATGCATGTGTATGTGTATATGTACTGTACGGAGTACAGGGCATGTATGTGGCTTCCTTCCATCATATCTGACAGGTCCGTCTTGATCCGAGTCCAATTTTCCAGGCCGAAGGAAATCACCATAGTAATAAGACATGGGAAGAAGGGGAATGCGTAAAAACCGGCAGCTCACGTGCCTCCCCCCGTTTCACTTTTCTCGTCCCGCTCAGACCGAGACTTCCAGCTTCCTCTGGGGTCTCCATGACTTTCTCGCAAATACTACATAGTAAATACCCAGGCATGACTCGGGTAATTGCAATACATCCCATGGCACATCCCTGCCTGCCTAGTACTACGGGAGAAGTACCGTAAACGTGATAAATTTCTTCATCCATCGGACCGGACCTGAAAGACCGTCTAGCCGAACTCAATTTAGAATTACTTCATTTTAGATTTCGTTTCATCCTCAAGAGTTGGTCTACCGAGTACGTCGATGTCAGATGTCTCCTGTCTAAGATGAGCACGTTCCAGGCTGTCTTGCTTTCGTATAACCTAGGAATTCAGCTAACTAGTGAATGTGGTACTTACTGCCTTAGATCACCAATACGTAATTTAAACCATAACATGCCCTATACAACGTCCATCTATAGCACACGTGATCCATCCTATAATTTTCATTTTCTCCCTTTCTTTTCCTTTCCTTTTCATCCCTTCCGGCGTGTGCCGTGCTAAATAATTGATTTGGCTCCACTCCTTGTACACACAAGGCCATCATCCCTCCAGCCATCCTAACCCAAACCATCTAGGTACATAAGAAAGAAAAGAACGCAATGTACTCTGCAGCCAGCTGTCCATGCCATCCAATCAATCACCTTCCAAATCCACCGTTCACGAGTCCCTAGAGCCGTATGCGGTAAGGTCACGGGATCTTTTAAAAAGAAAGAAACGGGGAAACTAGGTCAATTGTAGACAAGGTCATGATTTTATGACTATTCTTGATTAGTTATGCGATTCAGTCGGTGACTCGGTATGAACCATCATCGCTTAGTAGCCCGGCTGCCCGCGTGGGTGAACGGCTCATTAGGGCTGAGGCTTTTTTTTTTTTGCCCTTTTTTTTCTTCTGCTTTCACGGGATCTCGGGATTCTTCGGAGGTTCCAGTTCTCGTGTCACGTGCCCGTTTCCTTTCTACAAGATTTACCTATACGTTGGGAGAAAAATAGCTTCTTCTCTTGTCTCTTGGGGAATTAATTATATACAAGATACAAAGAGATTTGAAATCAAAGTCTAGTAACCAATCCACTACCAATGCCGCACGCTGACCAAGACCTGCTCGGCCGGATCCAACTCCAGCGAAGATTGCGAGCTGGTCACAGATCCCAACCGAGCCAGGACCTGCCAGACAAGCTTCCGCTTGAGGTTCTCCCTCACCGGGATCTTTTCGACGGCGTCGTACCCGTTGAAGTATTTGATGTAGGTCGGCCAGTACTCTTTCATGGAATTCCGAAGGCCCGCATATTCCAGGTCGCCCTCGCCGGCATCCCCGGGTCTTCCGGCACGGCCACGCACGAAGCACCGTGGGCGGTCGGGGAACCGCGCCACGATCTCGTCCAGCCATCGCGACTCCAGAGGCGAGGCACGGTGCGGGAAGAGAATCAAGGACGAGGTTTTGAGAGACGTATGTCGATCCAGCATTGAGTGGGTTAGGCGCATTCCGCCGTCCGGTTTGTAGTGTCCCGGCATGGGGGTTTCATCGCCGCTACCTTGGCTTGCGAGGGACGAGGAGGATGAGGAGCTCGCTTCGTCGAAGTCATCACTGTCGTGAGACTCGCCGCGCTTTTCGGTCTCCGGCGCTCGCTTCTGCAGGTACTTGTCTACTTCTTCGCGTCGCAGGGCCATCTCCACGGCCAGTTTGATCTCGGGGGTGACTTTGACTCGGGAGAAAGACCGAAGCTGCGTCACCCACCCTCCTCGTAACAGCCAGGCGAGTATGGCGAAATATGCCTCTTTGTGGTCTTTGCTGGGGATGAAGCTTCCGTAGGGTCGTGGCGTCCCGCTCAGGGCTGACAACATCTTTGGAAGGCTGGGGAGCGTGGGAAACGCCGTTTGATACGCGATCGTCGCCACTTCCAGTTTGCTAAGGTCGCAGTTTGGAGAGACGATGAAAGTATCACGTTGGTGAAGTGGTGGAATCGCTCGAGCCCGTCTCCAATACACAAGATGGCTGGCCAAAAGCTGTATGGTTGACAGAGAGATTCCCGACGATGCAGATATCTGCGCAAAGGACTTGGTCGGTTTTGTGCAGCGG
This sequence comes from Aspergillus persii, assembly GCA_002215965.1. Taxonomy (NCBI): domain Eukaryota; kingdom Fungi; phylum Ascomycota; class Eurotiomycetes; order Eurotiales; family Aspergillaceae; genus Aspergillus; species Aspergillus persii. The sequence continues at coordinate 4,777,571 of NGZO01000001.1, forward strand.
ATATAGTGAGCTAGTGCGGGAGCCAAAGCTCCCCCAGACGACTCAACGTCCTTCAGGATGCTGGTCTCGTTGTCAAGCAGCAAGAGCGCGAAGTGTTTCGCCGGCACTTGATGCGGCGCAGTATTCTCATCGGCTGTCGGATCATCTACCGGGGTAACGCTGTCTGCTGTCGTGAGCCAGAGACCAGGGTATGCCTTGTCAGTTGGGCCGGGCAGATACGGTGTCGAGGTCAAAGGAGGAATCTGAAGGGAAATAGACACGTCCGGACTCAACGCAACGGACGCAATCTTGGACGCCGAGATACTCGAGTAGACGGTGTAGATGGCTCTAGCCAGGGACGATTGGTTTATGAGCTCCGAGTAGAGAGCATTCACAGACATTCCTATAGTCCGTAGTCAGCACAAAAACCCAGCATGCGTCCTGGGAAGGTTTCCATCACATACTTTTCTCTTTCCCTTTCTCTTTGATATGCGAGATATGCTGTGCCTCCCTCCAGACATAGTCCGTCCGCGCCTGCTCCCATTTCAAGGCCTTCGCGAACTTCTTGATGATATTATCGTAGATCTCCCGAATGCGCAGCGAATACTCGAGCAAGGGCGGATCCAGCACAAAGACCACGTTGAACATGGTCATGGAGTCCTTATCATCCGCATCCAACGACTCACTTGCCCGGCCTCCTCCCCCAGTCCGGCTACTCGCCGCCGACGCCATCGACGCGCGCTGCGATTCCGCCGCAGCCCTCAAACTCGGGCTCAGGGTCTCCGTGGACGCAGCCAACATGGCATCTGGTCCTGGTATGTCCTCCCGCACGTCCTCAGCATGCTCGTTATGACCCAGCTCCCCGCCCTCCCAGTCCGCGCGCGGCTTCTTCTTCTTCCGCCGCTGCTTCCGCCAGGTCCCTTCTTCGCGCACAAACACCGGCCATCCGACGAACGCCAGGTCGTTGATCCCGACCTCGAACCGCCGCTTATGCCACGACCGCGACGGGCTCAGCACCTTCTCCCAGACGTTCGCAGGAAGACCGAGCATCGACTCCCACGGCGCGCGGAACGGTCCCCCCGCGCCGCCCGAGCCATCCTCCTGTCGATCCGACGCCGCTCCGGGATCCTCTTCGACGTCTGAGGCGCCGCCGCGTTTGCGCAGTAGCGTGCGACCGGAGCTGATGGAGCCGGGCCGTTGAGAGTCGCCCCCCGGCGACGCAGACATGGATACATGGTCGTCCAGACCGAAGTTACTGGATCGGCGGCCGGTGGTCGCGGACACCGCGCTGCCGGCTAGGTGCGTGGAGCTGGGGTTCTGGCTGGGGGCATGGTTTTCGTCTTCGTCTTCGTCGGAGGTCGAGCCGCTGTCCTCGCTGGAACTCGAGTCGTTGCCCTTGGTCTTGGTGCGTGAGGCGCGCCGCGCTTTGTTGGCGCTGGTTGCGGCTCGGAGCCCGTTCTCGCTCAACGGGTTGGGAGGGTAGTGGAATACGAAGCGAGGGCCGGCTCGCGAGCGGACGATCAGGGCGATGGCCACTAGGCAGGGGTCTGGGGGGTGGGCGATTGAGGACATTGAAATCGAGCAGATAGGGACATGCTGGAGTGCCTTGGTATATCTCGATAGGTGATGGGGATACGGAAGGAGAGGCTGGGCAGTTGGAGTTGGATTCCAGGCGGGACGGCCTTCCCCGCATGGACTCATGCGGTGTTTCCAGTAGCAAATTCACCCTGGTTGCGAGACGGTTTGGAGACATATTCATGGCATCTACATCTTAATGATGCAGCTCTTCTTCGAGATACGGATCAAATTTACAGGTTTATGTTCACTAATATACACATGGTTATCTCACAGAAATATATAATCAACACAGCTCACTCAACGCCAGAAATGGAGAGATGAAGAAGTCCTGCCCTCAATGCCAGGTAATGAACTCGCCAATCATCCAAAGTGTCACATCACAAATCATGCCTTATGTCTTTCTTCCACTGGGCCTCACTGCTTTGTCCCTCCGCCCTCACTCGAAGCTGCTGCATTCGTCCCATTCGCACTCTCCTGCTTTTCAAAGATAAGCCCGAGGTTTTTGAAATCATCCGGCGCCATCAGGTTCCTGTCGGCCATCGATTATATTAGCTTTCTTTTTCTGGAAAAGAGGGCCCTGCAACGCAATGTTCCGGCTCGATCGGATCACAGGACAGGAACAGGGTCACAGAGAGCAAGAGAACATACTTATCCATGCGACAGGCCAGATACCCCTTTGCGAGCTTTCGACATTCCTCGTCATTGACGCCCCGGGTGCCTTTGAGACATTTCAGGTAGCTGGAGATCAGGTGCTTGCATTCGCCTGTTCGCGATCCGGTTAATCACGGTAGGATCGAGGATGGATGATGATAGGGGAAGTGACTACCTTCGTGGTCGAGGGGGAAACTGCCGCGCTCTGGACTGTAATTCCAAGGTATATTAACATTTTATTCCTGGGGTTTGGCTTGTTGATTGCAAGGGCACGGGGCGATATTGGAGTAGGGCAAGATGGCATAGCAAGAGCAAACTCACGGCGTAGGCTTGTAATTCGTAGCGGCACCACCGGGGCTTCCGAATCCCATTTTGGCTCGTGCTACTTCTTTCCGGACAATCAAAAGGGTAAGAGGGCGATTGCAATCGACCAGGAACGAGGGAGGATTGCGAGTCGGCGAAAAGAACGGATCGGCCGGGCGGACAAACAGAACAAACATGCCAAACAGTGTCTACAGGTATCGTCTAACTGTACATACCCTCTACGGAGTACATCGACTGGCGCTACATGGCCTGGCTCTCTACAATGACGTAAATCTATTGCACCGACTGGCGATGCAGATGCGGAGTCGAATCAGATGCATTTAACCCCTCCTTTGCACTTTGCTCCCAGCCTGCTACTTGTGGAACATATATAACCGGGAGTCCGGAACTGATCCATGAGTGACGTCGCTCGCCTGGAGCATCATTTTGTAGCTTATTGAGAACTATTCATTCATATAACTTCCTATCACATACAAAATGCCTATGTACGCAGCTTTTCGTCTACCATAAGCCCGGATACATAACTAATTCAGTTCCACCAGGACCCTCGAAGGCAGCTGCCAATGCGGCACGGTCGAATTCTCCCTCGACTCCAGCACGCCCGTCCCCTACCAGCTCTGCGCATGCAGTATCTGTCGCAAGGTCGGCGGATACAACGGCAGCGTCAATCTGGGAGGTATCAACGATAGCCTGAACATCAAGAAGGGAAAGGATGCCATCAAGTACGCAGCGACCCTGCATTGTTCATTCTACACCTGATAGGACTTGGCGCTGCCACAGTAGTAAAAAGTACTACAGTAGGCTAACTAATTGATACATGACAGGAAATATTCCGCCATCATGAACCGCGGCACAGCCGATCAGAAGGTGTGTTCGAGCGAACGGAACTTCTGCTCCAATTGCGGCACCATGCTTTGGCTGTGGGATCGACACTGGCCAGAGCTGATTCATCCGTTCGCCTCGGCCATCGACACGGAACTGCCGGCACCGGACGAGATGGTCTGTATTATGGAAGGCTCGAAGCCATCCTGGGTTCGGTGGCCAGAGGGCAAGAAGCAGGTGTTTGAGGAATACCCGGAAGAGAGCTTGGAGGGATGGCACAAGAAGCATAAGCTCTTCATGAACTAGGAACTGGGCATTGGCTGCCTTATGTGCAAGGATGTAAAAAGACCGACGGTGATGATGACGATGACGACTACGAAGTTCGAGGCTACGGCATGGTGTCAAGAAGTGCACAAAATATGGAATCCAAATTTGACATTATCATTATATCTTCTATGTAGCTGATGTGCCCTGTAGGATGTACTTGTTAGCCTCAGCAACAGCAAAGTTTGCATATAACATTGGTTGAAGCACAAAGATCAGTTCTCCAAGGTGAAATTTAGGTTTTTCTTCAATGTGTATTCAGTAAGAACACAGCGAATAAATTTGTTCATCATGAAGTGGAAAAGAGAAAGAAGATAGGAGCACACTCACACTTTAACATGCTAAACTTGCTACGAGACGATGTTCCTAATACCGAAGTTGACGAGTCAGCACAAATCTCGAAACGGATGAGTGATTCAAGATCAAATTGTGTCAACTGAAGTCAGGCTGCGGAACCGTTAGCATGCGTTGTTATCTTATGAACTCGACAGTAGCAACTCACCTCATTAAATCAGATTTTTAGTAAGGAATGTTCATTTCCACACGCAGAAACGCGGGATCAAACAGTGTGAATAAACTATTCATCATTTGATGTTGACGGAATATGTGTTGGGGCAACGGCTGAGGGTATGGATGCAATATTACCTAGGGCAAGCCCGTTAGCATTTGCATTGTCAAGAGTATGACAACCATGACTGATTGAATTCAAGACTCAGGTGACGAGTTCTCAACAACCAATACACCGTCCTAACACCCGCAAAGTTTGTACGCTTTGCTTTTTATGGATGCAGGCAGATGCACATGTCTGTCCGCCCGTTCGTTCAAGATATCCTCATTGAGGGGGTGATAAGAGGCAAGGAATAGAGCAAAGATGGTATTTACCTATTCAATCGCTTGTTAGCATATGTCATACAAAACAATTGAACGAAGAGCAAGTGCAAGATTGCCAAAGGAGGTCAGACAAGGCTGAAACTTGAGTTAAAACACGAATTCCACATAGTGATTAAGTTTGAGGAATGCCTTAGAGCGTGTCATAGAGTCATCATCCAAGGGGTGAAGGAAAGAAAACATCAGAAAAAAAAAGTTCAAAACCAGCATACCTTTTACAATTAATACGGGAGTGATCAAAGACAGCATCATTAGATGCAGTGTCCTAGAGGCGTGACGTGTTTACTAACGAGGATAAACCTGTTAGTAAACATTGGCAGTGTCGAAGGCCCAAAGCATTGCGATGGAACTGCAGTTTGCCGTCCACAGGGACGCTACAGTTGCAAGCTGATGCAAGTTGAGAAAAAAAGTTTTGTGGGAAGCGGCAGAATTTTATAGTAGGAAGCTAAGACCACGGCAGGCGGAATCAACCAAAGGCGCTGTTTGTCTGGGAGACAAACACATCAAACACCGCGTTTTTTCGACGACCTTCTTCTGGGCCTCAAATTAGCAACGGGTTTGGGGCATGAAGGTGGGAAGGAACTCGAAGCTCCTGTACGGAGTACAAAGATCATGCTATCCTGTGACTATCCTATTGAAGCTTCTATGCACTTGTTTCTCTCGCCTTGGATCACCCTGTCCAGCAAGAATAGTATGATTGTACCCAGACAGAGCTGGGAGTGGATTTATGAGATCAAGCAAAATCCACCTTTCACCACCAGCAGCCTCTTGTTGGCTTGCAGTGGATCGTAATCCCCACGTGGTGGCCCATCGCTGAACAGATGAGAGTAACACAAACTGGTGTCTGCAGTTCGACACTGCCATTCCTGGGTGTGAGACTCCGGTTCGCCCAGACGTCATACCCGTAACCAGGAAACGCCGGCCAGAACTGGGTGCGTCAAATTGACGTGATTAGTGCACTGGCAGTGGTCAGATAGTATTTAAAGGATGCTCCCACCCTGCATAGGACATGGGTATAATCCACCAAGTAATTAACTAAATCCCTCAATACCTGTAACACCACCAAGATGCCAACCACCTTTAAGCTCAACAACGGCGCCGAGATCCCTGCCGTCGGATTTGGAACCTGGCAGGACGCTGAGGAGCAGGAGAATGCCGTGCTCGAAGCCATCAAGGCAGGATACCGCCACATTGACACAGCTCGCGTGTAAGTCTTCTTACCGTTGGACAATACATAAGTGCTGATCACGTAAAATCCAGTTACGGCACCGAGAAGGCCGTTGGTTCAGCCATCAAGAAGAGCGGAGTGCCCCGTGAACAGCTCTTCATAACGACCAAGCTCTGGAACAACAAGCACCATCCGGACGATGTGCCCCAGGCCCTTCAGGACTCTCTCAACGATCTGCAGCTCGACTACGTCGACCTGTTCTTGATTCACTGGCCAGTGGCCTTCAAACGAGGCGACGTGCTATTCCCCAAGGATGCGAATGGAAAGCCTGTTGTTGCGGACACTGATTACGTCGCGGTATGCTTCCTTTGGGCTGCAAGCCCATATCCTCACCGATAATCTTGTACTGATCCTTCCCCTCCTGCAGACATGGAAGGCTCTGGAGAAACTGTTGCCCACCGGCAAGGTCAAGGCCATCGGTGTTTCGAACTTCTCCAAGGCTGAAATGGAACACTTGCTGAAGAGCACCTCGGTCGTTCCGGCAGCGCACCAGCTGGAAAGCCACCCGTGGCTGCAACAGCGGGACTTCGTCGACTGGCATAAGTCGAAAGGAATCCATGTCACCCACTACTCGCCGTTCGGAAACCAGAACGAACTCTACTCGAAGAGGGGCACCATTGGCAAGCTCATCGATGACCCGGTGCTGGCGGAGATCGGCAAGAAGTATAACAAGAGCGCCGCGCAGGTGGCTCTCGGTATGTTATTGGCATCGGTCCATCACGAATGTGAGATAGAAGAGCTGACAATGGATATAGCATGGGGTATCACCCAGGGCCATTCCGTGCTTCCCAAGTCCAAGACCCCTTCGCGCATCAAGTCGAACCTGGAAGGTGATTTCAAACTGAGCGACGAGGACATGAAGAAGATCCAAGGAATCGACAAGAAGCTTCGATTCAACGACAGCAGTGCGGACTTTGGTCGAGACTTCTTCACCGATCTAGAGGGAAAGGAATAGACGACTGCTCCGTTGACGTCAGATCCATGCCATCCATGCCGCTATGAACAATGTATAATGATGTAGTTAGTAGTTAATCCAAGAACGAGGAAGCGAATGTAAAAGTTCTGCCTATTATTCAAGAACAATGGTTGCCAGCCATGGTTTACCTCAAATAAAACTTTGATCCCAAGACTCTAGTTCGTGGCGCAGTCCAGGAGCTCTCGTCAGCGCCGGGCCAAGATTGTTCGGCGGGTTTCTGTACGCCGTCATTCATGCTCGTGTTCCTCCAACACGCCGGCAGTTCCGCTTGATTGTGACCAGCCTACCCCTTGCCTGCGACCGTCTCATCGATACAACCTCTTTTCTTAATTTGATAGATTGTTGAATAAACTGGAATCGCGGATGGTCGATCGTGTCTAGCATGAGCTCCCGTGTGCTGGCAAGTGCTCGTATGGGCATTTCTAAGCGTCTTGTGTTGTCGTATATAATCGACTGGGTTTTTATTATGTATGGCACTCCTACTCTGTCGCCTGGCTGTTTGCTAGCTGGAAGACTGATGTGTTTGCTGCAGTGGTATTGCACTTATTGGATATGGCTTTTCTAAGGTCACCCCTAACCATCGCCCATTCACCTTGACTGACCAGAGCATCTCCTTTCCTTTTAAGGAGCACGAGACTGTCCGCACCAGCGTCCTGGTGGTGGTCTCGCTGATTGCTCCGGCTGTGATCATCTTCCTGGTGATCTTGCTTCTTGTACCTGCTTCCACTTCTCGGGAGACAGGTTCGCGGCTACTGCTAGTGAAGTCTAAGATATGGGAGTGGAACGCCGCATGGCTGGGTCTGGGACTGTCTGTCGCTGGGGTTTTCATGGCTACGCAGGGCCTGAAGGCTCTGTATGGCAGACCACGCCCTGACTTACTTGCACGCTGCGACCCGGACCTTTCCGACGTCGCCTCGTTTGCTGTCGGTGGTCTGGGCCAGAGGCTGACCGAGGCGCCTACGCTGGTATCTTGGGAGATATGTCGTAATAAGTCTGATGATCTGAAAGTGAATGGATTCTCTAGCTTTCCCAGTGGCCATGCATCTAGTAAGTTTGAGCCTTGTAGTTGCTAAATACCTCGCACCGAGGCCAAAAGCTAATGACATTGCATCCAGTTGCATTCGCGGGATTGGTATATTTTAGCCTTTGGCTCTGCTCTAAATTCTCCGTTGGAATCCCATATTTGGCCCATTCACCCCTAAGCCAGGATCTGCGGATTCAGAATCGAGAATCGATTCGCACCCAGGGAGCGGCCCCGCCGGTGTTAATGGTCATCCTCGCCTTTGTGCCGACTGCGGTCGCTTTCTTCATAGCCGCATCGCGCTGGTTCGATTACCGACACCACGCGTTTGATATCATAATCGGCTCCCTCATGGGCGTGGTTTTCGCATGGGTTGGGTTCCGACTGTACCATCTCCCCATTATGCGCGGCGCAGGCTGGTCATGGGGAGCGAGAAGCCCACGGCACGCGTTCTTCAAAAGTATTGGAGTTTCTAGCCACGTTGGTGCCGACAATTGGTCCAACACTTGGGAGATTCCCGTAACAGCAGAGACTGAAAGACATGAGGACATGGTTGACCTCGAAAGTGGGAGACGTAACTTGGCGGAATGACTGTGACATTGTCGGAAAGGACAATGGTGCTGAAAGACGGATATTGCTGGTGTTGAATCTTCCCGGATTTAATATGTAAGATATGTAATCATCCTTGCAGTAGGATAACTAGTTAGTTGCTTTTGTATTCATGTTAGTCGTTCTTGCTCAGCAAGTGTGCCACCGCGTTCACCTCCAACCACCCACTCGGCCCTCATCCCATCTCGCTTTGGCTTCCCTTCTGGCGGCCAATTTGGCACTCTCGGCCTTCACTCGCCGAATCCAATCGGCCACTTCTTTCTCGGTTGCTCGTCCATGATGCTCCTCTTCGAGAAAGCTCTCCTCCACTGCCTGGCACACAGCTTCCTGTTCGGCAATCGACGCCGCCAGTCGCTGATATAACGCCTTGGGCGACCACGGGGCCAGCGCGGTATCCATCTCTGATTGTTTCTTCCGCCAGGAAACCTCCAGGGACTGATGCGTCAAGAGAAGGGTTTCGGTCGAGCCGCGCAGTTCTGCTAGATGGGCTTGAAGTTCTAGAAGGCGATTGGCGAGGTCCTCGTTGTATTTCAGTCGCGATTGGAGGTTCTCCTGATGGGCAGAGTAGGAGGGGTGCTGGCTAGCAAGGGCAGAGAGGAGAGTCGGGTCTTTGAGGATGGTCTGCAGGTCGACGGTCCTGGACGCAATTCCGATTAGGTTAGATGAAACAATTCCTCTTTTGTGCTGACCATAAATCGGGGGAGGTCATACGATTTGTCTTTAACGACATCAGGCAGCCATCCCTCCTCGGCTGTAGGAGCCTGGGGAAGAGGAGTACCATGGGCCATGCCAGACGACGGGTGTTGATGAAAGCCGTGTGAGCCCATCCCGTTCAGTCCATAACGAGGGTCCTGAAATTGGTGCGGTGTCGCAGGGTTGATCTGCGGCGTGCCTCCTCGACTAGCCTCGTGGCTGCCTGGCTTAGGGGGTGGAGGCGGAGGGGTGTCAGGGTTGAGGGCAGGATTCATCACGGAAGGAAAGGCTGCCGAACTGCCTTGTGCACCAAACCAGGCCAATCCAATCCAAGAGAAGAGAAGATGAAGGGGAATCGTCCGGATGGAAGACGAGCCAATGGAGGCACCGATCCTCAGGCAGCCGTGCGGGGAGGGTCACGTGCTACTTTATGCTGGAATTGCAGATCGCAGGATCAGACAGAGTATATCGCATAAGAGTCGCAAATATTAATATATATATTAGCACACTACTACGTCTCATCTACTCGGCTTTTGATATCTTCATTATGTCATAAGCGCCGTGGGGACATCTGCCCGTGGCCCTAGATACTGTACAGTACTTCAATCCCATGGCCCGAGCCACGTCTATAGCGGTATATAGGGTCCAGAGAGATCCCTATACCTTTATCCAGGGTCTGATCTCGTCTATTTTTCAAGCCCTCTATCCATCTCCCAGGATCCAGGACGAGACATCCTGCAACCAAGCCCGGACGTACCGACATAACCTGACGCCCAACGGCATCGTTTATGGCCCAATGCTTCTAAGTCCCCCTCTCTAATCCACCCGCCGACGCACTTCCCGATCCTGAGAATCGACATTCCCCCGTAGAGCGTCCTGGACGAGATCGCGTAGCTCACTCTGCGTCGCCTCGCTCTGGAAGTCCTCCCGCGCAGCCAGCTCATCAATCCGGCGCTTGAACTCCGGATCTACCTGATCTGCGGCCGCGTCGACTTCCTGCTCGGATACCGTCCCCAGGTTCACTTGGATATTCGGAGGTAGGGGCGGGGCCGGGTTCAGCGCATCGGCCGGCTTCTCTGCTGGTAGTGGGAGTCCCATCACCTGTCGAAGATATGTGGCGACGTCCGGGAAGGCATCTTCGGTTTCAATGTTGTCCAGCGCCGTGAATCCCTCATAGTTCTTGTGGTTGTAGTCCACCCGTAGCTCCTCCACCAGGCATTTGGCCATGTCGACCGTCTCCACCACGAACAGGCAGGTTTCGCCGTCCTCGTCGAGCAGGTTCACGTTCACGTTATATTCCTTCACCAGGGCACGGAGCAGATCCATATGTCCGTATGACGAGGCGGCGTGGAGGAGCGAGTATCCGTGCTCATCTTGACCGCTGGCGATGGAGGGGTTGGTTTGCAGGAGCGTGAGCAGGCCGGTGGGGTTATCGGCGGCCATGAGGTAAGGGTTGGGATGAGTCATTGCGGCGGGAGGGTGACTGGATGAGTCAATGAGGTCTTTATCTGCGTCACACAAAGATCTGGAGCTGGCGGTTATAGAGGAATGCCGGTTGTTTGGAGGGGAAAGGAAGGAAGAAAGGGAAGAATCCGGTGGCGCAAGGCAGGCGGACCAAAGAAAGAAAAACGCCGGGCAGAAAAAACGATCGGCGGGAATTTCTGCCCCGCAAAACAAACGAACGTCGATAACATTTAAAGGACGACAAAGCTGCTCTTTCCTCATTATTCCTTCTATCGGAGTGGACGATCTATTATTTATCATTGCCTTTGTTTCATTGTGTCCATTTCACCTCTTTCACCATTCCGCGCCCAATCTCTTCCTTCGCCCGTCTCCTTCTCCCGCCAACCCTGGCGTTCCTGCCTCGCGCTTCATTAATTCCCCATCCTGCGCATCTCAGGGGAATCTACGCAACGATACGAACAAGCTGTACTATGGTGAAGCAAGACGTTAGGGAGGTTGTCCGACTGGTCGACAGCCTGGAGACGGCGAGCAAGAGGAACAAACGCGACGGGAAGAAGGCGTTCGTCTGCAAGAAGACCACCTTTCCGGTCGCCGGTTCTGACAAGATCTCTGTGGATTCCTGGAGGTTCATGGACTGGGATTACAAACGGAGCGACCTGCCGACGTACGCCCGCGGCTTGTTCACCACCAAGAGGAAGGATGGAACCCCCGAGATCGCGGTTCGGGGCTACGACAAGTTCTTCAACATCGAGGAGGTGGACGCGACCAAGTGGAGGAACATTGAGAACAACACCCGGGGCCCCTACGAGCTCAGTGTGAAGGAGAACGGATGCATCATCTTCATTGCCGGCTTGGAGGACGACTCGTTATTGGTGTGCAGCAAGCATTCGACCGGGGTGCGACAGGACACCGAAGTGAGCCATGCGCAGGCCGGCGAGCGGTGGGTCGAGAAGCACGTTAGCTCAGTCGGCAAGTCCGTGAAAGAGCTGGCTCAAGAGCTGCGCCGGATGAATGCGACCGCGGTGGGAGAGCTGTGCGACGACAGTTTTGAGGAGCACGTTTTGGCCTACGACCCGGGTGCGTCGGGCATCTACCTTCACGGTCTCAACTTCAATGTTCCGCAGTTTGCGACGTGCCCCAGCACCGAAGTCCATGCGTTTGCCGATAAATGGGGGTTCAAAAAGGCCAAGTTCTTGGTCTACGACGATATCGACACGGTGAAAAAGTTCCTCGATCAGTGTGCGGAGACAGGAACCTGGGATGGCCGAGAGACCGAGGGGTTTGTGGTTCGGTGCCAGAGGCAGGAAGCGAGCACGGCGCCCTTGGAAGACTGGTTCTTCAAGTACAAGTTCGAGGAGCCGTACCTGATGTATCGCCAGTGGCGAGAATGCACCAAGGCGGTCATCGCAGGCAAAGTGCCCAACATCAGGAAGCAAAAGAAGATCACCGAGGAGTATCTGCAATACGCCCGGCGGCAGTTCGTGAGAAACCCCAACCTGAAAACCCTCTACCAGCACAACCATGGCATCATCTCTATGCGCGAAGGCTTCCTCCAAGAACGCGGGCTCAAGGGCTCGGAGATCATCGCCATGGAGAGCGAAGGCTCAGGCGAGGTGACCAACAATGTGATCCTGGCCCCCATTGCCTCCCTTGGCTGTGGCAAGACAACCGTGGCCCTTGCCTTGGTCAAGCTGTTCGACTGGGGCCATGTGCAGAACGACAACATCCCTAAACAGAAGAACAAACCGAAGAAGTTCGCCCTCGACATCACCAACCTTCTCGCCGCGCATCCCGTCGTCATCGCGGACCGCAACAACCACATGCGGCGCGAACGACAGCAGCTCATGGACGATCTCCTCCCCGTGGTCCCTGACGCCCACTTTGTCGCCCTTCAGTATGTCCACGAGCCCAAGAGCCAACTCCTCCCAGGGATTCGCGACGTGACGCGCAAGCGAGTTCTGGACCGCGGCGACAACCACCAGACTATCCGCGCCGGTAGCCAGAGCTCGGAGGACGTTATTGGTATCATGGAGGGATTCTTGAGCCGCTTCGAAGCCATCAACACCGAACGGGAGCCGGACAAGAGCTTCGAGGAAACCATCGACCTGGATGTGACCGCCTCGTCCCGTGAGAACCTGGAGAAGGTCGTCACCTCCTTGCACTCTCTCTACCCCCATATCGTCAAGCAGGTTCCCACTGCCCAGGAACTGGACACCGCCATCCACAGCGCCATGGCCGAATACGAAGTCCAGCTCGACCTCAGCCATCAGTACGGCAACAAGGGTGCCAAGCAGAAGAATAACAACAACAACAACAACAACAACAGCAAGAAACCCACCCCCGCCGCTCCCTCCCCTTCTCCCAACCCGCAAACCCTCGCGAAGAACATCGAATACTTCGGCATCACCCTCCCCGCCGCCGACATCACCCGCACCTTGCAATCCCTCTTCCCTCCATCCACACCCCCCGAGAAAGCTCGCATCTACAACCTCCTCCAGCACTCGCGCCGTATCCAGCCCGCCTTCCACGTCACCCTCATCCACCGCGCCGCAAAGAAAGACCGCTCCGACATCTGGGACTCGTACACCCGTCGCTACCTCGACAAGATGGCCTCCAAACCCGAATCCAACCCCACCGTCACCCCCGTCCTGGCGTCCGCCCGCGTCCGCCTCGAGCGTCTCATCTGGGACGACCGCATCATGGCCTTCGTGGCGCGCATCCTGCCCCCCTCCGACAACGACAACCAGCAGGACCCCAGCCTGAGCGAGTGGGCGTGCGCAAACCCCATCCCGCACGTCACGGTCGGGACCGTCTCGCCCAATGTCAAGCCCAAGGAGAGCAACGATTTGCTTCAGCGCTGGCTGAAGGTCGGCTCCGGCCCTGGCTCGGGGATCTGGGAGGCTGAGATCCCCGGCGTGAAGGTGGTTTCGGGAGAAGTGAGCGCGGTGATGAGTCGGAGATGAGTGACTTTTTGGTTAGTCAGTTTTGACACTGGGAAGTCAAATGGATTGATTGATTGGATTTCGGATTCACGATGTTTTATGACCAGGATTACTTATTAGTTTATTAGGTACTAGTTTATTACTAGACAAAAATAAGCAAGAGACTTCTACACTCTACCCAACATATTGTTCTTACTCGTACGATGTGTCTAAATGTCTAAAAGAAGATAGTCTAGGTAGCGTATGGTATAAGAAAAGACAAGGCAGGGAGGCACGTCAAATTGTACATTGAAGAAAAACTATATGCTATGATCATTTATCTACCAACGAAAGGCAATCTAGATATCCTCATCAACCGTAATATCAAGCAAATGCAAAGCCCAAAGCTACGGCAGGATACCTCTAGTTGGCTATCCAAGAGGTAACGCGCTGAGCACCGAACCGGCCCATGAATTGTAAGCCGGTGCTTCCCATGGGGAAGTAGCTGACGAGGTACCAGAGAAGGGCGGCCAGTTGGAAAATAGACGAGATGAGTGTGAGGAAGGTGTTATGGAGCTGGAAGGCAAAAAAAAAGGGTTAGCTTTCATTCCCAGAGTCATCCGGGGGTATATTCGCGACAGTTGCGGCTCCCCACCCCCAAAGTCGCGGGAAATTTTCGTCTCCACCCAAAAGAGAAAGGTCACGCCGACATGTGCATGAATGATGTCATAATTGACAGAAGCATTGCATGCATATGCATCAGGCGGAGAGGGGGGGGGGGGGAGGAATGTAAGATCTCGTCGCAAGATTCAATACGGCCGCACGGTGATCCGGCGAGGCGGAAGGCGGCAGAAGCGCGAGCCTCGAGAAGCGTCCAGAACAGGGGCAAATAGACATTCACTCAAACCGAGAGAGGTAGGGAGGGAAAAAAAATTCAAAATTAAATAAACAAGGCAGCCACTTACCCCGACGGCAAAGTATAGAGTCATGGCAATCGAACCAAAATAGGCGGCCGTGAAGGGCAGCCGTGATCCCGAGACCAGATGCTTAGCGTAGACCAGGGGTCCCATGAGAACCGCCCATGATAGTAAGAAAAGGAGAGAACCAACGGACCATCTAGATTGAATGGCACAAAACCGGCTGGGGTCAGCGCTTGGGAAATGATCTTGGCAAGGAGCAGCGCGGATGTTTATGCGGACAAGATCGGCCAGGCGTTGTACAGCCACAGGCATGACAAGCCATGCACCGCCTCGTGCCAGGGCCTATTTCTGAAGAATGCAGTTGCAGTGGGTGGGAGAGGAAAGGCACTTACAAAATAGCAAACTTGCGGGGTTTGAACGACAGCACTGGAAACAGGAAAAAGCAAATCATAAAGCATATTGCCGCTCCAAGGTTGCATGCCACAAAGACAAGCATGCGATCCCATCGACTCACTGGAGAAAATAAGATGGTTAGCCCAGATACATTTCGATCTGTTTCTTCTCTCTTCGCCCATCTTGCTCCCTATTTTTTTCCTCTCTTTTCTTTCTTTCTTTCTTTCTTTCTTTCTTTCTTTTTTTTTTGTCAGTCCTGAATGGGCGTGTGCCCGTAGTATAGACGAAAATCAAGGCAGAGACCCCGACTAGATACGCTCGTCCCCACGGCATCCGTGAAACCCAGCCAGACGCAGGAACTGAACCGTTGTCACCTGGACCGGGCAGTGCAGCAAATCAAGAAATAGGCAATAGCTTTTCGGAGACATCGGTCATGGGCATGGGGATCTTACAGGCAAAGAAAGTGTCCTCCTCTTCCCGTCGATTTGCAGCCGGTAGGGGAGCTCCCGGAGGTTCGTGAGTGGGCAGCTGCAGGTAGCCCTCCCCTCCAAACGGGTTCCATGACTGTAACCGTGATAGGAAAGGAGTCGACGCCGACGAATTATTGGTGCGCACCGGTAGATCGGGGTCTCGTCGCGACCAGCCCAAGGAGTTGACCGAGTCACGGAACGAATTAGAGGCCATTTTTGTGATCTGCTTCTTCGGTCCCCCACTGTAATGTCTGATTTGCGTCCCGGATAAAGAGGGTTTATTGGGAAATGGGGGGGTATGCAGTGAGGAGGAGGGGGGAGAGGGTGGGTAAGGGAGCAAGAGAGGCTTTTTCGGCTGCAAAAACCAAAGATGACTCCGGCGTCAGGACCGACGGCATACAGACCAGTGAAAACGCAACGCTAGAATGTCAAGCTGAGGAACCCTCTGCAGGGACTATGCACGGCGGAAACCAATATGTACGTGCAGATGATCTGCAGATATCAACCAGCCAGTGTGGGCGAGAAGGTGACGAGCGTAACCAGCGATGATAGGACCCAGGCGCGGCGGGCCAGATGACTGTTGCGCAACCGGACTAAAACACCCGAGGAGCTTGGGCACGGGGCAGCTTTGGCACCCGCTAATGAGTCGTGCTGTCTTGGACACTCGTCAACCTGATAGGCTTGTGATCGATCGCCTTTTCGCGCGGTACTCCTTATTGGCGGTATCGGTATTGAAATCGTGTAAATTGACGCTCGACCGATTTTTTTAATTTTTCGTGAGTTTCCTCGGTCTGATCTGGGAGGGGGAGTCCGGGTTTGGTATAGCGGATGGTCAGTCGGCGACAAGAATGACGATATAGAGTCAATCTAGCACCGGGGAATGCGAGCCCGTTGAGGGTGTAGCGTAGCGTACGGCGATAAACGGATCGATAAGAGGTACTAGCACGAGAGCCTGGTGGAGAAGGCTTGCGGAGAATAGGAATAGGAAGGTGATGAGGAGGAGAGGGGAAGGGGGGGAAGGATTGCTGCAAGATGATGGTAGAGTCAAAAATCGGACGGCGTAACCTAACGCTACAGCACCAAACAAAATGCACGGAAGCGATCGTTTCTAGACAGGCGGCAGCATTAGCCATTGTCATCTGACTTTTTTTTTGGAAAGGGAGGAGAAGAAGTAAAAAAGGAGGGGGGGAAGGGAGGGGGGTGTGTGGGAGGGTTGAGCAGTTTACAAAAATAAAAATCAAGATACCAGTCCAAGCCAACAATAGGAATAATAATAATAATAATAATAATAGTGTGCGGGTTGGAACGACCAGGGGGAGGGAGGGGGGTGGAAAGGGAAAGAGGTTACATACCGAGTTGGCACCGACGATGCTGTTCTGTATCGTATCTCAGGGAAGTGAGAGGGTCTTGGAGAAGGGAGGAACTTCGGAGTTGCCAGAGGAATGGAAGAAGAGCTCGGGTGGGTTGGCGGAGAGGCTGGGCCACCAATCAGCGCCCCGAGCAGCGAACACGGCGGCCTGGTGACGGCACTAAGCCTGATCCGCGCTGGTGACCCTCCCGCCTGCCGGGCGCGGGCCAATCAGCGACTGCCGATGCACCGCAGGGGACGGCGCCGATACAATTTATTGGCCGCCTGGCATGGTCAGTGCCTCGGGCGGTTGAGGCCATTGGAGAGAATGCGCCACCGCCCATGGGGTTTAATCCTTTAGCGCCGTTCCCGCTGACCACCGACTACTTTCCATTCCACTCACACTCACACTCAGAGCCAGAGTCAGAGTACACCTGAGGTGCGCGATGGAACTACCTGACCTCTGCCGTACTGAACCCCCGGTGCCTCCTGCCCGTACCGCTACTACGTGCAAAGTACCAGGGAGTTCCCCCACCCACGGTCCTTGTACATGCCTATGAGCGCTCAACCCACCCCTACATCACTCGCGTTTAGGCAGGCTACTGACGGCAGATCAACGGAGAAGTACGAATCAGTCAGCCGGTGCACTATGACGACCCGGAAAGAGTCAGAATCGGGAGATCCGACCGTGACCAAGAGCGTGCGATGCTGCGACCTCTGACCACTGACGATCGCGCATCCGCCATTGATCCTCTGCCGGGTCTCCCTCCTAGTCCAGTCGATCGTTGCTAGAGCAGCCGTTGATTGCAGAAGCCTACCTGGACTACATGTACGGGTACCGCGCGGTCTAATCGGAAAGTATAACGAGTTTGGGGGCAAAGTCTGATCGGAGACATATTACGTAGATGGGCATTTGCCTTGAATCGATCGGAGAGATCATCCGAAGACGTTAGACGGTCTAATTTTGCAGAGGCGACTCTCTTGAGCTCGGTGCAGTTGCATCCATCCTCGTTGACGTCGGCTTCTTTTTATCCGGTGGAAAGACGGTATTCCCATCATGATATACGATTTAGATCTCTCCCTCGCCATGGGAACACTTGAACATAAAAAAAAAATAAAAAATAAAAACCGAAGGGCAGGAAGAAAAGGAAGAAAAAGGGAGAAGCGGGTAATAACCCTATCTTATATCCGAGCTCCCTCGCAAGGTTTCCCATGTTACATTGCCTACGACGGGCGGATATAATCTCCTCCCTTTACCATAGAGAGACCGGACCTGCTGCCGACAGGGAGTAATTCTAGCCCCGAGATTTGCGAAGAATAACCGAAGGCAACCCAAGAATGAAAGGATTCGCATCCTGTGCAGGGGTTGAGATCCTGAAACGCCGAATCAACAGATGTACGGAGTAAGGTCATGAAGGTATTTGGTACTTGGTAGTCTAGCAGGAAATAGCAGGCAACCCGTCTCCTTGTAACCGTGGATATCGCGGCCATGCACTTCGAACCTTGACGGGACGGGACGACCACGGGAGCCAAATTCGCCTCTCTCTCTCTCTCCCTCTTTTGCTCTCTTCGCTCTCAAGCGAAGCCTGCACGAAGATCCGCATTTTGGACCAACCACCATTCCAATGCCAACTGAACCGTAAGAGTTGCAGACAGTCGAAGTCGATGGGGTTTGTCGGTCGGTATGTGCCGTGCCCTGGTCCCACCCCACACCGCATCTTCTCGAGCCATCATGCTTGATCTTCACGATGGGGATCCCATGCACGTACTGTATCCATGTGTATGTACATGCATACCTCGTACGGAGTACAAACATGGTACCGTGCATGCATCCCACCGGGAGATGATATCAGCTTGGCATGCCTGGGCTACCCCGGGGTACTTGCACCGCAGCAGGTTTCGGCCGGGCAAGACGATACGATACCTCGCAGTAGATTGGAATGCAGGTCCCTGATTGGGTTATGGTTTTGACAGCATTCCATCTCCTAGGTCGAGCCTTGACTTCTTGACGGAGGAGCTGAAGGACAGCCGAGCTAAACGAGGCCACCACATTCCTAGATCCGCAGTATTCCAAATCATGGAAGGCTGAGGAGGTCAAGGAATGACTGACTGATAGTGATAGGGGACCGACGCAGGCAGCGATGAACTGCTGAATTATGGGAGTATGGGATTATGGATGGAAGGACTCAACAAATTACAGGCCGGAATAGGCAGTACCCTACCCTACGGAGAGTCTTTTTTTGCTCGACCTCTTTGCGCAAGGGAAAAACGCCTCGAACTAAAAGTCGACCCCCTTCGGCCTATCACACCTCCCCGCCGACACGCACGACGCACTTCGTCTCGGGAGGCGACAGGATCTCTAGTCTGCACGGTGTCACGGACCGCCTTTTGAGTGTCAGCGTCGAAGAACGCTCGGACGACCGTGGGGATCCGGGGGGGGTGGATTCATCAGCGGCGTCTGATAGTTATCGCGACTTCTCGCAGACGGTGTGGAAATCAGGATCCTATCCATCCCGAACCGGAATGAGAGAGAATGGTAATCATGATAATAATAGTAATCATAGCATAAGCAGTTGACCCGTCGTCATCAAGGGTCGCGTCCTCCGGACATCCAACGCTGCGACTCAACAATCCAACACTGCCAGACCCGTACTATACTAGACACTACTAGGTAGACACTAGGTAGATAGACACTAGAATGACGGTGTAGGTGCGATTTCCCGGTTGTCGATTCCTTGGTTTGTCGATCCTCCTAGTGTCCTCTCCTCCGTGAATATTCACTCTTTTTTTTTTTCTTTTCTGTCTATCCCTCGAGAGCCAAATCCTTGGAGCTGCACCCGGCGTGCAGGAGGGAGATCGTTTCTCACCATCCCTTCCACCCTTCCACATGGTGTCCCACGATCATCCATCCAGTTAGGGTCGTATTGTGGGCAAGACATTACGAGAGGGGAGGTATTTTCACTTTGGTTTTATTGCATTTGGTTTGATTTGATTTTCTTCCAAGAATTTATTTTATTTTATTTGATTTAACGAAGGAGGGGGGATTCTTTTTTTATCCTTTATCCATCTGTATTTCCCCAGGCTATGATGTCATCTCTTCCCCCTCCTCTCTCTCTCTCTCTCTCTCTCCTTGTTTCATGGCGTCGGAAATACCGCGGAATATTCTTAGTATTAGGATTACTAGTCCTAGGACTCAGACTGATTGATTACTCTGAAATTGCGACGCTAATTTACCCTCACCTCACGCCTGGGGGTCATCATCCCCCCCTTCTTGGTATGTTTGGGGTTTGCCCGAACGGGGCATCTGATACATTCTACTCAGCGTCGCTTCTCCCATCCGGTCTCTGCCAACCAGAATTTCGGCTAATCGTCCCCTAAAAATGGGTTTCTTTTTTTTCCTTCCTTCCTTTCTTTTTTTTTAAAAAAAAAAAAAATAAAATAAAAATAAACCCACTATATTAATCTAGCCTGACCGCGGTGAGTCATGGCGGACCGTAAGGAACAGGTGACAAAGCCGGTAGTACCTGGCTGCTCATGGGATGACAGTGGATGCTTTATTTTCCTCCGCCGGACTGTACGACCTTCCTGGATGAACAAGAAATGGGCTACACCCTCTTGCTGCTGCCCACACCCCCTTTCTTCGATGAATCTAGGCGTTACCGGAGATTGACACCCTCCATCTTCAGCGTAGCTCAATTCGCCGGCCTTTAGCCTTCGTTGCCACCGAAGTCTTCTTGGTCCCCCTCACGCACTCGGCGTCTCTTGTCCCCCTTCCTGTCGCCAATTAAAAAATAACCATAAAAAAAATAAATCTGTTAAAATAGAAGCCTATTTTTTTTAATCTTTTTTATTATTTATACAAAATATTTTTTTTCTAGTAAATTCATTTATTTAATTGATTTTCCCTGTTGAAGAACGACGCACGTAATTCCCGTCGCGAGTTTATCAAGCCTCGTCGATTTGAGGATCGACGGCCTGCATGACCATCGCTGTGATATATCAAATGAGAGCCGACGCTGAACGCCTTGAGTGCCCTTTAAAGCCTCCATTCCCTCGCTCGTTCGACCTGCCGACCCTTTCTCTGCATTCTCATTTGATTCCAATCCTGTCTTGCTTCAGCTGGCCATCGCGGTTGGACGAAGTCGGGATATCCTACGTTCGACTGGTTCTAGCCCTCCACGCAGCTTGGGCTGATTCTCTATTCGTTGTGCTCCTCAAACCCTCTCATGGGTTCCGTCCAGGGAAGTCTACCTGTGAGAACCCGATTCGACTCGTCTCGTCTCGCTTGAGTCCAGGCCTACTTGTCTTTGCGACGGTTCTCGGCGTCTAGCAGGGTGTATGTAAGTTCGCAACTGAACCATTTCGTTTCTTTTTCCTCGGGATGCCTTCTCCTCCCCTCCCCTTCCCTGGTTCCGGCCGCGCCGTGATACATGTTCACGGCTCTCACGGCGGCGCAACGAGGCTCTCGGGGAGCTGGATGGATGCGCTCGATGTGTTTGCTTATTCCACTATCTCTGCCTCGCTATGATTGGACTCGGCGAGGCGCATGTTATCCTTGCCACGTGTGGAGGGCACAATAGTCTTTCTTAAGTCTTTCTTAGGCCCGCTTCCTTCCTTGAGGCTGTTGCCCGGCCTTGCGGGCACCTATATATACCTTGGTCCCCACCGTCATGACGAGGAAGCTGATCTGAGCAATGTGTTCTTTAAACAGGAACGCGAATCAACCACCCGATTCACTTGACCCTATATCTATATACCACCTGGTAAGTCAACATTTTTCCTCTTATGCTTTGTTTTTTTTTTCTATTGGTACCTGCATCCTTCGTCTTTGCGGTTCATTCGAGTTGTTGCACTTTCCACCCATCTGCAGACTGCACCCAGATGGGCATCAGAGAGACTGGCGAGATCTAGAACTGTGACCTGATTTTGTTCCTTTCTTTCTTTCTTTCTTTCTCTTTTTCATCTCACCTCTCCTGGACTTTCTCCTGGCTTCACCGGAAACCAAATTGACTGCGGCGTCCAACCCCGTACCCTGCATACTACGGCGACACGGATGGCCCCTCGAGGAACCCGTTGCGGGGCTGCTTATTCGACGGCCGATGTCGCCCAGACATGCTAGGAAAGGCTGAGTCGCCGCGGGGCAACGACTTGGGGTTCTCCAGGCCGTCTCGGTCTCACAGACTCTCAGACCCTTGAAGGCGGGGAGACCCTAGGGCCTGGTTGGACCGCGGCGGAGCGCTGGAATCCGGGAGAGGCCAAAACGAAATGCGCAGAGCACAAGAGAGGAAGAAGCAACGAAAGGGGGCAGCAATCCAATGAAAAGCCGGTCATGAAAAAGCAATCTGCCGTTCGCGCCCAGGGCTGAGCGACTCGACTTGACACGAACAGGCACCAACGCAGTAATGCTGCGCCTCACCGCCCAGGGACGGGCTGTCTCACCGCCCCTCTTTTGCCTCTTTCGCTCTTTCTCTCCGTCGCTCTCGTTTCTCCCTCCGTCCCCCCACCGGCCCTGGTTGATCCAGTAATCAATCAATCAATCAATCAATCCATTAATCCGTGATCGCTTCCTCTTCTCCATCTCTCCACACCAGCTATTCTCCCCTGCACACCCCCTCTTCTTGTGTCTCCCATCTACATTCTACAGACCGAAAGAGCTGCCTTCTGTTCCCCACCAAGAATTCCTGTGAGAGCCAATTGCGGGCAGAACTCCTGCTTCGGGAATTGGCCCGACTCAACCGGTCCTCGCGCATCTCTCTTTCTTATCGTCTTGGTCTTTCCTTGTCTTGCGCATTGTTCCAGCCCGCCAGTCTCCGCGGACCCATCGTTGCCCGCCTTTTTTAACTCTCTCTGTTCTTTCCTTTTGCCTGTCTCCGGTCTCGCTTATGGCTATAACTCCCTGACCTGACCTGAAAATATGTTGTGATTTTGATTTTTTCTTTTTCTTTTTCTTTTTTCAATCCCTGATTTACCTTTCCCGTCTTCTCGGTCGCTCACGGTAGAATTTTCCAGACGTTGTCCCCTATTTCCATCTTTGTGCGATCGACGCCACCCGGCGCTGCCGCCTATTGGACTTGGGATTCCGCCCACGATACTGGCATTTGCCGACTTGTCCGCTTGCGACTCATACTTTTCTTTTTCTTCCCTCCACCCACTCCCGTTCTTCCTGTCTCGCCTTGCCATTCATATCTGGCACCAGCAACCCCCCTCGCATCTGCCTCGAGTCATCTCGCTCTTGCCACCAATTGCATTTCATCATCACCGTCAAGGGGGTGCGTTGTTCTCTACCACCCGGATTCCCCCATCTTATCCTGGTGAGTGTTTCAGTTCGCCCCTCACCTTTTCTGGCGATCCTCAACAGGACCTCGTTGGCCCCTATTCTTGTTGAGTTGCGAAGGATAGATATATTAACTCGTATCGCATTTTTTAGGGGGTTAAGACGCAGCTTATTTTTTTCCCGTTCCTGCTTTTGATGCCTTGACTCGGTGACTCAGTCTCATTCGCTAGCTACTGTCATCTTTGCCCATCGACTCTTGCCACAGCCATTTCGATTTTGAAGTCACTCGAACATACCTTCGGCGACTACGATTTTGGAACGAACTTGCTCGTTGGATTGGATCTTCACCAAACTTTTTTTCTCTCTCTCCTCTTGCTCTCGCCCGTGAGTTTGGATTTTTGGACTGTAAGGGGTTCCCTGTGGAGACATCGCCTCGGATCTTTGTCCGGGACTTGTACATGCTCGCTGCACTATGACCGAAACGAGCATCTTTATAAAGAGTGACCCTGACGAGCACAACAGTGACCATTTCATGATGTCGAATCCCGGCTACATGTCCAATCAATTTGGCCACACCGACGGTGTTGACCCCTCAGAACTTACCATGCAGAATGGCGGATTCATGTCCTACCCATTTGGCTCCCAACAGAACATGTCCTCGAGCTTCAATTTCGGAAACTCCGGGATTGACACTGATGAACTGCTGGATCTGGAAATCAACGGCCACAACGGGATTCAACGCGCCGACAGCATGAACTTCCTCCAGGATCAGGCTCACTCCAGTGCCGGCATTTCCATGAGCCACCCGGGCCAAATGTCCCAGATGTATTCCAACACCCCGGAAGGAGCTCCGATGCATAGCCCGTTTATGCACAACAGTTTTAACTACGAACAATTCCGGGGAATGAACCAACAGGGGCAACAGCCCACCCCCCACATGCAGAGCGCTGGCTCCCATTTCGAGCAAAACTACTTGAATGGCAAGACACGACCCAGCCTCCAGGCCATGGATCGCTCCGTGGATGGCCGCAGCCCCATGACCCCCAAGACCCCGGCCCTGGGCGCTCTGACTCTTGGTACCCCCGAATCGGGGAGCTTCCCCACCCAGCCCATCCGCACAGGACTTCAGCATCGCCATCAGAAGACCCTCTCCAACCAGTGGGATGGGACGCCTGGAAGCGCCCATTCCTATGTGGAGTCTCCTATTGCATCCCCCAGTCATCCTCACCACGCCGGAATATCCGAAATCCTCAAATCGGGCAAACACGCTTCCTTGCCGGCCAAGGTTGATGGCCACATGCCCGGTAGTGCACAGGACTTGGAGTCGCAGGAGGCCAAGCGCCGCCGCCGAAGGGCCTCCCATAATCTAGTGGAGCGCCGGCGGCGTGACAACATCAACGAGCGGATCCAGGATCTCTCGCACTTGGTTCCCCAGCACCGACTGGAGGATGACAAAGTCCGGAAGCAACTGGTAAACAACACGACCATGTCTGCTACGGGATCCAACCCGAATGCCGCCACGTCTCTGTTGGCAGGCGGCAATGGCCGTCGCGCAACGGCGGGTAACATCACAATGGGGCTTCCCATCGAGGAGAAGGAGAAAGGCCCCAACAAAGGCGACATTCTGAACGGCGCCGTCGGATGGATGAGAGATCTCATGTGGGCTCTGCATGTCAAGCACCAGCAGGAGGCCGAGCTGGCCGAGCTGATCAGCAGCCTTGGGGGAACGTGGCCCTTCGAACAGACGGAAGAGGAGAAGCGGATGCGGACCGAGATTCTTGATGCCCTCGAGAAGAACGACCCCAGCTCGTTCAGCTACAGTCGAGCCCCTGGGACCGGTCTTCGTGTGCCGAAACACACGAACATGGCCGGTGACGCTGTCTCTGGCAACAGCGCCTTGAGCCCCCAGAGTCTTAGCCCGTCCTACAACAGCGGCGGTAGCAGCGCCAACAGCGGCGTTGGCCAGGCGCAATACTGGAGTACTTCGGGTCATGCCGGAATGAGCTTCAAGGAGGAGGATGAATACGCCAACGCCATGGAGATGAACTAAGGTCAAGGCGTTGTTCGATGACCTTCTCAGTCTCGTCTTGATTATCATTCGATACATCTACGAACAACTCTCACGACCTGTTGCATACAAAGGGCGTCTAACGGAGATATGGAGCAGTTGAATCGGCGTACACGGAAGTCCTGACATCCTATCCGACTTTTAATGACTCTGCATCTTGTTGGTTATTGCTCTACGGTGGGCTTTAACTGCCTCATTTTCTATGGGTTTTGTATGGATTGATCAGTTCTGTTTTCTCTTGTTGCTATTCTTTTTTTTTTGGATTCTCTCTTCTTTATTAATATCTTCTATTACCTTCTTTTTTTGACTGAGTTTTGATCGAGCGTTTATCTTGGGACGGGTATTTTTGGTATTTCCCCCTTTTGATTACTACTGCATACATGTTGTTCGGATCTTTTGTCTTTCCTGCACTGCAACACACCCCGGGTGGCCTAGATTGAATCCAACATTAGTCGGGCCGTTCCTTCCACAACACCTTGACCCTGGCAGGGGCAGGGCCTCGCCTGGTTGAGCTATTCTTATTTTCCACTTCACTGTGCTTTGCGCTCTTCTCTTTTATCTTTCCTCCCTTGTTTTTTGGTCATTTTTCATCGATACCCTTTTCTTTTGTTACTTCATCTTTACTTGTTTTGATTTGTTCCTCTCTCGGTTGTTACGGTTTGTATTTTCTGCGCAGTTCATATAACTTGATTGTTTTGACCTTCTCGTTGGCTTTGCATTAATCATCGTTTTTTCTTTTGTGGTTACGTGTAATGTCCATGGATGTCCTTAAGGATTGATGATTTAACGGTAACACTGAGTTTCAGAATTTTTGATATTGCCATTTACAATCAGTTGACAATACCTAAATAACGAGGCAGTAGCTTGAGAGGAAAGGTACCTAAACTAGGTAGTTTATGATAAGAGGGTGTATGCAATATGTAGGTATTTTCTAGCTTGTGTTTGTCTTTACTTCCTACTGTACCGAACAGGTAGGTACTAGGTACGGTAGGTAGTTGTGCCAAAATCTTCGATCCATTCATTTGAGTTTCGAATCTTGGCGGTTGAAGTTTACTACTCGGTCATTCATGTTGCGGATGCGGTTTATGTGGTTTACCAAAGCAAAAGAAGGTGGATGATAGGGGTATTGAGTCTGACACGTACATCTTAAGTTCATCATCGCCAGAGATAGTAAAAGCACAATAGACAGGTTGACAGGCAAGTAGATAGACAAGGGGATATGTAGAAAGTCCAGGTAGAGACGAGCAAGGATCCGTAAATCACACAATCTAACCAAAATCGATCTATTCGTAAGACGAAAAGAGAAAGGTATAGATAGATAGAGAGAGGGACAGAGGACGAGATAACCACCAAAGGTCTAGAATTTTATCAACGAAACAGAGACAACAAAGGGTCGCAAAAGGGGGGAAATATATAGAATTCTACTCGCCCCGCATCTTGCGGAAGAAATCCATGACTCCGGTGAATACCACCAGCAGGATACCACCGCCGGGACCCAGACGGAGCACCTTGGGAACGAACCCCTTATACAGGGCGCCGAAGCCCTCCTCCTTCATGACGGTGCGCAGGGCGGGCCAGGCCCAGTTGTACTTGGGCACTTGGCCGGGCACTCGAGGGCTGTTCTGGATGCGCGACTTGACGACGTCCATGGGGGTGTTGAGAATGGTGCCGGCCGTACCACCGATGGAACCGGCCAGCAGGTCGTTGCGGGTCTGCTGGGCCTTGTTGCCCGGCTCGGCCGCGGGCAGCTGCGCGCGCACCTGGAAGATACAGCCGAAGTAGCCGCTGTTCCACAGGATGTGGCGCCACAGGGTCGACTCCAGACCGTTGTACATGGCCAGGGGACCCTCGGTCTTGACGATCTTCCTCACCACGTCCAGCATGCCGTTGTACTTGCCGGCCGAGGCACGGTCCTGAAGACGGATCTTAACCAGCTCGAAGGGCACCACGACGAAGGACTCGGTGGCACCGGCCGTGGCACCCGTGAGCACGGCCAGACTCTGGTTCTGCTTCTCCACGCCGAAGAGGCCTCGGTAAAACGAACCCCAGCTGTCGTTGGCGGCGAACTTGGTCGCACGCTTGGGCGCTTCCATTAGGATGGGCGCGCTGATGCCGCGGTATAGTCGGGAGAAGCTACACGGATGATAGAAGGCATCGCATTAACGGTCGGGCATGAGAGATAAGGCTAGGGTTCTCCGTTGGATTGGGAACGAGACCGGACGGCTCGAGTTTTGTTTTGTTGTTGGAGCGAGGAACGGAGCACGTACCCTTCATTCTTGACGATCTTGCGCAGGCAGTCGAACATGCCATTGTAGGCCTCCTCACCGGTAGCAGTAGCCGACTGCAGTTGACTGCGGGAGGGGATGGTTGGTTAGACACCTCGAGGTCTTGCGCGGGTAGGATCGGGAACAATGCGAGCGGGTAAGTTCTTACACTCGGGTCTTAACCACATCCAATGGGTACCTGAAGACGTTTCCACGGTTAGCTGGGGTCGCGGAGGTTGACGTGAGTCGGAAGGAAGTAACGTACATGACGAGAATCTGGATATCGTCGGCCGTTAGCCATTCGGCTACTAATCTAGGGTTCGGTGAGGAGAACGTACCTCCGACACACCAGCCACCGCGCCGGCGGCGAACTGGTAGATGAAGGGGAGAGGCTTCTGGTTTTCCGACATGATGGCGGAGAAGAGGAGGGTAGATGGAGGAGGAATAGGAGGAACGGAGAAGAGAAAAGGGGGGGGACAATTGAAAGCGAGAGAGGAAAGAAAAGAGAAGAGGAGAGGCGAGGAGGAGAAAGGAAGAAGAAGTCGGACTCACCGGGGAATCTCCCGAAGGGGAAAACTCACGCCCGGCCCCACGTGCCCACGCGGGGGAGCCTTTCGTTCTGCCGGTCTTTCTTCTTTCTTTCTTCCCCTCTCTACTGCACATCATGGACATGGTCATATATCATTTATCATTCATCATATATCCTTAGTCGCATATCTTCTCATCACCTCCCCCTTCATCCCATCGTCCAGTATATCCCCATCATGCTGACACCCACTATCCTCCTCCATTCGGACCAATTCCGACTCGCCGTACTGCTCGGCGCCTCCTTGGCCACAGTACCTGTTGCCGTCGCCGTTGCTTGAGCGGTGCAGCTCGAACCGCATGCATATCCTGTTGGACAGCAGCCCCCGCCTGCGGTGTCGGCGCAGCTGAACCAGCCAGTCGCGCATCGCCCTCCGCCCGTCGCCGCCCCTGTCGTTTCCACCGGAACCACGATGGTGCGGTCGTCAGTGGTGATGGTCTTGGACCGGGTGGAAGGACACGAGGTCGTGTCGCAGTCGCGTCCCGTCTGACAGCATCCTCCGCGATAAACCGCCGAGCACGCGTAGAACCCAAGTGGACACACATCGCCCGTTTCCCTGGTATGGGAAGTCGTCGCCGTCGAGAGACTCGTGGGTCGAGCGGGAGGGGACAATTCTCCAGTTGACTTGGTTCCCTTGCTGCTAGTGGAAGCAGTAGTGCTGGTACTGCTGGTGGTAGTGGTGGTGCTGTGCTCGACGGTGCTCGTGGCAGGGACAGTCTGGGTGGAGGTGGATACCATCACGCTCGAGGATACTGTGATTGTGATTGTGTAGACTCTGGCACCTGGCAGATATTTGTCAGAAGAGAACCGAAATGTAGAGAAAACAGTCAAAGACTTACAGCCGCCACTGACACAGTCATAACCTGGAATACAGCACCCGCCGCCCTGCGACGCCGAACAGCTCGAATACCCTTGTTTGCACTTCCCAATCGTGCCCGAGCAGTCCTGTCCGCTCGGGCAGCAGCCCACGTCGCCGGAACCGGTATCCTTGACCAACTCGCAGGTCTCGCCGGTATTACAACAGCTGCTGGGGCGGTCGATCGAAGCGCAGGAAAAAGTGCCGGCCGGACATTTAAAATCCCTGCGAAACAGCGGTGAGAATTGCGCCGCCAACCAGCCCGGGGCGTCGCTTGCAGAATCTCGACGAGGCAGCAAAAGAGCTGGATGATTGGGATGCGATCGCGGCTGGACATCGAGTCTTTCCTCGGTCGCAAGATGGTCGTTTTGGTTTTGTAGTTGCTCAGTCGTATGGTTCTCGTTGCTGTCCAGTGCATCCTCCTCGAAGTACCAGTAGTCCAGGAAGAATTTCTCGCCTTCATCGTTGCTCATCTTCTTGACGCCGCGCACTGGCTTCTGAGCCAGATGGGCCTGGATGACGGCATTCCGCTGCAGAACGTCATCTGGGATCTGCGACAGATTGGCATGTGTACTATCAACATCGACATCGGCGGCATTGTTGGTATGCGCTACCGTAAACACCGCAAAGGCCGGTCCCAGCCCGACTAGTAGAGGGGTGAAAAACATCGCAGCAAACTGGACTGAATAACAAGGCTGGGTAGAATCCACGCTGCCAAACAATTGGTTTATGAAGAAGACAAGACCCTCGTGGATCGACAGCGCAGATCGAATTAATTCCGATGGCTGGCAGCGGCTGAGTCAGCGGGTCCACCACTGGGAGTAAGTTAACTAACTATAAGAAGTAAACAATTAAACCATCACTCGCACTGCACTGCACACAGCATATCACAAATTCAACTTGGTATTCGGTCTCTTCCTGCCTATTCCGTACATTGTACAAAAGGGAAAAAGAAAAAGAAAAGAAAAAAAAAACAAAGGCCATGCATGCTGATGATCCTATTCCATCGCTATGCAACCCAGACAAATAACAGTATCATAATATGGAGCAAAATCCACAAGAACATAAAGAAGACAATAGGTCAATGAAGAAGAGAACCCAAATAACCTCTACCTTCCCATCAGCACATCCACGACGAACTGCACCAGACAGTTCTTCACATGTAGCTCGCAGAGCCACAAGATCGTACTCCACCGAACAAGATCCAATCCAAGCAGAGTCTCAAGTCCAGGATCTTCATCGGCACCAGCGCCCAACATGAAGTCAGAGTCGGGCCTAGCATACGGGTCTGCAGCTCCGAACGCACCAAGCTCGCCCACTCTAGCGCCCCGGCCCCGGACCGAAGGGACAATGGTGTTCTCGCCGTCCGGGAGGAGACGGATCTCGACGAGGGTGAGGGCAACGAGCGCCGGGAAGTGCAGAATGAGGCGGCAGGCTGTGATGAGGATCTGGGATGTGAGTTTAGCTCTCCAGGGAGAAGAAGAAGAAGAAGAAGAAGCGTTGTGCTCGGCCTCGGGAACCAGGAACACGAGGCCGCGGATAAGGACGCGAGGGAGAAGGTCCATTAGGGTCTGTACGATGGCGAAGAAAAGGGATGGAGGGGCTAGAACGCGCCAGGAGGACGGCCTACCGAGCGAGGATGCCGGCGAGGGAGACGGTAGGGAGATTGTGGCCTGTGTCCATGCGAGATGGAGGTTGCTGAGGAAGACGGTGGAGAGAAAACGGGCGATGAACGGCACGAAGGACTGTGGGCCTAAGATGAGGCGCTCGGTCTTCTCGATGAAGAGGGTCAAGAGCAGGAAAGAGACACGGTAGACAATGGCTGCTCTGATGCCTTTGAAGAAGACGCGCAGGCCGGCGGTGCGAACGAGGAAGATGCAAGCGCTGAAGATGCCGCGAGAGATTGGCACTGGGATGCTTGGCTCGTCATCGCAAGCTTGCTTCCAGTTGGCAGCGTGGTTATGCAAAGCCTCGGCTTCAAGAATGACGACAATAGCCATGACGTGGCCCAGGAAGTAATGAATCTGAAGACATAACAGACACGTGTACGATGGTTAGACCAGGCACAAGAACCAAAGAACACTCAAAAGACGGTAGAAATGGACTTACAAAGGCCTTGATGACTTCAGTTAGGATAGGAATGAGTAGGAGAGAGACGATCGATGCATCATGACGACTCAGTTCATGAAGCAATCTTTCCGCCTCGATGAAGATGTAGTTGTCGCTTGTGGCATAGAGGACAATATTCAAATAGTGCAGCACAAGGCTGCAGAGAATATTAGAGATCTGGTCAAAGAGCATGGTTGCTGTAGCTTGGACAGAAGGTGGATTACACAAGGGCAGGGCTTCGGTTAGTTTTGAAAGCGAGCGTCTTCAAATTGAAGGGAATGACTGAAGAGAAGAGAAAAGAGTGGAGAAAAGGCGAGACACAAGAGGAAGAGTGTAACGTTACGCCGAGACTTTCAGGCTACGATGACCAGGAAGCGTGAGGTTATTTGTGTTCGTGTTAGGGTTCGTGCCAGCGAGCTCGTGAGAGCTGGTGAGGACAGACACGGGAAATCACAGTTCATGATCACATATGAACTCCAGTATACCATATACAAAGCTGTGAAGTGCATGTATAGAGTCAACACGAAAGACGGGATTCAAGATAGACAATCGCAATCCCATAAAACTTCAAGTTAGCTCTCAACGGCCTAACTAACACTATCCAACAACAAGGCTTCAAAACCTGATCCCGGCATACCGATCGAACATGCTCCAATCAAGCCGCTGTGGGCAAACACTGGGAATAAAAATCATTATATGAAGTGCAGGTGGCCCCGGTTGAGCACGCCGTGGGACCAGCCCATCCATTCCCACCGCACTGGCCCCAGTTCGACTGCATTGAAGTCACGGAGCCTCCTGCCGTCGTGGTCCTTGTAGAGGTGGCCGTAATAGTAGTAGTAGTAGTAGTAGTAGTAGGCCTAGCAGTTGTGCTCAGTGTAGTTGTCGTCGCACCCACCGTCGTCGTCGTGACACCACCGCCAGACCCAGTCACTGGAGTCCCAGATGCCTTGATACTTGAGCTCGACTGCACAATTGATACGGCGCCTGGAATGAGCGTCGGACCCGGCACCACATAGGTCGAAAGTGACTTGTAGATATCGACCAGAATGCCCGGGTCTGTGGGCCTATACAGATTGGTACCTCGGACGCCAGAGGGCTTCGCAGTGCCTGACCCAGTAATCTCCAAGTTAAAGCACTGCATGTAATTCTGGGCACCGTTCTCGCCGAACGCACCGTGTAAGGCAATCAGCTCGTGCCGTAGTACGTAGTAGCCTGGCGCAATGGACGGCGGGATCTGAACCATCCAGCTGTTGTTGTTGGCGATGAGCTGGTCGTCGCCCCAGATCCCGGGAACATTCGTGCCGTCAACCAGCCCGACGCCGCTAATCTTGAAGAATTCCAGACTCGTCTTGTCGACGGTCTCGCAGCTGGAGCCGCACGAGGCCAGATAGTCGATCACCGGACCGTGGTGGCTCTCGGGCCATTCGGTCC
This sequence comes from Aspergillus persii, assembly GCA_002215965.1. NCBI lineage: Eukaryota > Fungi > Ascomycota > Eurotiomycetes > Eurotiales > Aspergillaceae > Aspergillus > Aspergillus persii. The sequence goes on from NGZO01000001.1 coordinate 4,809,768, forward strand.
ATTGAATACTGAGCTGATCGCCGGCGGCGACAACAGCGTGGCCACGGGCATTTTTGGCTTCCAGGTGGCAGATCACATCGTCGGAAGCGAAGGCATCTGGGGAGATGAAGCCGTTGCCAGTGTTAGGGGTGCTCCAGGCGATGACCACTGGGGGGTTAGAGTTATAGGGATCCGAGTTGATGTCGAAGCCGCGGTAGGAGACGCCATTGCTAACCACATTGGTGACATGGCCGTGCCCAGTGGCATGAGTGGCAAGCAGAGTAATGAGGACTAAGGAGATGGTATGCATTTTGTGCTTGTCCCAGAAAATGTAGATGGTTGGTTTGAGAGACGATCAAGAGAGCCTGGTTGAGGGTGAAGAGCTCGCTTATATACATCAATCCTGGTCATATTTAGCCGGCAATCAAGAAGGACAGAAATGCAGCAATTACGATTCCCAACGCCATGAGAATGGGCATGACATGCGCCACCAGCGCTAGATTGGTAGGCACAACACCGAAAACACGAAATTTAATAGAAAATACCAAGGCTACACCGTGAAAATCACGGCCACAGAGTGGCCAGGCGGAGAAGAAAGAAGATGGTGGGATGAGTTGTGATTAAAGTGTTCTGCAGAACTAGTCTGCTTTCCCCACGGAGATGATCCTAGAGTCACGCACATACATTCGTCAGTCTAGTTCATTTTTAGAACGGAATAGAACCGGTGGCTTCAGTTAGTATCTTGTCAGTGGGGTATCCTGGAAGAATAGGTTGGATAAAACATTCCTCAAGCAGGGAAAAGACAGTAGGGGCTACATATGACCGGCATTTCACAAAGAAGCATGCCAATACTATCGGCAAATCCCAAGACCCCAGGCTATTCGCTTGGATAAACACAGAGGTTAGTTGGATCTGTACTCGGAAATGCGGTCGGTTGTTCCGATATAGACTCTCATCTGAATCGCTCTCATTGAGAGTGATTCCATCTATGCTCTTGCCCACTCAGCCCAGGCCCATGACGAGAAGATGTTTGGAAAGCGTTTAATTGGAAAGTAGTAAATCCAGATCAGACCAGATGCGCCACTTGAGTATGAGGGCTCAAGGTATTCTATCAACAAACACTGAGAATTTTTGGTTGGAAAAGCATGCAAATCCCATGACCGAAGCGTTCGTTAAGAAATATAAAAGAAAAATTTAAGGAAAATCATTAGCCTCCATCACTCTCAAGATCGACGTCAAAAAAAAACATCAACTCCATCGTTCACATCATCATCTTCCGCCGCGACGCAATCGTCCGCAGGTTACCATACACCTTCCCGGGCGGCGAACCCAGCACCAGACTGACGACGGCCTCCCGGGCCATACGAATGTTCTGGAACCCGCCCAGAATGTGCACCTTCTGTCCCGCCAGGACGATACGCGTCCGCGACGCATTCTCGATCGAGTATCGCATCTTGCCGTCCTTGCCGGCAATACGGCCGATGGCACGCGCCAGGTGATCTCCCTGCAGAGTCATCTTGACATCCTTGATCTCGAAGGTCTCGATGAAGAGGTCGTCCAACCGCAGCAGCGCGATGGCGTCCTCCACGTCGAATCCGTATGCCAGCGCCCGCACGAAATCCTCGCCCTTCTGCAACGCCCCCGAGTCCGTCGTGTACTTCGAGCTGCGCATCTCCACCGACTTGTTCTTGATGTTCATCCGCACCTGCAGCTTCAGGTGGTCGCAGAGCGGCGGGTAGATCTTGGGCCACTCCGCCTTGATGGGCGTGAATCGGTGTGGCGGGATGGGCACCTTGCGGGTCTGGATGTGTACGAGGTTTTGCGGTTGCGAGTCCGCGGTGAGATGAAGAGTGGTAGGGGGTGCGGAGTCCATGTCGACAAGGACTTCATCGTCGTCGTTGCCGGCTAATTTGGTTGGGTTTATCTATTAGCGGGGGGTGGTAAAGATCAGACAGAAAAGATCACCATCGGGGACTCACCAGGAGCGGGCTGGGGGACGCCGGTGTTGAAATCAATGACGGGTTCGTCTTCGGTGCGCCGCAGCGCCGTGGGAGCAGGCATTGTGGATGGACTGAGAGGGAAGTTGGACGGGGAACTGATTGCCTCGACCGATGAAGTCCGACGATTTTCTTCTTTTCGCTCGAAAATCGAGGCTTTTCCATGTGGGGCGCAGTCACGTGCGACAGGTCAGGTGACATCCCGGCCAGCCCTAATCGCCGGCATAACAAGACAGACTATAGAGAGTGGACTCACACTAGGATCGTCACTGCGTTGCGTTTCTTCTAAGAACAAACTCCAATAATCATCCTGAACGATTCCTTCCGTAACAGTCCAGCGCCGGCTTTGACTTTGCTTGGTCTCGTCCATTCCCCGGTTAAGCTGCACCTGAAGTCCTGAACCGTTCAAGCACATCGACGAAAGTCACGAAACCAGTTTTCTACCCTCTAGCTCACTCCTTTACTTTAAACATCGAAAGATTCTATTTCCCTATTTTAGAGCTTACTTGAAATTTCCTCGTTTGCCACCCATTGAATTAATCCATCCGCCCGGAGCCGCTCCATCGCCTCCGGTTCCAAAATCACACGAACTTTCCACGGCGAATCCCCGGAATCCTCTCCATATCGTGGTAGTATTGAGTAAAGACCGTTAATCCTCGTCTCCAGCTGATCGAAATTAACCACCTTTCCCAGCTTCGGACCGAAATTCCACCGACGCAGATCCAGCAACCGTATGTTCGTCACGAATGTATCCGGGAAGTAGAACGATGCGTCTTGGCCCTCTTGACTTCCTCTGATATGCTTTATCACTTGATAGGCGTACTGGCTATCGACTGTCTGGATGAGTTGCCGAATTTGGGCCGCCAGATTGGCGAGCACTACCAACTCATCTTTGTCGATGGAGGTAGCGGTGGTGGTCCTGGAGGCTTCCAGCTCATGACGCGCATGAGTGTCAGATGCCACCACGATTGCGTTCCCGATGTAGCTTAACGGGAGGGGTGGTTCTAGGATGGGACGGATATTGACTGCCACTGAGAGGCGGGTGGTGTCTGTAGTAAAGGGATTGGATGAGTGCGATTCTAAGCATGCTCGAGACCGAGCGCGTGTCCCGCAAAGCCATAACAGCGCGGAGAACACGTCGCCTGTCGAGAGTTCATTATAAGACCCCCTTTTGTCGGTCTTCACCGGCTTTTTGGACAATGGCTGGTTGAGAACGGCATTGCAGAGCTTCCCTAGCTGGCGGACCCTCTTGGCCGGAAACCGAAACTCGCAGCTGGTGAGACAAGTTTGCGACCAGTGATGAGGACCGTAGCCTTCCATGTCCATGAAGGGTCCGTTGGTTGCGATCTTCGACACTCTGGCTCGAACAGAAGCCTCGGTGACAGGGGTTACAGGCAGATGGGGCGTGTCGGGGCTCGCACAGCACTTGGACAACATCTTCGTCACGTTCATCAGCCCTAAACCGTCCATGGATGCATGGTGAAACGAGATGCAAAGTACTATCCCATCGGTCATGACATTGATGCAGAATCGAATGACGGGGCTTGTCTGCTCGGCCTTTAGCGCGATAGGGATCGGAAGGAAAGAGTTGCTGGAGAGCCCGTTATCGAAGCCAAAATTAGGCTCATGGAGAATGCAGATGCTCTTTGAATGAGTCTGTAGACGAACTATAGGGTTCCTTTCTAGATATCTATCACTTGATGGCTCAACAGTTCCCCCGTTCTCCGGACGAAGAACGACATTGCCAGCTAAGGATGGGAGCTGTGCGATAAGACGGGAAATGCCGCGCTCTAATGCTTCGACTCCTGCTGGAATGCTGGCAGGAGTGAAGACGAAAGCTACCGGCACATGGATTGGTAAATTCACACAATCAAGGGGCGTCAAATTGTAGGGCTCGAAGGAGGGTAGTGGCTGCTGGGCTTCGGTGATCATTGTGTTAGCTGTTTTATTCGTCCATGCCCGATGTGTGGTTCGAGCCTGGCAACTTATATCGCGATTTTGTGCAAACTCCGAAGAGTTCAGCACCTTGTTTGGATACCTTCTCGACGTCATGAAGTACAAATCAAGCATGAGATGGCATCAACCATGGGCAACAGCGGATATACAAACTGACGTTAGCAAATATTCCTGGATAAAAGCCAAATACCAATTCTTGGTTGCGTATAGGCTTTATGACGAACACTGCTGTCTGGATGGCTAGAATCGATGAAAATGCTTGTTATATTCAGATAGATGTAGAAGGTAGAGCAAGCTCAACTAAATACACATACACAATGTGACTCAAATGAACAGCCATGTGAGCAGCCATACCGGCAAGCTCCACCACTTTATAAAAGCATGATTAAGGTCGGAATATCCCCATATCGATTAAACAACCGAACACCTTGGGCGTGAACAAGGGAACCAGAATCCCCAATAGTGATTGGAGTATACTCAATGCCGCCTATGCGCCCGCATGCAATAGTTGAAATAAAACCTGTAATTTCTAGTAAGCCATATGCATGCTTGTCTAGCTCGTGAAGTGTCGAGTTGCATGGAGATATATGCACTCTGGTAACAGATAGCTGGATAAGCCTCGAAGGTTTAAATTGAGTTAACAATACTATAGCATGTGTATCTCCTTCCTTACTTTAAGCGGCTGGGGGGGGGGGGGGGGGGGAATAGCTACTTGTGTTATGGGATGATAAACGCCATTTGGTCCCATATCGCCGATAAAAGATCAAGGCGAGTGCCAAGACATCCGTGTCGCCGAATTAAGTATATCGGCGATATGAACAGTTTAAATGCGAAAGACATTCTAGAGTACATAACCATTTCTTATGTCCCTTGTCTATAGCACCCTGTTTTCAAATCCACTTCCAAGCCAGAATGAGCACGAAAGCCATTGCATTGCGGGCTTTAGAATCCTCTAGGCAGCTCATTCTATGGAGCCCTCGGCCTGCCCTTTCACACCGGTTCGCTTCAACCTGGACTAAACATACTGTCCAGGAGCCTTTGCAGCCTGTCGCAGTCCCAAGCAAGGAAGAGAATGCCGGAAAGCTGCATCATTTCCTGTATATCTCCCTATGCCGCCCTCAGCTCAGCCTGACTTGCACATCAACTGACATGACCGATATTAGGACCAGCACTGATAAGCTGATCAACTGGGCTAGACAAGGCTCTCTATGGCCTCTGACCTTCGCTCTAGCATGTTGTGGTATCGAAATGATGCACGTATCCATGCCTCGATACGACCAAGACCGACTCGGGATTATCTTCCGCGCCTCTCCGCGACAGAGCGACGTTATGATTGTGGCGGGCACCGTGACAAATAAAATGGCACCGGCGTTGCGTCAGCTGTATGACCAGATGCCGGATCCGAAGTGGGTGATTAGTATGGGAAGCTGCGCCAATGGTGGAGGATACTATCATTATAGTTACAGTGTGGTTAGGGGTGTGGACCGTGTGGTGCCGGTGGATATTTATGTTCCTGGTTGTCCACCTACACCCGAGGCGTTGATGCAAGGAGTATTCCTGCTGCAGAAGAAAATGAGAAGGACCAGGATAACGAGAATGTGGTATCGCCGGTGAGAGAGTCTTTGTCTTTGTATTTCGTGGATATGTGAATAGCCACCATGTATCACCAGTTATTAGGGCTCTGTAAGTCACGAAAACGTCTGGGGGTCGAAATCAAATAGTGAGGTCAGTTCCTGGGTGAGGCTTTCCTCCAGGAAAGCTGAAATTGGAAAAGGCCTTATCATTTCTGACATTTCGCCCTGATCGCGTGTGATTTCACCTATAGTATCTTGCATGTATTCCTGAGACATACCTTCCGTCTCATTGGAGGCTTGGCCAGCTTCGATCATCTTAGGTTGCAAACCAGATTGGGTGTGGCTAGGCGTGCTTTCTTCTTGAATTGTACAGCCAAGGTTATGTAAGATACGCAGGAACAGACGGTGGTACCAGAGAAGCGGAGGCCAATAATCTTGAAGCCTGGTTAAGATCAGCATACAGAAGCGAGCCCGGTGCTTCGAAATTTCCTCTATATCAGGTGAACACCCTCGCATATTGGCGATTTGGACGGTCAACGAGGAGAAAGTAGCGGAAAGTCTGAGCACATGAGTTTCTCTGCTTCGGTGAAACGGTAGGAATACGAACTTACGTGCGTACGGGGGAGACGTATATATAACCTGATTCAAGTAAATTCTCAAGAATCCGGATATTTTTGACAGCAGCATCAAATGGAACAGTTCCGCTGGCCATCCTGGAAGGGTTGTTCGAGGAGTTTCGACGGAGGAGTATTTGACTTGTACTATCACCAGTTAGTGAGAACCTATTCAAGAGCATTTGACTTACTTGTAGTCAAGATGAAGTAAAGGTACTAAAACACTTCCAGTTGCAGAAGTTGTCAGAGCGTCTTCTTGCAAGATAGGTGGAAGTGAGGCTTTCCATCTCAAAAGAAAATCCAAACTACTTCGACTGGTTGCCTCGTCTGCGCCCACTCCATACGTTTCCACGAGACATTTACTGACTATAAAACTTAGCATGGTTCATTTACCGTTTCATATAATTCCAAACCTTGACAAAACAATCTTGATGAATGGATCAAGTAGAGCTGGCTTTCTCGAGTGGGTCTCCCATACAGAGAGAAGTCTCCTAGGTGATCGTCGCCTTCATTTTCAAAGTCCTCCTCACTTAAGGCAGAAACACTGCAGTATGCGTCATTAATATGTGGAGTCCGACCAAACGCCATAGCTAGATGAATATCATAGTTCTTTCATGATGAGTTAGCTAAAATGAGAATAACGTTGCACTTGACTCACATATATCGTCCACCAAATCCTTTTGTAAACACGTTGGTGCCGTTCATTTAGGGCCGCATAAGAATTGCTAATAATCATTAGCCGTACTCACTGATAATAGAGAGTGAACCGACCTTCGATGCAATCCTAGGGCCTGGGCAAGCGACACGGCAATTCCGATCCAATGCCACAGATCTTTCTGTTCTTCCGGCTTGTCCCCCCAATGGGACAGCAGATGTACCGCCTGGAGAGTTGCAATGGCATCAGGCTCCTGATTTGCATCGTATAACGCTTTTGCTCTTTGGTAAAAAGTGAAGGCTGCCAAGTATCTACTAGAAAAACCTGCCTCCTTGTACAAGGTCTCGCTATCATGGGCAACGGCAACAAAATAGATCGCCTGCAAAAGTAACTGTGAGGCGTTGCCGGATTCATACTTGAGACGGAAGTCAGCTCTGTCAATGGTTGGGCATGTAGGATAAAAGTTTTCGAAATAGGACTGAACTAGCTTATCACTAATGCGCTTATCAATCGCATCGAAGACCCCTAGTTCTCTCAGCCGTGTGCGCTCTCTGCGGCGGTGGTCATGTATGCGGCTTCTTGTATGTTCTCCGATTCGGCTCAAATGCAGGTTCTCAGTTGCATCATCCCAAGGTCTCTCTAGTGGAACGCCATCAACTGCGTCACCCCATTCGAGAGCGATAAGCTTTAGATTATACGAGTCACCATAGTAGACGACTCTATGCTCAGTATCCCTGGATGAGCTTATGCTTTCTTGTATTGGAATAGAATCCTCTCTGGACGGATGGGATGCGCGAAGCGGCACATCATCCAGAGTGGTTGATACTCCTGGTAAACAATGGTCTAATCCATCCTCTGTAGGTTGCCGGCGAGCAGACCGACGAGAAGATTCACCTGTGGAGCGGCTACCATTAATTCGTTTGTGCCTGCATCATATTTAGTATTGGCACAACCTCTCAGGACAGGGAACCATACTTGCCACGCCGAGAGATGATAGGTTGGCAATCCTTCCCTGAGAGCCGGCAATTGGTACATGCTATTTGTTCTGTACGATCACATTTGACTCGCCGCGAGTTGCATGCTTGACAAGCTACTTTTGTCTTGGCTCTAGAAGGCGGCATGATGTCGAAGGAGGGATGGGAGGTTGAGGTTATCATTGCAACTGCAAAGCAATCGACTGATCGGAAACGCAGAGGGACGCTAGGCCGGAAAGGGACTAATCAGAGAGGACTATTCGGGACTAGCGTACTACGCCCTGGTTTCACGTGGATGCCACCGGTCTTCCTGATGATTGATCCTGTCCATCCTCCCAACCTTATCAACCCTCGGCCAATGCTAACAGCTAAAGTCTACGGAGTTTAGATTTTCTCCCAGTCCTCAACGTCTTCATAGGGAACTAGCCCGTCGCGCCCTAGTCCAACCACCTCGAGGTAAGGACTACAGCAAACGGAGCTTACCTTAGGGCGAATCTGGGCTTACCATGCCCAATTAGGTTCCATTGGAGGCCTTGCGGTACTTTCCGCGGATCATAGACACCCGGCGTCGATTTCTGTGCTTATCGGGTTGGCTCGACTTGCTTACAGCCATCGGCCAGACTCCGGATGGCGTGCGACTCGCAGGAACGGAGATAATCTCATTGATCACTGGCCTAAAGATGATAGCACTGTATGGCCGTGACCAATGGATTAGTTTATATTCGCGCCAGTTAATGAATGCCCGCATGTATTCTGGAAAGCTGATCCGCCGGTTGCCGAATAGGGTTATCCTCTCTGCGGGGAGGATCTCACAATGGCTCTGATATGCATATCAATGGGGAGGATCAGCACGGACCTTAATATAGAATTGACCGTTTCCCCCGGGATGAGGAGAAACCGGCAGGCTATGTTTAAATGAGAGACAAGCCACACAGTCGGTGTGGATGACCACCACGAGGATGCAGGAGAAAGAGACATATATCTTCTTCACCCGCCCCGTCTCACTAGACTCTGGTTTTGCCAAAGAAAAGGAAACCAAAGAAAAGGAACAGGCTACAACCATGGCATCCTCCTCGTCTTCCCCTCCCAGCGCCAAAAGATACGTTCAGTTGCGTCCCAAGGAAGGTCAGTCCCATTTTGTTTAGCACTGTACTTCCCTTCCGACCTTGGTTCTGCCTCGGATTTTGAACTGACGTCTCCCAGGCCGGCTTCTAATCACGTTCCCTGAAGAGACCTCCGGGACCGGAGATTTCCGACGCAAGAAACATGCCCAGTCTCAAAAGAACCAGCGAGATCGTCTGAAGAGCGCGTTTGAGCAAATGGCCCAGGTGCTACGGGACGGTGGCGTCGACCACGCCGGGAAAGGGGCGACCAAGGTCAGCCCATGCGATGTGGCATTGACACATCCAGAACACTATGTCTTTCTCCCCATGCCTTCTGCGGACCAATCAGCTAAACATGACATCTGCAACTGCTCAGGTCGAACTGCTCGAGGCTGCGGTGGAGTACATCCAGCAGCTGCAACGAGGCATACGACAGGCCCAGACCGAGCGATAGCGCGACCAAACGACCACATGGTGCATGGAGGATGCCAACGCTGCGTCGGGGAGATTCCCTGCTGCTTTCCTCCCTCGTATTGTTACCTACCCCGACGCAGCACATGCCGATGAGCACGACGCAGACTGGTCCAGCTGGCCGCGAGCACTAGCGGAATGCGGCCATGCCACGAACGCCAAGCGATTCCTCGGCGTCGCCAAACGAACCCCGTAAGCTTGAATGCGGCCCACGTTGCTTTCTTTGCCCCCGTGATTGGCCATCCTCGTTCGGCCGGGGAGCGGAAGGCTTGGCATGGCATCCGGAGCGCCAAGACCCGCCGGGATATTGGATCTATATTAGTGTTTCTTGGAAGTTGGTCTATACTACACCATACCCTGTCTAATCAATGTCTACCAATCTTACTGTACTGTTTCCCTGCGCCGTCTGACTTGCCCTCGTGTAGTGTGGTTTCTCATGTCCCATCTATATAAACATCCGACAAACGCCCCCTCGTGTTCGTTTTAGATTACTACTTCCTCGCCCAATCCATAAATAGTATTCTCCAGCTGTCAATATGGCACTACATCAGTTTGACTACCTGTTTGCCATCGGCACCATCTTTGCCTTCCTCGATGCGTGGAACATCGGCGCCAACGATGTCGCCAACTCTTTTGCTACCTCTGTTTCCTCGCGGTCCTTGACCTACTGGCAAGCCATGGCCATTGGTTCGGTCATGGAATTCAGTGGAAGGTACAGCTACCTTGCGCAACTCCCTAGGACCCTGTACACTATGTTAATCAAAAACTTATCCATTTAGTATCGGTGTCGGAGCCCGAGTAGCAGATACCATTCGGACCAAGATCGTCGACGTTGACCTGTTCGAGGGTGAACCCACGATGCTCATGTTGGGAATGGTGTGTGCCGTGGTCGCCTCTTCCATCTACCTCACAATTGCTACTAGACTGGGTATGCCGGTTTCCACCACCCATTCTATCCTGGGCGGCGTGCTCGGTATGGGTATAGCGGCCGTGGGTGCGGACGGCATTAAGTGGTGGGGAGGAAACGTCAACTCTGGTGTCGTGCAGGTTTTCTTGGCCTGGATCATTGCCCCCCTGCTTGCAGGTTGCTTTGGTGCCATCATCTTCCTGTTCACCAAGTATGGGGTGATGGTGCATCAGAACGCCGTTGTCAGAGCCTTTTTCTCTATCCCCATCTATTTCGGCATTACTGCCGCTCTTTTGACCAGTAAGTCTCCTATATTGTTCTTCTATGTTGGTGATCTCAGAAGCTGACTACTGTCTAAATAGTGTTGATTGTATGGAAGGGAGGCTCCAGTAGAATCGATCTCAATAACGCGGAGATTATAGGGACCATTTTCGGGGTCGGGGGTGCCGTGGCACTCATTGTCTCAGTCTTCTTTCTGCCCTGGCTTCATCGCCGTCTCATTCAGGAGGACTGGCAGCTGCGGTGGTACCATGTCTTCCTGGGTCCTCTGGTACTGCGTCGGGGGGAGGTGCCCCCTGCGCCTCAGGGGTTTACCATCGTGCAAAACTACTACCATGGCCACAAGACCCTGGAGGAGTTACAGGCTGAACGGAACACCCCGTCGGACCCCGAGCATGCTGCTGAGCGAAGCAGTGAACATACCAGCGAGAACGGCACTGAGGTCGCCAAGGAGGGCCACACTACATCTACAGCTGCTGAAAAGTCCGAGCCATCTAGCAGTGCGCCCCCATCGACCAACGAACCCGCTCCCTTCACCTTCATCGGTCCCCGTCCCGAGGGCAAGGGTTTCTTCCACCCCGTCATGCTATTCTGGCAGTGCCGTCGCTTCCTCTTCCGTGGCGTCGAGAAGGATGTTATCAGCCTGCAGAAGAAACGTAACATCCTGACAGGAGACCTCGAGATGACGCATGCCCACGCCCAACATTATGACAACAGGGCGGAGTACATGTACTCCTTCCTACAGATCATGACTGCCGCTACGGCATCATTCACTCACGGCGCCAACGACGTATCCAAGTATGTCCCAGCGATTCCTACATCCAACGGTTACCCCTTGCTAATCAATGAATCAGTGCCGTCGGCCCCTACGCTACTATCTACTACATCTGGTCCACTAACGAACTAAAGTCCAAGAGCCCTGTGCCCTACTGGATCCTGTACGCAAAATTTCCCCAAACACATTCCCTTCTAATCCGTCCAACTTAATAACAACGTTAAACCAGTGCATTCGGTGGTGCCGCCATCACCATCGGTCTCTGGACCTACGGCTACAATATCATGCGCAACCTGGGTAACCGCATTACGCTGCACTCTCCGTCGCGTGGATTCTCCATGGAGCTCGGCTCCGCAGTGACCATCATCATGGCTACGAGACTGAGTATGTCTTTCCTTCTCTTTTCTTTTAACCCCCTTCCTTGCCTCCAAGCAAGAAAAAAGAAGACCCCTAACCCACTCGTGAATTATAGAACTCCCCGTCTCCACCACGCAGTGCATCTCCGGTGCCACCGTCGGCGTGGGTCTCTGCAACGGCACCTGGCGCACCATTAACTGGCGCATGATTGCGTGGATCTACTTCGGTTGGATCATTACGCTGCCGGTTACGGGTATCGTGTCGGGTTGTCTGATGGGTATTATCATTAATGCTCCGAGATGGGGGATGCCTCTTTGATTTCATTAGGGTCCCATCACCCCCTCGGCATCCCTTTTCTTTTCCTCTCTCTTATGTTTCTTCTTTTTCATTCATTGGTATGCTTTTATAATTGGGGTTCATTGGACTGGATGCCGTGGCAGGCCTGGAATGATGTGATGGAATGGAATGGGGATCACGAAATGGATGGAAGATGTGCAAAGATACCCACTGATGTGTTTGCATGTATGTGGCCAGGATGGGGTTATTTAATGGATGCGTGTTCAGGGACAGGACACCTTAATTGTTGATGGTTTTGCTGGTGGTGCTGTGTTCTCATTTCAGCAGTATGCCTTATTCCAGGTTGTACAAAGATAGCAAAAGTTCCTTCTAATGTATATTGTGTTTCTTGAATTATAGGTTATTAAGCATGAATCAACCACCAAAAGAAAGAAAAAGAAAAAGAAAAACACAAAGTTGGATTCCGCAGGTTGAAATGATCAAGTCAAATGAGGATACCGGATCCTATCTGTTTCGGTCCTCACAGTCGTTCCTACTGCCGAAGGACGAGCGCAGATAAAGGATATTTATGGTCTATACTTGCACAGTAGGAATGCCCAGGGGCTGTACATTTCAAAGAGGCCAAGTACGTGAGAATATCACATCTTTGTTAAAGGATATAAAATAATAATATCATAGAAGAGAAAAAAAAAAAAAAAACAGGGCATATGATTCGATATCCCCAAGGTATCGTCAAAAGGGTCATAATAACAGGCCACAATTCGGCAGGGTATCGTCAGCAACACATGGATAATGGTTATATTTCCAGAGTAGACCAGGAAAAACCCAAATCTTCAAGTACCAATAGAACCATCACTTCGCATGGGCTGTATGCAAGCAACTAGACAAACATCAACAAAGAAAACGAGGGAAAGGAAGGACAGCTAAGGAATAACAAAGGGAAGACAGGCTCAAATGACTGGCAAGAAATAGTCTAGACAATGCAATGCATGAAGAGATAAAGGCCAACACAGAAAATCAATAAAATGAAGGGGAATGGCAAAAAAGACAGACGGGGGGCGGTTGAAGAGAAGAACGTTTCCAATAGATATAGAATCCACCACCCTAGAAACATTCCTGTTGAAAGCCTCGAACGTGTGCTCTCGGCGCACTCAGGGAGCTATTTGGTCTCCGAGTCTGTCGCGTCTTTCTCAGACTTGCTGTTGCCGTCATCCTTCTCTGTCTCGGGGGAGACAGTCTCGTTAACTGATGGCGGCTGTTCATCCTCGGATTTCGAGTTGGAGGGTTCTGGCTCAGCAGTGTTTTCTTCGTTATTCTTGTCCGCATCGTTATCAGCAGACTGTTCCTCGGGCTGTGAAGATGCAGCAGCCTCGGCTGCCGCTGCTTTTTCGATTTCCGCAGCGCGCGCTTGCTGCCTTTCCCAAACCTCCTTGCGGATGCGGTCATCCTTGGCTCGACGGAGTCGTTCGGTCTCCTCAACGCCACCGCTCTTCTTCAATTTGCCCTCCTCGACAAATTTACCCAGCTCTTTCTGGAACAGACCGATCCGCCGTGTCTCCAGCTCCTTCTGGCGAGCCTTCTCGGCCCTCTCGATGGCTTCGAGACGAGATTCGTGGTTAGGTTGCAGAGCTCGCACTTCTCCCAGAACGCCGTCTTTGGCTTTCATGGGGTCCACAGCCGGGTCGATCACCACATTTCGCGAAGTGCTACGCAAGGTGACACCTCCTGGAGAATTGTTTTGCATTGCTTGCTGCTTGGTAGCTTGCTCGACCAGACCGAAAGTTTGGGCAGCTTTCTCCAGGTCATCCTGCAGATCGGCGGCAAGGTCCTCCTGCATAGTGAGCTGATCACGTTCCTCGCATACCATCTGCAGCTCCTTCTCCCAGATCTTGGTCCAGATAGGCTTCTCTCGCTTGAGGAATTCTTGCATCTTCTTGATCTCTTTGGTGACGGCACTAATATCTTTACTGACTCCTTCCAGTTGGCGCGGTAGAGGCCGAACTCCGCGAGTGACCACGTCTTTCCGAAGGTCTTCCACCAGATCTTGTAGGTCATCAACCCGCACGACCAGGCGCTCAGACTCCTCGGCAAGCTCCTTCTTCCCGGAATTGACACGCGCCCGACCTGCGTCGCCTTCGAATGACGGTAAGGATACATCGGCCGCCACGGTTTTGACGCTGCTTGCCTTGGTGCGGATGGCGCTCATAGAGCTGGCGATGTCCGAGGAGAAATTCGAGTACGTCTGACGGAGCACGGCCAGATCGCGTCGGAGGCTCTGAATTTCTGCAAGTTGGCTGTCGCTGCCCGTAATCGGGCCCTTACGGGTGGCTCCCTCTGTAGGAGCATTGGAAACCGGCGGTGCCGCGGCGAGACGAGCCATCTCCTTGGCGGCATCGAGCTGACGGTCCGAAACGCGTTGCATCATGGTCTCTTGTCCGTCCAAAGCACCCTTCATGCCCTCGATTAAGCGACGGACGCCGCCGAACTCATCGTCAAAGTGCTTCTTCACCTCATCTAGGATGTCGACATTCAGTACGAGGACGGAACGGTCCCTGACGTCACTGAGATCCTCCAGCTCATGGCGAACACCCGAAACTGGATCTTGAATATAAATTTCCGGTAGATCAACGCCATTGTTGTGCGTGTTCCATGCAAATTTCTCTATAAAAGCCAGCTGCAATCTCCCAATGGTCAAACCAGTATAGCCCTCCGGCAACACGTACTTCTTGATTTTGCTCTTGTACTGTAAGAATAGTGTCAGCTCCTTGCCCGGAGATGGCTGTTCGGCGGCCAGTTGAGAGGACTGAGGCGGCGTAGAGGCAGCCGTTTGGGGCTGTCGATGTTCAGCCTTCGGCGTGGTAGGCGCAGCAACGGCATCCGCAGCGCCTTTCTCCGGTTCAAATGCCTCGTCGAGTAGAGGCTCCTCGGGTGGTCGAGGCAGCTGCGGCGGCGGGCCAACCGGAGCAGCGCCCGAGCTGTCCTTGTCGGTGCGAGGCTGAGATCGGTCCTCCTCCGCAGCGTTCCCCCCGTCGGCCGAGAGTTCCACGGGAGATGCACCTCGAGGCGGGACGCGTTCTTCTTGGATCTTGGGAACGCTTGGAGTGACCTGAGGCTGTGCGCTTTTGGTACTGGCGGCATCGTTGACGCGGTTGGTCGAGCGCTGTCTGGAATGAGCATAGGACCCCCGCAGGCGCACCGCGTTCAGGGATTCCCGAACGTCGCGGCCTCGATTGGGGACGGGAGAATTCTGGGTAGGGAGCACAGGGACCCCATTAGAGGAAGTTCCAAGGTGTTTCTGTATCTGGTAAGCGGAGAATCGTCGAGAGGCACGGCGCTCCAGCTCGCCACTCCTTTGCAACGCGCCGATGGCATCGTCTTGCTTCGGGGGCGGAGGTGGCGGAGGAGCGGGATAGCCGTTGGCATTGTTCGCTTCGGGGGCCTTCGCAGCCGCAGCCGCAGCCGCCTCGGAGGGAGAGGGTTGAGATAAGATCGTCTGAGCCTCTCGTCGCGACGCTTCTCGTTCGGAATAGCTGCTACCACCAGGCGCAGACGGGGTTGGAGAGGCCTGAGCCATCGATGGCGGCGGGTCTTCAATCGAGCCGTTGCTTCCATATCGACGGCCCGGACGTTTCGGCGACGAGACCGTCGAAGCCGTTTCCTCGTAAGCCTGATTCATCGCCGCCTGTCCACTCGAGATGCTTCCCGCACTCGCCTGGCGACCCGGTAGGGTGCGCGATTCTTCCCGCTGTTGCCGAGAGCGTAGACGAGCTTGCTTCTTTTTGAGGCCATGCAGGAGATTGATGATGATGTCGCGAATCCGCGGGAGGTAACGATCGAGACTCTGTGGGGATGCATCCTGACTGAGGGTATCTTCGAGAATTGTGCGGAGGAGGTCGGGAACGGGGCCCAAGTCGGAGGTATCGACCCCAATTGCATTGAAGGCGCGACAGGCAAGGTTGAATTCATAGCCCAGCCGCACATATACATCGGAGACCTCGTTCTCCGAGGCTTGCGTGCGGGACCATTGCGTTAACGTTTCCAATAATTGTTTTGTGGCTACCAGGAGATGCGTGACACTCTTTTCGATTTGAGAGATCTGCTTATCGGGCTATACATTGGAGGGAAGTTAGATCCAAATGGGAAATGCAACCACATAAGCACACGAGAAGGAACACCTTGAGCAGACTCGCTCGCACGCGACCGAAAGCGGTCGGGGTTGTGACCTGTAATCCGATGGTCGACGAGCGGCCAGGTATGAACTTACCACGGCACTTCTAGACTGCGACCTGCCGGAACTCGAGGAACTGCGTGGTGCAGAAGACTGCGAAGTCATGGCGGAATCAATGCTGCTTCCGGACCCCGAAGGAAAATGTTGGGCTGAGGGACTGCGCTGGGGGCGAGAGGAAGTGCTCGAGCCGGACTGCATGTGGGAATGGGGATTTCGGGGGTTTTTTCCCTCGCTTTAAAAAGGATCAGGAGGAATGAGCGATGGCGGGACAACCGGGCCGGAGGGAAAAGAGAAATGGCTGAGATGCAGGGAGTAAGGAAGGACGAGGTGAGGTCGGCAGGTGTAAGGGGAAGAAGAGAGAGAGGGAGGGAGGGAGGGAGGAAGAGAGAAGGAAGTTTAGCCCAGCCTCTTTTCAGGCCGCCGGCGATAAGTTCGCAGTTGTTCTCGAGGAACCTCTGTAGGTACCTAATATTACCTGGGTTGGCTGGTACCCGGGTAACTTCCTTACACACTCTGCTGAACTCCCACGCTTCCAGCCACTTCATGACTTGAGTCAGGCCAACCGGGTTCCCTACGTGTTGCGAAGTAATTTCTGATATTTTGTCATGCTCTCTGCATTGGGCAACGTGGACTGAAACATCGTGTCCGGTCTGTGGAATCTAAATTTAATCGTTTTAGCGTGGCCCGGGCCATTGAATTACTTTCAGCTGTGCACAGGGCGAGGCCAAGGAGCCTCTCACTTGGTACACTAGGCGGATGATGTAAGAGCATGGCGTCAGTACAGAGTACTGACTATGTAATGGTGACCAACGTCCGGAATACTTGAGCGCCGTGGAAATGATATCCCGGCGTTACCTAGAATCGATTACTCCGTGTATAGCCAAAGTATCGACGCTTCCCTACGATCCTGCCACCCGCCCGGGCTCCATATGACGACGATCCCTTCGACCCTCCCGGCGGTACTAGCTGTGTAGTACGGAGTATATAGTAGTAGTATGTACCGCACTATCTGTCGTCCAGTGGGGAACGAAGGAAATGGGAAGCGTTTCAACGTTTCAACATGGACCAGGTGTGCTGGCACTTGGAATGACCGACCCTTGCTCGGGGATTGGCGGTGGTCAGGCAGGAAGTAGCATGGTCACTCCCTGTACTAGCACCTCCTACATGAGTACTTCTTCCCGGAAGTCCTGAAAAGCAATCAGCCTTGCGGCCCTATCGATTGATGAATTGATCTTGTTTTAGGTTCTGGGTAAAAAAGATCGAGACCGGCACAGTACTTCGTAGTTCGTCCAGAGTAGATACGCAAAGTCCAATGCAGCAAGGGCCCATTGACCACTCAGCATTGTCGAGCGAAGGAAATCCTCTATGCCTCGCTGGCTCGGTGCTAAGTTACTGCTAAGCCATGGCGACTAGTACTGACCCAGTCGGAGGATGACAGGCATGCTCAGGCTCCTCACACTCTAACCAGATTGGCAGACCAGTCTGCGTCGGCGGTGGAGTGAGACGATACTCCGTACAGGTCTGCACATCTGATCCAGCACAATGATGTTGAGTAGTGTATATTGTACATTGTACATTGTACATGGTGTAAGGGTCAAAATAGATGATGCTGGATTTGAAAGTGAAGATGAAGAGAAGAGAGAAGGGACGGGAGAGCGGGTCTGCAGCGGGCAAGGACCCATGGAAAGCCTCAGGCTCCCCCCATCATGGCGACGATTTGACGGATTTCTTCACTCCAAGTCCAAATCCCCCTCCTCTTTTCCTTCTCTAACTAAACCCACCCCGCCTTTATAGTTTTCTTTTTTGTTCCTCTTTTTTTTTTTTTTTTACTTCTTCTTCCCAGTTATTAGTAACTTCAGTTTGTTCCGTGCCAATTCCCTCCCTAACTTATTAAGTGTCCCGTGTCTGGATCGGCCTTCCCCTCCTCCCTTCTCCCTGGTCCCGTGACCCGCTGCCGCCTTTGCTGCATTTCGTGATTGCTTCTTTTCGCATTCTCCCCATCCTCTGGCCATTGCCTTCCCTTCTGGGACTTTCGATCTTCCTCCTCCCTTTTCGGCTCTTCCCGTCTCGTCTCGTCTCTCCATCCTCCCTTCTTCTCGTCTCGTTTGTAGACCTTCCCCCGCCCCGTTTCTCCTGCCTCTCCCCACAGCTCATACCACCGCGTTCTCTGAGAGCGCAGACGGTTGCGCCGTGGCTTTGAGCCTCCTCTTGACTTCCACCTCATCTCTCCCGATCACTTTGCGTCGTGTGTAATCCCACGACCAGAGTGAGTGTCCGGTCGGACAATCCAAGCCAGATGGCTTCTACCGCCAACTCCATGTCAGCTGCCAACAGTGCGTCTGGCAATACCGGCAATGCATCCATCCAGAATGCGAGCGCGAGACCCTCGCTGAGACCCAGCGCTAGCACTAAGGCGTCGGACGGCAGTCGACGACAGTCGGGCAGTCCTCTCGATGGGGGACAGAGGTACGTTGTTTTATTTATTGTGTCGTTCATTCGTCGCCTTCCTTTCCTTGTCCCTATTTATTTGCTCCTGCTCCTCGATTTTCACCGCCTCTTTCCTGTCAAGACAGTCGCTGGCCGGTTCTCCTTGCCTTTTTTTGATGTTTGTGAGGCCCCAATCCGTTCCTCCAATTGGCTATATGATTTCTTTCGTTCATGTGGCCTTTTCTGTCTCTTTTCTCTGCTTCATCTTTTTTGCTTTTCTTTTCTTTTTTCACCCCTTCCGCTTCTGCCCTTTTTCCTCCAAACAATCCTGCGTGCATCTCGGAGCTTCATGCTTCCGGGTGTATCTTTGCACATGGGCCAATCGGAATCCCCTGAACTCGAAACCGCAGCCCTGCACCAGTGTCGTGGTTGCCCTAAAACTAATTCTCTTCTCTTCCCATGCAGGCGCAGTAATTCCCAGCGGGCGTGGACCCAGGGCACAAATCCGATTACCCAGAGATCATCCTACGCGCAGCAAAACGGCACTATGTCTCAGAAACAATCTCCTTCCCCCAGACCGGCGCTGAAGGAATCGAACACGCCCGACAACCATGCACACGACCGCCTGGTCTTTTTGGTCACCAGCTTTATTGTAAGCCCGGGCCTTTCCCCACCTTTATATCAATCCATTCTTTTGCTTTGCTGGTAGAATGCTTATGGTATTTAGGGTTTGACTGCCACGATCACCACGAAGAACGGAGATAAATTCACTGGAATCTTTTCGTCGTCGTCTCTTGAACCGACCGACTCGTCATTTGCCCTCAAGATGGTACAGCGGCAACAAAAACAAGAGCAACAGCGGGCAAACGGAGTGAGTGAAACGTCAAGCCCATATATGGGAACGGCACCCGATCATACGGTATCTTTTGACGTACGAGATGTGGCAGACATCTCGGTTGCTAATGTCTCTACTTCCGAAGTCATCGCCAAGCCCTCCAATGGTTTGTTTAAGCATCCCCCTTATATATCTTATTTCCAATATATACTGATTATATTACCTAGGTGCCCCGAGTGGATTTAGAACTGATGCAGATATTTCCGGAAACCTTGCCATGCGTGAGCGGACACTGAAACGATGGGAGCCCGCTGCAGACACGGACGTCGACTTGTCGCTAGAAGGCACAACGGCGTCTGCGGGCTGGGATCAATTCGAAACCAATGCTCGACTCTTTGGTGCCACCAGTAGCTACGATGAGAACATCTATACCACTCGGATTGATCGATCCGACCCGACCTATAAGCAGAAAGAGCAAGCCGCCGCTCGTATTGCTCGCGAGATCGAGGGCGTCGAGACGGACAACGCTCACATGCGAGAGGAACGAGGGCTGGCCACGGCCGAGGGCGGCGACGAGGAAGACAAGTACAGCGGTGTCCGCCGTGACGAAAAGAACTTCCCACCCTTAGTGTCGGGACAGCCGAACAAGTATACTCCTCCTGCTCGCCGCCAGGCTGCTGCACAATCTGCCGCCGCCAGCGGGCCGCCAGCCGCCGTTTCTCCCAATGAACCTGCGAAACCGCAGGCGCAACCGGCCGCACCAGCCGCTCCGACAACTGCAGCCGTCGACGCAGAACAGAAGCCGGTTCCTGGCAAGCCCTCGCCGGCTGCCAATACCGCGCCGAAGCGCGCCGCCGCAGAAAATGCCTCTGCGAATGTGGAAACGGAAGTGCTGGACCATTTCCGTCAGTTTGCCAACTCGGAGAAAATGAAGATGCAGGAACGCCGCCGGAATCAAGCGTCGCATGATCGGAATATCAAACTGAACGAGTTGATGAAATTCTCGCAGAACTTCAAACTTGGCACGCCGGTCCCTAAGGATTTGATCCCGATTCTTGCCAAAGACCCTCAGAAGCAGGAACAGATCGTCCAGCGGGCCCAGCAGCACGTGGGCGATAAACCTGCATCCAAGTCTCCTCCCACGGCCCCCACCACAGAGCAGAAACCTGCCGCCGGTCGTGGCTCAGGTACCGCTCGCCACGACGGTGCAACGGTGCCCACTGCACCCTCCGATCGACCGACCTACCCTCGCGGCCGTCAGATGTACCCTCCGGCCGGTCCGCATGCCGGTCCCGGTGGGCGGCTGCCACACCAAGCCATGCAACAGAACCGCCAGGCGACTGGCATGCTGGGCCACCGCCTCGCCGACAATCTCCAGCAGCGGAAGGGCGGTGCCATGGGGCCAGTGCCGGCGCCTCTCCCCATAAACGATGCCCGCTTGCCCCCTACCGGACCCGCCGCCGACCAGCAAGGCATCACCAGCCCGAACAAGGCGCAGACCCCGACTTCCGCCGCGTCCACTAAGTTCAACGTCCGGGCACTGGAGTTCAAACCTAACCCCGCCGCCAGCACGTTCACGCCGGGTGCCTCGTCGAACTCCTCGCCGTTTGTTCCCGGCCGCTCCGTGTCCCGCGCTACCAGCCCGTCGGTCTTCTTTGGCGGGAAGAAGCTGCGGCCCCTTGCTGAGCGCCCATCTCTCAAGGGTCAGTTCAACGCCATTAAGCGCATGAGGAAAGAAAACTCGGAACAAGCGGACAAGGACTATGCCTTCAATGGCGGAATCCCTCCAGCATACAAAACCCTTCCCACCTGGGACGTCGCCCCTGGGAACGAAGAGAGAACGCACGATCAGATGTTCAAAGCACCTGTCGTCTCTCCTCAGAACCGTTCGGCATCAAACCCTCAGATTCCTCCACAGCCACAGATGCCGTTCCAGTTCCCGCAGGCAACGCCGGGCATGCCCCCTACCTCGGGCCCACCCCATGGACCTCACCTGCACCCTCAGCAGCATCACGGATCCGGTCCGCCTCACTTTGATGACCCTCACCGAATGCAGATGTCTGCGTCAACATCGCAGATTTTCCCATCACCCCGTCTTCAGCCCGGCTATCCGTCTCCTATGGCGCCGCATGCACAGCTTGCATTCGGCCAGCCGGTGCCACAATTCTACCAAACCCCCCCGCAGCCGGCTCCTGTCAGACACTATCCGGGGACTCCTCAATTTATGAACCCGCAGGCCGCCATGGGTGGTGCCCCTATGATGGTACAGCAACCCTCCAGCGGGCCCTACATGGGCGTTCCGCAAGGAATGGCGCCTTACACGCCGCAAATGCAAATGTATTCTCCTAACCCGAGTCATGCATATCCGCAGCATGCCCCTCCTCAGCCACACAGTGGCTATCCAAGCCCGAGCCGGGGCGCCCCTATGATGATGCATCAAAACTCCCAACCCGGCCAGCCTCCACAGCCGGCCATGTTTATGTCTCCCGGTCAACATGGACAACCCGTTTATCCAGGCCAGCAGCCCGGACACAGTATGTTACCATAATTTAACGAGAATCCCGTTGCTCCTCAAATACTGTTGCTAATAATCGCCAGTGCCGCCAGTTCGGGGGAATTATCCTCAACAGCAGCAACAACCACATTTCCAATCCAGCCCGCATCAAGCGCATCATTACCCGCCTCATCAACACCGCACGTCCAGCAATGGCTATAATCAAATCCCTCAAATTCCTCCTCAGGCCGCCTCTCAACAACCGCCATCCGTTTCCTCCGGCCCACAGGCCCCGGAGGCTGCCGATGAGTCGAAATGAAAGCCACATCCCGGGCCTTCATAATGCGCCAGACGCCCCCGTTCATCGGCCTCGGAAGCAACAGGGCCACGGCCATGGCGACCTAAATGAATTTTGTCTTAGCAGCAGCGCCAAGCAACAACACCCCAGTTCTCTCTTCCCCAGTGGCAGCAACTTTAGTCTCGCTTACACTTAGCTGTGCACTTTTGCTTTTGCTTTTTTTTGGAAGGCCTTTGTGTCTTGGATGTTTGCGACTACGCTGGCTTTTCCAGTGGAGAGCCTCCTGCACAGCTGCTGCTGATATGGCATCTAATATTCTCACTGGTGAGTAGGATTCATAGCCAAATCATCTCAGATGGACATGCTCTGACAAGTTTAATCAGTTGCAGACTGCGTCCTCTTCCAGTTATCCTATTGCTTTTCTCCAGTGTTCCCAGAAAATCAGGAGTTTGGGACCGGGGATAAATGTTCTCAATCTGTCACAAATAGCGAGATTGGCCATTCAAACTACTTCGTCGATGTTTTCACTGGCCATGTCCGCATCGATTGGTGATCCTATTGACATTGATCCTCATATATCATACACCAAGCTCAAGAGGTCTATGGAACGGTTCCAGCTAACGGAACCCCCATCAAACTACAAGAGATCCGTTCACATCCGTGAAATGGTATATGGCACCGTGTTTGGGGAGATTCTTTGATACTTTTTGTTTCATTTACGCTTTTTCCTTTCTCGTGTATTTCTTTTGACCTATGGTGTGCCGAATAGGGTAAAGAAGTTCTCCGGCAAAGGGCGCGAGGTAGTGGCTAACTCATATGGAGAATTTGATGTTGGGGGCACTGAGCGAGTGATGGCCGGTTGCTGATCCTTCCACCGGGGGTCCATTCTTCGTGGAGAGCTTTCTATATCCCTCGGGAGAAATGGGCGTGATGAAATTAGCTTAGGTGATTAGTTGCTAGCGGGTGGAGAGTAAAGGAATGCAATATTCAAAATTCAATAGTCAAATGATCTAACGAACTTGCATTGTAAAAGTTATAGTCGTGCTATTGAAAATGCAGGGTGAGAGAGGCTGTTCCTACACCGATAAGGGGGATTTTAGGGTATCTGTCTCCGAGAACTGGTTAGCGGGAAAGGGGTTCTGTTCACAGGTTCTTCGGGGAACTTTAGAGCATCTCCTCAGGTCTTTTCAGTTTTATTTTTGGTCGTCATCCAACCAAGGCACAGGTCGCAGCCGCGGTACTATGCAGCACCCATCCACATTGCCAGTCGTCGGAAGGCCAGCCAGAATCGCCAATTCCACAACCGTCCTACCGAGCCCAAGACGAATGCCAACTCTCGTTTCCAATCCCCGGCGCCCTCAGCGAAGCAATTCCCATCTGCAGTAGAATCCGACACCCACGAAAAAAAAAAGCCCTCGCCCAACCGATGTTTGCCACAGCCATTAGTTTCTGAATTCCTCATAGGGACAAAGCGGACCAGAAACCCCAAATTGTGGCGCGTGTGGGCCGTACGAGCCCTTGATATACACATGTGTTCCCAAGATCTGCGACGCCGAGAGTCTCGCGACGAAGGACCCTCGTGCCTTTTATCTTAAGCCATGAGCCTGCATAATGATTGGAGTGGGAAAACGACGACGCGAATGAGAGCTTGCGCGGGGGGGGTTTTTTTCGCGAGAGAGGGCATCGGTTGAGATTCGATAGGATAAAGAAGAGATTCGGTCAAGTCTGGCTGGCGCATTTTCTCTTCGGCTTGGCTGGATAGGAAGTCCCTTCGGCTTTATTTTTGACGCGACGTGCGCTTGGATAGCGCGGTCTGACCTTTTACCAGATTCACATCATAGGAGACGAGACGCGTTGAGTGGGGGGTGGATCGGGACAGGCAGGGGCAAGGGTAGCTAGCTATAACTCACCTATTATGTGATGCGCGTGGGAGATGGAGATAGGGAATCTTCCAGTCTATCATTCTGACTGGAGGGCGAGACATGAGCTCCCGGAGTGATGAGAAGAGAGGAGAGACGAGGGAAGAGGGAAGAGGGAAGAGGGAAGAGGAGAGAGGACAAGATGGCCCTAAACCGGATTGGGGGCGGGGCATCACTGGACTTGAACGCCTCGGCAATCAGGCATCGGTTCGTAGCAGTAGTACATAGCCCCAGCAATATGATCTAGGAATTCTCGCAAGTGCATGTTGTTGGCTTATCAACCAGAGTAAGCTTGATTGAATAGCTCCCATGTGTGGAATTGGGTTTAGCAATTTCGTCTCACTGAAATAGACATACGTTTATAGTTGATCAAAGACTCCGGGCCGCGATTCTCCAAATCTAATGCAGCATCAACCCTAAAATTGTTCGTCTCTCGGGGCGTCTTTTGTATCCGGACTGGACGGCGTAATATCGGCCGAGATACGACTTCGTTCCCACAGGGGCCCCGGCATTGCACCAAGGGTCATACTAAAGGGTGTCCAGTTCAGGGCCATGTACTCTCCGTTCGGGCCCTTCGTCATGCCGGATGGAACCCCAGCAACGTAGTCGATTATGCGACCCAATACGGAGAAAATATACTCTTTTAGTCTGAGAAAGAGAATAGCTTGTATATACCTAATCCTCGTCAGTCCTGCTTGAACGAACAGCAACATGTGCAACTGCTTTCTCACCTGAAGGCCCTCCTCCATCCATTCCGCCGTCTATCCCCCAGCATGGCACTCAGAACAGTTTCAACGTACGCTCTCTCCACTACACTCATTGGATCATACATGTTGCTGAGGCATTGTACTATGTCTCCTTAGTTGTGTCTGTCAAATAGTAACCCATCGACAGAGGAACCTACGAAGATAAGCTGGTATTGGCCTTTCAATCCCACGATCCAATAACAACTCGTTCTGATAAGAGTCATCGTGTTTCGTGTGGAATGTTTCGTCGCTCCAGGTTCCTAGCTGTCCAAAATGTTGCATGTTCACAGTTCGCAGCTCTCCATGCGTTGGTCCTTGATAATCAACGTGCTCATGAGAAGAAGAGTTTGGAATATTGTCAACCGAATGCGCAACATACGCTGGTCGTAGGGCGAGTTTCTGAGCCATAACAGCGTATTACCTTCGGACTGGGTCTAACACGGGTGTATGTAGAACGAGGTTTCAGATCTAGGACTTCTTTTGGCTCACGGGTGATGCGTGATGACTCGCTCGGTTGCCATCATTCCTGCGTTATGTCGGAATTGTATGCCCAGGAGCATGGTTTTCTGGCAAGTTTAAAATGCTATAATTATTTCTTTGGTTTCTATATCATGCAGCTATTTCATAATCTTTCCTCCTTTTTAAAATCGGTTAATACTGAAGTGTCTTTAATAGCCATCATAATATTATTTTCTTGGATATCTGAAGATCTTGTTTAGAAGACATTCCTGGTATATGGAGTGTAGATAAATATATCTGTATGGATGGTTCCAGCCTCTGTATGAAGATAATCAAGAGCGAGAAGGAGATGCACGAGTATTGACTTGACCATCTTTTCGGGAAGTATCTTGGCCTTGAGATGGTTACGAAAATCATAGAGACTTGTTCCCAAGAAGGGGGGGGGTGGACAAGACATTGAAAACTGCCCTTTGGGGTTGTAATCTGGAAGCTGTCCAATGATTTGCGGATAAGCGTTGCACCAGCATGATCTCTTATGCTGAGGGAATTCAAATAATGATAGGTTGTGGTGTCCCTTTGGCCTTCTGCCGAATTGCGCTCGAATACTTTCAGTGTGACATAAGCATGTTGTCTACAATACAAAGTGAGCTTTTCGCGTCGCTGCTTGATTATATGGTAAGCATATACCGTATGTCCCTGCACGGCCAAATGGTTGAATATCCACCGTAACCTAATTTACCAACCACCTGGTACCTCGATTGGCATAATTTCGCCAATTTTTACGGGGTAAAACCCATCCGGCGAGTACCATGATAGTGTTGCTTCCTCGAAGTTCTGGGTTGAATCGAGAAAAGAGAAGTTCGACTGAGAGAACTCACGCACTGGTGACACAGGTCGTAGGAACGAGAAACACCATGTAAAAGATTGCCTAGAAACTCAGGATGGCAAGCGGAATGTTGAAGCCATGGTGAGAGGTTTGGTTAGAAATACCTCCAGGACCCAGGCTCATACTACATACTACAGAGTAATTCTACACGGACAGCCGCTAACCGAATATAGAAGGTTCACGGGATATCCATAGAAGCTAAACTACTTTAGGAAGACAGCTACTAGAAGGTCATCAGAATAACTGTCAGATATACCAAGCTTCGATCTCCGGGTAACTTAATAGATATTATATATTTCAACTGTCACCACCTAGAGAGATATTAGGTGGATGGCGTACTCCCAAGCCTGTATAGCACGTTATAAACTTATACGGTACATTAGGTGATACCATGATTCAATGTTGGTCTTTTTAGCCGTATGGAAGAGCCTTAAGCACCCAGGCGCCTTTTATATAGGGATGAAGGGATTAGGGTAGGAGATAAAACTTATAAGAAGGGTTTCTTCCTGTATAACAGTATAACTATAAGATATAAAATCTGCTCATTTCTATTTAGCGGCGGCGTAGCGCTGACTTAGTCGCTCTCTAAGATAGTTAGCAAGAATTCTGCCTGTTTAAGTAAACCGCCTTCCTATCAGAGTTAGAGGCTGTCCACGTAGAATTATGGGGTTGTCCGGATAGAAGGCCCCATGAACAGTTGTTTGTGCCCATCCGCGGCGAACTTGGGGGCGGCTTGCTTCTCTCGCTCTTGTCCGTGTCCTGAACAACCCTTGTCGTTTCCTTCTTTCTGTTCTCCTCCTTCTCCGACCTATTCCCCGCCCGGAGCGCTGTTTACCCCCCCGCCAAATAGGTATACCTGTCCTCCAGCGGCCATGGACTTCCTTAAATCCGCCGTCGCATCCGCCATCGCCAAAGGTAGCTCGTTTCCTTATTCACTCGGTGACAGAGTCGACATTTCGGATTCGATATGGACCCTCCACAATGCCACGAAACGGGTACGGAGATCTACCTCCCTATCTAAATTACAATCTCGGCACCCGCACATGAAACGAAGCTAATGCGATGATCTGGTCTTTGCGCGATGCAGGAGGACGGCTCCTCGTGCAGCATTTTCACCTTCGACATCGCCACCAACAAGTCGCGTCTGCCCCTGGCCCGAAATGCGGTGCGGAAATCGCGAACGTTACGGCATCCTGGCGTCATTAAAGTTCTGGATACTATCGAGGTACGGTGTTGGGGAACCATTACTTGGGCTCTGGACTTACACGATCTAGACAGAGTCAACCATTTACATTGTGACCGAACGTATCGCCCCGCTGTCCTGGCACGTTAAGCGGAGGAGCTTGAGCGAGGAAATATCCAAATGGGGCTTACATACTGTGGCGGTAGGTCTATGGCTTCTTTCCCTCGTCTGTGTAGTCCGGTGGGGGCTTGCTGGCTTACTGGGTGGGATTCGAAATAGTCTACGTTGAAGTTTATCAACGAGGATGCCGCCTCCGTCCATGGCGCCGTGAGAGCGTCGTCTGTGTATGCTAGCGAAAGCGGCGAATGGAAGCTGGGTGGTTTCGATGTCTTGAGCTCTATGAATGACGAAGAGGCGGTTATATACGTGAGTGGCCTTTCCCGCAAGACTTCTTGCGAGGCGGCGTTATTGATTCCTGTCCAGACATACGGAAGCCTTGTACCGGATGCCGCTCGTTATACACCTCCCGAGGTCCTTAAAGGTGGATGGGATATCATCAAACGTCATCCATTAACGGCTATTGATGCGTACGGGTTGGGTATTCTCATATACGAGGTTTTTAACGGCAACTTCACTGGAGGAGATCAAGTGGGCAAAACCACGAATATTCCACCGACCATGCATCAAAGCTACAAGCGACTATGTACCGCCAATCCGAAGCTACGACTTAGCCCGGCGCATTTTGTCGAACAAGGGAAAAAGTCCGGTGGTTTCTTCCAGACCCCTTTGATCCGATTGACGGATGATATAGAGAGCTTGGGACTGAAAACAGAGGCGGAACGGGAGGAATTCATCAAGTATGTGGTTGTCTCTGGTCACCGGTTGCATAGATGCTGATTGAGATAGTGAACTGGATGATCTTGCCGACGATTTCCCCGAGGACTTTTTCAAGATGAAAGTACTTCCAGAGCTCCTGAAATCAGTCGAATTCGGCGGCGGCGGTCCCAAAGTTTTGAGTGCACTGCTAAAGATCGGAGCAAAGCTGTCCCAAGACGAGTACAACTCCAAGTTGACCCCGGTTATTGTTCGGTTGTTTGGAAATCCCGATCGAGCGCTGCGGGTGTGTCTCCTGGATAACTTGCCATTGATGATCGACAATCTCCCTCAGAAGATTGTCAACGACAAAATCTTCCCGCAAATGGTGTGTGACAGATGAATACCTGGCAGTAGAATCTTTGCTAATGACTCTTTAGACGTCTGGGTTCACCGACATTGCACCGGTGGTCCGAGAGCAGACGGTCAAAGCCGTATTAGTGATTATTGTTAAGCTTAGTGACCGGACTATCAACGGTGAGCTGTTAAAGTTCCTAGCTCGAACTGCCAACGACGAGCAGCCTGGCATCCGTACGAACACCACCATTTGCCTTGGGAAAATCGCAAAGAATTTAGGTCAAGGTGTAAGTGAACTTCAACCCGCCAACCGTTGATGTGGTGCTAAGCGAGCCTTCTAGTCGAGGAGCAAGGTCCTCATAGCTGCCTTCACTCGATCTCTTCGGGACCCCTTCGTCCATGCGCGAAATGCCGGTTTGCTTGCCTTGGGTGCGACAATCGAATTCTTCACCGACGAGGATTGTGCAGGCAAGGTTCTTCCTGCCCTATGCCCGTCTCTTTTAGATAAAGAAAAGTGAGTCCATTATGTACCTTCCCCTGTCACTTGTTGCGCTTCGCCCTGACAAATTCATAGATTGGTTCGGGACCAGGCGAACAAGACATTCGATACTTACCTGCAGCGTGTTCGGAAAGTTGGCAGCAACATGGCCGACACAGCGCTGCCTCCGTCATCGTCCAGCCCCGACATTACCAAAGACGCCGCCCGTATTGGAACGTCAAATGACAAATCCTGGGCTGGATGGGCGATATCTTCCTTTACAAATAAAATCACGGCGGCCAACGGCGAAATTCAGCCCACGGCGAACGGGGCCAAGCCGGTGGAGGCCGAACCAGCTCGGTCCGCATCTGTACCTCGTGTCACCAGGCCATCTCCCTTGGCGAAGGAGACTTTACGACCTGCAGCGCAGCCATTGAATCGGTCTCTGTCGGAACAACCGGCCCCAATCACGCATGAGGATAACGAACCGGATGACGTCTTTGAGGCTTGGGGAGCAATGGACGACGAGGATGACCAGGATCAATGGAAAGGCAATGATCCGTTCAGTCCTGCAGCAACCACGGCCTCGTCAGCCAGCCTCACCCCGGCGGCGCCCAAACCATCACCTGTGCCTTACGATGACGGGGGAGAACCGGACTTTGCCGGCTGGCTTGCTGCGCAGTCCAAGTCCAAGAAACCATTGCCCAAGGGCCTGAGCAAGACAACATCGAACACGTCAGTTTCCCGAACGGCCAGTCGGAGTAACTCCAGTAAACCTAAGGTGGCACCTGCAAAGAAGATCGACACGAAACCGAAGGACGAAGATGTAGACGACGGTTGGGGAGATGCTTGGGATTAAGGGTTATACTAATCGTCGTTATCTATGTGGCTATTTCCTTCTCATTTCTTTTCATTTGTCAGTGGTCAAGTCCTGGACCAGCGCAGGGAGTTTAGGGGGGAACATCGGCGCACAGTACATAGGTAGTTCCAATAGAAATTGCGAGACTTGCATGATACCTGACTGGAAGCATGCAACACCACGGCCGACGAGGTACCGCGCAAGTACCTCCCACCCAACGAGTAGGGCTGAGCGGCCGCAGCCAATCAGCGGCGGGGTGCCCCGTGATCACCACCTCGACCTTCAACGTCCGCTAGGTTCTCTTCTTCTCCATCGCCGTCCCTTCATCGTCCATCTCCCACCCCCATCTTGTCGCTAATCGGTGCCATCTTAGATGTCGCCCCTGCGTGTTGCTTGATCGACGTCACGGTGGAGACCTCAGCAGCGGTACCCTCAACAGACAGCCTTGGACATAATCTTGCTGCCTTCCTCCCGCGTCAGCCAGCTACCTTGGTGCGTCTTGCTCCGGGGAGCCGCCTGCATTCGATCGAGCCATCTCATGCGCGATGGATGACCGTTGACAAATTCCCAAAGTTACCTGTCATTCTTATCGTTTCGGACCGACATATTTGCCATTCCCACGCCGCTCTCGTCATCGACGGTTTCCCGCAATGGAGCCCGAGGAGGAGGCTCCTCCGCCGCCATACTCCGCCGTCGACCCGTTGATTTCGTCGGCCAACAGTACCAATCCGAACAATCGGAACGCCGCTGCGTCCTCGGAGGTAAATCGTGTCCTCCTCCGTCTGCGAGGGGGGAACGCTTCCCTCTCAGATACTGCATCAAATGCTAGCTCCAGTTCCGCACTGGCGCTTGCAGCTCCCTCTCCGCTATTGCCCGTGAATTTCACCTCCGCCGCCGATTACTTTGTTGACCGGCCACCCCCAGCCTCTGATGATGGAAAGCCGATCCAAGAACATCAAATCACGATATACCCTCGAAGTCAGTCGAAAGATTTCCCCCGTCGCCCTCGTTGCTGGGGAGCCCGACCGGCGGACATTACCCAGCAGGACTGGGACACATTCCTTCGGTATTTGTTTCCCCCGCACCTGGGATTGGCATCATCGTCCGGCCAGCTACCACGCCAAGTGAGGGCAGAGATCCAGCGAGATCGCAAGGACAGACCCCAGGAGACAGATGAACAGCGGAGGATGCGAATTTCGGCGGTGATTACCGAGTGGAACCAATACTTCTTTGAGCTTCGGGCAGCCCGCATCGTGTTTGCCTACGTGACCGATCCTCAAAATGCACCCCCCTCGCCTCTGTGCCCCAGATGCTATCCTGCGGCTACGAGAGTGTCACAAGAAAGTCGGTTGATTCAAGGCCCCGAGGCTGGTCGCGGCCGCCTCGCCCGGCCCGCCCTGCCGCCAGCCGCTGTGCGACAACAGGTTGCGTCATCCCAGGTTGGCCAGCACTATCCTCCAGCGCCTCTCTATAACTATCCGAATCCAACCGTTAACCATCCCCCATACAACCCCTACGCTGCACCGCCATACTTTACTCATCCCGCCCCTCAACCCCCTCACGCATATCCTTACCCTCCGCCGCAGCCTCCGCTGCCTTATCAGCAGCAGTACCAGTGGGGATATAACGCCGGACCCTATGCTCCCATGCCGCAAGATTCCGGTTCCAAAAGCGGGCCGTTTGGGTGGATTTCTTCGCTGGCGTCCCAGGCACAAAAGTATGGCGAACGCATCACGGAACAGGCCCAGCAGTACGGGGATCAGATCAGTGCCCACGCTCAGCATTATGGCAGGCAAGTCGAAGAGCAGGCCATGGCTCATGGCCGTTGGATAGAAGAACAGGCGGGCTTCTCGGGCCAAAAAATGGATGGTCGGTACAACGGTATGGTTCATCGGCCCCGTGCCGGTGGCGCCGAGTGGGTTGCCACAAGTCCTCGCACGCAGGCTGCGTATTATCCGAACGCCTATCCCTATCCCTATAGCGCTGTGAGCAGTCCGGCCGAGCCTGTCGCCACGCCCGCCCTTCCTCAACGGCCTCGACGGGTGTCTACTTGTTCAACCTCGTCAGATTCTTCATTGACATCCATTGATTCTTTGTCGACCACCTCGGAATTGAGTTCATCTGATCTAGCGACGGTTCGGGCACAACTTCTGTCCCTCGATGATCATCACGATCGGGATCTTTACGAGGCCGCCGTCGGTCTTCGCCGGCAGCTTGCCGTTCTCCAAGACTCCCGCCGCCAGACGCGCCAGGGCGGGCGGGGCAATTGGCGTAATGGCTGGGGCCAGCAAGCGCAGCACGGCTATGGGCGCGGTGGTTGGGGCCGTTGGGAATCGCCGCAACAGCACCAACGCAGCTGGGCGGAGAAACGCGCTCTCAAGGAGGAGACGAAGGCCACCCGAAAAGCGTTCCGAGATGTGCTGCGCCGTGCCAGAGATGAGCACCGGGAGCAACGCCGACTGAAGCGCAATCGTGTGCGGCAGGAGCAGCGAAATCGACAGATCGAAGCTCCTCCGTCCGAACCGCCCCTAGAGCAGCGTTTGCAGAACCTGGAGCTAGACCACAACAACCGAGAGAGTCGCTCCACGGTTCAATCATTCTGCCCGTCACCCACTCGGTCGCTCGTCTCCGAAGTCAGTGAGATCAGCTCCATTAGCACACCGAGTTCGGTGTCGTCGCGGCGCAGCAACAACCTGGCGCATCCTAGTAAACCAGACCCGTCCGCCAAGAAATCCGACCCTAAAGGGACGGACAAGAAACAGGACGATTCGGAGAGACCGCCGGATAAGAGCGGCTCTAACTCATGACAAGTCAAGTCTGGTGTTGCGCTGCCGCGGCAGGTCGGGACCAGCGGACCATTTGATTTCAAGGGTTCTTCTACTAACGGATATGATATAATGACTAACATCAGCGGTGTTCTGTTTACGGCGCATGAGTAGTATTGTGTGGATGGAGAGCGACTTTATTTCTTTGTATTATGTGTGATTCATCTTTGCCTATCATTTTGCCCGGGTAGGGGTGGACATAATTTCCAAGCTTCCTTCTCTCCTTGCTTTTCTGTCAATTTGGGGTTTAAAAATCGCATTGGAGATACCGGCGAGCACTGGTTCTATGAGGTTATGACTTTATCCTTCGGATTCTCTTCGTTTAATTTTCACATTTTCCGTTTTAGAGGATTTTATACAGAGGCTATTCATTCCAGATCATCTATCTAAGAATTTCAAAGTCTTGAAGGCGCGTATATATCTCATGATTCATGAAAAGAGACATATTTAGAATGATAGGGGGGGAGAGAGAGCTAGGACTTTTTATTCCTTTTTTTAAGATCCTGCCGTCTGAGGCTGCGACTCATTCTTCTCAACCAAATCACCCACACCGAGACCCCGACCGACCTTCACCTTGACCATCTTCTCCTTTTCCTTCTCGGATTCCTTCTTGCCCAGCTCGCCAACCTCGTCGCCCTCGTCCGCATCTTTCTCGTCGCTCTGGTGGCGCAACCGATCCTGGCGCTCAACTTCCTTCCAGTCCATCCACATATTCGTAAGGTCCATGCGCATCGCGTAGGCGTCCTCGCCATCGGCGTAGTACTTGCTCTCGACATTGTCGACCTGGAATCCCAGGGTATCGCGGTACAAGCGGAGAGCGGCGTTGTTGGAGACACGGACATGCAGGGAGACGTAATGAGCGCGGTGCGATTCAGCCATGGCACGTTCTATTCAATTGGTGTTAGCGATCCACATACACACACATGACCACAAGCTCTATAATATGAGAGGGAGGGAAGGGAAAGAGTAAAACATACGACTCATCCTCATCAATCGCTCCGCAATCCCCAATCGCCGATGCGTCCTCATCACACTCAAGCTGGTAATATGCCCATGCTGCATGCCGTCCGTCGGCTCCTCCTCCATCTTGGCCAGCACGTACCCCACCACCTTGGGATAGGCCTCCCCGGAGCCCGCGGCGCCGGCGCCGTGGCCGGCACGCTTCGTGTAGCCGTTCTTGGGGCGCACGACGGCGACGAAACTCAGCTGGGGCCAGGTCAGGGCATGGTAGAGGTAGTATTTCAGGAAGTAGTTCTCGGGCAGGTTGGTGATGTTGCAGGTTTGGATGGAGGGGAGGAGGTCGATGTAAGAGGGGTAGGAGGATAGGGGGACGATGTCGACCATTTTCGCGGGTGTGCTGGGTGAAGGGTCCCCGGTAGAGCAAGAGAAGGTATTGTAATGAGGGGAAAGAGTGGGGTGGGGAGTTGAATTGGGAGTTGTGATAGAGGGTAAGAGAGAGAGAGAGAGAGCAAGTCGGAGTCTCGGTCAGAAGCGGTGGTGCTGCTCAGTGCGCGCTAAGCCGCTTTAGGACGTGCCCTATTCCTCTCTCGCCGGGCATTCTCATGTCCTCCTCCTGTTCAACCCTCGAGCATGTTGAATGTCTGCACTGGCTATGTTCAGTGGAAGAGCAGGTTGCCTCGTGATCTTTTTTTGCCTTGTATGCAACTCCGCGGAAATCCCCTTCCCCTTAAACACGACTATTTTCAACACCTTTGCGCTTCCAATCATCCACATCCGTCGAAGTATACCAGCATACCTACATCCCTTGATTCAATTAATTTCCAATATGGCATCTGTTACAAGACGCTGCTTAGCTTGTTGCCATTGCCAAATACTGGCAATGGCTCAGCAGTCTAACAATGGTGTTCTTGGGTAACATCTCAAGACCTAATCAGTCTGACTCAACTTATGACTGATCAAGAATACGGATGGAAGAACACGGGCTTCGTTCAATGGTTGTCTGTATCTTGATCAGATGACCAAGAAGGCAAACAAGGATTCCGAGACGCAAGAGGAATAGAGATGCCAGCTGAACCCTATCCTATTTCGATCCAATGGTGGAGAGCGTGGAAGGATATACTTTCTCCCCTCGCTTGAGGTTAGAGCTTGCGAGTCAAGCGTTGCAGCTCACCATCCATCTCGACATTCCTTTTACAGGTCAAATGGCATGGACCGTTAACCTGAGTGTCTGTGCTTGATCAGACTCGGGTTAGCCTTTCATATATTCCATTCCGCAGGGAGGGAATGTGCATGTCGCAATGTATTGCAATGGCCAGTCAATCACATTTCATTCCATTCTCAGCGACACCGAAAGAAGGTAGCCTTGGGGAAACTCTGCAGGATAGTATGAACTCCCATCGTCAAAGTCCACGCCAATCAATCAGCCCATAATAGTTTTGCCTAGTCCCTTTCTACAAGAACAACGCTCCAAATATTTGGTGAGTGATCTACTATATATACATCTGAGTTATCTAGACTCAGGATACCCACAGTCTCCCTACAACTTAATACAGTTGTGCCGAATGATTGATCCAATGGACATTATCCCCGTCTTGCTGGAATGCTGATTGTTAGTCCTGCCAAGCAGCTTCATCCAACAATCCCAGGGCCTAGACATGTACCAACACACGAACCAAAGAACCACAATCCGCAGCATTCCCATGGCTGCAGTGCTCATTCGCAAAAACCTGTTCCTGACGGACCGGGCCATCATTCCTCTCGCCTCGGACCAATGAGCAAAACATTCCTGAACTCATAAAGATGTCCGTGCCATCCGTTAATTCTTCGGGGCGATCTTTCTACCCAGAGAATGAGAGAAAATCATCAGTATATAGACAGCCGGAGATACACTTCGAAGCCTGCTTTCTTCGTTTTCCTGCTCATTTAACTCCAATCTTTTAACTTTGTCGAATGCTGGTCTCTTGCTCCACTTTTATCCAGTTATCTAAGATATATCACGGCATCTAAATTATCGCTGGGCAGCAACTAGTCCCGACTATCAGGTCCACCCTCTCACCGGGCTGAGTCTCACCATCATGCAATTGAAACTCTTCTCCTCCCTTCCCCTGACTGGGACGCTCCTCTCGCTCTCCTTAATCTCAGGCGCTCTTGCCTTCAGCGAGCCCTGCAAACAAGGCCTCTCCTATTGTGGATCAACCCTTTTGAAATACCACGGTATGTATCAGACTATTTGCCACAATGGAGCAATCCTGCCATGTCTATCAAGACCCGCTTCTTAAATATTCAGCCAGCCTCTTGGTGCCTGAACAGAAAAAAAAAATAAAAATAAAACAGCCCCCTAAAACTGACCATGACCATGAAAGATTACACTTCCGACGATCTTCGCAACAACATCCTCGCCGGGCCAAACTCCCGCTACAAGATCCCGTCGATAGCACGTCCTGCCAACGCCCTCTATCGATGCGACGATGATCAAGGCAATTTCTCCCTGAGGGAGTTTTGTTTGAGGGGATGCGAGACGCCGCCGAATGGGGATGCTTGTGCGGTCGAGATTTAAGAGACTGAATATAGATGGTTCGGTGTGGTTCTGCTCTATTTGAACTAATGTCTTCGTTTACTTTGTTTGATTTTTGCTCGTCTCTTTCTATTGGGATGGAGGGAGGGTTTGGAGTACGAGTGCCATTTTAGCTATATGTAATAGTAATTGAGGCTTCTATATTGCGATACTTCATATCGGGTTTTTTTGAAACTGAAAGTTAATGTCACAATGGTATGCGGATACAATAGAGTAAACAATTGAGGATTAAGAATTGCAATATAGTATTGTATAAATCAAATAATCTACAACATCCCATGGTTATAAAATTCGCACAGTCGTATCTCGTAACTACAAAGATAGATGTCTATAAAAATCCGACAGCGAAAAAAAGAAAAAAAGCAAAGGCTATTAAAACATCGAAATCAAATATTGCACGCCGGCAATCAGCACCACCGACATCGCCATGCTGTGCGGCGTGAAACTCGTCCCGGACGAGGTCGTGCCGCAGCACTTGCCGTTATACGTGACGTTGTTCATATCGGCGGCGACTTGGAAGACAGACCCGTTCACTGGGCCATAGTTGTAGTAATCCACCAGGAGGAAGTTGGGCGGTCGGCCGTGGTCCCCTGCGTTTCGAGTGTTAGAGTGCAAATTTCATCAGGCAGATTAGATATACTAGGGTTTGCTCCTTACTAGTGCAGTTGCTGGCCATCCAGCCCAAGCTGCCGAACCCTTCCGCGGCGTTGGTCTGGTTCAACTGGGCGGTATTGGGAATCAACAGATTCAATTGGGCAAAGTTGAGCTCCAGGTTGAGATTGTGGTTGGCCATGTACATGCGATTGCGGATGTCCGGCGGATGCAGGCCAGGCGGACGCTGCACCGTGCAGGGGAAATTGCGATCAGTGGGCGAGAACGGCGTCTCCCACATGTGCGAGAACTCGTCCATGAGCCACGGGTACTTATTCTGGTCGGCCATGTAGTCCATGAACAGCACGGCGCGCTTGCCCGACAGGATCATGGTGGACAGGGTGGGCCAGTCGTGCAGGCCCATGGGGATCTTGGGCGGCGTGTAGGCCAGGTCCAGCAGACCGGATTTGCGGATGGGTTCGGTGAAGTTGCCGGGTAGGACGTAGTCGAAGTTGCCGATGAGGATCGTGACCACGTCATAGGGGTGGCTCTTCATCCATCGGACAACGGTGCTGAGGTAGGTTTCCAGCAAACCCATGTCCAGCAGGTCGCAGCTGGAGTGGCAGAGTTTCACCGTGTTGTTGACAACGTGAGTTTGAAATTGCACTGTTGCATTCCTTGCGTTAGTTGGGTTGTAGCTTTGGGACAGGAACCGAGGTCACAAGACAGGAAACATACACATGCGGACTCCATCGTTCAGCTGAGCCTCGACATCCAGGGCCTGGTTCGCCGCCACATTCCCCAGCTTAACGAACGGACTGTTGTGGGCTGCCACCATGGTGATGTTGGTGTAGTTGCGCGCGCAGAATTCGGCGTAGCCATTGCAGGGCTGGGTGTTGACGACGGGGGTCGAGGTGGAAGTCGGACCCGTGTGCGTCGCATTGGAGGTGTTGTTGCCCACGAGTCTGGTCATGGAGTCGGTAGGCGTCGTATGGGTGGTGGCATTGCCGGTGGGTGTCATCGTGACTGACTCGGATCCGGTGACGGCCGTCGAGCCCACTATGCCGCCATGGTTGGTGGCCAGGGTCCTGGTGGAGGTGTAGGAGATGTAGTGACCGGTGCGAGTGCCGGCATCGCTGATGGGAGCCGTGACGGTGCCGTCCAAGGTGAGGATGTTCCTCGTGTTGGTAAGGGTGGTTTTGGTGTCGGACTCTGGCGACGAGGTGTCGTCTTTGGCCGCCAGGACGGCCGCAGCAGCCAGCAGCGGCAGTAGGGAAACTAACCGCATGGTGGGGGCCGGGTTGACTCGCAGAATGGAAGATCTCGCTGGCGGGGGATGGATGCAGAGATATATATGATTGATATATGTATTAACAGGCGATCCCACACCAGGGAACAAGACGGGGGAATGAAGAAGAGAAGAAGGAAGCCTGAAGAGAAGCGTATTTTCGGGCTCTCGTAGTACGGGCGTGACCGTACGGCACATACAATACGAGTACCCGCAGAGGTTGTACCTTACCAGTTACCCTGTAAAGATACGAGGCCCTGCTGAGTCATGCGCCCTGGACCCACCCGATCGGCAGCTCGCATGGAACTGCGTCTGTGGCGGCCTTATGCTGACCAATCAGCAGACACAAAGAGCCAGGCAGCCGGCAAAAAAGGGCCCCACCCGCTGCCGGCATGACGTTGGGTCCGGTGAGTCGGAGCCAATGGCGGCAGGGACACGGCCAGCTGCGCCCCTCCGAATATCAGCTCTGAGACACTCGGTCAATCGTGGTGCTCCGATCTGTCAATCCGCTGAGGTCCAGCCGATCATAGCCTAGACAACGCGTCAAGCCCAAAGTTGCGTGATGATCGTTACCGCTTTCTATTGGTTTCAGGGATTGCCTCAGACAATTCGGGCAACGTTGACGCCCCGTGAAGGTGTGGTCCAGCCCTACTTTAAAAAGGTTAAAAGTCTAGCCGCCGATCGACCAGACCCAAGTAATGAGGGACCAAATAGAAACTGATAATTCCAAGCTAGCCGGCTCTTAGCTACGCCGGTGGCTTTTTTTTCTCCCTGTCTTGCCCTCTTCCTTCTGGCCTTTCTTCTCCTGCTCCTTTCTTTCCCCTTCCCCTGTAGACAAACCTACAGAGGACGGACTGCTAAGGCCGAAGGTTTTTTTTATTCGCCGGTCTTGGTCTCGGTCTCGGCCTTGGGATTCAATTTCCATCTTATTTGTCGCCCGAAATACATCTATTCTGTCTCTCTGTCAGGCCTCGTTCATGGAGCACCCGGACCACGTCATCTCTCCAACCTCCGTCTAAATTTATCCCGGACCATCTTATATCATATCGTATCATATCTTACACTGCATTCTTTCCTTTCCTTCTTTTCCTTTCCTTTCCTTCCCCTCCCCTTTCTTCCCACATTCCAGGCCATCCCTCCCCACGTGTTGGCCGTCTATCAAACCGGTGTCAAAAAAAAAAAAAAAAGAAAAGGAAAGAAAAGATAAGATAAAAAAAAAGGGCATGGCCAAACTGCCGTTATTTCGCAAAGCTCCTCCGCGGCCTCCCTCCGCCGGTCGGTCTCGCTCCACCGTTCTGTGGCATCGCATCCTCCGATCCTTTTTCTACCTCATCGCCTGGATCTTCCTTGTCCTGGTGGTCATCGGCAATGTTTCCAATAAGCCTGTCCTGCGCGACACCTACTTCCTGAAAATCGACCTCTCCAACATCATCCCGCTCTCCATTCCCAATGCCGTCCTGATCAACAGTATCGCCCGATCAATCGGTCTTCACGATTTCTACCAGGTCGGGTTGTGGAATTTCTGCGAGGGATTCAATGACAGCGGCATCACGCATTGCTCGAAGCCCGAGACCCTGTATTGGTTCGATCCGGTGACGATCTTGCTGAGCGAATTGTTGTCAGGCGCTACGAGTACGTCTCTTGTTAAATTGCCCTCCCCACACTGTCAAGCATTATAGAGCATATGCATGCATCCCTAGTCTACCTAAGTAGACCCGCATTGCAATTCCGTCCGCTAACGCTGCAATCCATCACTTTAGTCGCCCTCCCCGGAGACATCACCTCGGCGCTACAAATCGCCCGCAAGGCTTCATACTGGATGTTCGGGCTCTTCCTGACGGCGGCGGTGCTCACCTTCGTGATGATCTTCCTCTCGCCGCTGGCCACCTCGTCTCGGCCGCCGCAGTCGCTGTCCTCCGATCCCTCCGTCAACGCCGCCTCGCCCACCCACCGCCGCCGCACCTTCGTGCTCTTCCGCTCCCTGCCCTTCCTCGTCCTCACCTTCCTGACGGCCCTCTTCACCATCGTCGCCTCCGTCGTCGCTACCGTCATGTTCTTCATCTTCAAAAACGTCTTCACCAACTCCGCCCAGGACCTCAACATCAACGCCGAGGTCGGCTCCCAGATGCTCGCCTTCATGTGGGTCGCCTCCGCCTTCAACCTCTTCCCCTTCCTCTGGCAGTTGGGCTCCTCGTGTGCCGCCTGCTGTGGTGGTCGAAAGGCGCGCAAGGAGCTGAAGCGCGGAGGAAGTCCCGGCACGAATACCGACTCCAACGCGTCCAGGTCGATTGATCAAGAGAAGGCCAATCCGCATGGCCCAACGACGGAGTAAATCATACAAAGATAGAATACGGTGCGTTTGTATATTGGTTTCTTTCTATATTTATCTTCGGCTTTTTTTTTTTGGAGACTTGAAGACTTGCATTGCGGTGGGAGGTTGGTTGAGTTCTCTCTCCCTCAACTTCTCATTATCTTCTTTCTATCTTTCTATCTGGGTCATTTGGCGCAATTTTGGCTAGATTCTCTTATCTGTTGCCTTTTGGGATTGGGTCTTGTTGGTTATCTTTGGTTTATATAGCAAGCTGGATGTCATATATACATGTTACTCCGAGGGTTCTGTGGGTTTGGATTTAGACGGCCGGTATAGAAGGAAAGAAAGGATGTACTTGATATGGGCTGCTCGCTGGCCTTGTGAAATATCTTACGATCGTTACGACCAAACCTGATTACGATTGATCTTCCGGTGTCTCTTGATATTATCTGTAAATGTAATTGTATTTGTATGTTGTTTTGGTTCATAAAGTACCGAGTCAGTCGGATCAAAGCCGTAATCCCAGATCGCTATGCTGATACATCTGAAAAGACATAAAAAACGCCCGAAAATATCATATCAAATATTCCGTGCAAGGTACGGCACGTATGGGTATCATCATTATTTTATTTTATTTTTGTGCCAATTCCTCCTCCATTGCACGCGCTAATTCGTCATCCGTCGGATCATCGCCGTTTTCATGTCCTGCTACTTTGGCATTCTGTGGGTGAGGGTGATGGGTGATCGAGGCAGCTGCCGCATCTTCAGACCGCCGTACACCTGAGGATCCGGCCGCATCGGCCTCGTTAAGCCAGCCGTATTTCTTGTTGCGCAGTGATTGGAGCATCTCGAGACGCCGCTGTTTCTGCTCTGGAGAAGGTTCCGGCGGTGGTGCGGATGATTCTTCAGTAGTGTCCTCCGTGAGATCGATGGTAACAGGCTGCGGTCTAGACTCGCAAGGTGCTGGACGTGAGGCCAATGTGGCTGTAGCACAAGACAGCTGCGGTTGTTGGTGGTGCGCTCGGGCAGCAGAGGCGTCAGGCGCCGATGGGTCATGTGGCACGAGGTTAGGTGGTCCAGATGCCGACGGTGTAACGGGCGGTCCCTGAGTGATCGGAGGCCTGTATCCGGGGGGAATCGGTGTAATTGCAGGCATCTGACGCTGGACATGGATCTCATACAAAAGATTGTTGTAGGTCGTCCCCAATTCACGCATTCTGCTTTTCCAATCCGCAATTTCCTTCTTGTACTGCTCGGCGCGGTTCTGGTGTTGTGAAGAGACGCGCCTGAGGGTGGCATTCTCCTCGCGGAGCAGTTGCTCCTTCGATTTGCCTGTTTTTTTGTCGAGCGTTGTCCATTCATACCATGCATTCCGGTACTTGTTCCGCTCCCACGTGAGGTGTTGCACTTTGTCTTTCAAACAAGAGAACCGATAGTTGGCCCGGTCATCCCCAACTTCTATACAGCGAACGTGGACGTTGGGTGCTGATGGAAGATATCCTAGTGGGCCCCCGTACGCTGGATAAGGAGATGTGTATTCCGGTTCCTGGTAGACCCGTTGCAAAACCTCACGGCTGGCGTTGGCAACGACATCCCGGGGGTCAAGCGAGAACCGCTCTTTGGTTATATCACTGAGGCACGGTTCGGCCGGTCCAAAAATGGCATCTATGTTCTTCGCAGGCTCTAGGACTTGTTCGCAGGTATGAGGTTTGCTGGCTGAATCAGTAGCCGGCTGCTCCTCGTCGGCCGATTGGTCAAAGAACAAAGGGGGTTCCAAGTCAAAAGGGAAGCTATCGGGAGCCTCCAGCGGTATATCAAAGTTGGGATCCTCGAAAAGCGTATCTAGCGAACTGAAAAATGGGTCTGGGGATTTTGCTGTTTCCGTATCCGCGGGGGTATGGGGGAAACTATCCCCTTGTTCAAGTCGAGCAATCGAGTCCGCCGACGACAGGGAGGGGGTTTCATCAGGAGTGGTGCATTGCTCAGTTGTAGTCGGATCGACGGATCGCTTCTTCACTGGCTGTGCCAAAAAACCGAAGTCTCCTGGAAAGGCATCCTCACCAGACCGTTTCCGAGACTCGAAAACTGCGTCCAGTTCCCGAAAGACAGAATCCGAATCAAACAATTCATCGTAGAAGAATGCTTTGTTCACATCAATCGCGTCGAGGTCGGTCTCAAAAGGTATGTCTTGTGCAATGGTCGCGGTTGTATTAACTGTTGACCCCGGTGTGTCAATTGCGGTCGGCGGTTTCTTAGCATGTTGATTGTCATAGGCGGAGCCATCGTTACTCCCGATTGACGAAATGTCCCTTTGCTTCTGACCAAGCCCGCAGTCGCCGAGACCTTTCAACTGGTCTGAATCATCTTTCATGACAACGCCATCTGTTGTCCTCATCGAAGTTTCGTCAGATGATTCATGATTCTCACCCTGGGGGAAGCTTGGAAAAATGTCGGTAGGTTGCTGCAGCGGGGACCCAGGGGGAGGTGTAAGCCCCAGATCATTTACATGCAGATGCGAAAAAGATGGAGAATTCGGGAGATCTCCCAGGGCCATAAAAGCCTGGGAGTCAGAAGGGCAGATCTGAAGAGAGGTAGAAATACCTTCACCCACACTTCCGTCCATCGCGCGATTCAAACCCTTCGTTCCAAGAATGGCCGCCGACAGTGTTGGTAGAACAGTGGAGGACGTTAACAAAGTCAACGAAACAGAACGATCGAACAAGCCATAAGGCACGTCGACGGGCTAGATAAGAAAGAGCAGATGAGAACCAGGCCAAAAGGCTTTCCTTGCCACAGCTTGCGTAGTCGTACCTCTTAAAGCCAGCGTAGCTCCAACACCGTAACCAGACTTTTGAGAATTTAAACAACCCAGACCAAGTATATGTCAAAAATGGCACGATGATATGATGAGATCCTTTCAGGAGACAGCCGGCTACCGATCGCCGGAGTCACCTTTTGGATGCAACTGAAAAGTGAACGAGGAAAAGGAAGTAAACGGAATGCAGAAAAAAAACAACCGTTTGATCACCTGCCCGACGGCTCCGCCTTGGGCACCGCCTTTGTGACCGCTCACGTGGTGCCGTCGGGGCCCGAAAGACCGGCATTTAGTTGACTCTTTATTGCTGGCTTCACCCGGGCGAGACACTTCGCAATTCATCGCAGCCTCGTTCTCCGCTGTTTTCGGCCACGTTGAGTGGCCTGCGCATCCAACATGAGTGTCATTCTCTGCACAGGTAAGTCTGCCCATCATGGCGCCCCATGTCTCATAGTGAGATCTTATGCATGACATGGGCTGAAATGGGAATATCGCCTACAGCGGGCTATGACCATACTATCCGGTGAGTTCTGAGCAGA
The DNA here is from genome assembly GCA_002215965.1 of Aspergillus persii. NCBI lineage: Eukaryota > Fungi > Ascomycota > Eurotiomycetes > Eurotiales > Aspergillaceae > Aspergillus > Aspergillus persii. The sequence continues at coordinate 4,853,592 of NGZO01000001.1, forward strand.
TAAGCTTACAGCATTGGCGTATAAAACTCACTTCTTTTGGTAGGTTCTGGGAAGCCCTGTCTGGTATCTGCTCGCGTACCATACAGTATTCGGATTCGCAGGTGAATCGACTCTGTATTACCCCCGACAAACGCTATCTAGCAGCTGCGGGCCACAATGTCAAACTATATGACATCAAGTCGACCAATCCTAACCCGGTCATGAATTTCGATGGCCATACAAACAACATCACTGGAGTTGCATTCCACTGCGAAGGCAAGTGGATGGTCACTAGCTCAGAGGACGGCACGGTGAAAGTCTGGGACACCCGCACAGGTAGTTTGCAACGCAATTACGCCCACAAGGCCCCTGTAAACGACGTTGTCATCCATCCCAACCAGGGTGAGCTGATCAGTGGTGATCGCGCTGGTATTGTGCGTGTGTGGGATCTGGGAGAGAGTGTTTGCACCCACCAGTTGATTCCCGAGGATGATGTAGCCGTTCAGAGTGTTAGTGTCGCAAGTGATGGCTCTTTGCTCTGCGCCGGAAATAAGAAGGTGAGATTTGAATACGGGTTCTCTTCCATATGGCTTTCCCTCTGATGTCTTTTCAGGGCAATGTTTACATCTGGCGCATGCTCCAAGATGCTGAGATCACTCGCATCGTGCCCATCTGCACCTTCCAGGCCCACAAGGACTACCTCACCCGAATCCTTCTCTCCCCAGATGTCAAGCACCTCGCAACCTGCTCTGCCGACCACACAGCCAAAGTCTGGAACCTCGACCTCGATTATCCCCCAGCGAAGATGGCCGCGGCCAAAGCCAAAGTGAAAGCTCTCAGCCCCGGCACTCAGGACGTCACACCTCCGCAACCAGCTTCGGACAGCCAGAACGGCACCCCGGGCAGCGACAAAGCCAAGGCCGCCAGCGACTTCAATCCCTTCAGTCTCATCGATGGAATCACACCGCCCCCCAGCACCGAGCCGCAACAGACTTTCCCCGTTCAACCCGACGGACCTCCCATCGATCCCAACACCGCCACTCTCTACCTGGAGACGACGCTGGCCAATCATCAGCGCTGGGTCTGGGACTGCGCGTTCTCCGCCGACTCTGCTTATCTTGTCACCGTCTCTAGCGACCACTATGCCCGTCTATGGGAGCTAGCATCCGGCCAAGTCATTCGTCAGTACAGTGGACACCACCGCGGGGCGGTCTGTGTCGCTCTGAACGATTATTCCGAGCCTCGTTGAGAATGTCTGCATTAGAATCCGTAGCACGACATCAGGTACTACTTAGCTGTTAGGAATGGGGTGGGAAGCGGGATACTCAGGATCTGGATTGGCACGATTAAGTCTATTTAATACGGGTAAGCATGGCGCCAGGGATCTAGGGACATGAAGAAAGATTTTTCTCTTCTTCATTGCCCTTGTTTAATCGGAGTTCAGGGTCGACATTTGTTTTTCTGCTATTTTAACTCTGTGTTTGAGTTGCTTTGAATTGTTTACGAGCTCTGAATACGGGCCTGTTGGTTCAGGGAACACTACCGTTTGTCTTAATGAACAGTTAAATGAGCGTTTCTCTTGGTAAATTGCTAGCTATGTTCTACTTGAGGGTTAAAGAGCTCAAGTTTCTCTTCTGCTATGAACCGTTATCTACTCTGGGTCGTTAGAATGGCCAATAAGGACTTGTGATCAAAAGATGGAATAGCAAATGGGGGTTCCAATATACATACAAGAGGCTAAGTAAAGATAGAACAATGAAGGACGATAGCTCAAACAGCCAAGGATAACGTAAAAAATCGAAAGATTCTGCTCTTTGATATATTTTATTTTCCTATACGATCCCGCCTAGTTCACCGCAAACCACGTCACGCTGATCACCACATCCAGCCCCCGCTCCTCCGCTCCGGGGTACTTGAACGTCCACATGCCGTCACGGTTGACATCCCAGTAGGCACCGGATGCCGAGTGCATGCCGCGCTTACCGACGTTGGTGGCGGCGCCGTCCGCGGCGGCCGACTTCTCGATCAGGCCTTGTTGCACGATGGTGCTGTTCACAGTGAACCGGTAGGGAGGACCCGTCGAGGGTGTTGACGGCGAACTGGCGGCGATCAGGTTTTTGAGGATGGTGTTCTAAAAATACGAGTCAGTCGGGGTTAGATTGACGATACCGTGTGAGAGATAGCGGGGAGTAGCGGGGAGGGGGAGGGGAAGTTCTTACGATAATCTCGGAGTTCCAGTCTCCGACTTTCAGGTGGTCATATTCCTCCACATCTTTCAGCGAGGTGTCGCAGGCCTGTTTGGCGACTTGTCAGCTCGGGGCGCAAAGGCGACGGCGGTGCTTCGGGATCCAGTTGTAGAGCTGGAGAGCCATTGGAGTAAGACGTACCTCGGTCGCGATTTTGGAGAGTTCCTCAACGGGGAGGGGCTGTAGCAACAGAGAGAAGGGCTGGTCAGCGATGCGTAGGAACGTCTTCTGTAATATTCATGGACAAAAGTCGTGCGGGGAGCGGCGTTTCGGCCGGAGAACCTGAGTACTCACGGAATTGGAAGCGGTCTCAGCACCCATTGTAGACAGTCAATTCGAGAATGGAAGAGCTAGTGAGGACTTCTATAGTATTGCAGCTCTTCGTTAGCATGGCCCGTGAGTACGGATGGCGTTACTGCATACATAACCCGTCATCGGAAGGCCGAATCAGAGCTGCGACGCGGGAGAGATGAGTGTGGGAAGGCGCCAACACCAATTGCATGGGGGTGGAAGGATTTGCGGGGGGAGGAATCATCGTCCATACCTGATCCAAGGTCCAAGTATGCCGGGGGAGAGAAGAGAGAGCGGAGCAGCGGAGCAGCAGGCGTGTTGTTTGGATGTTTGCGATGTTTGGGCTGTTTGGGTTTGGGAGATCATGCTGTGGCTGAGCCGCGCATGGGTGGCTTCCCCGGTCGGGGCTAGCGCGTTGCTTGGCTGCGCACCGCCACAGAAGGTGCTTTTTTCTCGACCTCAGGCAGCAAATCAGTCACGCACGTGGGAGCTCGGCAGCGGTGGACAGCGGCAGAATCGCCGGTAAGCGCCACATGCTAATCCCAATGCGGTAAGCACCTCCCGTCAATCGGCGGGGCTGGACGTCGCATTAAATACTCGCTCCTCCCAACTGCCCGGCCTGGCCCCGTCGCTGCTAAGCAAGGAATTATTTCTCTTCTCTTTCGCTTTTCCTCTCTCAAGCTTCATTTGAGCTGGAATTGCTGGACGGTATTTTAATCCCCGGCATCAACACTCGACTAGTCCATTTTTTATCTCCGGAAAACGTGACTCCGCTCGCCTCATTCCGGCTCTGATATCACTAACCGGCCGCCCCTTGGCCGATCCCTCTCCTCTCTGCTGTATCTCTTAATTTAAAATCACCACCCCTCAATCCTCCAAAATGTCCAGTCAACCTCTTCTCCAAACGGCTCCAGGTCAGTAACCCACACCTAGCCAGATGCGCCTGTCGCCTCCTCCCCCTACATGCTCTATCCTACCCATGTCGTCATAACCAATCACTCAATCCCTCCTTGCTAACCCGTTCGCAAAACAGGCAAACGCATCGCGCTGCCCACCCGCGTAGAGCCCAAGGTCTTCTTCGCCAATGAGCGTACCTTCCTCTCGTGGCTCAACTTCACCGTCATCCTGGGCGGTCTGGCCGTCGGTCTGCTGAACTTCGGCGACCGCGTCGGCCGCATCTCTGCCGGCCTGTTCACCATCATCGCCATGGCGTCCATGATCTACGCCCTGGTCACCTTCCACTGGCGCGCCCAGAGTATTCGGAAACGAGGGTCCACGGGCATCGATGACCGCTTCGGGCCCACGGTGCTGGCCCTGGCGTTGCTGGCGGCGGTCATTGTGAACTTTGCGTTGCGGATGAGTGAGTAGATGGATCGCTGGGAGACGGAAATAAGCAAGAAGGGATGTTATGAAATGTGGATTCACAATTGGATTGATGAATCTTTTTTGTTTTTGATTTTGGTTTGGTTTTGGTTTTGGTTCCTGGTCCGCGACAATCTTTTTGCGACATGTATATGCCTTCATGCTACCTGATGCCAGGCTCCCTGCCCCCGTGACCCATGAATTATGGATCGGATGGGACATTTTTACCACCTATTTCTCGTTGATTATTATTATCGGGCTGCATGTGTTGATATGGACGGACGACTCTCGATACTACATATTGTTACGGCTGCGTTTTTCTCGCGTGTTCAGGTTTGTGGCGTTCCTGTTTCTTTCCTTGATTTTTACGGCCAAGAATGCATCTTAGTCGCCATGTGTTTAACTACTATTAGATGCAGCGGCCATGGCTAAATGAATTAAAAGTTCTAAATGGCATATTGTTAGCGGGTGGTCCTTCGGCGTAGAGTTTCATACTCTTCCAATGTATCCACGATGTCTGCTGGCGATCGCTCCTTCACTCCCGAACAGACAAATGTAGCCATTGGTAATGGACATTCGAAGTTCCAATAATCTTCCCTGTATACCTGCCTGTCTATCGTTGCCGTTGCCGTGAGCTTTCCAGTCCGGTGGCAGCTCTTTGGCACGTTCTCAACCTATGTCTGAGATGGACCCCCTTGGCCTTATATAGATAGATATAGGGATAGCACTGGCTTTCTATCGAGATAACGAGTTCAGTCAGGGCATGTCCGCGTTGTTCTGCCTTGACATACATATATTGGGAGTTCTATCTCGTCCTTAGGTTAGATGCTGATCAATATAGCTCAGGCTCCCTGGTTTATTTGCTTCTCCATGCCTGTCTCGCACTTCCATTTGTTCGGGTCAGATTTCATATCTGGATAAATATGATATACTTATATAGAAGCGTTGGCTGGTAAGATCGGGGATAAGCATGGTATCTCCGGGACGTTGCGAATTGACCGGTTCAAGAAAGCAGAAGGATGATGTCAAGCGAGTCAACGCTCAACCACGGGTCTGATTGCAGGAGCCCTGGACCCGGAGCGAGGCCACGACTCCGAAGTCCGTTTGATCTGTACGCAATACGCAGGGTGTCCGTGACTGTCCATCACGTACTCTGGGACGTTGGGAGATTGAAACAATACGTGTATGATACCGTACCGTACCAGTCTAGACCCGGCCAGGCCTTTTTTTGACGTGTCCGACTGACTAACTTTGGCCGTTGGTTGTTTTCGCTCGTCTTCTTTTCTTCTCTTCTTCTCTCCTTCTCTCGCGCTCTCTTTTCCTCTCTTGTAAACCGAACCGGATTCTTCCCTCTTCGGTCTCCTTCTGGTCTTCTTCCCAACCAACCCAACTTCAATTCCTGCCTGCTGGACGGACGGGCTTATCGACCTATCGACCCCTAGGTTCTAGGTATCGAATAATTAATTCCACTCTATCTATTCACTCACATCCGCCTATTCTTCCTTAAACTCATCCTCCCGTCGTCGTCATCGCCGGCTGCCTGTTCCTGGCTTACCTTAGCTTCTTATTAATAGATTACGCCACCCACTTGGGCGAGGATCGTGTTCTCCCCTGCGGTGGATATCCCCAACTCCCTCTGTACTTCCATTCCTCTCCCCTGCTCTTTGTTTGTTGTCCTCCTTCCCCATCGTCTCCCCGTATTTTTATTTCCATTTTCCATTTTTCTCTTTCGTCTTTCGCTCTTCCTTTCTGATTTGTCTATATTGTCTTATCTTTATCTTTTTCTTTTTTTTTAATTCTCCTCTCGTCCTTTTCTCCCATCCAATCGGATCCGAACCTCTCGCCATTTGAATCGCTTGGTTGCATCCTTCAGTCGCGCCCGGTGTCTCTTTCCCCCCTTCTTATCCGTCATCTCCCTGCTCCTCTTCGCCCCTTACTCTTTCTCTCTCCCTCTCCCTCTCCCTCTCTCCCTCTCTCTTACTTGCTCGCATCTTCCCTCCCGGTCGCCAACCCGCTTTCCTCCGCCGATCGGCGCCGTCCACTCCTTTGCGGACTTTCCACGCCTCACTCCACTCCCCCCATTCCCGTCTCTTCTATCCCCGTCTCTTTCCCCAGGGTTCTAGATCTCATTCGCATGCGCAGGTGCATGGTTTTGTCGCTCGACGCTTGACATTTTTTTTTTTTTTTTTAATTTTCTTGCTTGTGACGTGTCGCATCGCTTTCGCGCACCCCTCCTCTTTTTGCCGGTCGCCTAGATCTATTTCCCATCCGGCTGCCTGATCTTTCGCATGGCATGTTTCGACTGCTTCCCTGGTCCTCTGCAATCGGGGGAAACAAGGTGATGGCCGAGGAGCTCAAAATGCTCGCCGCCTCGCCTCACTGCGCCGCCCCAGGCGTTAACACTTTGGCCCTGCCCCAGTTGAAGCGCAAACGGTCCGACTCCAGCGACCCAACCCCCGGCCAAGATGCTCCGGTCGCCACCAAGTTGCGTGCTGGCGATGCGCCCGCCCACCCCGTCGCTCCGACGCAGGATCTTTCCTCGACCGTCTGCCGTACGACGCAGAAACAAAACTCCGAGGGCCGCGGTCTCCCCGATCCCATGTCCAACTCGTCTGATCCGTCGCGTCAACCAAATTCAACGTCCGACGGGGATGCCGCCTCGACTAAAGTGGACGTCGACCGCTTGCGCGAGACGATAGAGGCGCAGCTCAGCCTGGAGGTCTTGCTAAAGCACAACGAACTGCGCTTGATCGACCAGGAGATCGCCAAATGTCAAGTTGCGTTGGAACAGTTGCGTCGATGTGCCGAGATCCCGTATCCAGCCTCTCAAGCCGCCGGACTGTCGCCATCCGTCAGCACGGGGACGGGGATGGCGGTGCTTGCTCCTGGAAATGGGCCTGCGCCGCTCTCGCCAGCCCCGTGGGGAGTCGCCGACGGCCCCTACACGCGACACTACGCGCGATGGTTGCTTCCGGATCCTCGATTTGACGGTGGCGAAGTCGAGCCTGTGACCCCTGCAGTGATCGGAGCCATGGGGACCCCTACGACGGAAGGCCGCTCGACGCGCGGAAGTGCGGGCGACGCTGGCTTCCTGGCCGGGAAATCTCGCCCTCAGCGCGGATCCGCCAGTGGCACGAGGTTACAGTCCCTACCGAACGGCTACCCAGCCCCGAAAGAGAAGGCCGGGCCCATGATCATTCGGCGAAAGTCGGACGGCCTCATGGTCAAGCTGGTCTGTCTGGACTGTCGGCGAGACAACTTCTCCAGCACGCAGGGTTTCATCAACCACTGTCGCATTGCCCATAGCCGGAACTTTGCCAGCCACGATGCCGCCGCCGTCGCGTCCGGGGAACCGGTAGAAGTCGACGAGGCGGGTGCAATCGTGGGCAGCAAGAACGAGATCCCAAGCACCGCCACGCCTGGGTTTGTTCATCCGTTGATACGATCGGCCCACGTCATCGAACCATCTTCCCACACGCCGTCATCCGGGTCGGCCACCCCGGGCGGCAACTATGCAACGCCCCGGAAGCCATCTGCTTCCGGCCGGCAGGGACCGTCTGCGGTGGAAACACCTCGTGCATCGGTTCCTCCGTTACTCGGCAAACAGACTACGCCCGCCTCGGCGAACGCTTCGAACGTCTCCTTCATGGCCTCCCCCGACACTCCTCATCTCTCGTCCCTGATGCAGATGCGGGGGGTGGGTCTGGACCTTGATCGGTTGGTCGGGGAAGCGAAGACCACGGTCGATTTAGGCGCCTATTCTTCGGACGAGGGTGAATCAGAAGCGGAACAGGAACAGCCGCCAGCCGGGGAGATCCAAGACCCCCAAGGCTCGCTTGGGGCTCGCGTGGGCCGGCAACCCATGCGGACGACTGCTTCGCAGGCGACGTCGCGCCGACCCGGCAGCCGCAAGGGAGTGGATAAGACGAGCCACCAACCGTTCCCCATCGATACGTTGACTCCTACGCGACCCGCCGCCCCTTACCAGTCGCCTTACAGCCCGGTCCCCTCTTCTCGGCCGTCTCAGCTACTCGAGCTGCGCGAAATGGACGGGATAGATCGCTCCTCGAACCTGAGCCCGAACGCCATGGAATCCAACCAAGCTCCGAGTCTAGTGAGCGACGACGAGGATGACTACGAGGAAGCATCCGATTCGGAGAGCCCGGGTCCCAGCTCATCCGAAGCTGGGGATCACGAGGAAGAATTTAGTCACATCGACGTCCAGGGCGACGAAGATGGGCCGGCCTCCTCCGCGACCACGGATCCTAAAACCGCCCCTAGTATGGCTGGCGCGGCGGCTCATCCCTCCGCGTCTTTACCCAAGTCTCTTCGACGCGGCAACGCACGGAAGCAGGAGAGAGTGATCTCTCCTTCCGTCGTGCCCCTGAATCGGGACAATGATGAAAGGCGAGTGAGCTTTGTCAGTCCCGACACGAGTCCTGGCGAGGGTCAGAAAGACCCCAAGCACAATCCTGATGGGGGACCATAAAGAATAGATTTATTTTTTTTTCTCTTCTCTGGTTCATTTCTGTACAGGGGTTTAAGTGAGTCCCTTGCTTGTTGTAATCTTGACATCTCTTCTCCTGTGTATGAGACTTCCACCTATTTTCTTTTCTTTTCTGTTTTCTGTTGGCGTGATGTTTATGTCAAAGGGGAATACTTGCACTTTGCGATATCACCTCTTGTGTTTGTTTTTTCGGACCTATTCCGTTTTTCCTCTCTGTTTTCCCATTCTTTATGGGCACAAGGTTTACTTAACTCTATCTTGTGTGATGAGAAATGTTGTTGAGCGTTTCTGGCGATATCTTTATTGTTTATGTTATGGGTTCAGCGCTGATGAGAGTTCAACCGCATGTTTGTATCTGACGGTTTAATAAAATCTGAACTAAGACGAGATACATATTTTTTTTTCCCCAGCTGATCTCAAGATGAAGAGTAAATCAAATCAAATCAAGTAAAAACCTCCAAAATTACCCCAGATCACATGCCCGGTATTGCCGTTACATCTCCGTCTTCCATCCAACGTCAGTCAACATTCAACATCGCCAACCATCAAGAAACTCAATCATCAACAATGCCCAAAGATCCCACTCCAAATATGCATGAAAAGCCTTCTAAAGACGACCCTCCACCAACAGCGCAACCACCCAATTTCCACCCTCACCATATTACGCTAGACACATTCCACCATCTACTGACCTGCTACCCAAGAACAGTGGAAGCTCTTGCGCGTCGTAAAGCCCTAGAACGTGCGACTCGCTCCTCCACCGCCAAAGCGAAAAAGGCGAAGAAGTCGAGATCCGGCACTCCGGCTGCTGCAGCTGCAGCAAGGGAGGCGCAGACGGATCAGGATCAGGATCAGGATCAGGTGGTGGATCGCGAAGTAAAGGAGTTCCTGGAGTTAGATGAGAGGCGGTATCGGGGTGTTCCGGGGGTTGTGAGATCAAGGGGAGGAGAGGGTTCTGGTTCTGGGGGTGGATTCCTGACGAAAGAGGAATTGGTTGAGGTTATGGAGTGGAAGTTGTTCGTTACCCTTCCCCCCCCCCCCCCCCCCCCCCCCCCCCCCCGGCCTCCTTGGTGTCTGGAGTATTTATGGGTATGGTGCGGTGACTAATCTGGTATAGAAAACATGGCGTCTCTCGCCCTATGTTACTTGGCATGGTGAAGGGGAACCAGGAGAAAGTGGTTCAAAAGGCTACGGCGGATGCGTTTGCCGCGGTGCCTGGGCTAGGGAGTAGTAGTGAAGAAGAAGAGGAAGACGGGGATGACTTCCCCAAGTCCAGTCTCGAGCTGCTAACGGGCCCTCTTCGTGGCGTTGGCCCCGCCACGGCTTCTCTTTTGCTGTCGGTTGGGACGGGGGCTCGGGACTCTGTGCTGGAGATCCCGTTTTACAGTGACGATACTTTCCTGTGGCTTTGCTTGGAGGAGGTTCCGGGACCCAACGGACCCAACGGTGATGGGGAGCCAGCCAAGAAGAAACCGCGGGCAGGGGTCTTCAAACCGAATGGGGAGATTAATGTCAAGTATAATGTCCAGGAATATCGACAGTTATGGGATGCTGTGAGGGCTTTACGGAGACGATTGAATAAGGGGGTGGTATCCTCGGATGAGTCTGTTTCCTGCACGGACGTCGAGAAAGTCGCTCTGGTGTTGAGACATATCGACCTTTCGGGGTTCTTTGAGACGGAGACGAAGAAAGATAGTAGCTCGGATAGGAAGAGGAAGCGAAGTGGGAAGGCGAGTTGATCTGGCAAGGTAGTTCTTACTCTCGGGGTTCTTCTAATTACATTGCTGTCTTGATTGCCTGCCATTCACTACTGAACAGATCTTGCTGAACAGAAAAGTAGGCTTATATCTGAAACCTTCATTCTGAAATTCCAGTTGACAAGAGACATCTGACGCCTTCCAGTCATGTCCAATCCCCGCAATCCCTTCATGCCATGAGACCTTCGAATAGTGGAAGAGATTCGCAAGGGAATGGGAATTATGTGATATCTCTAGATATAGAGTAGCAGCTGCCGGCATTGACCCCAAAGCCCGGAAGATGGTCTAATTAGATCAGTCATTAATCAAGGAAGTTCATAAGAAAGAACGTGGAGACTATAATATTAGTAAAGAGAGAAGCTAGAAAGAATAGTAAAATGATTGAAATAAGACTAAGGGTTTTAAAATAGTCTTCTCATAGCTAAGGAGTTGATCTACAATTTGCCAGTCTGATCCTTTCTAGAGTAAACAAAACTTGACAGTAAATCTGGATGAGCCCTTATTCTCATGAGGGAACAGTTGCTATATGCTATCAGAAATCAAGATCCAGGACTTTTAATCCATTCATCATATCCATACATACATAGAGACAGGTAGAGATAAATACTATATAATATCAATCAATGTATTAACCATCTCTCCCAGCCCAAGCCCACCCAAATCCCCTCCTTTCTAACCTCACTTCCTCCCAACAAAGGAAACAAAATGAATAAATAAATAAACAAAAATATCTCCTCAAATAACCCCCCAAAAACCAACCACCAACCCTCCCAACGCCGCAACCGCCCCGCCACCACCAGCAGCCAGCGCGGTCCCAGCGCCCGACGTACTCGTCGCAGACGCCTCGGCGGCGCTGGCGGCGTTGTTCGTCTTGGACGGCGCCGTTGTCTTGGTGGGCTTCGCCGACGTGGAGGTCGAGACGGTCATGGACGCGGCCTTTGCGGCGCGACAGTACGAGTCGAGTTGTTGGTCGGTGGTGCCGCGGTCGGGGTGGCTTGGGCAGTTGTTGTAGCATCTAGGTTTTATCACCTGGTTAGTTTGAAGGATAGACTATATATCATCGTGTAATATGGTGGGGTACTGTATGGTAGGGTGTATAATAGAGAAGGGTGAGGGGGAAGTATACGTCAAGACATTATTCGTCTGTTCACAGAGACAGTCCCATCGATTGGGCTGGCATTTCTTGAGCTGCGGCTCCATGCTATCGAGACAGGCTTGGAGGATTCTGTGGAAGGTTAGTTCTGTTGTTTCTTTCTGTTGTATACTTCAACTTCATAAAACATACTCCTTTGCGCACGTCGAGTCCGACGTCGATGTCGATGTCGACGTAGCAGTCGGAACAGCAGTGGCTGAAGCAACAGAAGTCTCGGCCGCGGAGACAGTCAGGGCGCAGGAGGCCAGAAGAGTCAGGAGAGAGAGCTTCATCTTGTCTATGGATACTGGCTGTTGACTGGTGGTCGGGGTGGAGGGAAGGGGAAGATATGATCGGGAGATTGTATAGCACCTGAGAAAAGAAAACCAAGAAAGAAAAAAAAAAGATCCAGCAGACGGGGAGGCAGCTTTTATCCTGGGGAGACAGCTTTGTCCTTACGTGCTCAACGCCGACAGCAGGATATTGACTCCGTGCATGCATGTCGGTGAGACTATTGGCAACCCGAGTGAGACATCAGAAGTGCCAACGGTATTATTGAACCTACAGAAACGGAGGTGCAGGGAAGACAGCTAAAATTAGACACATCAGATCATTCGGGGTCTCTGGACTCTTGCTCTCGGACTCAAATCAAATGGTCAGCGTCCCTCGGACAATAATACACAGTATATACAAAGTTCAGCCATGAATGAATCAAAAAAAGGAAAGGAAGAGAGAGAAAAAAGGACAGACAAAAAGGAAGGAGGTCAGGATAAGAAAAAGAAAGCCATCGAAAGGACCCGCGTATAACATGTATCTGCTCCAAGAACCGCCACATGCAACAATCATCAAACGAAGGGGGAATAAATCAACGAGAGTCGACAGGGTGCGTGGTTGGCCTCACATCCCTCAAAAAAAAAAGAATATACGCTCTCCAATTCAAACATCTTTCATCTCTGCGGTCTCCATCGGCTGGTTAGGATTATTATAAAAAAAATGGGAGGCAAGCCGACGGTGTATGTGTCATGCAAAAGATCTCCATTTCGTCTACTCCTGTCCGAATCCAAGCGTTTCCTCCACGGCAATGGACATCTTGTGCTCCAAGGCATCGTGAGTCTTGTACGGCGGGAGATCCAACCGGTTGAAACTATTATCAAGTTAGTGATAATGCGCAGTACAAAAGACAGGAACAAACGAACCATGTGTGGGACTTGGGCAGCGCCGCCGGGTCTCCCGATTTCTCGATCGTAAATCGTCGGGGTCCGTCGGATCCTTGGAGATCCTTGAATCCGTTGACTGGAATACGCGAGGTACCCGTGGTGAATTGAAGCAGTCGAGACTTCTGCTCCGCATCCCACGAGCGGACGATCTTCCAGAAGTTCTGGATCACCTCGTCCTGCTCCTGGTAGCCACGGTAGTCGGTGTGCTTCTTCCAGTCGTCCACGTCGATGTCCGCAATACCTCCGATCAGCAACTCCAGCTCGCGCTCGTCAAACACGTTCACCAAATCCGCCGGGATCAACTCGTTAAAGCCGGACATGAAGGCATTGAATTGCTCCTCAACGCGCTTCACGATCTTCCATTCCGTCACCAACCTGCGGGACCGTATTAGAAGGAGGGGGGGACAAAAAGCAGGCCCTAGGAAAGACTACTTACTCAACATATTCGTGCTTGTTCTCGTTGGTCACAGGAATGTCTCGGCCTCCGGGCTTCAAGTCAATCGTGCGCCGTTCGCCAAACTTCTCATCGTCAACCGCGAAGGTCAGCTCTAGAATCCCGTCGATATCATTATCTCTGTTCACGGGGTTAGTTCAAAATTCGGCTCCACATGAAGCAAACGAGTCACGTACATTGTCCATGCCAGATTACGGTGCAAGTCTTCATCGACACCCTCCATGTCTTGCAGCGAGACCTTTTTGCGGAGCATCATCTTGTAGAAAGCTCCGATGAAGAAAGAATCGAGGAAACGACGGTGGAAAATGGCCAATCCAACCACGCGTCCGATGAACTTGAAGTAGTTCAGATGTTCCGGGTTGACGCCTGAATGGGGATTAATTTGCAGGGTATAATTATCGTGGGCGGAGTACTCGAAAAGACAATAGAACGGGTTAAACATTTCGTGCGAAAGAAGGAAAAAGAATTCACTATGCGCTGTTAGCGAGCACGTACGGCCGGCTCTGGAAAGAAAGAAAGTAAAAAAAAAAAAAAAAAAAAAAACCCT